>JAGMVL010000416.1:0-664368 GCA_019202695.1 Populus x sibirica | reverse complement strand
AAGAAGAACATGAAATAGCTGTGAATTGGTTTCTTCCTTTTTCTTGCTTGGCAATTTGAGGTCCCCTGCTACAACAACCACCTGCCAGAGTTTTTCAGATTGAACGGTGGCGCACGCTGCTGAGTATTGGCGTCGAAAATCCGATTCTCTGCTCCAATATTCACCAGTACGGTGCGAATACAACCCTTAAAAGTGACATTGACAAGGCAAGCGCGCCATTCCACAAGGCCTGCAGAACCTACCTTAAGCTATATTCAGTGAAGAATGTGTTCATTTTGCTAGGGCATGCTGGGTGGTTAAGAACACTGACCAGCGGTGGTTCCGGGCATGATATAAAAGATGCTGGATGTGGCCTCGACGCCTCATTGAGAAGAAATTTTGTAGTTTTGGTGAATGAATCCTCATTATACAGTAGCTGATTCGGTTTCCTGCTTCGTCATTTGTTTGGCATAATTTTTTCTGCACCAGAGCGGATGTAAAAGCCGCCAAGTGACAGTGTACCATGAAACCATGTACAAAGCTCTAACCCAACACTAACGCTAGAATTTAATTTGTTTCTTGTAACATAGGGAGCAACCTTCCCCTTCTCTTCTTAATTTTTTCTAATAGAGATTTTGACTTGGCACGTCGCAAAAGATGTATAGGTTTTCAGGTGACGGGTTGCTCTCGGTGTAATTGTAACATAACAGCCATAAAAAAAAAAAAAAAAAATTATAGCTTGCAGAACAGTTTTCAATGTTGTTTCATAATTTGAATTATTAAACATGGGCATTCATGAAATATCCTGGTCTCCATTTACATTTCATGCTCGTTATTTTCTTAGAGGGCTTCAATTCAAATCGAAAAATGAAAAATATATATGATCAAAGATAACAAATCCTCCACTAACTAGCTTTTCTGTCTGTATTTCTATCAATTATTTTTTAATCTAAAAAAAATGTCTAGACTTTAATAAATTATTTGATATCCTTATTAAATCTAAATCTGATTTGGTCGACAATTTTTTTTTAATATTAAGACGATAATATGTTAGATCGATTCAGGTTTTGTGGTTTAACCTACCATACTCATAACATGAATCATGGACTCTAATGAGTTTAACAACGGTCTTTTTAAACTAGATTTTACTTAATAATATGATAAAAAAAATAAACACTCGAAGAATTGAGCCTCACACCAACCAAATACCATGAAATTTGTTTGAGACTTAGATAATATTATAAAAATAAATTATAAAGATCAATTTAAAATCAATTAAATTGATGAAATTAATTTAAAAAAAAGCAAAAAAAAAAAATTCAATAAAAAAAAATTAGAAGATGAAAATTTTCTTTTAAAAAACAAAATTACTTGGCATTGTTATTAAATTGGAGTTAACATGTCAATTTTAAAACTTTTTTACCTGATTTTTTATCTAGTATGAATTTAAAATTAATCCATATAAAAATTGACATCAATGAATTAAAATATAATTTGACTTTACACAAATGTGATGAATTAAAATATAATTTGACCTTAAACAAATGTGAAAATGTCATCTTCTGGTTTTTTTAATAGAGAGAGAGAGAGAGAGAGAGAGAGAGAGAGAGAGAGAGAGAGAGAGAGAGAGAGAGAGGGGAATGTAGATGATGTCACTCTTGAAAGGCAGAAATTGACTGAAGAAACTATGATCTTAGGAACACTCCTCGACAGGTCCACTTCTAGGGTTCTATTGGCCTGGGCGACTACACGTCTCTCCTCTCCTCTCCTCTCCTCTCCTCTCAACTTCTTCCATCTACAACAGGCATCATCACGGGTCGGATTGGATGAAAGATCTACCTCTGGACTCCATAACACTTCTTTTTTATATTCTTAAAAAAATCCCTTTTAATTTCTTTTTTATATTCATTCCATTTTGTTTAACATACTTATATATATAGTATTGAATATGTTTTTGAGGATTATATTTGAGAAACCACCCACGACGAATGGTTCATCAACTAATTATGGGATACTAAGGACTATTAACATGCTAATTTAATATATCTTGAATAAATAGTAATTAATTATCATTATTATCATATATTCATGATCATAAATTAATTAAACTTCTATTATAAAGTAAAGTTAGTAACTTAGATTTATTTTTATAGGATTTCCAATATAATAATGTTGTAACTTTTATATATAGAAAAGTATTTTTATGTATTTATAACCCAATTTTGTTTTTCATAAAAATCCAGAGATTCACGTAAAAAAACATTTTTCATAAAAATTCATTATTTTCCAAAATATTACTCATTTGAGAAGTTTTTCATGATTTTTATATTTTTTTTTATATTTTTAGCAAGTATGAAAAAGAGAGAGAAAGAAAAAATTGTGTAAATTAAAAAATTTATGAGAGAAACAATTCAGCAAAAAAAAGAAAAAAAAGAAAAAGAAAAACAGATCAAGAAAAAATGAGAAAAGAAAAGGAGAGAAGAATTGAGAAAAAGAAAATTCAAAGATAAAAAAAAAAATAATCTGCAGGTTGGATATCTTATCCCCTTTTATTTTTATTTTTGATCTCTAATCCTTTGGACAATTATTTAGCCGAACACAAAAATTATATTTTAGATATCTCAAAAACCAGTCCAAAAATCCATTCATGCACAAATCCCAAATTGAAAAAAAGAATAAACCACATTATTTAATCAAAATACCCTTTTCCAAGATAAACATGAATCCATAAACATTTATGTCTAGATATACATCTTTCTTAGACACATAAATAAATTTAAATATATATAAAAAAGGATGATTGAATCACGAGAAATTTTATGATACTCAAGCTGTAAGTGGTGATATCTTATTAATTAAATTATTTAATGAGAATTATTTATAAAAATAAATAAATTCAAGTAAGAGAGAAAAATACTAAAAATACACTTATAATTTTTTTTTATAAGTTATGGATTTTTTTCCTAGTGTTTGTTTATTTTTTTATATGAGGTTTAGAGCCACCTTCTCCGACTCTCAGAGTTACAGCCATCAGAACACGACAACACCTTTCTCCCATGTTTTTCGGTGATCAAATACCTTCCTCTCACGCATAATGGCTGTTCCTCCACCACGCATGACGGTAGCAACTCCTCTTGCTAGCTACAACAACCAAAGACGCCAATAACAACGACGTCTACAATAGAGGAGAGAAACCAACCATCTGCTTGGTCTAATGATAAGAGTTTGAGATCAAGAGGTTTGCTCTTCTTGTGGTTTCAAGTTCGAGTCATATGGTTGCTAATATAATGGTCACTAGAGGCTTATATGGTCGTTAATTTCAGGGTCCGTATGATTAGTCGATGTATGCGCAAGTTAATCCGAACATCCATATTAATATAAAAAAGAAAGAAAGATGAGAAACCCAAAAATCTCAAAGCTCAAGCATTTATTGTTTATTCCACTGATGTATGTGGATATCTTTTTTAAATAATTTTTTATCCGTTGGAACTATCTCTCACTCGTTGCTTTTGAATTGATGCATTTCATTCCACTTAAATATTTTTAAAAATATTTTTTAATCTATTGTGGATTATTTCTCGCTCATTGTGTTTGAATTTCTTCTCAAATAATCTTTAATTCATTGCGAATTATTACTTACTCATTTATTTTCAAGAATTAGTTTCTCTTTTGTCTTATATTCATTTTCAAAACCAGTCCCAGTACGTACCTTGCTTAATTTAAAGTAACTTTCAAATTCATTTTTATCCGTTGTAAACATAATTTCATTTAGTAGCTTTGTGGTAATTCGCTTCAAATCATATTGCATTTACCAATTTGATTTCATATATATATTATTCTATATTCAATAATATAATATAAAATAAATAAATAAATATACATGATAATATTGTACGTGGGCGTGTTTGTTTTCCAATTCCATCAATTTTTGTATTTCATCGGTGAAACTAACCCTAGCTATTAATTATAATCTTAATTAACCCATTAATTATAGGTTTATTTCTAAAAATCAATTTTCTCACTTGTCTTAAATTCATTTCCAAAGCCAATCCTACCTTGTTTTAAAAGGACTTTCAAAATCCATTCTTGTCCGTTGTGAACATGTTTTCAATTAGCTTTGTGGTCTCTTTCAAATCATATTCCCCTTACTAGTTTGATTTTATTTTAATATTCCATATTCAATATAGTAATTCAAAAATAATAATAAAAAACATTTTTCTTGGTGCTTTGTGTGTTGCATATATATATATATAATGCGAGATGGTTGACCTATGATGATATTATAAATGTGTTTGTGTCTGAATCCATCTGGTTTGGTATATTATTATATACTTTAATAGAGTGGTAACTCGAATCTAAAACCAACTCTAGCATAAAAAAATTAGAAATATGCTTAAATAAAAATATGTTTATATATATATATATATATTGATTATTCTTTCTGACATTTTTTCTTTGATGTTTCATGCTTGCCTGGATTTGTTGGTTCAAGGGTGCTCTGACCATATCTTCTTGAGCTACAACTCTTGTTTATTGAGTTTTTTATCGCCTTGAGCAAATATATTTTCTTTGTTTTAAATTTTTATTTGAAGAAAAGTAAAAATATTTGAATATCTCTAAAAATAGTATTTTCATCTTATTCTTTTTTATATATATATATATATATATATATATAATTTTTAATTCCTAGTTATATGTCGTTATCACTTGCATAAATATACATATGCTCTATGCTATGCATAGCAAGTACTCCTAAGATATTGGGTCGGTTTTCTTTTCTCTTCTCCTTCTTGCTAACCTTTTCCTTGAACATCATATAGGCCAGATAGTTCAACACAAAAACTAGATATATATGTTTTGATTTACATGTGATGCATTTCACTATCAGAAAATTGATAAATACAAATGAAAATACTGAAAGAATATTTCGTTGGTAAATTGTTGACGGATTTTACAGACAAAAATATTCCCTCAGTATTTACTGAGGGAATTACAGTGGAATTTTTTTTAAAAACAAAGCAAAAAAAATGATGTCGGTAATTCCGTTAGTAAAATCATTGGTAAATTGTCAATACTATTCATCATGTTAATTATAAAGGGAATCACCGATAGAACACTCCGTCGGTATTTTACAGAGAGCTCTGAAACTATTCACTTCCCAATAGCACTGTTAATTACTGTTCTTTACAGACAAAATCACCGACGAATTGAAAAGTTGTTGGTATTATTTGGCGGTTTTCTGAAAAATTTAAATTAAATATTACAAAAGGAATCACCGACAGATTGAAAAGTCGTCGGTGATATTTGGCGGTTTCTGAAATTTTTTGATTATATTCAAAATTTAAATTAAATATAACAGACGGAATCACCGACAGAATATGAAAAATATTAATATTTAATTATCCGTCGGTAAAACCGTCAAGAAACGCCCTAATAAAAAGTCTAGAATCTCTAATTTCACAACAGACCTATCTCCTTTCTTCTTCTTCTTTTTCTTATCTTCTCCTCCATGTTTATTTATGTCTTCTTCTCCTTTCTTATTTTTTCTTCTCAGTTTTTTTTTAATTAGTATACTTTACGAATTTGTTTTTTTTTCTCTTCTTAGCTACACTTGCAACTACATTAAGGTAAAAAAAATTTTTTCTTCTTTTTTCGTGTTTTTTTCACTATATTTGTTTTTTTATTTTTAATTGTTTTTGTTCTTAATAATTGTATGAATGTTGTTGTAGGATTTGTTTTTCCTCATATGAGATCAATTTTTAGTTGATTTATTTATAGGATTTTTAAATTTTTTTCATATGAATTTTTTTAGTTGAAATTTTTTTTCGGGTTATTTATTTGTTGTAAATTTTTTTGAGTTGATTTTCTTCTTCTTCTTTTTTCCAAGCATTTTGAGTATTATAGAGTGTTGAATAATATTAATTTTATTATTTTATAGTTTTGTAAAATATATATTTTTAAATATTTTTAAATAATTACTGACGGAATTACATACGGTTTGTTTCCGAGGGAATTACCGACGGAATAAAATATGTTTTTTGCTCGCTTTTTCCGTCAATAAATCCATCGGTAATAATATTTTTTTTATTACCAACAGACTTACCGACGAATAAAAAAATACCGATGAAAGATTCACTGACGGAGATTTTCTGTCGGTAATTTTTTTACCAACGAAATGTTAGAGCAAATACCAACGGAAAATTCCATCAATAAATCTAAAAATTGTGGTAGTGTTTTATATACTACAGCTCCTTACTCTTTATTTTATCTTAGATAAGAGACTACACCTCCTTACTCTTGAAGTTTTTAAAAGACTAGTTATTTAAGTTTTCTAGTTGCCATCTTTTTTTTTTTCAAAAAAAAAATTCCCCTCTCAAAGCTCATCATCCAATGCCCCCGCAACAATTGTTATATATATTTTAATCCCTGTATAATATTTACTTTTTAACTAAATTCTACTTTAAAATTATATTAACAAAAAATTAAAAATAGTTAAAATACTAGGGCGGGTACTCAGGTTTTCACCTGACTAGATTGAATATATCTGTAAAACCAAGCAAAAACCCAATCCAATCAAGTTAGGTGAATGTTAGATATTCTCGATGAATAATGTAAAATTATCATTCCTACTT
Source organism: Populus x sibirica (assembly GCA_019202695.1). Lineage (NCBI taxonomy): Eukaryota > Viridiplantae > Streptophyta > Magnoliopsida > Malpighiales > Salicaceae > Populus > Populus x sibirica. Next base: position 657,757 of record JAGMVL010000416.1, on the reverse strand, counting down.
GACCATATATTACAATCCTATCATTTTATATTTCTATGATATCTCTCTGTAAAAGCTAGCTACTCACATTTTTACACGCAAATGACTATTTTTTTTTTTCCGACCACAAGTGTTATTTCATGATCAATTTACATATCAACTAAGATTAAAAATTTCATGTGAACTCGTGTTTAAGTCCTGTGGTTGTTAATATAATGATCACTATAGGTTTACATAGTTGTTAACTTTAAGATCCGTGAGATTAGTCGAGATGTGCACAAACTGACTCGGATATCGATATTAATAATAAGAAAAAAATTAAAAATTTCCTGTCTGAACTATTTTAAGAAGCCCCAATTGAATTAACCTATAAGTGCGTTTGGAGGAATTAAATTCTTCTTAATGATGGTTCAAAATTTGAACCTACAAAGATCAAAGAAGCGAACATATCTTCTTAATCACCGGACTAATCTTTTAGACATATTAAATATCGCGACCCCTGATTTTAAAATACTCATTTAGTTTCCTGCAAGTGGGTAGCCCAATTAAATCTTTTAGACATATCAAATATCGCGACCCCTGATAAGAATTAAGAGTACATGAGTGTATCAGTGGCGTAAAAAAGAAGAAGAAAAAATTGCTTTACAGTGGAGGTTGGGATCTACAGAGTAGCTGAAATTTCAATTTTCTTGATGACCAGTGATTGATACATCTACAACGCCATTTTTGTCTTTTGTTCTCTTTTTCAGAAATTCCAATGTACAAGTAAATAATTAAACCAGAAAATGTAAACGAGAAAAAAGAAGAAAGAATTGAAGGAAGAATGTAACAGCTTGAACGTGTGTTACAGTACTTGTTGGCTTCAAGTGAAGTATGGTTTCTCTGAAACGATCCTTGTGAATCTTTCTTGTGTGTAGATTACCCTTGTGACGAAGAGAAAAGTTGTTGCTACACCTTTAAGCTAATAATATAACCACCATTTTCTAATTCCTCTTCAATTTCATTGATCCTGTAAGCGTATTTACCTTGTTGATCAATGCAAGAGTAGGTTGCCTTGCAGCTTTTGAAGAAGATGCAACTGACAATGGTTTCAAGAACAACAAGAATTGAATACAAGTAGATGATAAGCGTCCCCTCTGAAATTATCGACAAAGAGCTTGGTGCTTCACGGATATGACGATAAGTTCTCACAATCCGGTATCGGAACAATGCTTCAACCCCTGCCAGGGCTATATTGACAGCAAGTGCAAGTGATAACGCCGTTGAAGCCCTTCCCCTGATCATAACGCAGGCTTTTAGAATGGCCAGGTATCCTCCGATTCCTTCCACGCCCGATAAGACCAACGCTAAGTTGCATATTATGATTGTATGGGAGAGGATGATGGAGTAAACAACAGCTCCAGCAGCTGAGAGGAAGAGATGAAAGCCAAATCCAATATTCTCAAGGAAAAGATTAGAAGTAAAGAATAAGAGAGAGAAAGCTGTGGCATTCGCTGAGAGGATCAATAATGAATTGCATATGTAGGTGAGGAGGAGAGGATTGAAAATGGAAAAAACACAATAGAAAGAAGGTGGTTTTTTGTGATTATTATTGAGAGCTTGAATAACAGATGCTTTCATGATGAGCAAGAAAGTAAGGGCAAAGGGAAGCGTAAGAATTGAAAGGGAGATTGTTTGAGAGAGCTTGAGATTGACAAGGTTGAGCAACTCCGAGGAGGGAGGGAATCCTGCCGCCTGGAACAGACTGGTCAACCTGTGGTAAATGACTGGAAGGAGAGATGAGGAGGAGTCAAGAAGCAGGTGTGCGAGGAGGATTGAGGCCGAGAAAGGGAAGGCGAGAAGGGCTGCGGTAGAGGTGAAGTATTGATAGTTTTGAAGGAAAGTAAAGATTGATTTTCGCAAAATCTTGCTGCCTGTTTCTTCCCTTGGAATATCATCTTGATCCATTGATGGGAGGGAAATGGGCATGAAATGAGTGACTCACCAATAGGCTAGAGATGTGCAAGGCAAGATTGATGTTTCCTCCTCTTTATTTATTTCTATAGCAAGTCTCTCTCCCCCCCTCCCTCTCTCTCCCCTTTCTTCTTTACGATGAGATGGGTTAGATAGAAGAGGGTTGTTATAGGACTTTGGATTGAATAGATAGGTCAACTAAAATTTAAGCAAAATAGAGAATTTGCACATGTGGAGTTGGTTCGGACATTGTTTTTGACAATGGTGTATTTGGATTTTTTTGGGGTCTGTCTTTGTTATCTCCAACTCCCACTTTAGTCGGCCAAAAGGGGCTTGGAGTGTCTAATTTAACCAGCACTTGTCTAGGTTTAAATTCAATAGCAGCTTGGCTTGCTAATTCAATCAGTGCTAGCTTTCGATATGCTTGAAACACAAGCTACATGTATGAGCTCAATCATAGGATAAGATTTTACTCGATTAGGCTTACAACTGAAGTATCCTTCCAAGCTCTCAAACAGCATATATATGAACTCAACTTGCCAGGAGGAATTTGGGAATCGGAAAACGAGTCAGAAATGGCTCCGAATTCGAACAAAAAAAAGGCCTCGTAAGGAAGGAGGTGCAAGAAGATCTTCCATGTAAGAAAATTATATTTGCAGGGTATGTCCCAGAGAATTTGCTCGGTAAGAAGCTCTCGAGGGGCTAGTTGGGTGTCCACTGTTTTTGGTTATGTTTCACGTGGCACGTGACTGAATTCTTAGCTTTCAAGAGAACTTTAATAATAACTAGCCCAAAAGATAAGGGAGGAAATGGGACTAATACTTGAATTACAAATGAAGCAGAACACAGGTGGGAGGCCCTCTAATCAACCTCCACTACTCTTCTTCTTCTTCTTCTTCTTCTTCTTCTTTTTTATTTTTTTTATTTTTTTATTTATGGCATCCACTGGTTTAATCATTTGCATATCCCGTGACATTAAATTGGACAAAACATGGATTGAAGCTAGCCAAGCCTATCAACTCCGTCCTACGAACCATTTTGTGGTTTGAAAGGGTAGCTATGGATCCGACTTCTTTCTTCTTTTTGTTAATCGAGTGGTCGGATACGAAAACTTCAATCCGAGCACGACAATTTATAGAGTAAAATATGAGCAGCTCTAGTCATGTGATTAACAAAACAGCTAAATGATATTGGGGGTTTATTTCACTGTTGTCCATATGAATACTAAGCCAACTAATTAGGTTTCAATTTATCATAAAAACACAAAATTAAAAGAAAGAGACGGGAAAGTAAAACCGGAAGAAATTTCATGCTTCGCACCAAATTCATGACAATTCTTATTTTTCATTCATTAGTTGAGCCACCTTTAAAACTAGAAGAATGTTCATTTCATTTCATTTATTTTTCAATCCTAAGCTTTGGAAAAAAAAGAGATGACGTTGTTTAAAAGAGACGAGGAATGAAAAAATCATTAGTTAAGTCACTTTTTAAAGAAAAAACTTATCATTTTTATTGATAACAGATTTCATTCGAAGAAAAAAGTTTAATAATAAAGATTATTTTCTTTAAAACATTCTCGAGGAAGGAGATTTGGTTTTGTTTAGATATTTTTTATTCAGTTACTTTTGTCTTCTTCTTCTTCTTTTTTTTTTATTTTTTTTTATTTTGGGGTTATTAGGTGGTTCGGATATGTGTTTAAGGTATTTTTAAATGAAAATAAGTTGGAAAATGAAATTTTGAACCCCAAAAACCCATCCTTTCATTTTTCTAGAAACCACAGTGGTAGTCGAACTCTAGGTTATGACCCAGTGAACTGCACATCGTCTACCACGATAAAGGACATGTCGTTTGTTACTTTTTTTTTTAAAAAAAAAGAAAAACTAAGGAGTAGACAACCTGCCATCCACCCCCTAACAAAGAAAAAAAATATTCCTTAGGGCCATGTGCCTGGGCTTTTTTTGTACCAGGTTTAATCATGCCAGGCCACTCAAGCCAACGCATTCCGACTCTTGTTTTTTTTTTTAAATGGTCATTTGTTTTCTTTTTATTTTATTTTTAGTTTTTTTTCAATGTCATCCTTCAATGTTGATGTTTTTTAATTAAATTTTATCTTTTAATATTAAGTTGATTGTAAATTAATTTTTATATTTTTATCATATAATAAAATAAAATAAAAATTCAACTTGATGAAGTCTATAACTCAGGTCACATGTTTAACAAATTAACTAGAGTTAACCTAATTTTTTTTTCCTTTCGACTTGTAAGTTAACTTTCACCCAAATTAATTTAAAATTTAGACTAAAAAAATCAAGTTGAGAGTTTTTAAATTTTTCCAGTCATACCGAGTTTAAAATAAACGATATTAATGGCCTACTTTCGATCATATATGTATGTATATATATATTGAAAAGAAAACACATACATGAGGCTAATAATAGGCATACAATTAACAATTTGCGATTGAAATAATAATGCAATCATCAACAAATTGAGACCACAAAAAAAATTGAATTAGCCGAAACCAAGCCAAGAGAATATAGAAATAGAAACGACAGCGAAGTGCACGGGCCACTGCTCGAGGATGACGGAAGATGACCACTGGGTGATGGCGCGGTTGGTGCGCAGTGTTTTGACCTGGCGGCTGCTGATAGGTTAGGTACGAGGTTCTCGTGATATGACGTGGCACTTTGCAATTTTCTTATTAAATATTCTGTAGTTGTTGAAATTGGAAGCAATATAAGTAAAATAAAATAGGTTGCTTTCCTACAAGGTAAAGGGTCATTACATAATTAATGACCTTCTAACTGAAAGGGTTCGTCTTAATGAAACAACGACACTTTAGCTACGTTATTTTATTTTTCAGACCTTTGGATTTAAAGTAAGGGAGCAATACGTTTGATTGCCAGATCAATCATTAAGGATTACAAGTTTAATAATTAAAACATAAATGTATTACAAATTTAGTTAGGTGGTTGTCTTCGCCTCATATCCAAAACCACTATTTAATTTAAATTAAAAATAAAAATACATAATAAATACTTTTTTAGTTTTTAGCCAATAATAATCGAGCTTATCTTATATGGGATGTAAATGATGATTATTATCTTCTATATTATATAACCAGCTTCTTACTTGAAATATCTAAAAAACTATTTAGAGTTTCTAGTTACTATAAAATGAGATAATAATTTTTTTTTTAATTTAACCCCTTTTGACATGTAGTTCACCAAGATATTCCTTGCGACAACAATTTTTATTTTTACATGTTTGTTTGGATACTTGGTTATTGAGTTAGTTCAATCTGACTCCAAGTATATATATGCGAGAGTCAATGTTTCAATTACAAAACTATATATGTTTTGATAATTAAAGTCTTTTATCATTAATGTGTTTGTTGTGCATGTTGTATAATTTGCTTCGATTTGCATGTTATTTCTCATCCTAACATTCGTATTTTATTTTGTCATTTACATATTGGATATGGATTCATGTCTTCATATAACATCATTTGAGATCACACATCTTTGTTTTAGATTAGGTGAGGGAGTAAGTGTACCCCAACGGCTATCAGCCTAAGTAAGACTCATGAAACCACCAACTCATGTCTTATTATCAACTTGGATGTGGTTAGTATGCCAATCTGACACGACCATGGTCTATGCTTTCACATATCTTATAGACCTTATATCGAGTTTTAGAGGACATCACTAAGCAATGAGAAATCTTTTTTTACTAAATAGTAAATTTACCACAGTGCATGTAATGGCTAAAACTTTCTCTTAGGGTGTCTCCCTATGCTATCACAACTTCATATTCAATATCTAACATGCATAATTAAATGTTCTATGTATATATGCCAAACTTAGTTTACAAGTGAAATATAGGTTTCCTTGAAAATCCAGCTTCCTTTTAAGACTAAAAAAAGAAGAAGATGGATGTACAATGAGGAGAGAACCCAACTAGATATTAACCAATAAAAGAGATTATCATTCTAAAAACAGAGATCGCTAAGCTTGCTCAATCGAGCATTATAGACTGTCCTACAAAGAGATGGAATATTTGGCCACAATCAAGCTCCTATTGAAATGTAATTACTCAACCAATTTCTCAAGCACCGACTAGGCCACTCACCTTCACCACTAAAAGCTTGGGGGCACATAGTGTTTCATTAGAATCTTTATTAACTACCAATGTATAGCCAGAACCAATAGTCTAAACAACCTCGATGATTGACTTAAGGACCGAGGAAACTCAAAGAACCAAAGTAGCAGAACAAACATATTTTAAGAAATTATCAGCAATTAAAAAGAGGTTTAAATTTATTGAACGAGTAGATTTATATGATCAGACAAAATCAGCTAATATATGTTTATTTCTTGATATCATCATCCCTAGGAAACTTAAGATACTCGAGTTTGATAAGTACAACGACATGCATTGCCTAATGACTCACCTTTGAGTGTACTGCAATATGATGACTTAATTTATACATGATAAGAGACCAATGATTTATTTCTTTTATGAGATTTTAAGTGGTATCGCTCTTAGTTGGTGCATGAGACTCAACAACTCTAAGATAAAGAAATAGAGAGACTTGATGGATATTTTTATCAAGCAATACAAATTCAACATGTTTGTATAGGATCGTTCTAGCTTATAGATCATGGAAAAAGGTCATAAAGAATTTATTTGAGTATACAAACGGAGAAGGCACAAGGTAGTAGCACAAATCTCCATTTGTTGTTTGAGAGGGAAATGATCACCTTATTCTCCAATACATTTATTTTGAGTACCTAGTTGGTGGTTTAGCCTAACATTTTATAAATTCGGTAGTGGTGGATGAAAGAATAATAGGGCATAAAAGAAGGAAATATCTCTATACTTTAAATGCAGAACAAAAAAAAAAAAGGTTACAAGAAAAACGTTAAGGTTCATTACCTAGAATCTAACCATGATCAACCAAGAAAATAATGGAACAATATGTGAAAGTTGAACCATCAAGAGGATATCCACCACATCAAGTTTTAAACATTAACCACTTCCCTAATCAGTGCCCCAATAGTTTCCAACCTAAATTTCCCCAACAAGTTCCCTCAAAACCAATATTTTTTTGGTCAAACCAATAACCATACCTAAACCGCTACGCAACCATATAGAAACCCATAAAATAACTAGTAAACATTACCACCCCTTCCCTTACATTTGAACAAAATATTCTAGTGATTGGTCAACATCATACAAATCATTCATGTTCGTTAAAATCCATTACAACCATCATAACCAAATTAGTACAAGCTTGACCGAACATATGAGTAACCATTCTTGCGTAACTGGACACAATATTGACAATTGTTATACTTTTAAGGACAAACTGCTCCAACTTATCGAACTATCTAAAACTCATATTTTTTTGACTTCGTCTATATGATCATCATTAAAACTATCTAAAACTCATATTTTTCAACTCCCTTTATATAATCCCTCCATGTAGGTTTTTCTTTAAACATGATAATGGAACTTATGACCATCAAGTAAGGTCTTGTTTTTGCCAAGACATATGACTTACAAATCTATTATTTAGTTTTTATTCTTTGAAAGTTGTGCACATGATTTTGAACAAGTGTACTAAATAGCATCCTTAATAGACTTTTCTTTGTAATATTTGAGGAATCGCTAGGAAAAGCTGAAAAGTTTTTTTTTTCATATGTTGAGAGAAAGAAATATGGAAAAACTTAGATCCCATGATCTGATGTTCAAATTGTTAGTGTATATACCTTGTAATTAATTAGTTGGTTACATGTAGTATTGACTTTGTTGATGTAAATATATTTAATTTATTAATAAAAACTTATTTATCTTTAATATTCATCGAATATTTGATTAATTAATCTTTAATATAATAAGATATAATTTTTTTTTATAGTCTACCATACATGAGTTGTAAACACAAATTGAATCAATGCTATGAAATTAAACACAAGATATATAAACTAACCTTTGTATAAGAAAAGAGGCTAAAATTATTACCAAATTAAATCAATGCTATGAAATTAATTTCATCTTCATAATGCATCCACCACTTTAATTTTTTGGTCTTCATACCTATCATATATAAACATAAAAAATTTATAAGAAACATTAGCTAAAATGAAGCATTATTTATGTTTGGTAAATTTTTTGAAATAAAGTAAAATAAAAAAAATTAATAAAGAAAGAAAGATTTTTACATATTTATTTTAATTGTGCTCGTCGTTCTTTCATGAAATAGAAATAATTGATTATCATATCTGTTGTGGATTTTCAGCATTACCGAAGACAAGAACACCTATTTGTTCATTGTATGATGCTAAAAGTTCCACCATTTCAAGAAAATTATCCTTGTTTTTTTTTTATTCTGACTGTTCATCATGTCCTCTAAAAGCACATGCTTAAAATGTGAGTCAATGAATAATGTCTATTAAAGCTTTAATATGGAATCAATTATTTAGAATTTCTTGAGATGTTTATCTCTCAACCACCTTCTCAATATGACATGACTAATTTTTCAAATTCTCCAAGCATAAGACAACAACTCTATGAGCTAAATTTGAACCTTTTCTAATATAAGTAAAAAAAGCATATTGTTATTAACTTTCTTCTAACAATTGAATCTATTAATAGTAAATGTGTTTGATCTTAACTTTCTTGTTGGTTTACTTGCAAATAGATAACAAGTAAAACAAAATGCAGCATTTTTCTTTGAATTTTTAAACCAGGAAAAACTTTTGAATCAATAAAACTGAAATCGACAAGGATGTTTTTACCAATCAACATATATTCATACATCAAATGTTGATATGACCTTAGATTATTGTATGCCCTTCGAATTTTAGCTTGTTAATTAACTAGGTATTTCTAAATTTAAGAACAACTATTTGGATCTCAAATTAAATTATCAATATTTTCTTTTTCAATTCTTACAATTTTAGTAAGAGACTACTCAATAATTAGTGCAGTTTCTTTGCAATCTAAAGCAGGTTAGGGATGCTTAACCATTAATTCAACATTAGACACTAAAGTTGGTTTATTAGGCTATGATTATTTTATTTTTTCTCAAAAAATAAAATAATTCTTCATGTCATAATCACGATTCAACTTGAAATCAAAACATCCGGATGCCATGAAGGGTCAAACAAGAAGGTTGTGTAACAACAATAAAGGGTCATTAGTAATACATCAAATTGCCAAATTGCTCCTAGACTAAGCTAGTCTGTCTTTTTTAGCATGAGCCATATGACAAAAATTGCATGAAATTTATGCCGAGATTATCTTTAAGGAGGCAAAGCTTATGTGGGCCTGTGGCATTAGAAATCGATATTATAATTAAATTTCTGCCCAGCAACTTTTCAACCTCTATATATCAAGCCTAAAGGAAATATCCTATACTCTTTATCCTTATGGATGGTTTATTTTGAATTGCATAAAGCAAAGGCATTGAAATCATAAGTCGAATACTGAACCAAATGAGAAGTTAGCAGTGCACAAATCCCACTGGAGGAAAGATTCAACGTTAGATGAACAATCACATGAAAATAAAAAAGATTATGAATCAACCTCATTTTGGCATCATAGCAACCAATCCAACTGTCTTCAGGAATTAGGCAAATGGTTCCCCCCCCCCCCCCTAGTAGGACCAATTATAATCAGGAATCTTATTTTATGGGAGATAAAAAAAAAAAGAATCAATCAATTTTTGAAATCATCTCTTCAATCCTCAAAATTTCCAGAGATTGAGGTTTGTTTCTAGCTAATTGTTGAAAGATACAAAAATCCCTTAAAATCTACTTGTTAGAACTTTGTTGAAACCTATGGAGATAAGTAAAAGGGAGAAGTTAGTTTGCCTTAAAAAGAAAATAATCCAAGCTTGAATTGAAGTCCTTTGATGCTGGCAATTAATTTATAAAACCATGTAACATAGTTGAATGCTGATATGAAAGCACCAAGACAGGGACTAAATACCTGGTTGTGTAAATTAACAGAGACAGGCCAGCATAACAAACGTCTGTCCAATTACAATATAATTCATAAACGCTGAAAATTTATTACAAGAATTGCTAAGAAACAAATGATTCTACAGCTAGCAGAAGGGGAAAGGAAACCCCATCAGCAAAAATTGAATCCCCAACAGTTCTTCCCTGGTAAATTTAAATCCTCTGTAGTATAAAACTCGTTCCTTTTCCTTTAAGAAACTATAATAAAAAAAGAAAAAAAAATTAAAAAGTAAAGATCCTAACAAAGCCAAAATTTTCTATTTCTGGCTCTACAACAATGCGATCCTGGGTCAACTGTTTAAAAACGTTGAAGATCGCATAAATATCAAGAATCAAGAAGTAGCACATTTCAACTAGTGACACAATCTTGGTAATACGGGTGACTCTGATTTACATACCTTTCCCAAAGAGGCTTGTACCTGCTAATGGCCAATTTAAGCCATGGTTTCATGTTCCCATTAAAGTGAATAACCGCAGCACTGTCAATCAGACGGTCATCAATGTTCATATCATATCCCAATCCTAACACATGCCATCTCCGATCAAGCGGCTCAGTCAGTCCATAAAATGCTAGAAGGGCTGGGGGGAGTGTTCCCAGCTTCCACAGTGTCTGATCAGTATTCTGTTCCTGCCAGTAATGATATTGTGCAGTCACATTTTCCTTCCTCCATGCAATCAAATCAAAAATATTCATTCCAAACGCCCAACCACATGCCTGCGGGTCAAATTTAGAGCTGATGATTGGGTTTGAAAAATTGATATACTTATAATATCGATGGAATGTTTCAAGACAGGTTTCCACAGCTCCATTAACATTCCCATGCAAATCCAATGAAAACAGTCTTGTCAGATCCTTCTGGACAACAACATCATCATCAAGGAAGACAATCTTTTCCAGAAGCGGATAGATCTCAGGGATGTAAAAGCGGAGATAATTGAGCAAAGACAGGTACTTAGGGTTCTGCAGTTTTGGCTCAACCTTCATATCTTGATCTGCCCCAAAGTAGTAGGCCCTTGAATCTTGATGAAGGATCTGTTTGATAACAGGAGCATAAGAAGCATTCAACCAGGAGAACTCTTCTATATTCTGCACTTCTACAGTGGCCCCTTTGAAGTCATTCGTTAGAAACCAAGCCTGCATGGATCCATAGCTGATTCCATTTGTTACTATGTGGAAAACAAGTTGTTTTGGATGGTCAGCATTGCAGACTGTGGAGTTGACCACCACAGAGGTGGCCAGAATATTGTCTGAAAATATGCAGAAATGATAGAGATTGTTGTCCACGACTCGAGGGGGAGTTTCTCTTCTCCTCTGCATGATTTTGGAGGGGCAGCTGCTTAAGCCAGTCATTTATGAGCTTTACTTTCAGGCAGTGAAGACTCTTGGGCAAAACTTCAGCCACTAACTGACCAAAGAGTGTACTCTGAACTGTTGCTGCATTTGTTCGCTCTTCTAGGGCTTGGATATGAGATTTCATTGTCATCATGGTGGTTGCAATATCATAATGAGCATCTTGTGCCTTGAAAATTAGATATGATAGGCTACTGATTATTGGCTCTGCTTCTTCTACTGTTATGGGCTCCCCTCTCATGGCAGCTTTTGAAAGCAATAGTTGGCAACTTCTTATCTTTTTACTCAGTTCCCAAGCAAGATGAAGGTTGTTGTGCTCCTTAGCTATTATGGCATAAGCCTTGGCAAGTGTCATTTGCTCTGCCAACTGCCGCGAAAATGAGCTGGCATTTAATATTTCCTTGGTGAAATTAAAACCCCCGCGTTTTATTGCATGTTCACCCTGGCAAAGAAGCATCACTGTTCAGTAAGTCGATAAATCTTAAATAGAACAACGCCTGTAATTACTGCATATGACTTGAAGTGTCTGCGTATTGTGAAAATGTGTGCAACTTATATTTTGTAATACAAACTTCTGTTTATATCTCGATAAATTGATCATTTAAATACTAATGTTGTGGGGTATGTTAGCAATCCAAAAATAAAACACAACTATGCATGAAAAACAAATTTTGTTTCTGATCTTACTTGATTGCCTAGAGTAACATGGAAAAAGTAAATTCTGGTCAGAAGGTGCTACCTGCAGATTCACTAGATGTCTTATCAATATTCTCAAAACTACAGGATTAGCTGTTTTGTCCAAGCTTAACCTCACGCTAAGATGGAGCGAAAAATGAAAATAAGGCAATTGTGTGACCCAGTTAAGAAACATAACATTTGCAGCCTCTTTTGATTTCAGGCAATTCATTATTACCAAAACCGACACTACTAAAATGTATGCCCGCATTCTCAAAAGAACACCACAGTATCATAGAACCCTATTGATGTGTTGTAAGATTTTAATATTCAATGGACTGATGACTCTTCTCATAACCTCTGGTCCACATGAGGCATGGCAGAGAAAAAAAATAGAAATACCTTTACTCAGTAAACTATAAAGTGCAAGATTTTAATATTCAATCGACCTGATGACTCTTCTCATAACCTCTGGTCCACATGAGGCATGACAGAGAAAAAAGTAGAAATACCTTTACTCAGTAAACTGTAAAGTGCAAAATCTCCGGAAAAAAGGGTAAAAACCATGGATTGAAGCATTTAACCATGGAAATCTAAGTCCTTGGTCATATAGTTCAAAGATTACATGCATCTGGCACACGTTTCAAATTTATTTCCAACATTTAAAGTCTGTGAATGCATTTCCACCATTTTCAGTATTCTTCAGTCTTGTGACAAAATAGAAATGAAAAGATCCAGGAATAGATTACTTCCATCCCATCACAATCATAAAGCCTGTAGGAAAAAAAGTAACAGTAGCTTTGGTTGTGCAACATAGTGTAGCAGAAGTGCTTAGATTTGAGAGTACAAAAGACAAGGGATGAAGAACCAATGCCACATGTCATCTTAAAACTCTCAGCATACTTGACCCAGTCATGTAATTTATTAATCCACAAGATGAGATTAAAAAAATGGGATTTTCCATGGTAAGACTCCAGTCCTTAATGCGCTGGGCTTATAAGAAAATTATATATCTTGTAACTAAGCATCTGATAGCCTTTCATGTTGACTGCTGCATAGTGGTTGAAAAACTACCATTGGAGAAAGCACCCCATATCCCTGATTTCCCAACAACAGATTTTAGCTCGCTATGTGAGATTACAATGTTGTTTCCCCAAAAAAGCCCTGTGTTATCAAATACTTAATTGTTCTGTTGAACTACATAGCAGCATCAAACAGACGCCAAGAAGGTCATGTATCCTATAAGCATGTTCTCAAACAAGAGAGCATACAGAACCACTTTTAGTGAAACAATGGCTATCACAGTTGTAGTTATGGGAAGATGGCATGTCTGAATTCATCAAATATATAAATGAACTTTAGTTGTTTCATCATTCCCAACAACAACCCTAACAACAGGAAACTACGGAAACAATGATAGATGAATGGATTTTGGTAACATCTCTCGGAAAAAAGCAGGTAAACCAAGTAATGTATAATCTATGTTTAAACATCTATGCCTAAACGAAACATCATTATTTTGAGCAGAAATGGCATACAATTTAATCACCATTATGTAGCTCAGGGTAGCCAACAGATGAGTTCTGTAATTAATTCAAATCCTATTTTTTATACTGATTAATAATAAGAACAACAAGACCTCATTTTATCCATACAAAAGTCATTTAACACAAAAAGATAATTAAATTGAATCCACTTAGTTGATATAAATCACACCGAATCAAATTATCCAAACGTTGATATGATTGAAACAAAATATTTATCAATCAGTTACACTTATTAAAGCTTCTGGATCAATAGGGTATCGTCAAAAACCACTGAATATATCAAACTAAACAGTTAAAAATCAAATTCATAGAAACACACAAGATCAAATAGACATTAGGGGGGCAGAAAAAAAAACAGGAAATGGGTTCTTAATATGTAAGTAAACCTTACCATTATTGGCTGCTTAACCTGATCTTCAGGATGATTGTGGAGAAACACAAACAAAACCAATCCTGCAATCAAGAACATCCCAATAAGCGCCCAGATCCACTGCGATAACCTCCTTCTAACTGGACGCCGGTACTCTGCCGGTCGCCTCCTCATATTTCTTCACAATTCACCACCAAGGTAAAAAAATTCAAGATTTTCCAAATCCACCATCACCCCCAAGATTTAAAATACCAGCAAGAAACAGTCACAACACTACCAAGAATTGAAAAGGGTGAGACAGAGACATAAATAATAATCAAGAAATGGGAAAGAACGGTGTATCGAGTTGAATGTGGAGGGGTTCAAATGGAAAGAGCAAGAAGAGAACGATTGTGATCTGGGTTTTATCGAGAGTGTAAATACTAGAAAAAGAAATGAGAGATAGAGTAGAAATTTCCAACCAAAGTCGTCTGTCCTGGTCCTTTAATATTTATATATATGAGAAACTAAAAGTGGGGCTGCATGCCTGGTTGTGCCTGTCTATGGAGTGAAAAGAAACTAGCAAAAAGGAAACAGCCAGCAAGTGTATGAAACATACCATGTTCGATTCTTGAATCTTTTTTCCATTTTATCACCTAATGCAGCAAGTGTAAAACAACCTATCAACCATAGATAGCACTGCAGGGAGTTCCCACCTTGCATCGGCACTCAACGAAATTTACCGTACCAAAGTAGAGTGAGATTTTAGGACGAGTCTGAAAGACAGATTTAATGTTAGTTACACTTTCTAGGATATATTTGATCGTTAAAAAAAAAACATGGTATAAGCTTATACAAGTTCATTGTTATGCCTTGAAGATGCATTACGTTTCTAAGTTTAAGTTTTGCAATTTATTTCTCTAGAAAAAGCCAATGCAAAGTGAAATAATTTGTTAATTATTTTTTATTATTCAAGTTTTAAGATGAAATAACTGAGTTTTATATGCACAACTACAAGATTGATACAAATAATAATTTAAAATCAATGATGGGTTTTTTTCAACATAAGAAGAATGGTGCAAAAGATTTTTTTTTAATTATTTTTTTCTATTAAGTTTAGAAAATTAAATAATATGCTTAATAATTTTATTTTTACTAGTTTGTTTAGGGTTTTTATTTCTTTTCCATTATTTTTAGATTTTATTGAGTGTTTAGGTTGGTTTTTAGGTTTATTTAAGAAGATTTAAAACTCTTAAAGTGACATACTACTTGAAAAGAAATATTTAGTAAAATTACAAAGCATGGTTGAAATAATCTATTTTGTTGCCATGACCAAAAAAAGAAATTGAAAAAGATGTTTTCAGATCAAAAATGATTTTTTCAGAAAAAACAAACAATTTCACAGGAAAAATTGAGTTATCATGTTAAAAGTTGACTTTCATGTCAAAATTGACTAAAAAACCATCATTTTACGATCACGGCTGAGTTTGCGTCGTCAAAGTTAGTCAGATGGGTAAAAACAAAAATAAAATTTAGGATTTTCTTGATCCCCTCTAATTCTTTCTTTTTCTGATTTTTTCTCTCATTAAAAATAATGGTTGAAAAAAAAAGGAAAAAATTTGAATGTCAAATCCGATAACCCAAACGAATGTGAGTTCTGATTAAAAATCTAATCTAAGCTCCCCTACACCCAATTAAACCCTAAATGGATCACAATCATAGATTTAATTTAAAATTATTTAGATTTAGATAGTTGGATCAAATCAGATGCAATATGAAACATCCAACCAAGCTAGCTCATGGATCCATCATAAATCGGGTCATACCTTAACCCAACCTGCATTCTCTCTCCTTATCGGTGGTTAAACTAGTTGTCATTTTTTCTTCGTCCAACCACCATATGCCTCAAGACTACCGCAAAAAGATGTGTCCTCCCTCCTTGACCAAACCCCGAGGAGTCCTCGATGACAATGTTGTTGTTAGTAGTGGAAAAAACAAAAAAACTAAATGGAAAATCAAATTATGTTACTATCAACATCCCTCCCTAGTTGATTATGAGATACATGACCAACATAGATAGATAAGATTGAGAGCTTGTTGTTAAGCTGTTTGAACGCCAAAATCTCATCAGAATCAACATTGAGCAACTGGCAACAGCAAGGTGTGAGACACACATGCGAACTGAATAGTCTAGTTGCATAGTTAGTGGTAGAATCATAATTCCATAGTCTCACCAGGGTAAAATAGTAATTTCACTTAGACTAGAGGCATCTCTATAATTTCTCAAATCTGAATTTTATTTTATTTTATTTAGAATTAAAACTAATTGTATTTTATTTTTATTTGTGGATATTTGAATGAATGAACTGTATGCGATACATCGTAGTGCGCCAAACATGAGAGATCTAATACCCTTGAGTAATTTTGAGGTTGGTTCGGATGTTATCAATGTTCTGCGATGGAACTAAGATTATGGGATTATAATTTGATTTTTGAGGATTATCCAAGATTAGTGCATATCCTGGTATTTATTGAATCGATGCTTGAATGATTGAGCGACCGTTGATTTGTATGACTAATTATTTGATTAATTATTGTCATGCATTTCTTAATTGATTGCACTTTATACATCTTCATAAAGTGTTTTGTCAAATGAAATCTCAAACCATATATTCTAATTTTTATTATATGGCTTAATTTTTGAAGATGAGATGAAAATTGATTGCTTGATTATTATTGCGTCTTAACCATAAATATGAGATGAATTTGGAGGATTATTGAATTGATTTTAAAATCTTGTGTTTTCTTATTAATTCACCCATAAGCAATTTGTTTTCAACTGATTTTTTTTTAAATCTAATGTTTAATTTAGTTCATTCATGAGTGATTTATTTTGACCAATTGATTTCAAAACTTGTACTTATTTTATTGGCTCACCCATGAGTGGTTTGTTTTTAATTGATTCTTTTTAAAAATCTTTTGTCCAATCAGTCCGCCTATAAACGACTTGTCTTGACCAGATAATTTCAAACTCAAGTTTTTCTGATTGGTTTACCCATAAACAATTCATTTTAACCGATTATTTTCAAAATTGATTCTTGCATGAGTAGTTTATTTTAACCAATTGATTTTCAAATCTCATTTTCTAATTGTCTCACTTATAAGCAATTTATTTTTAATCGATCCTTTCAAAAACTTCGTTTTCTAACGGGCTCACCTATGAAAACATATTTTTTTCTTAATGTATTTTCATACATGTAACTTCTTTTTATGCAATAATGTGCGATAACATGTTACATGCTATATATATATATATATATATATATATATATATATATATATATATATATATATATATATATAAACCTTGAAGGGATGGTTGGCTGATTATGATGATATTTTATGTGTAGTCCGTGTTAGATTCCATTAGGTTTTATTTTTTACCTTGCATTAAAAAGGTAATAAAAATCAAGAGCATCTGATAATTAGAATTTTATATGCTTATGTGTTTATTTTATAATATTTGTTATCGAGTTATGATAACACCTTTTTCCAAGGAAAGAATTCCTATGTATTCATTTCTTTTTATTTTACCTTACCCTTTTTCTCTATATACATTATATCTAGAGATTTGTTTTTTTTATTATTAATGTGTGTAATGCAATTAGCCCTAGGATAAATGTTGAAGAGGTATCATTAATTGAGTTCATCTTCCTTCTATGTAACCAACTCTTTACCCAAACTTTGAAAGATCAATTATCATGTTCTTAGAACCATTAGCCTTAGGTGGAGACACCTTAACTTTATAAATGATATTTGATCATTTTTCTCATCTTATCTCATAGGGAGACCCTATCCCACATCGCAATGTGAAATAAAGTTAAGTTGCTTTAGTGACAAGATAACTACTCCACTAGGAAGGATAAGTTTTAAGTTAAGTCATGCATGCATATCATCAACATCATTTCTAGTTTATGCTTTTATGTTTATATGATTGTTTGTATGATTTGTATTCTTTATGTTGTTCTAAATAATTGACTTGTGTGTTGTGTTCGCTTATGTGCTATGTTGCCTTATTGCCATACATCAAAATTGTTTGCTACCATCTTCTTCACCTCAATTTCAATAAAACCCACAAGAACAAAGGCTATATTGGCTTCCTTATGCTTATATTCAGGCCTTATGCTTACCATTAGATTTGATGCTTTTGGTTGGAGAGAAGATAAAAGTGTGTGCCTACTTGAATTTTAGTGTCAGAGATGAAGAATAGCTTTTTCTCGCGTCTTTGCTATTTTTTTTCCGGCTACCATGATTAACAATTTGATGAGTTGAATAGTGCTTGCTATATGTAGCGAGCACTGTTCACAAAGCTAGAGTGGAAAGCCTTTTAGAGCGCATGAAAGCTATGGAAAAACCATGCTTACTAGCTAATATAGCTAAGGATTTGGTTTAGCTAGTAAGGGTGTGGATGCTCTAAGAAGTTTATCTAATATTCTTCATGATTGCTACCTTCCAAATTAGCACACAATTAAGATATTAAGTGTGGACTACTTTTAAACCTTCAAATTATAAAAAACACTAGGAGGCATAAGTGATTCATTGTGGAGCAAGATTCATTGCACTGTGATTTTTTATAGTGTAATGATGTTTTTGCCCTCTATAGTATAAGCCAATGATGCATAAAATAGAGAGAAAAATAGTCTTTTCATGAGATTCATTTGGTTTTGTCAAATTGATCAGGGTTAAATTAATCATCTTATCTTTTGTAGCATAATAAAAAGACTAAATTACTTTTTGACATCCAAGGGCTTCTTTGTCTTTTATTTTTTAAACATTAAAATGACTAAATCGCTCCTAATAGAAAAAAAATCCTAAACTTATTGTTATGATCTTTTATGTATTTTCATTATGTTTTTTTTTTTGTAATTATCACGTGGGCTAAGGGGTGATTTGATAATTTAGCAAATTTAAATATTATTAAAAAATGGTTGTCGTATGCATTATACACGTCAGCGTGTGGGTGTGTTCATGAGTTTCAATTGGTGTGTTCAGCTTTGCCGATTGGCCAAACACCAGATTTCAATGTAGCATTGAAAAGTGCTCGGCATCACCTCCATGCTTGAGTGGCATGTGTGAACAACGAACCACTGGTTTGTCACCAATGACCAATTCTTCTTTTGTTTTTCTTTTTTACCCCTCTCTCTCCCTTGATTCCCATGCCTTTCAACTTGGTTTTTCTTCCCTTTTAGTCCCTGTTCTTTTGATTAATGTTTGTTTTATTTGAATTATTATATAGAATTATAATATTTTTTAAATTTTATCCTTATTTAAAATTTTCATCTATCAAACTTGGTCCCTATTCTTTTAACTGTTATTTTCTGGGTTTTTTTTTTTATTTTCTTGATTTATTTTATTTTTAAATTTAATCCCTTATTGTTTTATTTCATTTAATTTTTGTATCAGATTTGGTTCTCATTCTTTTGATTGTTATTTATTTACTTTTTTTAATTATGGATGGTTGAGAATTTTGCATCATGACTTTTTGGGCTTGCCTTCTAGGGGTAATCCAGTCTCATGAGTTGAGACACGGGTTTCGAAGATTAACATAATTTAACTTTGATTTTTTCTAAGGTTCTTTTTATTTTCATCATTCAATATCATATTGTTGGGCCTTCAACTTCATGAGTTTTTCTGCTTTCTTTTTTATGAAGTTATTCCGATTGAGCCGGTACATGAGTTTCGAAAATTAGCCCAGTTTAACTTTGGTCTTTTATTAGTTTTTGTTTTTGTTTTTTTTTTCAATTTTATCATTCGACATCATATTGTTGGGCCTTCAACTTCATGAGTTTTTCTGCTTTCCTGTCTAAGATGTTATTCCAATCTCATATCCTCAATCATAGGTTGGTCGAGTTAACCCGAGTTAAGTAGAGGTTTTTTTTTAATTTTTTATTGATTTTTTTTATTTCATTTTTAATTATTTTGTTTCCCTAGGAGTTGACCTCCATTTTTTTATTTAGGTTTTTTGTATGAAGTTATCTTGCCCTCATAAGTTGGTCGCATGTTTGACATGCTGACTTGAGTTAGTTTTTTTGTCTTTTTTAATTTTTCTTTCATGTCATCCTTCGTTGTTCGCTTTGTTGGTGATTGAGTTTCAGTTTTGTTTTTTTTATTTTTCTTTTTATAATGTTGTTTCATTCTCATTTAATTTTTGTTTTGTTATCAAATAAAATCATTGAGATTTTTTTTAAAATATTTATCGGATGTCTTTTCATAACATTGAAAAACAATTTTTTTTATTGATCATTGTCGTAGACTTTTTATTTTACAGCTATATTATTAAATTAACCATGTTTATTGAACTTATTTGAATCGATGATCAAAGTCTTAAATTTTTCTTACTCTTTTAAGAATGCTGAACATTTTTTTTTATGTGAAGAAAAATTTAACCCGACCCAAAGCATAGGACGGTTATCTAGTGTAATACTATGCTTTATTATTGTTATGGCATGCAAAAGAAAATCAATCAAGGCAGTATAGTAGCTAATGGAGGAAAGGATTCATCACTTCTCTTTAAATTTTTATCTCTTCAGTGCGAATAAATCTAAACAACAACATTTGTTTTTCATGCTTTTCCAATATTTTGATGCTTTAAAATGGCTGCATGTCTGTAATTTTTTTTTTTGTGTATAAAAAATGAAGAGCCTCAACGGTGTGGGAACGAGATTCGTTGTGTGAATAAGGCAGGCCCGTGTGATTAGAAACAGGCCATGGATCAGAACTGCATTCTTTAACACAGCATTTTGTATTAGATGTGTTCTGCTATCAGACAGTCCTCCTATTATCCCATATACATATATGAAGTAATTGTTTGGAAGGACAAAATGGTGTCCAGAAGATTGATGAATTGAAGTGTTTTACAGCAAATAGGTTCTGTTTTACTTATTTCCATAGCGTTACATGCAGGCATAGTTTAAGTTCTTCCTAAGATGAATGTCTGTTTTCCCAATTGGTTTGTCTTTTAGATCTAAACTGTGTTTGATTTTCCCTATCATTCCTTTTTCAGCTGCTCGTTATGCGCGTGTTGTTTTGTTTTAGCACTGAAGCTTCTCTTATTAGCATCTTGTACTGCTTAGTACATACATATCAAGAGGTTTCTGTAATTTAATTTTCCAGTGAAGTTTGCTAACTTACTTTTGTTTACGATTTCTTTGAACATCATATTTTCTTATTTGCAATTTACGCTCCACTCTAATTTGATTACTGAAACACATGTTCGATTATTCATAGGCTTTCATTAATCTTGCATTCAAAGGTTACTCCAAAAGCCTTTCTGGATGCTCAAAAGAGAAAGATGGTTTCCGGTCAAAACATATTCAAAATAAGAGAAAGAAAAGAAAAATAACAGAGGTTCATGTGTTGCGTTGTTAGTCTAGAGTGTGTTTGGGAGTGTTGTACGTGGCGGTTGTTTTTTAAAAGTCGAGTGTGTTTAGGAGTGTAGTACGTGGCGGTTGTTTTTCAAAGTATTTTTCATTTTAAAACACATCAAAATAATATATATTTTTATTTTTTTAAATTATTTTTGACATCAGTACATCAAAATGACATGAAAGTATAAAAAAAATATTAATTTAAAGTAAATAAAAAATTAAAAAAATTTCAATTTTTTTTTTTTAAAACTTTCGAAACACAATGCTAAAAAATATGTATTGTATTGCAACTTTTTGTTTTTAAGTGCTGCTAACAATGTAAATTGTATATTCAATTGTTTAAAAGAATGTCTAATATTTGAACATTTAATATTCAACAAGAAGATTGTGATGTTCTCAACAATTTAACCAATATTTTTATTGTTTTATTTTTTAACTTTTAGACTGTGCAGCTGCAAACAACACAACCTATATAAATGCCCCCTGAATTCATCGAACAGGCTATTCCCAGAATCGATTCTCTTAAGAATCATACAAAAGTAGGGAAGGAAGTGAAATAAATCTAAGCCAAAAGCCAAAAGTTTTTATGACGCTTGGTGGTGATCAAATAACCTCCAAGTTTTTTGCCCTTCCTCCTCACTGCAATTGTCATGCAGGAAGCATTTTGGATGCAATACCCCACCGCCCCAGAGCCACCGCGGTTCCCCTTCCCTGCCCATCTCTGAATAAGGCGCCACATTATCGATCGTTTTCTTTGCCCCATCACAAGCAGTGATACACCTCGTTGTTTTGCTTCTTCCACTATTATGGGACCCCTTTCTTTACCCTCATGCAAAGCCACCGCCACCTGCACCTGCATACATCCAAAATAATTGAAATCAACAACTTTATGAATTTCTATTTAATGTTGTTAAGGCAGCAAGATACTATTTTTTCACACATTTTTCAATAATTTTAATAACTTATCCCATATTAGTACTAACTAAATATTCTAATACATGGTATAAAAAAGTTATTATGGTTGGCAGTTGGCACTAACGATGGTGCCCCTTCGAACCTCGGGCTTCATTGACTTTAATGTCATGTTGTCTTTTGTGGACTTAAGAACTTAAGCTTAAAATTAATTGAATGTCATTGTCACTTACCCCTGGCCTTCTCCTTTGACACATATTTTTCATGGAGTGAAGCGTCTCATGAGCCCTCAGATTAAGCTTCAAGCTAGATTCAGGGCCTGAATTAAAAAATAAATTACCTAATCATCAGTATGATTGCTACGGTAGTCCGTTTGATTAGTCTCGTCAATTCAGTACGTAGCTATAATTAATTACTAGAGTAATCTGACCTTGCTTGGATGGCTTAGAGACATAAAGAAGAACAATGGTATCTTGGTTCTGAACCGTGTGAGACAACGCCCATTCAAGAGCACCCATGGCTTCACAGCTTGTATCGACTACCACCATAACCTTGTTGCCATTTCCAAAACCATCACCACAAAAACTCTCCTTGCCACTGCCCAAAAACTCCATTTTTGAATCACCTTCACTGGAATTAGAGGTGGGTTTGGACCCAAGGGAGGGAGAACGGATCCCAACACGAGCTATGGATCGACCAACACTAAACTTTGTTAGTCTCCGACGTGACGGAGCCATGTTGCGCTGAGCAGAATTTTGGGTGGGAAACTGAGCAATATATATTGAGAGGAGCAGTGCTAGCTAGTCTACCGAGCTACTTGCAAGCATGTCTTTTTCCTCGGGGCGTTGATAGTTTTGACACAACTTCTTCATTAATCAAATTTCTTGTCTGTT
Organism: Populus x sibirica; assembly: GCA_019202695.1. Lineage (NCBI taxonomy): Eukaryota > Viridiplantae > Streptophyta > Magnoliopsida > Malpighiales > Salicaceae > Populus > Populus x sibirica. The sequence continues at coordinate 634,641 of JAGMVL010000416.1, read as the reverse complement.
TCTTTTCTTTTCCAAGTGAGGTGGCCTTGTCTTCTACGTACGTGCTTACCATTACCATGTAGCTGGCACATGGACATGGGCTCCATCACCATAAGTTACTAGTTGAATTATAGGAGGACATCTTAAGCGGTTCCACACTTTGTAAGACAAATCCAATCACATATCGACGATAAAGTCCTTGGCCTATTACATGCATGTCACTAATTCTTGCAATCATTAAGGTTAGGAAGAGATGAATCTAAGCACTTCCCTCTTGCAATCACTAAGCGGGATTGGTGGAGATGCACCAGGAGAAAAATTAAATAAAAGTGGGCGGGGATTCACCACGAGCGGAAGCTTCCTTTATCCAAAATATTGTTAGTTCAAGTAAAACAAAATATAAATATATCTATTAAAACATGTTTTGTTTCATTAATCAAACATAGTTAGAATATAAATGTACAAATTAGTTTATCAAACACTTGAGATTGAGTTTTTTTTAGCATAACATGAACTTAATATAAATGTATCTCCCATGAAGCAATTTGATCCAACATGGTTAGAATTTAATGTACAAATAAGTTTATCAAACACACATGTCTACTGAAAATTTAATAGAGAAAAATACATCAAATCTTCTCCTTTCTCTCTCAAACCAGTTTCTTTCTCTTGTCCTCTCAAAGCTCACGACAAGGGATCTTCGGTACATCTTATAAAAACGTGTGAAGGTCAGCACAAAATTCCATTAAACTTCCGACAACAATTATACGGCCATGGGAAGATAGCGGATCGATCACGATGCAAGAATTCTATAGTTATTGGTATCCAAAACATGCCTGTTATGCATGACACGTATTATTATTATTATTATTATTATTATTATAACAATCGAAGAAATTGTTAGAATATGATGATAACAACGTGTGTCATGATCGACATCATGGACTATTTAATTTTTCTTAATAAAATATAGGATCGATGTGATGGGGATTTTATAGTTTGCTTTGAAGTCTTTTGGAAGCTTCTCTTCTAAGGTTAACCATAAAACATCCTTTTATTCAGTATTAACAAAGAATTTTATATCGATTTTTATTTTCTTGTTCCATTTTAACTTTATATATATATTGTTCTAATTACAGATTTTCTTGTTAAAAACTGACTTCTAAGACAGGTTTATTTTGAAACAATTAGCTTCAAGGCCATTAATTAGAAGAGTTATACTAATAATATTTAATTTTTAGCCAGCCCCATACCACTTAGATTTTTAATATAATTCACCACGTAAATCTTTAACATCATTTTCTCTTAGGCTTTACCCTTTATGTATAATTTATCCTTTTTTTTTTAATTTACAACTCTATACTTTATCTTTTCTACTATTTAATTTAGTAAATTTATTGTTTCTTTGCAATTCTCTTCATTACTTGTTTTACTTAACAAGAATGTATCTTTTTCCCTTATTTAATTCCAAGTCTTATTAATATGTATTTAAGACTAATGAAAGGAGAAAAAAAAAATGTCCAAGGCAAAGGATGTTCCATCAAGGGAACAGAGAAATTCACACAAGTCAAAATGGAATATGAACAAAACAAAAGTGATATACATTTCGGGACCGTTGTTAGCTTACAGATTCACATTCAAGTTTCTAAGCTTTATGGTCACTGAATGCCAAATTGTCTTTATTGGTCGGGAAGAATGGACTCATCGCCGGCCCCCACTATCATCATACCGAAAGACCTCTCCTCGACTGAACTACAAATAGCATCCCACTTTGTAACCAAAAAAAGGGTTTTGTCTGAGAGAGACAGTAGGAGAACATGAAATTAACCTAAGAGACTGCATCTTGAATAACTTGTTTATTTAAACAAAAGCTATGTCTCAAATAAAATCATAATTCCTAAATAAAAAAGGAGTATTGTAGAAGTATAGAATCGACAAGAAATTAAGGCATAAATAATGGGAAACCCAAAAGAAACCCACTGCTGAATAAGCACTATAGAGGTGGAATCTACAAAAATTAAGACAAAAAATGAAAATAAATCACCGAAGAAACTCTAGAAACTAGTTTGATAGAACAACGTGGATAACTCTCTCCTGAGAGTGGGCGGTACTGCAAAAGATTCTAGTGGAGGGTGAGGATACGTGGAACTTCTACAAAAATGAAACTTGGACATTGAGAAATCCATTGGTTTGGGATGTGTGAAAAAATAAAGATATAACTTTAGGATTGAAAAAACGACAACAACTTTCTGGTGTAGATAGCTAGATAAAATATTTCAAATGAAAACACAAAAGCTTCCTAAATTTTATATATATATATATATATATATATATATATATATATATATATATACTAGGCTATAGGAGGTGGCCTCGCTACCATCATAAAACATAAAAAAATATAATGATATAATTTATATTCCTGGAGAAATTAAAACCACAAGAAACTATAAGTCTGTTTGGAAATGCGATGTAAATTATGTTTCCTTAAATTTTAAATTTATTTTTGCTAAAAAATATTTTTTTATGTTTTCAGATCGTTTTGATGTATTGATATAAAAAATAATTTTTTTAAAAATAAAAAAAATACTATTTTAATGCATTTCAAAGTGAAAAACACTTTGAATTATAACTACTACTACAATCCCAAACATACCCTGTATCTTGAATAACTTATGTGTTTATTTATACATGACATATACACGACATATAATCATAATTTCTAAATAAGAAGGAAGTTTCTAAAATAAATAAAAATAACAATCCCTTGGATTGAGTTTTAAGTCAACCCTATAATTAATATTATATAATATTATATCATAAATATATAATGTTTTATTAAATAAAATAATTAGATACTAAAAAGTAAAGGTCAACAAGTCTTAAAAGATTTTTATCTTTGATGAGAGTGATGGAGATGAATGGATTTAAAAGATAAAAAAAAAATTATGAGTATAAACATTAGTATACTTAATTATATGCACAACATATATAAATCTCATGAGTTTAATAAATATAACAAGAACTATGATTTTTTTTTTAAACTAGGTATAATATATAGTGGTAAAATAGATTTACACCCATCCACATTGGAAGCTCAAGTCCGAGTCTACTCTCCCCTTCCTCCACTATTTGGTAAAAGGAAAGGAGAGAAAATTGATAGGATTTAATCCAAAAAACCATAACTGTAGGAGTATGAGGCCTTTACTTCCTTATAAAGACACGAGTGGAATGAGAGTTAGATATCAAATTCAACTCAAATCTTAAAAAATACAAAACTAATTGCTATTTATTATTATAACTCTTTTGAGGGGTGGAATTGAACATCCACAAATATCCATTCATTGTGAGTATATGCTTGCATATGATAAGTTGTTATATCTTAAAGAATAAGCAGTCTTTAACCTATTGCATCAAAAAAATACTTTGATGTGCCATTACATCTAAATTTATTCTATTTTTCTTTATTGTATGATCACTAATAACATCACAAACCAAGTTCATCACTAACAACATCCAGACCAAACTGATGATCTATTTAAAAGCAGTTGCCAGACATGTTTGAGAATAACCACTTTATTCCAAGTTTAAATCCTTTTAATCCTAGGCCACCCTCTTTAAATGGATAACAAACATAAACTCAGGCCATCTTAGCCCCTGAGTAGGAGAGAGAGTAGTCTTTCTAAAGGAAAGCAACCAAGATACTAGCCCTCTTAATAATAAGGCAAGGAAAAATAAACATGGAGGACCAATAAACTTGGATGGAGACGAAAATTGATTTGATCAGTTAAAGATGCCTAATATAAATAATTGAAGCTAAGCTCCACAGTTTAATCCTAGAGAGAATTCGCTCTACCAAAGGCTTACAATCAAAATGACCCTGTCTAGTAGATATCAATGGGACACCCAAATATCATACCGGTAGAGAACTCAACCTAAAACCTAAAAGATCCTGCAAAGAGGTTCCAAACTCATCATCAACTCCTGATAAGAAGACTAAGGCTCTTCTCTAGATTTATAACAAGACTAGACAACCCTGTAAAATCATCCAAAACCTTTCTCACATACCTGACTAAGTCCCTATCTACCCTACAGTAGATCATAAGGTCATTAACAAAGCATATGTGAGTAATGGCATTATGTTGGCACCACCAGTTATAACAAAACCTCGGGTTTTATAAATCCTCTTCAAGAATGCCTCCTAAACCTTTTATAGCCAGAACAAATAAATAAGAGGACAAAGGATCATCTTGCTGAAGACCCTTGAAAGATGGGAAGAGACTATGATTCTCTCCATTCATAGCCATAGAGAAATAAGTCATAGACATACATACCTCAATCCATCTAACCATGACACCAGGTACTCCAATAGCTCTTAAATCTATAAGGATAAAATCCCAACTAACTATATCAAAAGCTTTCCTGATGTCAATTTCCAAAGCACATCTAGACATATAACTAGCTAAGTGGTAGTCAAGCATTAACTTTTAAGTTAATAAGATAGCATCGAATATTTGTCTTCTCAAAACAAAAGCATTTTGAGTAGGTCCAATGACCTCTAGAAAAATCTCATTCAATCTATTCACAATGACTTTAGATATGTATTTGTACATCACGTTACAACATGAGATAGGTCTAAAGTCATTCATAGTGGTTGGAGTTTCAACCTTTGGGACTAAGGCATTTCTAATAGCATTAACACATCTAAGCAAAATAGAGGAATAAAAAAAACACTTCACAACAGTAATGAAGTCTTCACCATTTATGTTCCAACTTCTTTTGAAGAATAATGAGGTATAACCATTTAGTTTAGGAGCTTTATCATCTGGATGGAAAATAAAGATTCTTTGATCTCATCATCAGTGATGCGTGACTCCAAAAGAGAAACACTATTATGAGCAATATTGCCAGAGAAGTGTCGGGAGTCATCCTCTATAATAATTGTCGAGTGTTAAGAAAGTAGCCCTTGCAAGTAGCAGATTGCCAACTGATTTTAACCTTGCTGATCTTGAATCTGAGATCAAGTCTCATCAGTCAACCAATAGATCTTGTTCCTTACTTGTCTATATAACAGAGATCTATGAAAGAATTTGGTGTTCTTGACTCCTAAGTTTAACAATTGAATTTGAGACCTCTACTTGTAAAATGCTTCCTCATCCTTACTCAATTGAAAAAACTCTTTTGCAAGCTTTTTCTCTGCCTACTGATACTTAAAATCTAAGGAGAACTATCAAGTACAATATATGCTGCAATCCATCTAGTCTTTGCCTCAATCACACGACTAATTATGTGGCTAATGTGTTGGTGGTGCAAAGACTAAAACTTAAGCTTTAGCAATCCAAGTCTCTTAGTAAACTTATACATAAGGTTACCATTCATAGAAAACTATCATGTATCCACAACTAAACCTAAGAAGTTATTTATGAATTTATTTAGTTATAAACTTGAATTAACTTGCCCTTACATGATTAGTCATAAACTTCATTGTTTATGAGGGATGTTATATAATAGGCATATGTAGTTACACACATCTCACATGAATGAAGGCATGGTGAAGAAGATTACCAAATTAGAATATTATTGGTCAATTATGGAAGTTATTAGTTTTGAATATGTGTTGATCACTCATATAAGTTTTTGAATTAATTATGCTAAATATTCATTTTTTCTTTCCAATAAAGATAAACTATAGTTAGGAACATAATCTTGAGCGGAGCCAGGTAGCAGCCTCACAAATCTAGCAAAATATAGGTGTTCGATATTCTAAACCTTAAGAAAGGGTATATTATTTCAAAAGAAGCTAGATTAAAAAGAAAAGGAAGAAGAAAAGGTAAGAAAAAATATACAAAACAAATTAGAATGTAAAGGGAAAAAATAAATTGTAAGAAAGTAGTAAATCACGTATAAAAGATTATGTATATAAGGTTGACTTTGTTATTAGTAACTGGATGACCTATTTATATTGTTACCGAGTTAAAATCTTATGTAAACTATAATTCTTAATTCTATACAAATTGTTCATAGTAGATCAAGAGCTCGCAATATGAATCCTAATATAATTTATATTTTTACCAGCATGTCTCCTTATTGGAAGTCATATGTTTTCTTATTAATTTTTAATAGCTGTCAATATAAACTATTACATACTATTATTTAGAGTAGGACTTGATCTTTTAGTCAATTACATAAACCCTTATCTCGATAGACAATTGACTTTTTCTGGTTGATCATGTTTTTAGCTCTCTTAATTGATCACTTCTCATCTTTCCTTGGTTGATCGTTCCCTTTTCCTTGTTTAATTTGAAATCTTCTTAGACTTGCTAATTTCATTATTTATGATCAGTTATAGCCTTTCTTTCCCTATTTGGTAGTGAACAATTAGTATTTTTACGTAGTTGACACATAAATGTTTATCTTTTCATATAGATAAGGCCTTCCATATTCTTTTATTTCTATATTGAATAAAGGAATATTCCTATATCATGTTAATGTTATAATCAATTAAACAAATCAACAATCTATGACATGGATAATAAGTATTGTTTACTCAAAACTATTGACCGTGCTTTTAGTGTTTGCCCAACATTCTAGCCAATCAAATCATTTCAAACAAGCATGCTTTGGCTATTTTGGGTACGATGTTTAGGTTCCATAACCTATAATGTTTAAACCATAGTTAATTCATCTACTTTATAATAACAAGATAGAATCCTGCAAATTAGAACCCAGCAAGGTTCTGAGCCCAGCAAGCCTCCAATTGATTAAAAACCACTCAAGGTTTAACAAAAAAAGAGTCTAACAAGACTCTAGCAAATTAGAACTTGGCAAAGTTCGAAACCGATAAGGCTCTAGTTGATTATAAACTCAATAATTTTTTTATCAAGTTTACATTAATATTGTATTTTAAAAAAAAAAAAAAAATACAAAAAATATAAAAAAATAATTAGACAAGGGACTAATATGCAAAGGTTCTGAGCCCAACAAGGCTTCAATTGATTAAAAACCACTCAAGGTTTAACAAAAAAAGTGTCCAGCAAGACTCCAGCAAATTAGAACCTGACAAAGTTCTAAGACCAAAGCAAGGCTCTAGTTGATTATAAACTCAGTAATATTTTTTTATCAAGTTGACGTTGATATTGTATTTTAAAAAAAATCAAAATACAAAAAATATAAAAAATTATTGGATAAGGGACTAATATGCAAAGGATAAAGATGAGGGACTAAAGTATGTTTTAGTTTCTTGGGGACCAAGAAATTAGGAGGAAAATGACATATTTGTTTTACCTATAAATAGGTGTAGAAGAGAGATATAAACTTTTTAAAGAAAGGAGGGAAGAAGCTAACAAGATACTTGAAAAGAGATAGGTTTCTTTTAAATAAATTGAGGAAAAACATAGACTAAATATGAAAATGATTAAAGATCATTGCATTTGGATTATGACAATGAATGAGAGATCAACTTATGTCATTCTAGAGTCCAATATTAGAGGGGGATAAAATGGTAAAAGAAGTTTAAAGCACGAAGTAGGAAAATTGTAAAATTTAATAAAATAAATTCTATAAAGAAATGATCAGAGCAATAGAGTATGTCAATACAAAATTAAATGCCAAAATAAGAAAAGTAAATGATAAAGTAATTTCTGAATTTAATCATATTATAATAGAAATGATGTATAGGATTTTCAAATAAGTGGCAGATGAAGTAAAAAAATCACTTAAATGAAAAAAAGAAAAATAAACTAAACTTTAGAAAGACGGAACTTAGATAAAATGGAAAGGTTGTCCAAAACAATATAATATCAAGAAAAACCTTCTATTTGAACCTAGAATGAACTTAGAAAGGCCATTAGTAATAGAAAAAGTTGGAAGTAGTTCAAATGATAAGTTTACTAATTATAAGAATTCACCATCGAGGGATGTTGGTGAAAGACTAATCCCAAACAACTCATAAATAAGTAGATCTCAAAGTAGAGCTAATCCAGGGTACATTCTAGGGATAATGGAACAAGCCTACGCCAAAGGTTTAACAAACCAATAAGCCAATATATAGAAGACCCTATCTAGACCACATTGATAGAATGTATCCTTACCCTAGCAATTTCAAGTTTCCAAACTTCACATTGTTTAATGGCCAAGGAACAATATCTGTTTTAAAACATATAGCAAAATTTATTTGCCAATGTTAATTTTTGACTTCTTCAGACTAAGACTATTCCCAAACTTATTGTTTGTGAATGATTTTACTTGGTACATAAATTTGACACCAAATTTAGTCCAGAGTGGGAATGAAATGCAAACAATATTATAGGCTCATTTCTTTAGCACAGAATTAAAGTTTGTTTTGGTTGATTTAATGAAACTGAAATAGTACCCTAGAGAAATTATAAAATAGTATTTAGATAGATTCATGGAAGCTAGGAAAAAATATTGGGCTAGGATTCCAAAGAAGGAATTTATAATGATTGCTCGAAAGGTATAAAGTTAGAATTAAGAAAAACATTTGAAGAAATGAAGTTTAAAGATATATGTAAATTATAACTAAAAGCTTGAATATATGAGAATTTGTTAAAAGAAAAGAAGGAAAATAAGATCCTAAATTTTAAGATGTAATGGGAATGTAGTAGAGTTTGTATCAGGAAAACCTGTAATTTACGAAGTACTGACTAAAAAGAATATCAAAGCCTTAAAATCTTAAAAATTAAATAAGCAAAGGCATTACTTATTTGATATAAATTAAGTTGATGCTATCTTTGATTGGTTATTAGCTAGTAAGAGAGTCAAGTTAAAAGAGAAATATATATAGTGGACATTCAAATCCACTAGGTGTTCACACCTACTCACATGTACATGCGTATGAACATAAAGAGAACCAAACTATTTTGAAGACTAGCTAGCAAAACAATGTGTCCAGAGGAACATGAAATTCATTGCTTGGTTTTGTTCAAGGTAGTCCAAACAACTAATGAACAAAATCAATTTTGTTAAGGAAAAAAGAAAAAAGAAAATAGAAAGCCCATAAATAGTTTGCTAGAAATTCATTAGCTTGTAGGATAAATTACAAGGCCAAGAATCACATTATGAAGTATAAATATAGATAATAAAGAAATAAAGCTATCTATCTATTATAATGATGGCTAACAAACAATCTTCTTTTAAACCAAAAATCGAATAATTATCATCCAAATCTTCTTTTGAAAAGTTTGATTACCTTTTAATGATGATGAGCTTGTGTTTACATAAAAAAAAAATATATACATATAAGTTCATTAGGTAAGAACAATAGTTATTAACTACTAAACAAAGAAAACAAGGTTAAAATCAGCTGCCAGTCAATAATAGATTCAACCTTGTTTTGGAAGAGCCAAAATCAATTAAAGAAGTTTGGAAATGATTGACTAAAGGGTTAAAAGTCATGATTGATTATGAGAGCTAGAAGACGTGACTCTGATCAAGAAATAACAATTAACTACAGAGATAAGATTTCACATGATTGGTTAGAAAATTAAATCTTATTCAAAATAGTTATCAACATATTAAATAGACAAATATTATAAATTAGTTAGGGTTTATATCGCTTTTAGAAAGAACATCCATAATTAGAAATTCAGATTATATTAGAATTCATTATATAATCTTCTTATATGTTGTAAATAATTTGTATAGGGTTGTGAATTAAAATTCACCTAAGATTTATCTAGTTACAGGAAAGCAGCCGACACCATATAAATAAGTTCATTAGGTAAGAACAATAGTGTTCATTTATATAAAAAAAACAGAGAAAATGATTTTAAATCAACTACCAACTAATAATATAATCAACATATTAAATAGACAAATATTATAAATTAGTTAGGGTTTATATCGCTTTTAGAAAGAACATCCATAATTAGAAATTCAGATTATATTAGAATTCATTATATAATCTTCTTATATGTTGTAAATAGTTTGTATCGGGTCACAAATTAAAATTTACATAGGATTTATCTAGTTACAGGAAAGTGGCCAACACCTTATAAATAAGTTCATTAGGTAAGAATAATAGTTGTTCATTTGTAAAAAAAAAAAAAAATAGAGAAAATGAGGTTAAAATCTACCACCAACTAATAGTAGAATCAACCTAGTCTTGTTAGACCCCAGATCAATTAGAAAAGTTACAAAGTAATCGATTAAAAGGTTAAAAATCATGATTGATTAGGAGAGAACGAAGACATGCATGATTGATTAGTAAATAAAAATTCCATATAGAGATAAGAGTTCATATGATTAACCAGAAGATCAAGTTTTATTTAAAATAGTTATTAAATTAACAAATAATATATATTAGTTAGGGTTCATATTGCTTAAAGGAAGAAGACACCTATAATTAAAAATTCAGATTGTATTGTAATTTATTATGTAAACTTCTTATATATTATAAGTAGTTTGTATAGGGTTGTGAATTTTAATTAACATAGAATTTAGCTTGTATAACAATATAAAAAGGCCATCTAGTTACTGGAAAGATGGCCAACACCATATAAATAATTTATTTCTACTAGTCGCCTTTCTATTTGTAATTTACCTTTTATTTATTATTTTCCTTTCTTTTCTTTTATTTATAACTATTATCTTTCTTTCTTTTATCTTTTTTTTTTTATGTTTTTGCTTAAATTAGTTTATCCATGCTATTTCTAATATGTTAAAATGAAGTAGGGATTCTTACATTTTGTTTGATTTATAAGGCTACTATCTATATATACGTTAGGGATGTAGTTTCTAATTATAATTTCTTCTAACTAAAATGAAGAAATGAAGATTAGATATCATAATTAATCCAAAATTATCTTGATAAATTACACCACTAAACACAACAAATTGATACAATCTATTTGTTATCAACACATCAAATTCAAGAATGTCTAGCAGCAAGTCTTATAGGCTCCTATTAAGGCCATGTCATCCAAAGTGACAGTTATCATTCCATAACTAAAAAAAAACACATTATTGGGTTTTTACCAAAATAAAGAAAGAGTGCCCCATAGTTCCAATTAAGTTTTGTGGTAATTTTGACCAAATCAACGCAATATCTCTTTTGATGCTTTCATCGTTCACCAAACCCTGCCTAACCATCTCTTGTAATCTGCACGAGCGGTGCTTAGCTGGATTGGAATTGAGATTGAGTTATTTCATGTATTAAGATTTGCATGGTGATCTTATATGAGAATTTTGTTTTTTTATTAATATAAATATTCGAGTTAGTTTACGCGTATTTTGATTTTTTTTTTTAATGTGAAGCACTGAGTGGTGGTATTTTTTTTTCTTCTGATTAATCTGTTGTAATGTGATGGATTTAAAATTTCTTCAATAAAACAACATATGAGAGGTTGTTTACACCTAAAATCAATTTACTAGTGTCAATCAAAAGAATTTACCAAGTTGAATGAGAATACTTGATCAACTTGGAGACTTGAAGGAGCAGCGATCAATAGAGTCTTAATGTATGTTAAAAGCTAGAAGAGTTTATATTTTTCAAGCCTGAATGTCTGTGAGCTTAGGATTCATATTGTAAATATTGTAAGAGGAATTTCATTTGTAAATATATATATATATAACCTTTCATTATTAAAAGATTTAAAATAGTATAATTCAACTCATCAGTTCTACTTTGAATTTGTTCCAAACACAAGTGAGAATTCAAAAAGGGTTCTAATAGGGTGTGAAGAGCTTAAAAGAGAAAAACATATGCCTTCTCCATTAGATAACATTAGAGCCGAGTTCCCACATCTGATCCATTGCCCATCAGCCAACTGAAAACTAAATACACAAATCCAAGAACAGAGAAAGAAAGATCATCAACATTGGATGTTATACTGCATAATATATATATCTCTGCTTCAACTCTCAGCGATCTTTGCTCTATTTTGGAGTGCATTCCATTTCCACTCGAATGACTCCCTCATCATCCATTCGTCCAACATCATTGAAAGTTTGACCACTCATCTGATCGGACGCTTTTAGGATGGATGCCACAGCTCCCGTGGCATTCTCTTCAATGGGGATCACCATCTCCTCCTTCCCAGTATCTTTATTTAAACACTTTCGTCCGGTACCTCCGCGCTCACGTGCAGCCTTTGTTTCTTCAGCAATGTCCTCTGCCGTTGTCAACTTCCCTGTTATGCTGTCCTTAATTGACCCAAACCCAAGACTGTCAAAGATTGTCTCTCTTGTTGTAGTTCCTCTAGCAAAAAAACGCAAGAGCAATTAGATTCATTAAGGAAAAAAAATGCTTGAGCTCGGCTAGCTCAATCGCTTGTACCTTTCAGCTTCAATGTCTTTAGCTTCTTTCTGGGCAGCTTCCTCTCTATGTTCTTCACCTCTCAGCTTCATCCCCTCCGTTTTCCTCCTTGCCGCCTCCTCGGTTTCACTCAATTTCTCCTGAAGTACCAAAAATCAATAGGATTTGATTAATATAGTAATATGTCGTCATACGAGAATCGTTGTTAAAACTATCCACATGATTGACAAACCTTGGTTGCCTCTGTAGTCTCTGCTGCTCTCTCTTTCACTTCCTCTTTTTTACCAGATAAGAAGTCCACGGCTTTTCTTGCAGCATCTTTAGCCGACTCTGTGAGCCCGCCGAGCTTACTAACAGTAACATCCTTTCCTTCCTTTGCTTTCTCTGCTGTATAATCCCTCGTTTCCTTTGACTTCTCTGCAGCGTAATCCTTATACTCACCTGTCTTCTCTAAAGCAGAATTCTTTGTTTCCTTAGCTTTCTCTGCTGCATAATCTTTGTACTCATCGACCTTTCCCATCACCGAATCCTTAGTGTCCTTGGCTTTCTGAGCAGCATAATCTTTGTACTCTTTCGCCTTATCTTCATACTCTCCAATCTTTTGCTTTGCTGATTCCTTTGTCTTCTCAACCTTCTCTTTAGCTGATTCCTTGTTTTCATCTATCTTACATGCAGCAGAATCTGTAGTCTCTTTCGCCTTCTGAGTCGTATAATTTTTATACCCCTTTGCCTTCTCTGCAACAGAATCCTTATTCTCTCTAGCCTTCTCTTCAGCTGCATCAGCAGTTTCCCTTGTTTGCTCTGCAGCCTCAAAGCTCTTACCAACAACAGCATCTTTAGCATGCCCCAAAGTGTCAGCAACTGATCTTAACACCGATCCAATAACCCCTGGTCTTTCTTGTTGTGGTTGATCTGTGGCCATTTTGGCTTCTCGTTCTTCATAGCATTCTCTTTCTCTATTAACGTCCCTGAGATCAGATGCTGCTTGCCATGCTGCTGCCTCAGCCCTCTCCTCCTTCTCGTGCCTGGATGCCATGACTCAATCACTGAAAACAAAAGGTTGTACAGAAAAATAAACAAAGAAGAGAAGATTACTAGGTGAACATTTTCTCTTTTTAACTTCTCTTATGACTCTTGCTCGCTAGTTTAGATTAGGTCTTAGAGTTGCTCCGATATATATTCGTGGCTCATAACAGTAACATCTTATGTGAAGATGACGAGTAGAATTGGTTTCTTAGGTGACTGACACGTATTGGACCTGCTGGAGAGCTGAGAGACGTCGTTGTTCATGCAAAGCGGCGAATATGTCGTGTATGTAAGGACAGCTACTTTGGTGTTGAAGGCTAAGCACTTACACCTGTCCTGCCACATGGAACATGAAGATAGCTCTGTTCTGTTGTTATAGCCTGAAAGGTCTTTCATCTTGGACCAGGGACCTTTCTCGGCCTTCAACAATGGCTTCTAAATATTTTCCCAAGAACAACGCAAATATAGAGAATTAATTTCTTGGCAGGTTAATTTTTTGTAGATATTAATTTCATTGTCCTTAATTTGATCTAATTTTCATGTTTTAATGAGAAAATAGCTTCAGAAAAATGATTTTTCATTTTTTTTTAAATTCAAATAATAAAAAGAAAAGAAAATATTAGAAAATAAATTTACCTCTATAAAATAACGTTCAAGAACTACGAAATTAAAAGGATTTTAAATTATTAAGAGGGAATTATTTTTTTTCTTTCCTTCATGCCTGCCTTTCCTTTCAACACCAACAACAGTCTCTCTTTTTCTACATCTTCTTTGTTCTTCTTTTTTTTTTTTTGAGTCTTTATTAGATGTTAGTGATGAATTTTGTGTTTAACAAGTTTAGAATTTCTATGGTTTGTGTATGCAATTTGATTTTACAAATTTCTTTAATGTCTCGTTGATTTGATTTATTTTTAAATTAGTTTTAGGTAGGATGTAGAGGTTACTAAGTTGGTGAATGGCAGGCCGATCAATAAAACTTGGAGTTTATGCAGTGGATGAAGTGTTATTTTGATACTGTCAACAGAGAACTTTTCAAGTAATTTCATGGTTTTCTTATTTTTATAGTTTTTTCTATGATATTTAATTCAAATAAATTTTGGAAATTATTATTCTGCGATTTTGTTTCAGTTTATGCAAAATGCTTAGGAAACTAAACTAATAGTGGGCCTTTTTGTTTCTTTATTTTGAAATTAGGGTTTCAAAATTGAGTGCTTCTGTTTTGTTTCTAGGGTTTTGGCTTTAAGTCTTATGGCCATAATGGGTATGGTCTGGTTTGGCGAAGAATGGTGTGTAAAATGAGGGCTCGTCAATTACTAATCAAGTATAATAAGAACTCTTCAAAATCAACAGGGAAGGCCATTCCTTCGACTTTAAAATCCACGAGGGACCATTTTTCCTAAGATTCCTCTCTTTGAGTGTCCATCCTCTAATAAACTAATCAAGATTTACATCCATCTGCCACACAAAAAGCCACATATCACAGCAATAAAAGAGATTAACACAACATCTAAACAAAAGATTCTAATAAAACTGCAAAATTTATAACTTAGACCTCCAATTAATCACCTGCTAATATTGATCTTTAATTTCTCTACATAAAAAGCACAGCCGAGAGGCATGTGGTTGCCTATTTGTGGGCTTTTTCTTCTTCTTTCTTTGTTGTTTTTCATGAAGTCTATGGTCACCATCTGCGTAAAAATTGTTCAAATATTAGCTTAGGCCTCAAATCACCTACTAATGTTAGACATTTTATCGTTGGAGATTTGTTTTGTAGCATGTCGTCTTTATTTGTTCACCAAGCAAGTAGGGGCGAATTAGATTGTCGTGGTTTAATCATTAGAGTTAAACAATTGAAAGGCTTAGAAGTCTGCAGCCTCTTGTTATATATATAGAGTTATTACATGGTTCAAATCAGGAGCCTTTCTATTATTTTCTTTGTCCTAATGAGTATTAAAAGAGGAACATATTTTGGTACTTTTGGTTGTTCTCTGGGAATAACTACTAATTAATGCTTAATTTTTTAGAATTCCCATTAATTATTTGCAGATATTGTTTGAGCACATAACCAAAGATTGATTAAACAAAAAATCTGGTTCATGCAACCTATCACTTGGCCTCTATGGCATATACAACTATTATGCGTAAATAAGCTATAGAATAAATACGATTCCCTTTACTATACTAAACAGCATAAAGAAACAAAGTTAACAGGAAACACAGTTGTATGGCGTTGTGTCATTTCTTTACAAGCCTTTTGGGTTAAGCATGGAGTTGAGAACTTGAGACATAAGGAAAAGATCAGTTTATTGAATCTCATGATAAAGTTTGTGTTCACCAGGTACTTATGCCAATTATTGTTCGTGTCGCAAAGGACATCTCAATGAGCTATATGTAAGAGGTTTGAAATAAAATAAAATAAATAACCATCTAATTTTATGGTAATTAGAGACTCTAACTAGTTTTTTAGAGATTATAGGTAAGGGAATAATTATATTAAAGGAAGATAAAAATCACCCTAAAACATCTTATAATAAGTTTTTTAATGATAAAGATATCTATTATGCTTATACTATGGGTCTGCATAAACTAATACATGTGTGTTCACTCATTAAAAATTTATAGACCTAAGTCATTAATTTGGAATCCAAGCCTAGCAACAAAGCCTAATCCTCACTTTTAAAATACGAATACTAGATTTGAAAGAAGATGATAAATTAGGTTTTGGCATGTTTCTTTTTATTATGTAATTTGTGATTTTATTTCAAAAAATTTAAATTCACAAAGATATAATCCTTTTAAAGATTTTACCATCTCGAGTTAATTCTTTGATGAAAACAAAACCTTACATTTTCTTCTGAAAAACTACAAAAGTTTCAACTTCTTGGGAACAAAATCTTTTGAGTATCATACCACTCATGGGTTAACTTTGACTAAAATAAAACAACATTTTATTTACGTAAATCTTTAGAGAAAGCAAGGTTATATATATATTTTTTAAACAACAAAACTCAACTTGCTTGGACAGAATCCTTTTAAGGATTATAGTGTCCACATATTGATTTTTTAATGAAAATTTCTTTTATTTAACCATCTTTTGACAAAAACAAAATTAAAATCAAACTTTTAGACGATATAATTTAATTTCTCAAAGACATAATTCCCTTTTGAGGATTACACGATTCCCAACTCTATAATGATCAATCAACATTACACAACGAAGTCCATATAATTGCCATTAAAATGCAAGTCTCAGCATAGTCCATAAATGACAGAGCTTGAAACTTCATGATGACAGAGCTTGAAACTTCTTAATAACCAGGGTTTAAATTCCTGATGACAGAGCTTTAACTTCATAGTAACAAAGCCTAAACTTCTTGATTACATGGCTAGACTTATAAATGGCATAGTTTGAACTTTAGATGATAAAGCTTAAACTTATCGATGACAAGGCTTCAAACTTCCTAATGATATGGCTTAAAACTTCCTTATCACAGGGTTTCAAGTTCTAGATGATAGGTCTGCAACTTCCAGATTACAGGGCTAAACTTTCTAATGGCAAAGCTTCAACTTCCTGATAACATCGCTTGAACTTCTTGATGACAATGCTTGAACTAAAAATGTCCTTTTTTAGAATCATAAATAGGATTATTGATATAAAACAAAACAAAACAAATACTTTAATATTTGTCAAACCATGTTGTCGCACCCGGAAATAAATAAGACTCTTCAAAATAAAAGATAAAAGATGTGAAAAATATAGTTGTCACTTATAATTACAAGGAACTAAAAGTCCTAAAAATAAACATCGGTTCTAGATATTTAGGAAAGGGATTAGTTATGCTTAAAGAAAGAATAAGGTCGTCCTTATCGTATCCTTTCAAATGAAACGTTAACCTATATTAAGTGTTTTCTTTTAAATTTGTCTTTTAATTTCCATAAAAAGTCTTAATTATCTTTTGAGCTTTATTTGCAATTTATTTTAATTATTTGTGAAAAATAAGACATTGATCCCTTAGAAAATAAGACTTGTCAATTAAATTGTTTTTGAAAAATGTGATGTTGACCTATTAAAAAAGGAGACATGTCGAATTAGACATTTGTGAAATAAGTGTTTGACCCATAAGGATGGTAAAAATTAGGCTTTTACCTCATTCTTTTAACTAAGTCTAAAATAGGTCTGAAAGGTGCCGGTCATACTTATTTGAGCCTATATAGGATCACGTTCACCCAGTTTAAATTATTATATTTCATCCATGAAAGAATATTGCACAACGTCCAAAAACAAACTCATGCCTATAAAATAAATCATTTTTTTATTTTTTATTTTTTATTTTTTTTATAATAATATTATTATTAGGGATATTTAGACTCACATTCATATAAAAATATAAAATGTATAAAAATGCAATATAAATTCATCCAAGCAAATAGCATTCGTATATTTTCATCCATAGAATCAGACACGCACATGAAATTATAAGAAAAACATAATATTTTTTTCACACAAACAAATCAAACATTTTCTCATATAATTATTCTGATGCAAAAGATAAATTTCAACCTTATACAACAAAGCTAATGTTCACCAAATTTAGATGTGTCCATACTCAAATTTGGATTCATTCTCACCAAATTAAAACAAGTTCAAACATAAATTTATACAAGTCTACATGCAAATTTAAACATATATATACATGTTCAATCATAAAAACTCTTATATAGGAAAATTAATAATCAATTAAAGACAGTGTATGGAAAATCAAAAATAGTCTCGAAAACAACTAGAGTTGATCCAAAAATAATGAAACAAATCAAGGTAGTGGCAGCATGTGGCTTGCATACGTGGGCAGTAGAGGAGGGAATTGGACAGTGATGGCGCATGTAGCACATATTCTGTATCAAATCTTACAATAAAAATACAAGCAATGAATAGATACTTAGGAGCTTGAGTTTGGCCAAACTAGGACAAGAATGTTGGTGTTTTTTTATCTTTTGTAGTTGACGATAACTAGGGATGAGAAAAGGCGATGAGGTTATTATGGACTGATTTCAAGGTTGATCTGTCATTGTTGGGTTCAATGTTTTGTGGTGGAGAAAAAGCAATTTGTGGTGGTTTTTTTATGGGCTTTGTTAATATGATGGAAAACAGGGTTGGGCAAGTGGTGTGGTGATGTTTTTTATTATTGTCTTAGGTTTAGTTAAAGAAGTGAACAATGGTTGCCATATCAGTGTTGTCATTATGGATTTAGATGGTGGTTACTTAGTCAATTTCTGAATGGAGGAGAGGGACTTGGTTGATTGAATTAGAAAATATAGAGCTAATGAGTTAAATAGGATAATTGTGGTGGCTGCTACTGAGAGGTTATTGTGGTGAATTAATGGAAGGGAAGGGATAAAGAGATTATGGTTGATGTATAGTTGGGAGAGGTATTGTTGGTGGTAGTAGTCTGGTGGAACAATTTTGGATTACTAATTATTAAAGAGGGGGAATGAAATGAAGGCTCTTCCTCTTATGGTCTTTATGTTGTTTTTGGTTTTTAAATTGAAAAAAATGTCTAAACTTATTGGGTTAAAACTGAGATTATAGGGCTAAGTTTCTAGGATTGAGGGGTTGAGTTTATAGGATTGAGACTAGGATTTTAGGGCTGTATTGATGTGATTTTGGCTAGTTTTAATGGTGAAAAAATTATAGTTAGTGTGATTTGTATTTTGAAAAAGAAAATAAATAGTGTAGTAAAAAAGATGTCATTATTGGAAAATCCAAGAATTCAATTGAGTCTTCAAAATCTTCAACTTTTTTCATTACAGTCCATGGCTTTTTGAATTTTTAATTTTTATTAGAGGTTTAATTTTGGTTCTTATTTTCAATTTCATTCTGAAATAAATTAGGTTAACTCTTGAATTTGGCCACTTATTCCAGTTTAGTTCTTGATTTTTATAATTATGCTTTTTGGTCACTTTTACCTTAATTCTCCTTTATCACTTTAATTTATCCCTAATTAAATCAATTAAACTTTAGATTTGGCAACTTGTTACAAATTCACCCTTGGTCCTTCAATACTTTTAATTTCAACCTATTCAACCCATTTTCTTATCAATTATTTCCTCAATTGTATCCTAAATTATTCTTGATATTTTTTACCTTTTTCAACTCAGTCTTTGGCTTGTTAAATTCAATTATCTATTCAATTTTTATCTCCAATTGTATTTCTAGTCTTCTCTTTTATTATTATTATTTTTTTTAGTATGTTTTTCATCATTTTTATTTTAGATTATTTTTTGAATATTTATAACTTAACTAGTCACACAAAAATAAACAAAATTGATGAAAAAAGTATGAAATGATTAGAATTGACTAGATTTATTGAAAATGAATTATAATTCACGCTCACTATTCATGTGTGAACTATAGGACGTGAATTATAATTCACGTTTACTATTCACGCTGTGAACAAAGAATGAAGAAGAAGAAGAAGAAGGCTACCTAGTGCGGCGGTGGTCTGGGTGTGAAGGGTGACGAGGTGCTAGCGATGGCAATAATGGAGTTTGGTTGTGGACAATAGAGAAAGAAAAGGAAGAAGAAGAAAATCTGTAGAGGGGAGAGGGAGGAGAGAAAGAAAAAGAGAGAGAGTTGCGGTCGCTGTTGTTGAACAGAGGTGTTCAAGTGGCGGCTTATGGTGGAAATGGTGGTAGTCAGACCGGTAATGAGAGTGGTGGGCGGCTGAAGAGGCAACGGTGAGAGAGGGAAGGAACAGAGGGTAGTGTCAGCTAAGGAGGGAAAGACTGGGGAGAGGCTGAGTTTTTACCGATTTTGGACCCAATTTTCTTCATGCTCAGGCCATGAAATCCACCCTTATTTATAGGAGGTTAAAGAGGGTAATCTTGTCTATAAGAAAAAAATTTCAGCCCTTGATTCGGTTGGGAACGATCCCAACCGTTGGTTTAAAGTAGGCACCATGAACTGTCAAATCTGACAGTTCAAGGCTGCTTGAGTTGGTCTCTTTAGACCGGCGTCGCGGCCGTTGTGATGTTAATAAGCCTAAACGGACCATACTAGGGGATATAAGGATGTCAGGTTACCATTTTGGTTCATGTGTTATCAATTTTAGTGGACATATAAGGCATTAAATGCACCTAAAAAGTAGCCACCCAAGCAGCATTCTCGAGCAAAAATCAAGGAAGACAATAAACAGTGATCAGACGACGCGTCATCTGGTCCTTTTTTCTTAATTCAAAACGGCGTCGTTTAGGGTTACATTAGGGATTTTTGTCCAACTTCAATGTTGTCCTTCATCATTCACTATTATTCAATTGTAACCCTAATTGACCCTAAACGTTTGATTTTGTGCAATTTAGCCCTTGCCGAACTTCAATTTAAACCCCGTATTTACGCGCCTTTTGCACTTTGGTTCTTAGTCTTAAATTTATGTAATTTAACCCCTAATTGATCATTAAACTTTCAATTTTCTTCAATTCAACACCTGGTTTTTGTCAATTAAGCCCCTATAGTCCGATGCCTTTTGCAGATTGATCCTTGACTGCGAAAATTTTCAATTTGACTCCTAATTGACCCCAAAACTTTAATGTTTTTATGATTTTGCCCCTGATTTCAATCAAATAACTTGGTAAAAATTAAATTTGATCTCTTAAAATTCTATTATCAATTAAGCTCAAATTGGGCTCCCAAACTTAATTTTTCACCAATTAATACCCTAATAAAATTAATTTGACTCATTTAAAGTATAATTAAGTCCTTGCACTTAATTAAATCCTTTAATTGGATCCAAATTAATTCTTAAACATAATTAAAAATTATTTTGGCCCATGATTAAATTAAATTGGCTTATTAAAAATTTAATTATGTCTTTGGACTTAATTTTTATGCAAATTCATCCAATAATCATTTAATCTGACCTTGAATTTGCATTTTTTTTCTTCATTTTTAAGCATAATGGGGTACAATTAGGCTTGAATTTTCTCCAAAATTGCAGCTTGATTTTTCTGTATTTTTGAAATCCTCCTCAGCCTGTTTTCTCCACGTTGCCAGCCTTTATTTTATTTTGAAAATTTTGAAAAAAAATGAATTTTTAGGAATAACCCAGAATTGGATTTTGACATTACCTTTCAATATATTGAGACTTTTCTAGTTAAACCTTTAGTACTGGCCTCACCAAAGCTTGAGAAGCCTTTAAGTTGTATATTTTAGTAATATAAGGATCAATAAGTAGGATTACGGGAAAATGACATTGTGCATGCACAAACTATGTATTACTTTAGTCGTGTACTCACATAGGTTATATATATATATATATAGTTTTAAATTATGTTGTTATATATTACCATTTGATGTTTATATAATCTGTAAAACATACTTAATTAAATAAATGATGTCGAAACCTTTTTTAAGAGGTCATATTGGAAAATAAACATTAACATAGTCTGAATTTAATCTAGTTTATATGCCATAAAAAAATAGGTAAAGACCAAACTTTACCTAATTTCTTAGTTGATAACTCATGCAACAATATCAACCATGAATTGAATTGTATGATTTATAGGAGTTTGAATTACCTTCTTGTATCAATTGATTGAATATATCTTCTACTCTCTTAATTTCAAATGAGTACTCCTTATTTTCATGTGTCGTTTCAGTTGTTGTTGCTTCTTTACCAATAGGTTTGTTAGCCTTTTTTAGTTTTTCTTAATGCAACAACCTCAAATGGTTTTTTATCCTTAAGTTCATCGTTTGATATAAACTATTGTATAAATTTTTCAAATTCCTCAACAAAGCCCAAATCTACCATGAACGGGCCATTACAATCTCATTCAAATAGCTAAAAGGGTATATTCCCCTAAATAGCTAATTGTTTGCTTGATTTGACAACATCTTTTCATATCGAGCAACATCAAATATAAAGGTGTAGATATTAAAATATTTTGTTCCCACAAACCTTTTGTTTTTAGTTTCTACTATATCCCATCTAGAATTAACATAATGCATTCTTACTCTATTATCATTGTAGTGCATTTAATTATTAAAGTCTTTAAACTAAAAGCATATATTTTTATGGAAACTCATGGGTCTTGGACTATCTTGGTCAAGTCCGCCAATTTCACTTCTACATTTGTTCTATAGAAGATCTCATGTAAACTTTCATTTTTTTCTCGGGATAATTTTTGTCAATGATGAATCAAATAATATGAGTTTGAAGAAAGGATTTACAATTAATTAGTAAAATTAGCAATGTGTTCCCTTATTGATTGGTTATTCTATTTAAAAAGAAGTTTAAATTCAAATAGTTTATTCTTTTCAGAATTGGATGCAACATATAAGTGTTTGAGATATAAAAATATTGAGATTGCCAACTTATAGGCTATTGAACTACCTAATTATAGGTTATGCTAGTTATATATAAGGTTGTTGAGCCATATAAGTTATAAACTTATAGGATAGGTGGTACCTCATATACGTTCATTCCTAGATTGGATTGAGCATGTGACGATGCTTGCTCTACATATATGTAACATTTAAAATGAAGTTAAGAAGCTCTAAACATTCCTATCAAAGTGCTTGTTATTACAAAATTTAGTGGGATTTGCCCCCTAGGTGTCTGAATAAAAAAAGTGTTAGATATGCTTTATTAAAACTCTTTCTGGATTTGATTGAATTGATCAGTTTTGTCTTAGATGGTTTTATTACTGCCTTATTATTATTGTGGTAAATTATGATGGTTGTATTTTTCATCCTCAATAGGATATCTATTAAATCATGTTAGATAGGTTTAGATCATTATAAAAAGACTCTTTCCTGTAGAAGGAGCCGCTAATAGTTGATTGGAAAATTGGTTATGACCACCTGATCATGTCATCGGGTCCCCAAAAAAGATAAGTATGGGACTATATTGGAGGCACAAAAGCACCAATGTATTAGTCAGAAGTTAGCAGAGGTAATGATATTTAAAAAGGTGGGAGCATGAGGGACTACATATGGACACTAGCTTTTTTTCCCAAATGTAGTCTTTTATTATTATGGAAAATTAGTCAATGAAAAAGAGCCATCATGTGGCACGTATATTGAATGGCCTTAATTAGTTTCATGTACTTCTTAATCATCATTTTTATAGCGACATTCTTTCTAGTTAGTCTTTTTAGGATGATTACAAGTTTATTAATGATGTTACCAAACTTGTCCCACTAGGTATGTCATTCTGTTCATTTGACATATAATCTTATGATTGATTTTCATCAACCTACTAATCAATCATTGATTTGTTGAACAATACGCTATCTATTCTTTAATTTTTCCATCCATTGAGGAGAAACTATACTTAGAAACTTAATTTTGAGTGGATGTAGATAACAACCTTGCTAATCAAACATAATGTGAAGTTGTAAAGTTGATCCTTACAAGTTTAAAAGAAAAGAAGGGTAATGCCAAGACTATTAAATGGAAAAACGCAAAGTAAAATAAAGATACCATAAAGATACCAAAAATTTATAAAGAGATTTCTAAATTGCAATAAAAAAAGTAAAGCTTTTTAAATTGCAATAAAATAGTAAAGTGATAAATAGTAGAAAGCTTATGGACAAATTACAAAATAAATTGTGTATATGAGATTGACCATTGTTGGAAGCTATTGAAAGACCTATTTATATTGTTACAAATATAAAATTTTATATAAACATAAAATCTTAATCTTATATAAACTGTCTGACAAATAAAGACTATTTTATCTCAATGACAGTTTTGTACTGTATTCTCATTTATTGAGAATGTAGGTTGTTTTTTTTTATTTTAAATTTATTTTTCTTTTAATTGTAAAACATATTGCATTGACCAAGTTTTTTTTTTAGATGAATCAAATATGGAGAAAAAAATATTTTACCCAGTAAACAAATAAACATAACCTAAAAGAGAAAAAGGACAATCCTTTTTGCATGCTTTAATTTCTATAGTTTTCACACATTTGGGACAAAAAGTACAACCACAATGGATCAAATAATTCCAATATTTCTTCTCAGATGAGGTTTCCTAATTCTTGCGCTTTGTTATTGCTATGTGACTCAAAGCTGTCCACGTCTCTTCAGAAAACAATTGTATTATTATTATTTGGTACAAGAGAGATTACTTAGACAATTTGGCTTCTCCACAGACCCATCTCGCACTAGTCACGGAAGAAAGAAAGATACATAGCTGAATGTGAAAGGTGCAATCTACAGCTTCCTCTTGGCATGCCCTCTTGAGACAATACTGTTGTGGGTCCAATTTTAATTAATGGAAGAATTCCCTGTCCACTCAATGCTTATCCTTCCCTTCCCTTCCCCTTTTTCAATAATAGAGTTTTTTTTTAAATTAATTTTTTTATTATTTTAATGGGTCAATGTTAAAAATAAATTAAAAAAAAACACTTTGAAAATAATTATTACACCATTCTCCAAACCCTATCCTTTTTATCATTGAGATACGTAACAATGGGGGAATAGCACATCGCTTTCACTCAATGGAAGATAGTGGGGAGTGGCAGCTTTCTCATATGTGTCCCCGAGCTTCCTGATTGGTGGCATCCACGTTTCTTGCCCCCTCTTCACCCATCAAACCGCACTTTTAGGCTTTCTTACTCGAGAAGCAAAGCTAGCAAATTTGTTCTTCTTCCCAGCTCAGTATGTTTTTGCTTGTAACTTTTCGAGTTCTAGTGTCCCTTTAGTACTGTGGTTATATTGTTTTTAAAATTGTGTTTTGAAGTGACTTTTAAATAAACATATATCAAATTCATGCTTTTTTTTTTTTAATTTTATGGAAGATTATGATAAAAAGATGAAGAAATCATCAAAAAGCATTTATTAAACTTTTTTTTTAATAAAAAAAAACCTGTATAAAAACATATGTATCACATTATCAGAAGAGACCTAACATCTTTAGAAACAAGTTCACAATAAAATTAAATTTATTTCTTGAAGTAAAACTAAATACTACCTCTTTTGAACTTAAATCCTCTGTTTGAAAAAATCTCATGCAATTGCATTCAATAAAAACCTTTTTCTTTAATATTTAATGATAAATAAAATGATATTATGCTCTTGAGACCATCTTCTAACCAAAAAAACGAAGAAGCTTTGACACACGTTGCATTTTAAGATAATCACTAGTTATGGACAAGTGATCATCCGCGAGCATGGTTATTATTTTTTTTCATGAAAAATGATGTAAAAATAATATTATTTAATTTTCAGCCCATTAAATATATATATATAAAATAAATTTGGATGAAAATAAAACCTAAAAAATCAGCAAAAATCAACTTGATTAGCATGAAAAACCTATAATGCCGATAATTAGGGTCGAGCAACCCGGGTTGTCCCACCAAACCTGCAACCCAAGACATCAGATTGGGATAACCTAATAGAAAAGATGTAACCTTTTTGTTTCCTTCTTTTTTTATATATTTAGTCGAATATGAAATTGCTCGTAAGTTAAGATGATAAAAAGACAAATAAACCCCTTAACATCATTTCAGCTGACTTTATAATAACAAAAAAATCATTTTAAAAAATACAAAAATATTCATTTATGCCAGTTTAAATTTTTTTGCTTCCAATGATATTTTGGTTGTTTCACTGTCCTTTTAAAATGAAAAAAGATATATTTATCCTCGATTAATTTGGTAATAACTAATAGGCCTTGTAAAAAGAATTTAATGCCCCAATAGCCAATATTAAGAATTTTGGTGGAAAAGACAAAATCATGAAAATATTGTTTCAATGACTAGTGTTTAGCTAAGTGTTTTTCAATGTCTAATTAGCTTTTGTTCATAATTCTTATACATCATCTCCTTATTCACTAAACACTATTGATCTTTTTTTCTTTCTTTTTTGAAACTTCCTTTACCCTATCTTATTTGACTACCTTTTCTATTTTTACTTTTTACTCTTTTGAAGGAGTGTATTTGTTTGTTTTTTTTTTTTTTTTTGCAATTGTTTTTTTGCTACTTTCATTTATCGAGAACTATGTTTTGCTACTTTTACTGATCTAATGAGAGGTCATTCCATTTTGTAGTTTATAAAATATTCAAGTGTGGTTTTTACTTTTTAGTTAGTCAAAAGGTCAATATTGCATGCTGGAAATGTATACTTATGCAAATTAGATATATGATACAAAGAATTTCAAATTCACTAGTGGATATATGTCTTCACATTCAATACAACATTTGTGTGATAACAATCCTCCAAGAAAACATGTATCATAAGATTTATGATGAAATTAGAGTTTATTACTCTTGATAAAGCTAGAGAAAAATCTAAGTGACTTTAAAATTATTAGAAGATACTCCATATTGGCCAAAACTAGTGCTAATAATTGGTGTCCATTACAATAATTAGTCAGTCATTAGAAGGGCATGAAGTAGCATGTATAAAATGGTAACTCTAAAAATATACATCGTAGACATAATAATATTAAGCACCATTAAGCACTTGTTCTCAAATGAGATTATTTCATTAACTATATAAAATCAAAGAAAAATATTATGGATCCATTAACTAAAGTTTTGTCAAGAGAGCTTATATAAAATTCATCAAAAGGAATAAGTTTAAATCCTTTAAAGATAAAATAGTGTAATGATGGTTACCCTACCTAGTGAACTGGAGATAATAATTTCTAGGTTCAAAGAGAAAACTAAGTCATATAACATTCTTTGTAGCACTTAGAACTTATTATTTCAAACATGTATATTCCTATGATGAAAAAGGTGATAGCTGCAATGTGATAAAGGGTGAGTTTGTGCTCTTAGTGATTTTTATATCTTGGAATACCAAATGGAGTATAAAAAAAATACTCCTTATGAAAGATTACCTATTTAAGTAAGAAATATGATTATTTCTTTGAGAATTTTGAAAAGACTTAATTCTTTAAAGCACTCATAAATTCGAATGTTTTTCAAGGCCAAAATGAATACAACCATGAGAACCAAATAAAATCTCTAGGTTAAAAACTATATGAGTATATTGTCATAGTTTATATAAAAGGTTATATAGTTGAAGACATCGTGTTCACTAAGGTTCAAAGCCAAAAGCTATCTATCATGATCTAGTGATCTATAAAACTTATTATCTCTCTATAAATCCTTGAGTCTTTATATAGTGGTTAAACAATTTTTATTCACGTGGGGGATGTTAGAAATTTGTTTTAAAAATATGGTTAGTAAGCACATTGGCCAAATTAGAAGTGAGGTAAACTCACTTTTAGGTTTAAGACTTTATTAAAAATTATTCTCTAACAAAATTTATTTAACATGAAACATTAACATGATTAAAAAAATTATGGGTAAATAAAAATTGATCTCAAAGAACCCTTAGTTGATATATTTTTTTAAAACTCAAAATTCTTTATCCCATTTGAAAAGAATACAAAATTTCTTGTAATTGATGTAGTGAGAAGTTGAAGAGTTAAAAATAGATTCTTAAAGCACCAAAGATTTTAAAGGAAAGAGGACCTAAATAAAATAGGCTCGTGCTTAATCCATAAATGCATGCTCACTTAACTGGGCTCGGTCTTGGGCTCAAGCCTTAGGCCACGAGCTTTGAGCCTTGGCTCATAAGTCTTATGTCCTAGGCTTAGGCTTGGGTTTAGGTTTTGGTTTACTGTAAAATAACTTTTTGGCTCATAAGAAATTATTTTTTCTAGCCTATTTTGAGCTTGGGTTCGGGTTTGTTGTAAAATTATTCTTTGGCCCATCTGAAATTAAAAGGAAAATATAAAAAAATAGAGTCTCCACCTAGTTTTTAAAGGAGACAAAGAGTCCTAAATATGCATTGGTTTTAAAGATTTGAATAAGGGGTTGGTTATTGTTAAGGAAAGATAAACATCACCTTATCGCATCCTTTCTTAAAAAAAAAAGTTACATTGGCTATTTGTTTTCTCTCAAATTAGTTATATGCATGTCATTAATTGTTAAAATTATTTTTTTAATCTTATTCACAAGTTATTTATTGATTGATATTTGTCAAAGTTAACGTCGAGCCCTAGATCAAGAGCCTCACAACTTGATGATTTTTTTCTTATATTTTTTTTTAGTAAAAAATCATATTAGGCCTATATCAGTCCCTAATAGAAGAAGACACATTGACCTAGCCATTAAAAAAACAAGCTTAAACCAAAACGTTGCCAAGTTAATGAAAACTTGAAAAATCATTGGCACACTTTTGAACTCCTTTTAAGGCTAAAAACATCGTGTTATGTCTATATTTGACTCTAAAACTAGGAGATTCATCGATCTAATAGTTTAAACAACTCAAACAGAACTTGATGAAAACTCCTTGATGCATTTATGAGCTCAATTATTAGGTTAAAAAAAATATCACATTAGGCCCATATTGGTCTCTAAAAACTAGGAGACACGTTGACTAAGCTATTAAAGCCCAAGCGCGATCAAGAACATGACACTAATTTGAGAAAAATGTGTCGACGTTATTTTTTCTCCTTTCTTGAAAATATTTTTTAAACATACTTACATACAAAATAAAAATAACATTAACACGAAGCAAATAAAGATAAAATAAAAATACATAAGTGAATAATGATCGTGCATGAATAGTAACATATATGTTATTTTGCATTTTGAATAGTGTTTTCATACATGCATATTGGAAGAAAAATAAAAGAGAAGGAAAAAGCATCAAGCTAACTTTAAAGCTAGTTCTAGACGAGGAGGATATGTTGCGATTGTTATCGATGGTGGAGATGGTGGTGGGGCGGCAAAACAGGGTGGTTTTTGTCTCTTTAACTTTGGATTTTATTTTTTCTTCTACTTTTTTTCTTCTTCTTCTTCCTTTTTTTCCTTTTCTTCTCTCCCATCTAATGGTCAAAACTCCTCAATTTTCAACTAAAAAACTCTTTTTTCTTCTCTCTTGCTTTTGGGTTTCTCTCTTTCTAACTTCAGTTTTCTTTTTTTCTTCTTCTTCCTTGAATTTTTCTTACACCTTTTCTTCTTCCTCCTCTTCATCTCTTGTCTCCTATCTTAAATAACACTCATTTTCTCAAGATAAAAGAAATCTTTCTTTCTTTCTTTTCTCTCTCTCTCTCTCTTCGATTTTCTCTCTTTATGTGTCCTCCTTCTATTTTTATAATTCTACCTTTATTTATAAAGGGAAAAAGCTTCTAGAATCTCTCCTAGATGGCTTGATCAGGACCCTTGGTCCTTTAGGATGAATCTCAACCCTTCATGTAAGTTGTCTTTTCAAGAAATTATGATTGAGTGGTCTATTTTAGCCTTATTTTATAGTGGTTTCAAGTGTCACTTTGTTTGTGTGAGGGGGGGGGAGGTCATGGGAAAAGAGATATCAAAGAAGGGATTGTATTTGAGTGTTTTCTTATGGGTGTGGGAGAGAGAATGAAGTGGCTAAGGTCCAACCAAGAACAAGAAAACAAAAGGAAATTACTGCAGGTGCCTAGGGAAGGAAAAATAAAATGCTATTTTTCACACCAAAATAGTGTCGTTTTGCCTAAAAGGGGGGAAGTTTGGGGTTTTTAAGTTGATCCTCCGAGTTTGCCTTTTTTTCTATTTTGGTCCTTAGATTTTTATTTTGTATTTTCTTGATCAATTGTAATTTATTTCTCATTATTCCTTTCAATTTAGTTCTTAAGTGCACAATTTAACAACCTTTGTATATTGCATTTTCCAATTTAGTCATTGGATTTGTATTTTTGTATTTTTGGCCAATTGCACCTATTTCCTCATAATTCCATCACTGATTTTATTTTTCTTATCCTTGCATGTTGCCTCCTTTTCCATTTTAGTCTTTGGCTTTGCAATTTTCCATTTTTAGTTAACTTCAACTCCTATCATAATTTTTCTTCTTGATTTCATCTCTAATTGCATTTTTATAGTTATTTTTTTTCTTTTTTTTTAATTTATTTTTTGAAATATATATTTTTGTATGGAAATTTTTTTTTTAGAGGATAAAAAATTAGGTTATGAAAGTATATATCGAGATATTCTTAAGTCATATTTACTGGTGCATTGCCAATAATATATCAATTTATATAAGGGACATGATCAATGTAATTTTAAAAATGAATGACAAAGAGATAAAGAAACTTCAAAGGTAAGTGGAAGAATTGATGAGAAAATGGTATATAAGAGAAAACATGGGTTCATGTGTAGTTCAAGTATTGTTAATACTGAAAAAGCATGGACTTCATAGACTTGATGATATGTTAGATGAGTTGCATAGGTCTTGTGTGTTTCCTAAGATTGATTTGAAAAGTATATATCATTAAATAATAATGGAAAAGGAAAATGAATGCAAAATTGCCTTCAAAACTAAATATGATTTATATGAGTGCTTAGTTATGTCTTTTAGACTTACTAATGCAACTAGTACTTTCATAAGATTAATGAACCATGTTTTGTGAAATTTTATAGGTAAGTTTGTTGTAGTTTATTTTGATGATATTTTGATTTATAGCAAGAATTTAGAGAAGCATGTTGAATATTGAAGGAATGTATTAGTTGTTTTGCAAAAATAATATTTATATGTTAATCCAAAAATGTGACTAGTTTATTAAAGGAAAAAAATTCAACTCCATTATTATCATAGCCTAGTTTTACAAAAACTTTTAAAATCGAATGTGATATCTCAATGATAGGTATTAGAATTGTTTTAATACAGGAAAAAAAACTCATAGCTTATTTTAGCAAAAAGCTCAATAGTGCAACATTGAATTATCCTACTTATGATAAAGAGTTTTACACTTTGGTAAGAACTTTGAAAAGTTGGTAAAATTACTTGTGGCCTAAGAAGTTCATGATCCATACCGATCATGAGTCATTAAAACATCTTAAGTGTAAAGGAAGCTAAACTGTCAGCAAGCCAAATAGGCAGAGTTCATTGAAACGTTAATATGTGATTAAGTTTAAGCAAGGTAAGGAAGACATAGTGGCTGATGTACTATCATAAAGGTATGTACTTCTTTCAACTTTAAACACTAAATTATATAGCCTCATGTACCAACTTAGTGCTACTCTATTCAGGCTATCTTAAAAAAAATGCATTAATAATTTTTCATTATGCACAACTTTTGTCATCTTGTTGCAATAGGACTTGAGGTGAGTGGCAAGGCATTGATTTCCTGTGTACTTTATGAGCTCAAGTACATGGAAATTCTTTGGTGCAATCACATTCAGGACTACATATATTTTTATAGCTTGTGAGAGGTTATACAAGTCTGTTCCCTCGATAGCCTTCACTCTTGCTTCTAGTGCTGCTATATTAATGTCCTTAACATACTTCATTTTCTAGGGCTTGCTGGCAAATATGTCAACGGATGTTGGGGTCAACGTAGGTATTATAGACTACACAAAGGTTGTGTTACACTAGGGGTCCTAAGTTTGTCCTCCCATCCTTTTTTCAGGCTGAATTGTTGCAAAAATAACAGGGCGATTAAACGGGTCTTCACTAGAGAGGTGTCTGAGTGTCTGTTCAAGCAAGCTTGTGATGCGAGCCATGTTAGCTTTTAGGGAGTCCAACTTCTCTTGGAAGTGGGCATTACAACGAGCATGTTGTTTTTTTATCCTTCATACATCTTTGTCGCAATCAGGTGTTGTAAACTTTGCAGATTGAGACTTTTTAAGGACCTATATTTCAACCTGCGTATGTACGCGTGACATTTAAACATGAATGAATGTATGAATGCAAGTGTATGTACACGTACATTGAATATGAATTAACTTGTTCAAAGGGCTAATTCATTACTTCTTTGTTCAATACATGCAAAAGTTCATAGTCTGATTAATCTAAAAAGATCTTTTCCAAGTCCTCATCTTAGTTAAATCTCATACAATTTAGAGATTATAAAATAGGTGGGTTTAAACCCCTTTCATTGAAAAAGACAAAATAGTTTTTATATGAGGTAATTTCCTAACCTTTGTCTTTGGGCAATTCCCTCACAGCTAGTTACATCATCTCAGATTCTTGCTTATATTAAGAAAAAGTCATGGTCTTAACTCATAAAATCTTGCGAAGTTTAGAATTATTGATCAAGTCTTCCTTGATGTAAAATGAATTAATAAGGAGTCAATATCCTAATGGCAGGTTCTAAGCCGCTACATGAGGGGTAGGCTCACTACCTGGTCTTAAAATGGTCTATAATTTGCTTAGTGACCACCTTTCCTGAAGGCAATATAGGAGTTTATAAGGAATGATTGGGGCATATTATGACCATTACCAAGTAAACATTTAACTTATAGTTGGATGTTTCACAAATTTGAACTTCGACTAAAAATCATGAGAAAGACTGTTACTCCTCACCTAACCTAGAGTTAGGTTTATTTAAAAATTAAAGTGTATGAAGGAATTAATCCATATACGATATACTTATGCATGAGCAATATGCAAAACAAAAACTAAATTACACAGACCAACAAAAATAAACAAGCAAACAACCAAACAAGCAAAGCTCAATCCGACCTGACAAGTCCCTAATGGAGTCGCCAGCTTGTCATGCCATGAACGACATCGAATGATGGAGCTACCTCCTGAAATGAAAGGGTTTAAATTTAATCATAAAACTATAATTAGAGGGAGTCACCACCTAGTATCAAGGCCACTAGGATACCCATGATTTACAACAGTCTGGGTAAGGAGACTAGTTGTGCAAGGAGAAGACGCATCACCTCCAATCCACCCTACCTAAAGTAAGCTACATTGTTGATTAATTGTTAATCTAAGTCATGTTTCTATTTGTTGGTCTCATCTAAGGTTCAAGGCAAATGTCACATCGTGAGGAAGTTTCTACTTTATCAGGTTAAATCCTAATCATTCCAAGGCTCTAATTTTAACATTGTATTTATTTCCTATTTTATATCTTTAATACCTGAGAATATACTTTACAGTGTAATTTTATACCCCAAAAAATTAAAGTCTACACCTAAATCCTAATACTCCCAATATTAATTAAACAATTTAATTGTTCTGAGATTTTTGGTGTTTTGACCAAATCCTAATAGATAATCATAAACTGGTTATGATATCCATTTTGTATTTTTAAAACATGACTAAAATATAATTTTATCTTTTTAGAGGATATGCATGAAAAACCTTTAAGATTTGGACGTATGCTATTAAAACATTTCATTAATAATTTTTTATCTTTTTATCTTTTCCCTTTTTTTACTATTTATTTAACATAAAATAAAAAAAGAAAAAGAAAAGGCAACACACAAACACATTCTTTTTTTTTAATATATTTTGTTTTACTCATACATCCTATAATTACTTTTTTACAAACCACCAAAATTCAAAACAATTCACACACATATTAAAAATTTAGAATTTATAAAATGGACCTTCCGAAGGTTGGAATAAATCAGAGAAGTTGTTGGAAACTCAAGAACAATACTGGATGTGGAGGGCTCACAAGTTTGTAAAGAGTGAGGTTGTCGGTTTTTGGAAGAAGGATGTTGGTGATGATGAAAAAAAGAAGGAAATCTCAAGGGCTGATTAGCATGGTGGCTAGTCATGAGGGAGGAGCTGAATGTGGACTGCTGATAATGGCTTTTTATTTTCAATTTGTGTATGGTTGGCGGTGGGTTTTGGAAGAGACGATTACTGGGAAGTATGTTGTTGTTGTGTGGAGGTAACGCCGCTATAAAAAGGGTTGGGACTGTGGTGGTTTATGTATGGTAAGGTGTTGTCACTTTAATCCCTCATTTTTTTCCTTGCACTTTTGGTCCCCTTATCCATATTATTTTTTTCTTATTTGTTTGTATTTCAATTTTTTTTGAAAAAGGCGGCAACAACAACATTGACTCAATGAGAAGAATTAATCAATGATTTTGAAATGTTCGCGTGAACAACTGAACACGTTGAAAACAAATTTTTGGATTTTGAATTATTTTGAAAAGACATTGAAAATGCTGAAAATAACGCAAATACATCAAAAAAAAATTTTTTAAATTTTTTTATTTTAAAAATATATAGAGTTATAGGTGGTTAAAATTAGGTTATGATATCTTATTTTAGTAAAAAGCTCAATGGTGCAACATTGAATTATCCTACTTATGATAAAAAGCTTTACGCTTTGATAAAAACTTTGGAAAGTTGGTAATATTACTTGTGGCCTAAGGAGTTCATGATCTATACCGATCATGAATCATTAAAATATCTTAAGGGCAAAGGAAGTTGAACCATCGACATCTTAAATGGATAAAGTTCATTCAAACGTTCCTACATGTGATTAGCTACAAGCAAGGTAAGGAAAATATAGTGGCTGATATACTATTGAGAAGGTATGTACTTCTTTCAACTCTAAACTCTAAATTATTAGGATTTGAGTTTGTGAAAGATTTATTTATTAAGGATTTTGATTTCGATCAAGTATATGTTTTATGTGAACATTTGGCATTTGATAAGTTTTATAGGATTGATGGATATATATTTAAAGAAAAGAGATTATGTGTGCCTAATTATTTTATGCATGAATTGCTAGTTTGTGAAGATTATTTAGACAGATTAATGAGACACTTTGGGGTTGCTAAGACTTTAGATATTTTGCATTAATACTTTTATTGATCTAAGATGAAATGAGATGTGCAAAGATTTGTGATATATTCACAACGTGTAGATAAGATATGTATAAAGTTTTACCTCAAGATTTTATATACTCCTTTGCTAGTGCTTAGGGAACCAGGAGTAGATATATCTATGGATTTTATGTTTGGTTTGCCTAGGTCAAAAAGGGATAGAAATCTTATTTTTATAGTTATGGATAAGTTTTCTAAAATAGAATATTTCATATATTGTCATAAAATTGATGATGCAACTAACATAGCAAATGTTTTTTAAAGAGATGATTTGGCTCCATGAGATACCTAGGAGCATTGTGTCTGACCATGATATTAAATTTCTTAGCTACTTTTGAAAAGTTTTCTGAGGGAAATTAAGAATTAAATTGTTATTTTCTACTACTTATCATCTAAAAATAAAAAGTCAAACTGAAGTAGTTAATAGAAATTTAACTATATTATTAAGAACTATCATTCAAAAGAATTAAAAAAAATAGAAAGATTATCTGCTATCATTCGAATTTGCTTATAATAAGAATATGCATTCTACTATTGATGTTATCTTTTTTTAAGCATAACATGTCTCTTACCACAAATTTCTGAAAACCAATTAAGATTTTTAGTAATCATAATATTAGGTAACGATTTCTTTTCACAAGTTTAACCATTTTCAAAAAACAATACACCAAAATATGTTTTTTCTTTTCCCTTATTACCATAATATCAGGTCGTGACAAATATTTATTTCATATGCAAAGGGCGTTTTAAATTGTGGAAAAGAAATTGAATTACTTTAAGAAAAAATTCAAAAACTATAGTTTTTTTAACAAAAAAATAAACTTAATAGTCAATAAATTAAGAATATGGTACAACCTCTTGAATTTTTATATGATAAGAAAAGGAGTTGAACTGGTTGAGAGAATTAGAGAAGGTCTAGGCTCCACACTGCCATCTGGGTATCACCTGCAAGAACACTTTTTCCAGAAATTGAGGCTCAAGTCAGAATGTTTACTATCTAGTCATCGTCTCTTCTCCTTTAATCGAGTAGAAAAATTAAGAAGCTGCAGAATCATGAAAAAATCAAGAAAAAGAAAGAAAGAAACCATGGCACTACAAGACAGGTTACCGATATCGCAGGCAGGAAGTATCAATAATGTAGAAATAGTTGGTCCCAGTGGGTCTCCTTAAAGGTATCTGTAAAATGTCTTGGAAAATGCTTGCTTCCCCAAAGTAAGTTACTTAACGTGTTTGCAGTTCGTACAATTTATACCTTTTATTATTATTGAAAAAAAAACATTAAAAAGTGCGGTTATACTACTTTAGTTACCCCCACTTTTTTTTTCTTATATTTTTGTAATTTAACCTTTCAACAATTCATTTTTTTTAATTTTATTATTTAATATTAAATTATATTTGTAAATTATATTTTTTATTTTTTATTTTTTTTTGTTTGTTATACAATAGTCTCCTAAATTTAATGTTTTTTTTTCTCGAATTCAAACTTCAATATTAGATCTATTAGAAATTGAGCCTCATAATTATTTTTATTATTTGTTTTTTATGAATTTATTTTGATCTCATGATTCAGATTTTAGATCTAATATGTTAACCCGAGTTGATTCAAATTGTTTTTTAAGCTGTTTTTTTTTTATTTTTTTTTCATCCTTCAATATTGAGTTCGTTGGAAATTGAGTTTTATAATTTTTTTCTATTTTCTTTCTATGCGATTATTTCGATCTCATGACCTGATTTGCGGATATGACATGTTAACCTGGATTATTTCGATTTGTTTTTTTTAATTATTTTTTTTCATCATTTAATATTGAGTTCGTTGGAAATTGAGTTTTATAATTTTTTTTATTTGTTTTCTATGAGATTATTTTGATCTCATGACCCGATCTCGGATATGACATATTAACTCGGGTTTATTCAACTAGTTTTTTTTTATCAATTTTTAATTTTTTTTTTCAATTTCATCTTTCAACATTAA
This sequence comes from Populus x sibirica, assembly GCA_019202695.1. Classification (NCBI taxonomy): domain Eukaryota; kingdom Viridiplantae; phylum Streptophyta; class Magnoliopsida; order Malpighiales; family Salicaceae; genus Populus; species Populus x sibirica. Next base: position 597,812 of record JAGMVL010000416.1, on the reverse strand, counting down.
ATTGTGTAGAGATTGACTTTCATAATTCATTTTGATTTGGTTTCTACAGGGTTATCACTATCTCATGACTCGGGTTATAGATTCAAAAAGTTAACTTGGGTCAATCTAATATATCACAGTCTTAATATTTTTTTAAAAAATATCATCCAATATGTCTCTGTATCAATATTTTTTTAAAAAAATATCATTTAATATGCAACATATTTTAAGTTTATGATTAAAATTTATTTAATTAGAAAACATATTATTTGAATAATGTTTTTTCATTAAAAAAAATTGATCCCAATAATAACGCAGTGCGTACATGATCCAGTTAACAACTGAAGGTCGAAGGGTCTAGAGCTAATCCTTCATCTTCCTAAATTTACATTTTGATAGGGTGAAGAGATATTTTTAGTTGTTGGTTATAGTAAAAAAGGTGTAGCTTCTTCCCCATTAACTATAAGTTGCACGATATAAGTTGTCAGTATCTTTCTTGAAACTATGAAATTAGCATAAACAAAATGTTGGATAAGTGTTATTATTGTTATTAAAATTTAATAATATGTACAAAAAAAAATTTGATACCAAACTTTAGTTATCAGTCCCTTTAGTTATTAGAAATACAAATTTGATACCAAACTTTATTTCCCTCGTTCTATAGTCTCTTTTTTCGTGAGAGGAGAGTGAGAGAGTTACTGAATCTCGATACAAAGAGAGAAAGTCATTATACACATTGATTTTTACTATAAAAAATGGTCAGTCTTGGTGTCAATGAGTTTTACTTAATAATGAGAGTTTCACATAGGTATTGTTTTTTCTTCTTCTTCTCAACCACGTGAAGATTTTTGGGCTGAAGTTGATTTAAGGTTTTTGATTCGTTTTTTAGGTTGATTGAGATTATAAATAGTTTTATCAAGGTGTTTATAGAGCTTATTAAAAAAATCTTAAACCCATTTAGGTCGTAAGTTTGACAAGTTAATCTAAAAAGTTCAGCTTGATCTAATATTTTATCGTCAAATTGTTTGTTTTATAACAAATATGTTAGATTGATATATTATTTTAAGCATTTGTTTTTTTTTTAATTTTTCTTTGTGATGTATTTTTTTTAGGATTAATTTGTTCAAATCAAATTTTTACATGATTGTCACAACCTAATAATTCAGGTTGCAAGTGTAATTGTTTTAAGTCATTTTGTAGAGTTTTTTTGTTCCTTTATTTTCTTTGAATTTCATCCTTTAGTTTTTTTAAATAACTTTTTTTATCCTATAATTAAGAAAAAATATATTAAAAAAAAAGAAATTAAACCCATTGAATTCCATGACCCGAATAATGAGTTTGACATTATAGTTCTCAAAGATCGAATCGATCAAATATGTTGTTGTGTAATTTTTTTTAAAAAAAAAGATGCAATACTGAAATTTTTTTAAACATTCGGTTTATTTTGAATTAGTCTTGAAGATATGTTTTGTTTTGATTTCTATAAGATTAATTGGTTTTGATTTGTTTTTTATAAAGTTTTTTATTATCTTGATTTTTTTAAAATCCAAACCACATTATTATTGATCGTATAGTTTGCCGAGTTTAATGACACCAAAAAAATTTAAACAAGATATGTTTTTTTTTTTTCAAAAGAAAAATAGTATAACTTGTAGCGAAGTGTTGGTAAATGGACTAGACTACCCTAAATAAAAAAGAAAAGTAGAAATTCATTAGATTAAGGGATTTTTTAAGAAAAATACTATTTCAGGTTTTTGAGTCGTTTTTTAGGTTTATTGAGATCATAAATAGTTTTATAAAGGTGTTTATGGAGTTTTCCATGTTTTGATTCAAAAATAAATTGAAAATGAGGTTTTCTAGCAAAACAAAATCGAAGCACTGATTTTCCAGCCACTCCCTAGTCGTCGGATTATACAAAGAGAAGATGACGAGTCCTATACTTTTTTTTAGAAAAAACAAATGGATAGGGGTAAGTGATATGTTGTTCGCCCATTGAAAAAAATTAAAGAATATATAAAATCAGGTCAAAGAACACAGGTTAGGCTGATAGGCCCACCGTTTTGAGCTTTTTTTTAAGGCCCACGTGCAAGGGCTTCTTTTTGGATTTTATGTTTTTCTTTTCATTTTATATTTTGGTAATGAATAAATTTATTAAAAAAATCATTAAACTTTTTTCGATCGCAGGTTTAACAGATTAATCTACAAAGTTCAACTCGATCTAATATTTTTTCGTTAGAATATTTTTTTATAAAAAAATTTTAGATTGATATATTTTTTTAAGCATTTTTATTTTATTTTTCCTCGTAATGTATTTCTTTTTTTTATGTGATTAATTTGTTCAAATCTAATTTTTACATGGTTTTCACGGTCTAATGATTCGAGTTGCAGGTGTAATATGTTGACATGAGTTGACCTAAGCTACTTCAATATGTCACCATGTCAATATTTTTTTAAAACAAAGAGTTATTTTTGTGGATTTTTTTTATTCCATTACTTTATTTTCTTTGAATTTCATCATTTAGTTTTTTTTAAATAACTTTTTATTATTCTATAATTAAAAAAAATATATTGAAAAGAAAAGAAATTAAACTCATTGAATTTCATAACCTGAAAAAATATATGTTTTGTTTTAGTTTCTATAGAATTAATTAGTTTTGATTTATTTTTTATAGGGTTTTTTATCAACCTAATTTTTTTTAAATATCATATTATTATTTATCGAATAGTTTTTCGAGTTTAATGATGTTACTAAAAAAAAATTTCAAACAATATTTATATTTTTTTATATGTTTCAAAAGAAAAATAGTATAACTTGCAGCAGCGAAGGTCGGTAAATGGAATAAACTACCTTAAAGAAAAAAGAAAATAAGAAATTTATTAGATTAAGGAAGCGATGTTTTTCTTTTGAACATATCGTGTTACAGTGTAAGAAATGGCATCTAGTAACTAACTTTTATAATATTTAATTTATATTCTTGATTTGGTAACCATATAGTAACTAACTTAATTACTAAACAAAGTAAAAAGAAGTCTGAGAATCATTTGTCAATTGAGTCAATGTCTGTTTTCTCTCTCCAAAATGAGCAACTGCTACTGGCTCTGTTTCATGGAGTCTCGGGGAACACAACTATGAAAAATCATTTTCAGTGAATTGGGTCTGCCTAAAGGTAACCAACCACCTCATTTCACCATTCCACTTCTCCACTCCAAACTATTAAAGCACAGACATGTTTTCAACTAAAATTGCTTTCTTCAGCTGCCTTGCTATCTGGAACTTTTCATTTCCTCTGTGTTAAAGATTTGCGCCAGTCTTAAAATTTTAGTCTAGTTCTGCACAGTAATTCTTCTTTTTCAAACCCCTCGTCTTTGGTTAAGTGTCATTTTTCTGCTGTTCAAATCTCTGGAATTTGAGGCGTCTTTGATGGGTTTTCTTATGTGATGCATTTGATGTCTCAGGAACTGATTTGTTCCATAAATCGGAGGCTGGAAAGAGTTGGGCTTTTTTTAGTTAGTGTGCGCAGAGCTCAGCAAGATTATTGAACAATCAGTCACACGTGGTTTGTTTTTTGTTTGAAGCCCCTTGTGGTTTAGGAGATACAATTTAACTTGGTTTTTGCCTTTTTTAGTGATAAAGTGTTAAGTGGATGATTTTCTTGCTTAATTTTGAAAGTGGATTTTAATAAACTGTGGTTTTGTCATCTGTAATGGAGTCTGGGAGCTATGTTCTTGGAGGGAAGGGTCATGTATCCAAAGAGCCAACATCATCTTCTGATACGTTTTCAAGAAGCAAAAATGTTTTGATGAGTTGCGATTTCAAAAATCAATGTAATTTTGAATATAACTTCTTAGCCTCAGGTTCACAAGCTATTGAGAATGGAGCTCGAGGGGAACTAGGTTATCAGCAATTGATAGAGAAACATGCACCTGACACCTCAATCAGGAATGCCTTAATAAGTGAGGTGTCTGGTAGAAAAAACATCAATCCCTTTGTGGTAACCCCAAATTCATTCTCCTTAGAAGATGAGTCCACTTCCAGGCTTTCAAGCACTGCGATGGACTCTGATTGCAGGGTTTCTGCATTCATTGATTTGAATCTTGGGAGGTTTGGTGATCCTAGAGATGTACAGAATTGCAGAAGAATTCCCAAAAGCACATCTATCGTGTCCCCATCTAAGTCATCTGCACCTCCAAGAAGGCATCGAGCAGGAATGAATTCCCATACTGCCTATTGCCAAGTTTATGATTGTAACAAGGATCTCAGCTCCTCAAAAGAGTATCACAAGAGACATAAAGTATGTGAAGTTCACTCCAGGACTGCCAAAGTCATTGTCAATGGAATAGAACAGAGGTTCTGTCAGCAATGCAGCAGGTTTGTCATGTTTACATTATGCTTTTTTTTTTCACTGGTAGAAGGGTTGAAGCTGTACTTGTTTTCTTGTGTCCCTCTCTCCTCGAATGTTCTTCTTCTGCATTTTCTCTCTCTTTAAATTCTTGCATTTCCTCTTCCATAAAGGTCTATGCGTTTTCCCAATTCAAACATCTCAATAAGTTCAGATTTATCTTATAGCTTTTGCCTGTTAGGGATCTTTGTTTCTGATATCATCATTGAAGTATAAACGTAAATTCTTAATTCCTGTTAAATATTTTCACAATGGCTCTATACTAGTCCATTCTTCCCACTATAATGTGCACTAGTTTTTGACTTGCCTAGGTTTCATTTGCTCACTGAATTTGATGATGGTAAGCGCAGCTGTCGCAAACGCCTTGCAGGCCACAATGAGCGAAGGAGAAAGCCTCAAGTTGGTCTTCAATCTGGACGAAATGGAAGGCTACTTCACCCTTACAGTGGTAAAACATGCATAATATCTATTACTATCTTTACTGTATTTTCTCTGCTTAAGTTTATCGCAGCAGCTTACTGCTTTAGCTGTCAGTTTAGAGAATGCTATATTTGGTCGTGGTCTGGATGTCTCGTTAAGGTCATCTTCACCTTAACTTATCAAGCTGTAGAAATTTTTTGATATGTTAGCCCTTGAATTTTACTTCCTAGATGTTCAGTTACCTCTATAAAGTTAATATCTAAGGTAACTCTTAATAAATCAATGGTATTCTTCATCTAGGTTGGTTGCACCAGTATCTCTGTACAATTTCCGTATTTTTTAACCTTTTCCTATCTCATGCAGTCGTTCAGAAGTTGATACATGCACTACTTGATAATTTCTTAGGTAGTTAGACTTTGTTCAAGGAAGTGAGGGTGAAATTATATTTCTTTCTCAGCTTGAATCATGGTAGTCGGCTGTGGTATTGGAGGAACTCCCTGTCATATCTATCCATTCCAAGAATTCTTGGTTTTGTTATTCTCGTTTTAATGTATACAAAAGAATTTTTAACATGTTGATCTTAACTGAACTTGCTGTTTTTTTGTTCTTCTACATTTTCTTTATCAAAATTGACTCGCTTTTTTGTGTATCAAATTTTTTTTCTGATGTCTTGTTTGCTAGTAGATAAATAATGCAGCTTTCTTTGATTTCATCCTAGTTTATGCTGGAATATTTTGGTCTGTTTTTGGGAACCTGTGTACAAATGTATGCCTTTAGAAGCATGTTCACGGAATTAACATCAATATTTTGTTTCACTTCCTGGAAGAACTTAAACTGCCAGGCTATGCTTCACTCTGCAGACGTAACATACGAGCAAACCTTTTGGATACCCAATTTGAATGAAAATGAAATCAGGAACCATTTCTTCTGAAAACTTGCTTCTGATTGCTAAAATTAAGTACAGAATTTTTACCATGTTGGAAATTGTTATAGTCACCTTCAGATGCTGCATTTCTTCAGATATCATCCAGATAAGCTACAGCAGGGACTGTTCTTCCTTGAAATGTCACTCTAAGGTTATGCTCATCAGTCATCGAAGGCTCATTTGTTTATCATAGCCATGCTGACTCAATACTTGATTGTTTTGTGTACAGACTTGTTTCAAGTATCCCAATGGAACCACGCAAGTAGCAACCCCATAATTGCTGGGAAGATAAAGAGGAACTGAGCCTTTTGGACTGCATGGTTTTGATCTTTAGAGCATCTAATTTAGGATTACATACGGAACATCCTTCCCAGACCTTAGTTAGGTTGTGCTGGCACTTGGTAATTCTGTGGTAGTAATAGCCTTGCGTGACCTGCAGATCAAGTCATACGCCTATATTTTACACATTATTAGTGTAATATAGCATTTTTAAATAACATTCTCGATGGTTCTAACCAAAATCAAGAAAAGAAAAATATGACTATTGGATAACTTCAGCTAGACACATCTATTGTAAGGCTTTGGATCATTTCTGTTTCCCAGGGACATGATGAAACAATGGATGCAGTATGGCTTGCCTCTTTGTAGAGAAAAGATAGCTTATTGTTTCTGTGCCAAATTTTCTTCTAGAATCAGGACTTCCTAGTGCTCTATGCAACAATTTCTTGTTTTATATCCTTTGCTGATTTGTTAGACATATTATTTTGGAAAACTGAAATCTTTTCCCCAACATGGTGCAGGCTTTTCCAGCAGTAGGTTTCATGGAAATGCGTTACCAACAACATCTTTTATCTGCCAAGACATACTCCAGAGTGGCCTATCGCATCCTGATAAATATGGAGCAAATGATTGGTGCAAGCGTGTAAAAATTGAAGATGGGACTGGTTTTAGTCCACCATCAGCAATTCCCATTACAAATGCATATCTGCACTCAAAGCCCCTCTTCCCTTCTAATAATTCTGAGAAAATGTTTCCAACTTTTCATGAAGATGGAGCTAGCACTGCATCAGGAAGCATTTTCAATGAGAGCACTGATAGATATCCAGATGTTATGGGAGGCAGAACTTCTAGTTCACATTCGTTTCTCCAGGATACGTCTTTGGGAAATGATGAATTCGCTGCTTTTGATGCAGCATCAACCATTCAAGAGTTATCGGGGATCACAGCTTCTGGCTGTGCTCGCTCTCTTCTGTCATCTCAATCACAAAATTCTTCAAGCCATTCATCAGGAATTCCTATGGCCCAGCAGCTGCTAGTTTCATGCAGAAATACATGTTACAGCATGGATCAAATCATAGGAGTTAGCTCACAGGTTTCTTCAAGTACTGGGGTGCCAAATAAGTTCCCTTCATGGGTGACGAGTTCCGTCAAGGGGAGTCATTTGGGTCCAATACCGATACCTGAAAATAGTCATGTCGTCAACTTTGATATAACAGATGGGGTATACCATGGATTTAATGCCAAAGATCACCTTGGCAGTGAAGATGACACGACTATTGACTTGCTTCAACTGTCGTCACAGCTTCAGCGAGTGGAACATCAAAAGCAATCGATGCAAGAGAAACAGGAAATGATCCTTTCAGCTGCCCCGGCATCACTCAACAAGGCCAGTAAATTTCTTTGATGAATGGAATAAAGACGGTCAATCATCATCATGCCTCTTGAACTATTGTACGCTCTTGTCACCAGAATGACAGTGCAACACTGAAACTGACAATTATAATGGCTCAAGAGGCAATAAATTTCCCTACAATTGACTTGTTTTCTTTTGATTTGGAACTATTGGACACGATTATCTTCTCTTGCAAACTCTCCTCCTCTTGAATGAGAATCTTCTCTTCTATTCTCAACGCTTTGTTTATTGACATTAGTTGCATTCATTTGCTTACTCTAGTGGTGTTTGACATGAGCAGAAGGAAAGGATCCTTAGTCATATATTTTTTTTTTTTTGGTCATCTTTTTTTTTTTGGTTCTTACCCGGGTATCCTCACACCTTTTTAAAGGGTGAGACTAGTCCCATTCGGGGTTCGTAGCTGTTCTTCCCAATAAATACGCTTCCTAGAGATCGAACTTGTACTCTTACCATTGCAGGAATATAACAATGCCTGAACCGCTAGACCAATACTTCATTGGTATGCTTAGTCATCTTTGCTTTGAAGCTATATATTGTCATTTTACATAGCATAAGGACTCGTTTGTTTTGGAAATTGGATTCATATAAAGTGTGTGTGTGTGTGTTTTATATATTTGGTAGTGTGATAAAAAATAAGTTGGAAAATATTTTTTAGTGTTTGAATATCTCATAAAAAATAAGCTAAAAAATTATTTATTAATGTTCTTATTTCTTTTTACCCCAAAATAGAATAAAATAAAAAAAAATTACCAATTTACAAAACATTTCTTAGCTTGAATCTTTTTTTTTCCAACAAGTTGAAAGTTCCAAACCATCAAAATCAACCCTTTTCATTGCTATAATATCGACCATCGAACAATTTTTTTTATATATATTTTTCTCTTTCCTACATCAATTTAGGAATAAAAAAGTAAACAAAGTAAAATTTAGGATTTAAATATACAATAGGGACTAAATAAATATACAAGTTTAAAATCTTTGAGATCAAACTATAGTTTTTAATGCCTCTTGAACAATAAAAATAAAATGTATGTTTTTTCTATAATTTTGATCCTTTTTCTTTCAAATTTTTCCCCGGCAATAAATTCAAAGTCTTTCATAAATTTTAATTTCAATTGATAGATGGACCATTCCGAGACACTTCTCGCATGAAATAGAATGCAAATAAAAGTGAAAGAGGGTTCTGTTTAGTGTTTTTTTAATTTTAATTTAATTTATATTTTAATAAGTGTTTCCATACATTCTGGTTTTTATGGGCATGAAAAAAGCAATTAGCATATTCGGAGCTCGAGACCGGAAAAAACCTTCACTTTCCACCGACTTCAACTGACCTGCTATATATGTATACTAGAAAAGCTCAAGAAATCTGATGAAAACAGAGGCACCACACATTAATTATAGATGCATCAAAAAACAAACTAAACAAAGATAATAAGAGAGGCAATGGAAAAAGGGAAAAAAAGACTAAACTGATGTTACAACAACCAGCAAGAGAGGCAATTGAGAAAAACAAAAAAGAGTGCAACAACTGGTCGGCAAAGAAATGCACAGACTTGAATCTAAGAGAAACAAAAGGAACCCACGCACAAGAAAAACAATTGCCATAATAACTCTCTAGAACTGACATCTGGCCAACGAAAAAAAAGCACAAAGGAAAATCCAAAAACACCCCCAGTTCAAGTCCATCACATGCATTAAAACAGACAAACAAAAAAAAAGGTATTTGGCTGTAAACTAAAAACGGATAGGGAATTTTTAATTTCTGGTCAGACGAAAAACAGAGCACAATTGCTACACAATGAATCACATGCAAAGAGTACATAATCTTATCTCTAACAAACATGACACTATTTCCCAAACAAACCAGACAACTCTCCCAATATTATAAAGAGACCAATATGATAGCAAACATGATATCAATGATGTCACTGCCTCACTTATTTAATGTACCAATTGACAACAAATACATGCTGAAGAAAAGGTATTGGCCCACTCATTTAATAATGCAAAAACCAAAAGAAAAGAAAAGGCATGCGTGCACAAACCAAAAGAAAAGATATGCGGGCTGCAGCAAGTGTTACATTCCACAGTTGCATGAGTCTGGATGAACAGTAATATCGTAACATGATTTAGTTTCTTTGTTAATATATCGCTCGCGCTAGGAGATCCTAACCAGATGATTGACTAAAGAGAATCATCAACAAGGCCACCTTGAATGAGGCATTCTGCTCCATGCTTGTATCTATGAAATTATTGGAAAATTTTACGAGCAAGATCAAGTCTTTTTGAGATTCTTTTTAATATTATTGTAGTGATTGTTTTTTAAAGTATTTTTTATTTAAAAATATATTAAAATATTTTTTTTAAAAATATTTTTCACATTAGCATATCAAAATGATCTGAGAATATTAAAAATAAATTAATTTAAAGTAAAATTGTTTTAATTGTTTCTTTAAAATATTTTTATAACACAAAAACATATAGAATTTGAGGCAAAAATCATCTCATAAATATTTACAGAGAACTAAGTAGATTTTTTTTCTTTAACTTATTTAAACGTGTAGGAGGTAATATTGACTTCAAAACCTATTTTATTAGACCTCATTTGTTTTCTGGGGTATGGGGGGTTGAACCTTATTAAGCCTTTGTTTGGGAGTAAAGTCTAAATAAAGATTTGCTAAAATTGAAATATTTTAATGTTTTTGGTTTATTTTGATGTTCTAATATAAAAACAAATTTTTTTTTAAATTGTTTTTTAATATATTTTCACATAACATACAAACATTGCATTACTCTTATGTTTTTTAACACACTTGTTTTAAAATTATTAGGGTTTCCTTTCTTATAAATAAAATTGTTTTTGAAATAATGATATAATATTGTCTAGAAAATAAATATTCTCATGAAAAATAAAATACATGCTTTTAGTTTGACAGGTATCTTCTTCTTTTTATTTTAAATCATCTCTTGAAAAATGAGATACCATGTTAATGCTTTTAGGTTTTATTAAATAAATGATAGAAAAACATGTTAGGTTTTTTTTTTGTTTATGTTATAGATATTAATAGAAAAGAAAGATTTTTACTATAATATTATTTTATTTTAATAGAATTTAAATTATTACTTATTTTATAAAAAAATATTAGTGTCATATAATGAAGTTAATAAAAATAAAGGGCTCTCTATAGCATATATCATATGATATGATATATTTATTTGTATCTATTTTTTAACATTGCAACTTAGTTGTGAGTTAGTGTTAAGATCTATTTTAAAATTTATTAGTGCATATAATTCTTGATCTATTTCATTAAACATATACCTCAAATTTGAGTTAATAATTAAGATTTTCATGCTGCTAAAAAATACATTGACAACATCTAGATATCTTTTTACATTAAAAAAATTAATCTGATCCGTGATGTAGCGTGAACCAATTATGTAATGAATTACTATTACTATATACACTAGAAGATCCAGGGTCGATTATTGTTCATATAAAGATATAGGGCCGGTTACTATCCATATCAATCTATTTTTTTGTTTTAGTCATTGAATTTTTTTAATTGCAATTCATCATCCTAAGTCACACTAACATGGTTTTATATGCTAAGACTATTAATGTATATGCCATGTAGTTAATCGATTAATTACACGTGATACCAACTTTGTTATATAAAATCATATTTATTATTAATAAAGGTTTTTTTTATATTTAATATTCATTTATATTTTATTAACGAGTCTAATGTTTAATTAATGAATCTAGAGTAAAGATAAAGTTCTTACGACAAAAATTATGAAGTTGTTATAATTATGAAATCCTTATTGCATCAAGACATTGTTCCTAAATGTTCCTGACCGAAGTTCTATTAAGACTGGGTAATTTCTAGAGTTGTTAAGACTGATACATGCTATATTTTTTTCTTTTAAGAAAGAAAATAGTTGTTCTCATAAACTAAGAAATGAGGGATACCTAAAACTAATATATAGTTTATTGTTAGATGATATGTACATTGAACTGACATGTATGAGGATTCCATGTGGATAGATCATTTTTATCTATGGAAAGACTCATGTGACAGTTGTGTATGTAATCTTTAGACTTAAGATCACAAAGTTATCTTATATATAGAACATTATGTTTTGCTCATAACTATATGTTTCCCTGATTTAAGGTATCAAGTGGGCAAATATTGTGTATAACATAAGTTATATAAATATATGTAAGTGATCAATACATGATTCATCACCCTATATAATTTAGAAAAAATCTTTCATCTGTTCTTAAATAGTATTGATTGTAAAATCTTTGTGTATGGTGGAATGAGACTTGAAAATAGTTTCAAATCTTATTCAAATAATTAATGATTATGGTGTTGAAAACAAACATGATTTAATAAAGAAAACACACTTTATTCTATAATATGTAAATTATCAAATTCTTGATGAAGAGATAATAACAACACTGAGAAATAAATTTTTGAAAGGTTAAGTCAAATCACTTATGACTTTTCTAATATTTAAGGGAATATGACACATTGCTAGATATTGTACTTGATCTTTAAATATAAATCAATCAATTTATAGAATTGATAACAAGTTGAATTGTTTAATTTATTTAGTCTTATTTTATTTAGGATTGTGATTTATATTTGGGCCAACATATTAGGAAAACTAATGGGTCACACACATTAAAAAAAATTGGTTAGAAATTAAATTAGCAAGTGTCTTGATTGTAAATAAGTTTTAGAAATTGAGAACTAAAATATAATTAATATAAGAGATTCAATTATAGACCTAGAAAAATCAAATATGAACTTGATTGAATAAATTTTTAAAATTATAATGAAATAATATATCATATTATTCAGTGTAAAATCGATGTTTTTGTTATTTATAGGGTTATCATGTTTTTTCTATAAATAGAATATTATGCCTTATATTTTTTGTATAGAGAAAAACTATGTAAGTTATAAACAATACAAAAACATATGAAAACAAAAAAGAAAAAGCTAACTCTCAAAAGCACAATGATTCATCTCTTCTAAAAGGGTTTTAGGAAATTTCTCTATAATGGTTTGTGTGCATTATTGTTAGAGGCCAAACACTTGGAAGGTTTGTGGTTGTGACAACCAAGCCTTGAAGAAGTTGATCTAACCTAAAAAAAAAAGATGTGATCTTCATATAATCTTCACTCAAACTCTAAACAACCCTAGATTGTCTAACAAAATCTTTGGAAATCTCAAAAAAAATTTAAATTATCGTTTCCGCTTTGTATAAGAGTTTTGAAAAACCTAACAAAGATGTCTTTTGATTTGTATTTTCTCATACATATAAAGTAGTTAGGGATATTTTTGCAATGAATTAAATAATAATTTTGAAAAACCAAATTTATATATAGATAAGCATAGAAACTAAAAGAAGAATGATCAATTTTTTTTTAAAAAAACAAAAACAGACCTGTTTTTTATATTGGCATGAAAAACTTTATTTTCATCCGTATAGTTTTTAGTTTATTTCTTGTGTGGTCCCTATTATTTTATAATTTCACATTTCAATCCAAACATAGAAATTAAAAGAAGAAGAATTAAATGTAACAAGAAAAGCATAAACAAAACAGACCTCATTTTGATATTGGCATGGAAAACTTTATTTTGCTCCTTGTGCTTTTTAATTTATCTATTGTGTGACCCCTGATAATTTATAATTTCACTTTCAGTCCAAAACTTTATTTTTTTTCATTTCAGTCTTTGGAAGTTGAGAGAAAAAAGAGTGTCACTAGAAAATATAGATAAGAGAGAAAGTGGTCGAATGTCAACATTCAATCCACTAAAAAGAACGATATTAGTATCAATGGGTTTGTGTCTTCAAGGGAAATTTCATGAAAGTGTTTTTCCTCTCTAGACATGCTGAAAAAGTAGATCGAAGTCACTAAAGCTTTTAGGATAATTACAAAAAAACCTCCTATACTTTGGTCCATTTTTCATTTTCAATCTAAGGTTTAATAAGTTATGGATTGTCTTCTAAATTTATAAAAGCACTAACACTTAACATTCTAAAAACAAATAAAAAACAAATATTTGATTATTGACAGGTTTGCTATTATATTCATTTTAATGACTAAAAAGCCCCTGGAGCTTCAAAAAAAAATTTCATCCATAATTTATAATTGAAATAATGTCATACATATAGGCATCATTCCATAATTACAATAATTTCATGAACACAAATTCCTTTTAGGCATTTCATCAAACAATTTATGGGCATTCCTTTCATGGCATCGATCTTCTTATGATGTGAAAAACTAGGGAAATCATTTCCTTCAATTTCATGACCTCCACTATGACTAGGAAATACTTGAATCATACTAGGGTAATCTCTGGTATTGTTTCTAGGCCATCTTCTATGCTTTTGCTACAATTACATTTATCCCAACCTTGAACTCTTCAAATTCTCTCTATCAAAGACAAAAAAAAATCACAGAATCATATAATTATACAAGTCTACACTAACTACAAACAAATCTTCTTATCTTAATGTTCCTTAACAAAGGTTAACTAAACTTTGTCCTTGAGATAATCGATCTTTAGAGCAAAATAAAACTTAGGAGCTTGAGGTTTTATGCTATATTTATGAACAAACAAAAATAAGTTTATTCATCATCCCAACTCTAAAACTAAAGAATAAAAATGTATACCCAAAACCTTAAAAAGAATAACAATCCCTCCAAACCTAGAAAATAATTAACAGAGAATTCAATTTACCTTACCACAGCCAATGGTAGGTGGTTTGTGGGATGATGGACATTTTACAAGTTAAGCAAATTTAGAGATGCTAGATAAATAAATGCCTAGACAAATCAAAACCATATGATTTGCAAATACATATATCACTTTCTAAAATTCATACACTAATACTTCACCAGGCTATTGTTCAGTCAGGAACATACAAAGAGATTAATATATAAAAAACAAAGATCTTGCTTCATATTTAGTGTTTCTATGTGGGTGTGTCGTGTTATTAGAGAGACTAGAGTGAGAAATTGTGTTTGGGAGAAAGAAATGAGGTTACTGAGAAAATTATGTAGTTTTGCATTTATTATATACGAGGGCAAAAATATCTTTTCATATAATTTGATTTATCCCGCTGACAATAGGGACAAATCATAATTTCTCAAATAATAGATTAAAAACAAAAAAACAGACCTAGGTATAAGAGTTTTTGTTTTTTTGTAATTATCCCAAAGTTTTTTTATTCATTTACTTTTTGTTTTTTTAGAGAAACTAAACTATTTTGGGCTCAAAACAAGTTTGTAAAGATTTTAAGGTATTTTTAGGTGTTTTCAAATAAAAACAAGTTGAAAATGGTTTTTTAGGGTTCTAAAACTCGAACCCTAATTTTTTGGTCACTAAAGAACAACCACAAAGAATGACTTATCATCTATATAAAATAAAAAGAAAACAGAACTTGAATAGATGATGTGTCGTCCACTTTTTAAAAACATTTTTTTCTAAGGATGCCTAGGCTTTTGGGTTTTTGGCCAATTATAATAGTGTTTGACCTCCTTTGTTTTTTTTATTACTTTTCTAAATTTAATTACTACCTATCCTTTTCTTTTTTACTTTGTAATAAATTTTCTATGTAATTTATAATTAATACCCTAACTCTTATTTGTTAAAATTTTAGTTCATCTTTTTTAGATAATATTTGTTTTATTTATTTTTTAATGCTTCATAGATATTATTGTAATTTATCTTAAATTATAGGATAATTATAAAAAAAATCTCTTATAGCTTGATCGTGTTTTCATTTTCCCTCTATACTTTTTTAAATTACATTAATTTAATATCATGAGTCAACCTAAAATTTGAAATTAAATGAAATAATAAAATTACCCTCACATGTAATATAACACAAACACCATAAATAGTTTACCTTTTTCTTCACTAGCTAGCCACCACCTCTTCACTATAAATTTCATAATGGTGTCAAGGTAAGCCTCTATGAATTGACGCATTTTTTATCCCTCACCAACCACCATCAATCCCAAGCCCATTCCCTAGGATTGATTAGTTCTTATAAATAATTAATTAGTTTAAGAAACTCATTAATTAGTTTTTATATTTTTAAATATATTTGTGACTTAATACTTTTAATCAATTTTATATTTTTTTCCAAATTATTTTATTTTATTAGAAAATAACAAAATAATATAGAAATAAATAAATAATATGGAAAGGCCGATGGGGAAAGAAATATTTTTTAAATAAAGTAATATAATTTAAGCATAACTAACATTGGTTAAGGGATTAATTTATTAATTTTTTTAAACTAGAGGAACTATTTAATTTATTTTATAAAACTAGAAGAGGAGGAATTGACACTTTTTCATTGAAAGGAGAATAAATATATTTTCTTTAAACTATTATAATAATTTTAATTATTTTCTCCTGCAATGTTATTTCCGATGAAGAGTTATTCTAAGACATCTTTACTATATTAGATCCGATGATCCATTAATTAAAGTTAGTAATCAAACATGTAGTTTCGAAAGCTAAATTTTTCCTTAATTTTTGGGATATTTAAATTAAAAAATTAGATAATTGTTCACTAAAATGTAGTTTCGAAAGAAAATAAGTGATTCTTAATTTTAATTGCTTTGAATAAATATAAGAGGAAAAGTATATTGTGTGTTTAAACATTTTTTTTCAAATAAATATAAGAATAATGAAAATGATGTTCTTGCAAAAAAAAAAAAAACATTTTTCCTCATAAATTTAAACCATTTGAATTCTTATAATTCTTTATTTGAATTGCTTTGAATTTTATTCTAAAAACCATACTATTTTGTCAAATAAAAACAAAAGCATGGTTTTGTCAAATAAATCAAAAGAGAGAATTTTGAATGAAAAAATATATTTTTTATTCCAGAATTTAAATCATTAAGGAAACATTAACTGGTAGAGTTAGCTTTTTTGTTATATATATTATAATGGTATTTTGAAATTACTTTTAAGAATCAATTGAGACATAATTTAAAGAAGAAATGCCTTTAACTGAAAAAAAAAAAAAAGGGAATATACTTGGATATATGATCACCTAATCAATCTCTTGGAATTAAGCGTCATATATGCACATGGAAAACGACAACTCCATAATGGGACATGAATTCCATATATATATATATATATATATGTTTTATGGCGATGGAAACAAGAACCAACTACGTCGTTTTGTGAGAGTGTTGGGGGAGCTCTTGTTGTTGCTGTTGTTTCCATAAACAAAATAATAATCAAAAGATGCCCTCTGTTTTTAATGCCAGAAATTATTATGGAAATTAAATTATGTCAAGGCTGACTATGCAACTACATAGATTCCAAAGATGACTCTTGGTTCTCAACATCTGCTTAATATCATAATCACTGATGAACCTGAAATTTCTTTGGAGAAGAAGGGTATGAAATGTCAATTAAATTGTGAGCTCATTGCAATAATAATAATAATAATAATAATAATAATAATGAAAGAACAGACCCTACAAATTAACTATGAAGGCCCTTTGCACTTCTATAATCAACAACTACGAAGGCCCTTTTGTTCATGCAAGAATGATTAATCCATCTTTCTTTTTCGTTGTCGTGTGGTAAAGGTACTACGTACAGTGCATTCTAAACCTCATCTTGCGTTGAATGAATATCATTTTTTTACAGAGAAAAAAATATATATTTGGCCTGCAGCAAAGCCCCGCGATATGACTAGTTATATATATATATATATCCTATTGCCTATAGTAGGAGTGCTCATCATCACTTCCCTACCCTTCCGAAGATTCTGTTTATTAAACACTCTATTATTGAATAGTGAAACTGTAAAAACAACAATTTAAAAAAATAAAAATAAAAAGTCTATTGTCTATATATATATATATATAACTCCTTATTGCATCAAGGTGTCAAGATCTTCCAAATATCATCTAAGAAAACAATGTTTATTGATCGGATGGCCCCACTCACGCCACTTGAACAACACGAGGATCGTACACAAGCTAGCACATGCTACATAAGCGTTAACGAAGTATGGCCAAGTTGTCAGGACTGTTTTTTGTAGTAGTTATTTTTTAAAATATTTTTATTTAAAAATATATTAAAATAATATATTTTTTATTTTTAAAAATTTATTTTTAATATCAATATATTAAAATAATTAAAAAAACATAAAACATTAATTTTTAGAAAAAATCAATTTTTTAAAAAAACTCTCTTTAAAACGTAAATTCAAACTGTCTAAATTTTGGGTGTGTTAGAGAATATGACAGTGATTGCTTTTCAAATTGTTTTTTGCTTGAAAATATATTAAAATAAATTTTATTTTATTTTTTAAAATTATTTTTAACAACAGCATGTCAAAGTGATTTAAAAACACCCAAAAATATTAATTTAAATAAAAAATTAATTTTTTTTAAAAAATATTTTTAAAATATAAAAAGATACATAATTGCATCTCAGTATTGCAGAGCTTGAAGCATTTTGCTTTGAAAAGATGGCAGGATGTTCGGTAGAAATCTCCCACTTCACATTGTTGACAACGAGCAAGACGTTTGGAATAGCTATCAACAGACAAAAAGATAGGAACCTAACATTTTGACAAGAATAATTAATAATTTGATACGGATTTCCATAAGGCATTAACTCTCTCAATCATTGTTAATTTAGATAATTTAACCATTCAATCTAATTGGCTACAGAAAGCATAATTTCTTAATATTGTTCTAAACTCAATAATAATATTAAGATAAATAGGGTCATATTCCCTGCCTGCAAAATAAATAATCCAAGCTTCAGAGGAAATGCTTGGACAAGAAGAGAAGAGCTGCTCAAAACACCAGGCTACAACTATGGATGAGAAGATAACATCCATGACCTGATAACTACTGTCACCTCCTTGCATTTTCCATGAAGTCTATTTTGCAGCACCGTTGGGTATAACTTCACTGGACTTTCCGGTTTGGTTCAGCTCATCCCATGCCTCAACCCATGTGACCATTGCATCTGCTAGCTTGATAAAGTATTCATCAACTTTACCAAGTTTTGCCCTAACTTGCTTGGAGAGTTCAATATAGCACTTCTGAACAGTGGTGCAGTCCTTCGGAAGGATAGCAGACTGGAAAAATGGGATCAGTTCTTCTTGCCAATAGATTCCTTTGTATTCTTTCTTAAGGTTCACAAATGGGTTGCTTGCTTTACTATGCCAGATGTAAGGCAATCCAGTCTTGACTCCCCAGCCCATGTGGTCGCAGATAACCTACAAGGTCAGTAAAACATCTCTTATTTGAGCTGCAACAGATATGAAATTTGCTGGCCATAGAGCAAGCTGATTTAAAGCCTAAAGAATAAACATCAATGGACAGTGAACAGTGAACAACAACACACACAGAGAAGGAAAGGTGCTCGGTAAGATGGGTAGAAACCTTGGTGCACCAGCCAGCCCACATATCATCATAGCGTCCAATTGGCTGACCATCACCCATGAGACCAAAGTACATTGCAGGACCAATCAACTCACGGTTAAATGCCAGATTCATGCCACACATTGGGAAGAGGGTTCCTTTTGGAATTGTCATAACAGCATCCACAAACCTGACAAACATATGGAAAGTTAATATTTCTGTTAAATGAACATACAAAAATGACCTAGAGGTGCATTAAGGATCTTCCTACCGCGTGTTCTTCTCAAGAGGCTTGACAAGCTGGGTGGGAGCATCGTAATCTGGGATGTTGAGCCAAAGGCCATGAGATACAGCAGTGGGGACACCCTCGCGAAGGCTGAATGGATACCCACGAACAAAATCTGTACCCTCTCGGTATGGGTCATATAGGGTGTTGAAGAAAAATGGAGTGGATGGAGCCAGAAGGTTCTTTATGTGCTGCTGAAGAGCATTAATTTCTTTGCCAGATGGATCTTTAGCCACCTGCAATCGCATAAAGGATGTTCAACTTTGGATCTCACTTCCAATTTCAAATTTTAAAGCACATATCCTCAGTATTCAGATCTCTCTATGCATAATGCATCCTTCTAAGATTTGAAAACTTAAAAGATATGGATAAATATTGGTGAGAAAGCAGATGGGTGCAGGGTTAATAAGCATGAATAAATACAAAGAAAATTGTTGAAAGTCATATATATAGCAAGAGTGTCTTCTACTGCGAAGTTTTAAACTTCTTATTTTACAACATGATATAATATATTTCAGTGCACAAACTAAAGGTCGAAAATAATGAGCTAGTAGCAAAGCTAGAATGTCATTTGTTAATGCTGAACTTAAAACCATAAAGAATTCTCAGCTTGTGCAAACAACAGATCTAGATGACGAGATAAGACATGTTAAATGTAAGAGAAACATGAAATGATTTAAGGTTGGGTTGCATTCTGATGGGTTGGTCTGTCAGCATTGAAAAAGATCAATATACTAATCAAAAGCCGATCTGTTATTATTCCATGAGAAGATTGCTACTAGCTATAAACAAGAAAACAGATACCAAGTCCAGTTTGAACATGCATAAAGATCCAAAATTGTACCCAAAAATACAAATGCATTCAAGAAGAAGAAAAGAAGAAGAAGAAAGAAGAATCATGGTATAAGACTTACAAAGCAATCATCATCAATAGTGAAGATGTACTTCTTCTTAGAAACCAAGTAACCAAAGCACCTACAGGCAGAATCCTTGAAGGAAATGCAAGAGGCTTTAGGACCCAAAATCCTAGTAATATCATTCCTATTATAAAGCTCATAATCAAAGCCTCCAGGGACTTTGATGATTTTTGAAGGGTCGCCATCTTGGACTATGATAAGATGGTATGGTTGAAAGAATGGCCTCCACATCTCCAAGAAATCAAGGTTTCTTATTGTTGGGATTACAATGTCAAGCTCATCTTTCAAAAGAAGAGTCGGAGAGGCACTGGTCTCAGCCATTGTTGCACAACAGTGAGAGAGGAAGAGTGGACAGATTTGGCGTTTTTGTTATGCTGATGACCTTGTACTTGCAGAGAAAGAGAGAGAGAGAGCGCGAACAGCGTAGATATATATAGTGCGAGTTTAGATTAATTTGTGTAGCATGTTATTTTTAAAATGTTTTTTATTTAAAAATATATTAAATAATTTCTTTTATTTTTTAATATTAATACATTAAAATCATTAGAAAATATTTAAAAACCATGTTTTTCTAAGAAAAATATTTTTTAAAATATATTCAAATTTAAATACAATAAAAAACACATTTTGAAACAAACATTGATCAAGAATTGTGGTGTATTTCTATATATTCTCACCAAGGATTTTCAATAATTAATGTTTCAAATTAATTTTTATTTTTATTTTATATATAATTTATCATCAACACTTAAATATATAACTATATTATTAACACCTAAATATTTATAATAAATATCATTTATTTTTATTTAAATGTTATTTTTTATGTTTTTTTCATAATCAAACAACAAATGGTATCCTACATTATGATCAGGCTTAACAAGTGGTTTAAGAGCATTAAAGAGCTTTTTCCTTTTAAAAATATAAAATTCAATTGTCTTTAGATTTAAACAAGGCTCAATTATTTTTTAAAAGTGTGTAAAATGTTCAACATGTTTTAAAAATCTTTTATTTTCTTTATGTAGTTAAGGATGCTAATTTATGGATTCTAATACAAGTGGATTTTGGATGTTATTATCTTATATCTTCTATGTTAGAAATTATTTATCTCTAGAACAACTTGTTATTTTATTATCATTGTCTTTAATATTTTCTTTATTTTAAAATTTTTTAATTAAAAGTTTGTTTATTTGAAGACAAATACCTTCTAATATGTTGATGCTAATTAATTATGCGAGTATATATGTTAATGTGATATTTTCTTCTATGCTAGCTAAATTTTATGTCAAAAACAACCATATTAACATGTGTCATGGTTCTTGATCTAGATTGATCCATTTAACTTGTAAATTAGTCATTTTGCCTAACCACCATGTTTTGATTTTTCATCACTAACACAAAATCATTAATTTAAAGATGGCAATGATTAACTATGGTACAACTTTAAAAATAACCATAATTATATTTGAAATAAAATTAATAATCATAACCATGGACTATCCATTCAATTAACAATTAACCATTTATATTTATATTTTTAAAGAAACCTAAGCGGATAAATGAATTTAAAAAATTCAAATAATAACATATCAACACAAACATTGATAATAAAAAAATATAATAATAACAAGAATCAAATAGGTTTGTATATAAACACAACTTATTATACAAAACATATGTTTATAATAATAACCAATATGAAATATAAACACAAGTCAAGTCTCAATATCATGGTAAAAGTTTAAAAATAAGTATTCTTAAAGCATGAAATGAAATTGTTAATTATTTATGATATAATTGTAATATTTCAATACTTATAATAAACATATATATAAATTAATGTTGTTCTTTTAGTTCAGTAATTATGAAAATCATAATCATAATCATAATCCTAACCATAACTAAACCAATCATTATGGTTATTAACCATAACCATTTTAAAAACTAAAAATATTTCATTGTTTTTTGTTGGTTTTTTTTAATTAACCATCAATTTTGATCACCATTGTCATTTCTACGAGGTGTTCGAGAGTGTAGTAATGATTATTTTTCAAAGTATTTTTTATTCAGAAATGCATCAAAATAATATATATTATTTTTTAAAAAAATTATTTTTGACATTAATCATTAAAATAATCCAAAAAATATAAAAAAAAATTATGATTTTTTTTTAATGTTCATAAAACATCATTTATAACTCAATTCCAAACAACTCTACATTTCAATGCAAATAGTCCCAACTTCTAGCCAATCATACTTCATCATTAATGGTGTCAGATATGAACAGAACTACCAATCCAATTCAAATCCACTTATAAAAATAGGGTAATGGATCTACAATTTAAACTTGAAACCCATTATGTTTTAAATTCTAAAATAATCTAAAGTTTTTGGATTGAATCAACTCGATTCGTTGATAATTTGAGGGCAACCCATTATGTCAACTTTAATTTACAAATCCCAAGTTTACTAAATAAATAAATAAAAATGTCACTTTAAATCTTTTAATTTTTCTTCTCATGTCAATTCTTAATGGTAAAAATGGAAAAACAAACAATTCAAATTTCTTTTTCTCATTTTCTACTCATCTTGCAAGAAAGTAAAAGCCATCTTTAATCTATATCAAAAATTAAGGTTTGCAGCTACTTCTTATGTTGTTGTTTTATACCAATCAAGCTATTCTTACATTTGCTCATTATGC
This sequence comes from Populus x sibirica, assembly GCA_019202695.1. Classification (NCBI taxonomy): domain Eukaryota; kingdom Viridiplantae; phylum Streptophyta; class Magnoliopsida; order Malpighiales; family Salicaceae; genus Populus; species Populus x sibirica. The sequence goes on along the minus strand of JAGMVL010000416.1, from coordinate 575,042 downwards.
TTTGTTTGTGTTGGTGGTTTATTTAAGGATAGATATTTTTTTAATAGAATTTATTTTAATTTATAAATATAAAGATGGCATTGTCACTTTATTAATTAATAATAATATATTTGGATTATCCAAAAATAATTCCTAACTTCTACTTTATTTCATCTTAAGAGATAGTTTTTATATAACAATGAAAATGCATGCATAATGTGTTTATTCTATGTCAGAAAGTTCAATGTCTTTAAAAAAATAGCTATTATACATTGTGTTTTGTTTTTAGAATTTATATTATTATTTTCTAGAAAATCGAGCAGTGATGGAAAAATTATGAGACAAAAAGGTTAATTCATCAACATCTCACTTTAAGCCATTGCTAAAAATTTCTATTAAAATCAAATTTCATATTATTATTTTTGTAGTGTTTTTGTTGTTAATAATTTCTATTAAAATCAAATTTCATATGAAAACTTTCTTTTAAGATGCATATTGTGTTTTTTTTCTCAAAGACACGAAAAAAACAGTTTCAATGCCTTTTTAGTTTTTCGAAAGTTTATTATGGTATAATTAAAATTTTTAATTATACATAATTTAAATTCTTATTATTTCCCAAACACATCATTCTATATTTAAAACAATATTTTGTTATTAACAATGTTTTATTTATTCACTAATCTTGATATTATTTTATTTTATTTTAATCTTGCACTTTTAATTTTCTCTCTCAATTTAAACAAAATCTAAAAACCATCAAAACCAAAAAGAATTTTATGATGTTTAGAATATAATTAGTTTATTAATTACTTTCTTAGCACATAATTTTTTTTTTCTATATGCTCTACTTAAATGACTCTTTTTCTTTAGCTCAAGAGATTATTTTTTTTTCACATATGGTTAGTTGTCGCCTATACTTTTACGCTGAAGTTGAAACTATAAGAAGTAATATGATTTTATTGATTTCCTTGATAACAAAGAGACTACAAAATACAGAATTTTGATAACATACTCTTAACATAATCTAAAGAGGTTATTATAACGAAACAAAAAAAATATATAATAATTAATTTGAAAGATTTCCCTCAAGTTTTATAATTGAAATTATCGATCGTTTAAATGAAAATGAATAATTGGAAGAGAAAATAAAAAAGCAGAGAGTTAAAAAAAATCGTACTTATTGGTAAACAATTGGACCATTACCCCATGATACAAGTATAGAGAGAATCAGCACTTGAGGGCCTAGCTACTGTGGTCAATCGTGTGACTTGTTCCGTCCCCGTCCCGGTTCGACCCTCTATGTGCACGTCTGTCACCCCGCGGTGCCTTACCTGCTCACTGGGCTTGCAGGATGTCTAGTGGGCCGTGGGGAATAGTCGTGGTGCACGTAAGCTGGCCTGGACACCCCACGCTAATATAAAAAAAAAAGTATAGAGAGAATCAAAATATAGATTTTTTATTTCAACAATAAGAGTATAGCTCAACTGATTAGGCTCTAGATTTGTTCTATAGAAATCACTAGTTCGAGTCACATAAACTTCAGAGCCACTGGAGGCTTATAGATGGTCGTTAACTTTAGGACCCGTAAAATTAATCGAAATGCGCGCAAGTGACCCGGACACCCAACTTAATAATAATAAAAAAAATATATAGACTTTTTTTCTATGGACCATAAATTGTTTTTTGACAAATGCAATAGTTTCAAAAATTAAATTATGTAGTGTTTAGTATTCTAGTAATAATTATTTTTTAAAATATTTTTTGTTTAAAAATATATTAAAATAATTTTTTTTTAATTTTTAATTAATATCAATACATTAGAATTAATCATCTAAAAACACTAAAACACTAAATTTAATTTATTTTTCAAAATTTTATGAAAAACATGGAACGCGTAAATAAACAGATACCGTTACATTTACCAATAGCAATTCTATAACTTAGCTGGATTTCATAAATGGTTGATTAAGTTTTGGCTGTATTCTATCATGTTTCTTTGCCTAGTAAACGTATCTTTCTCGAACAGAAACAAATAATGAGCAATTTGTGTGGAGAGACATGGGAGGTGGCAAAAACCCAATTGATGATAGGCAAGTGGGACACCGGCCTCGTCGGCGAGCTGAATGTAATCCGATTGGGATTTTAGAGGGATGCCTTGCTTGCTGTCGTTTTGAATACTAACTTTTTTGAATTTTGACGTGATGTGATTTCAAGTACTCAAAGCCAAAGGAGTGGAATACAAAAAGGTCAGCCATGGCCTGCTCCGTGCATATTACTTGTTTCTCTCTACTCCACCGTGTAAGATTATAAAATTTGTATATTTTCTTTTGTACATTGCTACACTTGCAGTCATCGACATCTAGTTTTTCCACTTGGAAAGCCGGCTCCCGGCGATTAATATATTTATCAGATGCCTGTTAATTCTATCTCCTTGTCAGTACTAGTAGAACAATTTTATATTTTGAATACAACATTGAAGAGAATTTCTCAACTACATTGATTTTGCAAGTGTATTTTCAATATCTTTTGAAGAATGAACTTAATCTCAAATTATTTGTAACAGACTCGGGATTTGCACCTCTTAATGAGTTTTAAATTTGCATCTTTAGATAGTGTTTGGATTTGGATATGTTGGTGCGGCTACGATTGAAAGAAAAGCAGTGTAACACATGTTTGGTTAACCACTAACCACAGTTTTTTTTTACGTGGGTCCCAGTTTAAACTACGGTTGAATTGCAAAAATTGAAAAGCAATTATGCATTGCTTTTCATGCGTTTCTCCTTTCTCTCATCACCGATAATTTGCAATTACTTCCCAACTGTCCTCTATTCCTCTTATCCAATTTCCCAACGGTCACAAAAACCGAACAAATTGTTCACAGAAGGTTGTCAATGTTACTATTGATCTAAACTCCCATTTTCAACCTTCCCCATACCGTTCCTTCATGCGTTTTACCTCTCTCTCACCACCGACACTTTCCCAGTAACCACGATCAATTACGGTCCTCTACATCACAAATTTTTCTGTTACGGTTGCAGATCAAGCATTGATGAACTAAACCCCAATTTCCTTCCCCAAATTGTTCTCCTCTCTCATCTCTTGCTACAACCCCGTTTCTATTTTGCCCTAAAACCTCCAACGCACAAGACGACGCCAGAGCAAGCTTCTTCCCCTCTGTCCCTTCTTTCCAAACAAAGACCGAAAACACAAACCTTCACCGATTTGTCCCTCCAGTGTTACAATTATAGAAAAACCCAAGAGATTCGTGCTGGGAAAGGTCCACGAGCGAGATACCCGTAAGTACTGTGCGTTCCCCTTGTCAATTTTGTTTAACATGTTGCTCAAAATCTAATTTCTGTAATGGGTCTTTATTGTTTTTGTTTTTGCAGAACAAAGCTACAGCACCGTGGTGGTTTGTAGAACAAAGAGAGAGACTGAGGTAAGTTCCTACCTTATCTCCATCTTCATTTTTGTTTTTTAGATGAAAAATTGCATGTCTGTGCTGCTGCATGCTCGATTTCTGTTAACATTGCATTAATAGTTGAATTGATCTACAAATTTCATTGTTGTTGCTGCTTGTGTTCTATTTACTATGCCTTCGTCAAATTTTTTGAATTTATAGCAAATTTCATTGCTTCTTCTGCTTGTCTTCTGCTTTGCATATGTTTTTAATTTTTTTTTACTTGAAAACCTGTATTTCTGTGATGCTTCGTGTACTGTGTTTCCCATGTCAATTTTGTAGTAATTGTAGCTCAAAATCTAATTTATGTTCTGGATCTCCATTGTATCTGTTTGCAGGACAAAGCTATAGAACCATGCTGGTTTGGACACCTAAAGAGATAGACTGAGGTAAGTTCCTGCCTGATCTCTATCTTCATTTTCTTTTTTTTTAAATGAAAAATTGCATGTCTGTGTACCTGCATGATCAATTACTGTGTGTTCTGCAATTGACAAATTTCATGGTTGTTGCTGATTGTCTTCTATTTACTGTGCCTTCGTCAATTGTTTTGAATTTAGCAAAATTTAATTGCTTCTATGTACTGCTTATCTGTTGTTGTTCTTTGTTTAAATCCGGTTTCGTTTTTTATGTCTACTACTAGCTACGTTGTCTTCTTCTTCTGGATTATTTGCTTACTGGAAACAATGTGATGCTTTGAAATTTCATTTATGTATTGTTCTTCATGGTCTGATATGTTTACTATACATATTGATGTTGTTTCTGTTTGAGCAACCGTAGATTTCTTTACTGTGCGTGTGTTTATTGTAATCGTAATGAGTGCCATATTAGCATGTCGTGTAGGATTACTTTTATTTCTACTTGTGCAGTCAAAATTAGAATTTTGAGTTTCCTTTTGTGTGTTTGCATGCTGCGAAAGAAAGCTGGGTTACTTTGAATGTAGAAATATATTATGTTATGTTGTTTTTTTCCCTCTTTTTTTAGCTTCCAAACAAGATGATGACAATGAAGTGTTGCTTGATAATTCAAATATTATATCATGGCTGAAACTAAGTTTTCCCGAACAGTTGAAAATTAATGGGATTCAATTAGTTTTCATTACAAATTAACAGAACATTCTAATTCAAATACATGCATGGTTAATGTTTGTTGTTAACCACACGCCTTTTATAAATGCTGAACATTGAGTGTTTTATTATTGTTTTAGTCCACAGTTTATGTATGTGCCACAATGTAATTGATATCATTGATTGATTTCAAACTTTTGTTAAATGTTTTAAAAGATATCATGAAAGGTCCTGAATCTTTTGATAAGGCTGCTTGAACAAAGGAAATGTTGCATATATTTTGTGATATATGCATTAAGGTAATTGATATGGGAATGAGACCTAATACTCATTTCGATAAAACAGGGTAGAAATTTCTTATAACATCATTCAAAGAACAAACTGGCCATGCATTCACCAAAACACAATTGAAAAACAAATGGGATGGATGCAAAAAGGATTGGAGGATATGGAATAAGTCAGGTTTCCAAACCGGTGTTGGCTGGAATAGTGAATTAGGCATAATTTCAGCTAGCGATGAGTGGTGGAAACAAAAAATTCAGGTACATTCCTTGTCTTCCTAACAATTTCTTTTATTGTTGTCAAATTCCAACACTAAAATTTTACTAGTCTTGATCCTTCATTACTTGATTTAATTTATATGCAGGAAATTAGAGGAGCCAAAAAATTCAAACATGTCGGTATTGAGCCGTCTTTAAAGAATAAATCTGACCGAATGTATTTCAACATTGTCGCAACTGGAGCGTTTGCATGGGCTCCTTCATCAAGTGTACCGCTGACAAGTGATGTTGATCCTGGTACAAGCAATGCCGACATTGCTCATGATGGTTTGGAAGAGGGTAGCGGTGATTCGGAGAAAGATGTGATTCCAGATTTTTAGATTGACATGGCTCGAATGGTTGGAGGGATAAATATGTTAGCAGCAGCAACATAAAAAGCGGTGGCAAAAGAAAAGAACGAGATCATTATGATGTGCGAGGTAGAAATAAGAAAACATCTGGAATTCAGCTACTGTCAAGGTGCAATCAACTACTTGAGAGTATATCGACTAAGAGTGATTCCACATCTGTTAATTTGGATCGCGAAGGCTGTAGTATTCGCGAGGTGATGGTTGAGCTGCACTCAATTTCTGGAGTTTCAATTGAAGATGAGTTCCACGACTTTGCTACAGAGTATTTGAGTTTAAGAAGGAAAAGAGAAATGTGGGCTAGTATGGGTGATAAGGAGCAGAAGTTGAGATGGCTGCAACGAATATATGCACACACTAAACGTGTTTAGCTGACATGGTATTATTACATTTTCTTAACCGTTAATCAATTAACTATTCACTTGCTTAATGTATTTATACAAGTTTATTTTATTGTTGCAGAATAATGGGATGCCGGTTTTAAAAATGAGTTTTTTCCAATTGTCGAAGTTTATCCAAGTCATTGTATTCTTCCACATTTCGTGTTAAGATATATGGGCATTTCCATTTGCGGTAATTTGTTTACTGTTGTATTTATATTAAACTGCTTTTCGGGAGCTAATATACTTGTATGAGGATATTGTTGGTTTTTAATGTTGTATTTTATCAATGAATTAAAACTGTCACTTTTGTTGTTATTAATGTTAAATGGTTGACCATTGGATTGAATTTGTTGGTAATTTTCCTTCACTGTGTTGTTCCCTGAAGGTCTTGAATATTGAGTGTTGCTGTTAAAATGTATGTTCTATTAGCCTTGCTTGTTTTCTTTTTATGCCATGAGTTGATGAGAACTGTTGCCTTCTGTGTCCAGCTGTAATTGTAATAAACCATGTGTAGTTACTGTGTGAAATGTTGGTGTGTTTTCTTTTCTGCTGTGAGGTGATGGGAGCTGCAGCCTTGTGTGTGAAGTTGTATTCATTGATATACCATGTGCAGCTACTGTGTGAAGCCTTGTTTGTTTTCTTTTTCTGTTGTGAGTTGATGGGTGCTGCATGGTGATATGAAAGCTGCAAGTAATTGAGATACCATGTGCAGTTACTGTGTGCTTGTGCAGTGTGATAAGGAGCATTTGTGTTCTGTTCTGCAGTGAGAATTGATGGAAGCTGATGCCTTATTTGTTAATGTTATTCGTTGCTGTTAACATGATTGTTTCAGCTACTGTGTGCATGGGAGCCAGTGCATGAAATATATGTGTATGTGCTACTGTAAATGCTGTTTGAGCTGCTGGATTTGTCACCGATTATTGGAATACATGCTGCTCTCTTTGGTGCGTTGCTGTTGGAGTTCATATATATAAATTATGTTTATTTTGTGAGGTGTCAATTGAATCTCCGATTCAGTTCTTGGAATACAATATTTGTTGCTTTTTAGATGATTTCTGTATATGTTGGTGTGCACTGTCATGGTGATAAGAAAAGAAAACAAAAGTGGGCCAAGGAATCTTGAATAATAGAATGAGAACAAAAGGTGAAAAAATACATGTCAGAATATATTAGTTGTAAAATTAACATTATATGTTACTTTTACAGTCTATACATGTGATAATGTACTTGTATTGTAAGCTGAATAAAATTACTTGTAAAAAAGACATAAAAAGCAGTTAGTTTTTTCTATATAAAGAGGATTGTTTGTAAGCCAACTTTCAAAGAACTTTTTTGCTTCATAACAAACCTCTCAAACCTCAATTGCATTTCATACAAGCAAGTGGAACACTGTTTTTGTTGGCTTTACAGGTATGAAAAAACTTATGTTGCACCAACTATTTAATAGTTCTTTTTTATTGAATGATATTTAATTATTTAAATATTTTTATTAACAACATATAATTTTTTTTTTGTTTTCATGTAATTGAAGTTATGGATGATTCACGGTTTAATGACATATTTAATGGGAATTTCGATGGCAATTATGATAATGTAATGAACCGCATTATAGACCACATTAATTATCCTAGTTGTGAAGGTAGTGGTGCCTTATTTTCTGGTGTCTGGAGATGACAGTGATGGAAACGACGCCAACGATAGTAACGATGACAGTGATGATGACGGTGACGATGATAGTGATGATGACGATGAATTTATTTTAATGACGCATTTTGATATAAAAAAATTAATTATATGCACAGCTGGAGCTATAAACATGTGTTATATTAATTATATGTATAAAGAACCATGTATGGTTTCGTATAATACAGGGATGCGTTGGTTGACAGAGGTTTTAAGAGGTCATTGGAAATGAAGTGTTAACATGTTTAGGATAGACGCACCCACTTTGTTGAGTCCGTGCACTTTGAATTAGAAACGCACCATGGCTTAAAACCGTCAAGAAGAATGAGCGTTATTGAAAAGGTGGCAATGTTTCTATTTACAATAGCAGTTGGGGCGTCAAATAGACAAGTGTAGGAACGCTTTCAGCATTCAGGTGAAACTATTAATAGATGTTTTAAAGAAGTTCTTAAATCATTATATTTGTTTGTTGTGGAAGTCATAAAACCAGTAGATCCACAATTTACAAGCACACCAAGAGAAATTGCTATGAATCCAAGATTTATGCCACATTTCAACGTAAGATGAATTTTTGTTTAATTAAGTAGTTTAATCAAGTTGTTCAAATGAATATGAAATATGTTATAAATGTTTATGAGTACTTAATATTTTTTTGGCCTATAGAATTGTGTCGGTGTAATTGATGGAACACATGTTCGTGCCTGCATACCATCTGCAAATCAAATTCCATATATTGGAAGAAAAGGTGTACCAACACAAAATGTCATGGCCGCTTATAGTTTCGACATGCAATTCATGTTCGTGTGGGCAGGATGGGAAGGCAGTGCACACGATACGCGTATTTTTCTAGAGGCTATTGACAACAGCAATATCAAATTTCCAAAACCTCCAGAAGGTTGTGATTTTGACTAAATTGAAGATTTGGTAATTGAAGGAATATAATATTTTTTTAAAAGTTCTGTTATTAATTACCATGTTGTTATTATTTGCAGGAAAATACTATTTGGTTGATGCTGGATATCCAAACGAGTATGGGTATTTAGGTCCCTACAAAGGGGAGAGGTATCACTTCCAAGAATTTAGGCGGCGTGGATAACCAAGTGGTTAGAAAGAAGTGTTTAATCGTGCACACTCGTCACTACGTAACGTGATCGAACGTTCTTTTGGGGTATGGAAACAGAGGTGGAAAATTTTGCAAAACATGCCTGCCTATCCATACAAAACACAAGTTGAGATTGTAGTTGCATCAATGGCACTACATAACTATATTAGAAGGAGATCGCAAGATGATGCAGTTTTTTCTGAGTATGATCACAACCCCAATTTAATTCTAGATGACTTTTTACCTGATATTGTTTAGGCTTCACTGTTCAAGGCTCACAAAGGCCTTCACGTATGGATTTTGTACGCGAAGGAATTGCAAATAGTTTGATGGAACAATAAAGGAGTACATTAATGTATAAGGATATTTCATTTTGTTATGTAATCATAATTACAAAACACCTATGTTTTGGAATTATATATATATATATATATATATATATATATATATATATATATATATATATATATATCTCTGTGTGTGTGTGTGTGTCCTTTTAATTAATTCAAATCAAATATAAAACACAAACCATATTAACCAAACAAAAGAAACTATTTTTTTAACCACAATTTAAACCACAGTTTTACCAAACACAAAACTGTTTTTTTTCTACCACAATTTCAACCACAGTTTTTTAACTAAACACAAGAAACTACTTTTTTTAAAACCATAACTTCAACCACAGTTTTAACCAAACACCAACTTTTTTTGAAATCAACCTCACAAAAAGTACTTTTTATTAAACTGTTTTTTTCAAACCACAACCACAAAAGCTACCACAATACCAAACACGCTCTTAATCACCTAATCCATGACATACAACATAAGGTAAGACCCACACTACCTTCTAATCCAAAGCATAATAGGTCATGAATCCTCTCCGAGCATCTAAGGTCTCATTGCAAGTTAGTGGATCATCGCTCTACTGAAGTTTGTTTTTGTATTGTGAATTTTATTCTGTGGATTTTAAAATTATATTTAGTTTTAAAAACATCAAATTAATGCAAATTTTTAGTATTTTCTAATAGTTTAAATGTGTTAATGTTGAAAATAGAAAAAATTATTTTAAAATTATTTTAGATTAAAAATATTTTTGAAACACACTAAATCTAAAAAGGGTGCCTCAACTTTCAAGAAGCCTTATTAACCTAATAGGCTTACAACAAACTAGTATCTAGATTGGGCTCAAGTGTTCATATATCCCAACAAGACAACACTCTGACGACTAAATCTCATACAAATACACCCCAACACCAATAGTTCACCTCGAAGTAGCACTTGAACTACTTCACCTTACTTCACCTACCCTCCGTACGTATCAAGTATTAAATGCTCACACATTCTCCTATCATAACTAAGCCCACTAAACGGTGTTATTATGCCTATATCTAATTAATGGCCCAATGATGTCATTTTTCCTCACTCAACAGTTAACTATCAACCATTAGAGACTAATATTTAAAAAGATTATCTATAGATAGGTGCCACAATAGTTTTCCTTCTTTATCATTGTTTCCATGCAAGTTGGTGTGGTTCATGACTATATAAACTTCCATGACCCATTAAATAAAAGGTTTCAATTTCTTGTCTTCCATTCTTTTTTTCTCTAACCAATAGTCATATCTTTTTTAAACTCTAAATACATACACAATATAGCCTTTAAGACTTATTTCCTCTTACATCTATATTGAAAAAAGTTTTTTAAACCCAACCCGAGAATTGTTTTGTTTTTTTATTTTCAAGTATAGCAATCCATTTTCAACCTTTTAGTTCAATCATCATATTTGAAAAGAACATCATCCTTGTGGGGTTTTCAATTAATTTTATTAATGTTTAAATTGATTAAAAATTTTCTTTTGTTATCAGATAAAATGAAAAGAATTTTAAAATCTTCCTGTTGTTGGTGTCACTTGTTAGTTTCTTTATCCAACTTATTATGGAATTGAAAGCCATATATGTGAATGCGATGGACTAATGCTTATGAACAGTGAAGTGAACAAATTATAGGTACAACTATTACAAAACCAGCCTTATAGATAAATGATTCCTAGTAGATATTGATTTTGAAGTTCGGACCGTAAAATTGAATGTTTGGTCATTGTTTTTTTCCGTTCATAAATGACAATTTTCTAGATGAGAAACATTTAGCTATTTCTTCTAACAACCCTCTACCTGGTATGTAAATTATATCAATTTTCTTGTAGGTAAGGTCATTCCTCTAGAATTCTCTTACCAACAAAAGAAGAAATTTTTCTTAGAAGTAAAGCACTATTGTTGGGAGGAACTAATACTCTGTAAGCATTGTGTAGACCAAGTTATTCAGCGATGTGTTCTAGAATAAAAGATGGTAGATATTCTAAAGCATTTCCACATAGTTGAATGTGAAGGGCACTTTGGAGCTTGTCAAATAGCAACTAAAGTTATTCAATTAGGATTTTATTGGCCAAACTTGTTAAAGGATGCTCATGCTCTTATTATAACATATGATAGATACCAGAATTATGGGGTATTGATTTTTATTTGGGGTAAAATGAGATGCCCCTACAAAATATTCTAAATGTGAAGGTGTTTATTATTTGGGGTATTGATTTTGTGGGACCATTTTATTCATCCTACAATAACAAATACATTCTTCTAGTAGTGGATTATGTATAAAAGTGGATTAAGGTGATTGCATTCCTACTAATGACCGAAAAAGTTGTGCTTAATTTTCTTTAAAAGAATATTTTTACTAGATTTAGGACCTTTAGGGCCATTATCAGTGATGAAATGACTCACTTGTATGTGGGGCAACCTTTAACCATCTTCTTGCTTGCTAGCATCTTCAGACTTGTAAAATTTATAAATCAAAGCCTTAGGTGCCAGAGCCACTCTTCATTATTGGTGATGACAATCAAACACATTGCTGCATCATATTAGATGTTTAGAGGAAACATCCTATTCTTGGACATCTTTACAAAGGAAATTAATCTCTCATTGTAGTCCTTGAATGTAAGATTACAATCCTTCATGAAGAGAGTATAACCTTTTTTTAGAAGTTGGCTTACACTCAGCATGTTGTTCTTTATGGCTGGAATATACTAAACATTTATGATGTAGCTATGATTTCCATTCTTTAACATGATTGGGATGTTGCCTTTACTTTCTACCAGAATTTTTGAGGTATCTCCAAAAGTGACTTGTCCTTGTATAGTCTCATCTAGATCACCAAACAAGTCTCATTATCCACATATATGATTGCTGGCTCCAAAATCTAGATACCAAACATTCTCTTGATTCTCACCTAGTCCATGTTGGATAAATAATGCAGGTGATCCTTTTATGGTGGTATTTTTCTTTGTATAGTTGGGTTGTTCATGTACCTCTTATAGAGCTTTCCTTTGACATTCAGTGCTATAGTGCCCAAACTGATTGCAGCTATAACATTAAATATTCCTCTTGTCATGGTTATTGTAATCGCCTCCTCTTCCTCTATGAGTAAATGTTTGTTGTCCCCATCCTTTTTTAGTGTTGTTTTTAACACTTCTACCTCTAGATCTTATGTCCCAAGATTCTTTTCCTTGAAATCAGTGAAATCCTCCTCGTTCTTGTTGACCTCCTCCTCAAGTGGTAAATCCACTTGTTGAAGTCTCTCTTTGCTCGTATCTATCTTCTTTGAGGGATAGTTTTGATTACAAGGCATACTTTATTGCCTTATCTCTATTTTTTTCGTGATTTTTTGTTTATGAGCTTGTAAAAACCCATAAGCTCATCCACCACCAACTTGTCCACTTCTTTAGACTCTTCAATAATAACAACAACATAATCAAATCTTGGATATAGGAATCTTAAAAGTTTATCAGTAATCCGAGAATTTATGAAGGATTATCAATTTCTTCTCATCTGATTAACTATCACCATAATTCTTGTGTGATAATCAGAAATAGATTATGAAAAATTCATTCCCAATAATTTAAATTCACCTCGTAAAGATTAGAGATGAATCTTTTTTATTCTGTCAGCACCTTTGTATTTTTGTTGGAGAGCCTCTCATATTCCTTTAAGGTTTATGCGAAAACGATGATCTCAAATGTGACTTCATTGAGATCTTGATAAATAATGGTCTTGGCTTTGTTGTCTTTTTTATATTAGCTTTGAGGACTTGCTTTTGTGCCTCTTGTAGAGAATCTTCTATTTCTTTGGTATCCGGTTCATCATTACCATATTCCACAATCTCTATACACTTTCGTAAGCCAAGAAATGCGTTTAGTTTGGTACATCATTTATCATAATTGTCTTTAGTCAACTTCGGGATGATTAAAGATGAATTTGACAAAACAGACACTGCAGATGAATCCAGAATGGTCAAAATAGTAGAGAACTAGTCTAAATTGGTTGAAAATGAGTAAAAAAAAATAGGCTGAACTAGTCAAAAAACCGATTCTGAACATCGGTCGGTTTGTTGGGGTTGAACTGAGAATATTCTAGGAATATTATTTAGCCAACGGCTTGATGGCTCGGCTCTGCACAGATCATGGCTCACCTAAATGGCTTGGAGGCTCGGTTTATGGCTTGGCTTAGGCAGCTCAAGTTGGCTCAAATAGGACGCATGTGGGATGCACGTGGTTGACAAATGTAGTGACTTTAGGTGGTGCTTGTAGTGTACCCCTTGCTTTGATAAGGGTAATTTTTGCACCGTTGAGTTTGTATTAAGGAACCTTACACTATGGAATGATAAAAATATGTTTTTGACAACTTTGAAAATTCAGGCGCATTTCAAAAAGTCCTCTGTATTTGACGAACGAGGCTCTAACAATAATTGTTGGTGGGAGAGACCACTGATGATGGTTTTGAATCACTCAAAGGAGATAAAACAATATGTTTTATTTCATAAACAACAAGCTTAGATAAAATTGCAAACTCTCAAACTCACCCTCTCTTTCTCTCTATTGTTTCTCTCTTTTATTTTCCACACTCAATAACATAAACTTTGTTGCCTATTTATACACAAAATAAAACAATGAAAAATAAAGTTTCATGTGTGAAAGATAATGGTAAGTGGCAGTGTGTAAGTGGTTGGTGGCTATGGTCGGTAGCTCTCGATCAATGGTTGGTGGTTGTCCTCCTTGACCTTCTGAATTGAGTTTCCTACAATACATTTTGATGGAACCGGTGTAGTTGGCCTTAGATGTGGAGCAATAGTTTCCCTAGTTACTAGAATGAATAATTCGATAGATCAAACACCCCTAACAAGTTAAATTTTGGTGGAAAAAGAGTGGTTTCAGGACTTGGAGCGGTTTCTATACCAACAGTTTCAGGAGATAAAGACTCGCACTACTACCTTACACTAGAAGGAATTAGTGTAGAAGGAAAGAGAATAGAATCTGGCAGAAATATTCACACCGCATTTACAGATGGCAACATTATCATTGATTCGAGAACCACATTAACATATCTACTAAAGGATCTTTCAAATTCATCCATTTGAAACCGATTGATCACCTTATTCAAGAACTAAGTCTTTGCTACCATGCTAAAAATCATCTCAACATTCCTATTATCACAATGCACTTTACCGGTGCAGACGTGAAACTGAATTCTTTGCAGACATTCATTTAAATGGTTAAGGATGTTATTTGCTTTTCTTTTGCATCTGCATCTAACTTTGCAGTCTATGGCAACTTACAACAAGAACTTCTTGATAGGATATGATCTTAAGAGGCAGACTTTATCGTTCAAGGAAGCTGATTGCATAAAGTATTAACTATGAGACACTTTGCCTCCCCCCTCTCCCTACTCAATCTCGTCAAAAGGCAATAAAAAAAGGTTTTATCAGATGGAGTAATACTATCATTATTATCGGTCAATAAACTTTGTCAACGAGGTGATTATTAAAGCTCATTACAGCCTTTTGCTTTCATGCATCTTGAAGAACTTATTGTCAATTAACCATACATCATTATGCTATCTAATTTGTATTAGGGAATATAGTTGCTTCTCTCTGCATGTGTTTGTGAAACAAAACTCAGTCATCTCCTTTATCGTAGACAAAGTATATATATCGATTAAATTTAGAGACAATGATTTTAATATAGGAAACATGAATCCGAGTAAAAAAGAGTTGAAACAACATTCATGATGTCAAAGAACCATCTCAACCCAATAGCTTAAGCTGTTAGGTGAGGTCCTAAGATATGATTTATATTATGCTCTAACATACCCCTTCAAATGAAAGCCCTTTGGACTTGAAACTTGCACAGACTCACACTACTTTATGCTTTATTTTTTATCAAATAAATGGAGATTGTGAGATTTGAACTCGTGACCGCTTGGTCTTCAAGGCTCTGATACTATGTCAAAGAACTAATTCAACCCAATAACTTAAATTGTTAGGTGAGGTCCTAAGAAATGATTTATATTATTCTATAATACATGATCACATGAATTCCTAGGTTAATGATGCAAGCTTCAACAAAAAACAACAATTAAACAAAAAATACATAATATTTTTATGGATGAAAAGGGCTGCAGATATGAGCCCTAAATTCTCAAGTTTATTCTCTCTAAATACTAATAATGAAGTTTGCTTCCTTACAAAATGTGTGTGTGTGTGTGTGTGTGTGTGTAAAGTTGGATCTTATATTATTTTGAGTTTGCTTAATTAAAAAAAAAGGTAGAGAAATTGAAATTTGCTGATTTGGCCAAAAGTTTAAGAGGAATTTGTTTTTGATCTTCGAGTTATTTTGATTTGATTCTTGAAATTTTATTGAGTTAGTATTAATTCCTTTAGTTTTCGGGTTTAGTATAAAAAAATCTTTAGTTTCTTGATTTTTCTTGATTTTATAATTTTATTCGTGTCTTCATATCGTCATATATCTCGCATGAAATTCACATTGTTAATCGTAAAATTCACATTCTTAGTTTTGTCAATTTGCTAGTTGTTAGTTGAATATTTTATTCTTAAATCAATAATTAATTAGAAATTGAAACTTTGGTTAGTTGATTTATTTGATTATTGTGCTAATTACTTTTAAGAATTGAAAGTTGAGGATTGAGAGGTAAAAGGGTGGTGAGTATATTTGAGTGAAAAACCTATAAAAATTTTGTGAAACACGAGAGGAGAGACATTAATTTGAGAGTAAACATGTGAGAGAGTGTGTGAGAATATATATATATATATATATATATATATATATATATATATATATATATTTATCTTTGTTGCTAATGTTTATTTTTAAAAATCAAAATATCCGTAAAAAATGGTTCATCACTAAAGGGTAACAAGGCTATAGAAAAGAAATTGGATATGATAGCCTTAAGATTTGAGGAGGTTATGAACATAATGGATATACAATAAACTTTTATTGCTAGTTCACGTGATGGTCCTAATCTTATATATAAAAGAGATGCTAAATTGCAAAAGGAACAAATCCAAACCGTTCTTGATGATAAGAAGGAAGAAAAATTAAAGTTCAACCTTTCAAGGCTAAAGATAAAGAAAATAAGTATTCAAAGGTTGATGATTAGAAAGTTGCTATGAAATTAATAAAAAAGCAACAAAGCGAGGACATATTTTATATTAGATGTCACATTAGTAACAAGGTGTGTTGTAAGATTATTGATAGTAAAAATTGTGCTAACGTTGCTAGTACTATACTTGGTAAGAAATTGAATATGAGAATTGTTAAGCATGATAGACCTTATAAGTTTCAATGATTGAATGAGTGTGATGAAGTTATGGTGACTAAACATGTTTTGATTCTTTTTTTATTGAAAAGTATAAGGATGATGTTTTGTGTGACATGATTCCAATGCATGCTAGTCATTTACTATTAGGGAGACCTTGGCAATTTGATAGAAAGGACAAGCGTGATGAACTTAAAAATAGATATTTTCTTGAAAATGATGGAAGGACATACACACTTGCATCATTGTCACCTAAACAAGTTTATGAAGACCAATTGAAATTGAAAAAGAAAAGTGAAGTTGAAATGGTAATACAACAATGTGAGGTCGTGGTTACCATGCAAAAATATATACGGAAGTGGTTAGTAAGGCATGCTTATCTAAAATTATTATCAACTATTATTTTTATACAGTGTTGTTGAAGGCAAAAGTTCATAAAAAGAAAGTCTTGAAGGCTTAAACAAGACCAATTAAAGTTGAAAAGAGAAAGCAAAGCCAATAAGACAAATAAACAATGTGAAATCGTGAGTTTAAAGACTGAAAATAAAGAAGTCTTAAGGAAAGAATAAGAAAGGAGAGAAAAGGCTTAGATTTGGCTAATGGAGGAAAAAAAAAAGGTTAATAGAAGCCAAGAATGGAGAGAAAAAAATAAGGATGAGAAAAGAAGAGAGTGTAGAACATATAACATATAGGTAAACGTTTGAGTTTCTATACAAAAAAAAATGAGATCAAGAGTGCTTGTTTTTCTAACGTGCCTATGATTTTACTTATATATAAGAAGATATATTTTAACACTAATAATCTTGATTCTTTTATTTTTAGTGTTGCTATATATTTGTTACGGAAATTTAAGGGTTGTATAGGACAATCAAATTCGAATTTCAGTTTAATTTGTCTTACTACATAACTTTATGCCAACAAACATAATGTTTTATCTAACCATTGGATTAAGCTGACATTTTACTAGAAGTTTTCAGATATATATATATATATATATATATATATATATATATATATATTATCTTGAGTTAAAATTTCAAAATAATTGGAGTTTTGTAAGGCTTTCTAATAAAGGGTCGAAGTTATTGTGCATAATTTTCTATGTATTTCTTGATAAGATTCATAATGGTTTGTCATTGATAAAATGTGCAATCAATAATATTATAGTAAAGTATATATATTTTATCCCTAGACTTGTTAATATTCTTAATGAGTTGTATGAATCTTGTGTCTTTAGTAAGATTGATTTGAAAATTAGCATAATTTTCAAATATTAAAATTAAATAAAAGGAGGGAGAAAAAAAGTTTATTTTATTTATTATGGTCTTAATTTTCCTTTGTTAATATTATAAATATATCTTATTATATATAAGTTCATAAATCTTAACATTAAAAATAAATAATTTTTTTTTGTGTTTTTAAAATGTAGGCCAAGTTCTAATGAATATTTATAAATTATTTGTAAAATCCATTAATTTATTTTTCTTAAAAAATATATAAAAAAACATGTTTTTATTTTACAAAAAATATGCATGAAAAGTATCTTTGAATTTGGCCATATGCATTATTAAAAAAAATAATCAAAGTCCATGCAAAATTCACGAGCCCACCATTAGCATTGAAACACAAAACCAAATTAAAGACCTAAACCTTAATATGAACCCATGTATCTAAAAGCCCACATGAATTTAACCATAAAAAAAAAAAAAAAAAACTGGAGCAAAAAGGATCAGCTTACAACATAAAAATTGACCCAAAAAATGGCTGGGAATCCTGGGATTAAATAATAAGCATGACCCAAATCTTTCAAAGTCAATAAAGCATAATCCAACAACACAAACCACGTGACAAAATTTTCTTGTGATAGATCAAAGTAGTGAAAAACAAGAAACTTTGCCCACGATTCATGTCATTATTTCTCCATATTCTCCAGGCATATCTTGACTATGGATGAGAAGATAAATCATAAATCTCTGTAAACCAGAAACCATAAATCATAAACTTTGCCCTAATGCATGAACATGATTTGCCGATGAAATTAAATGGTGATGTAGTATAATGTTGCTTGTAGCCACATATCAGGGCAAGGTTGTTAATTCCATTTCAGTATGTATTTTGTTTTTTCAATTGAAATGAAATGTTTTAGTTTCGAAGTATTTCGACGTGCCGTTTTGGGATTGTACTCTATATATATATATATATAATTCAACAAATATAATTTAAATTTAAGATAAATTAATTATAAATTATGCAATACAAACACAATGTCAAACAAATATAATTTCAAAATTTAAAATATTTCTAAATAGTCAAGATTAAATAGTTCTTTAACTTAAAGTAATACAACTTAAACAAAATATCAAAAATATTATGAAAGTAAAATGTTTTAATACAAATATTTTAAATATAAAGCTAGGTCAATATTATCAAGGCTAATGAGATCTAAAACATCCTTTATTTTGCTCAAATTCCTACAAAGCATAAACATGAAAAAAACAACATGAATATAAACCATATATATTAGTGATAAATCTAATTTTAAAAAATTAATATCATTGTTAATGAAAATAGTAATAATAATTTTCAATATTATTATTAATATCATTGTTATTGAAAATAGTAATGAAAAAGAGCTTTTTATACTTGGGTGATTTAATTAATTCAATTGAACCGGGTTCAATTTGATTCCATGGCTTTTCAAGACCGGAACGCAACATGTGAAATGAAACCGGAAAATTCCGGCCGAAATTTAACCGAAATATCTGGAACATATCAAGATTTGAAATGAGATGAAAATTGTTCTGTTCTGTTTTGTTCTATTTTTTGAATTGGTATGAAATGTTTCGGTCATTTCGAACGAAACGGAATGAAATTGACAACTTTGATCAGGGCCCTCAAAACCTTTTTATTTTAGCTTGTTTGAGGTTTTTTTATTTTAGCTTGTTTGAAATTGTAGTAGAAGTTATTTTTTAAAATATTTTTTTTATTTTTTAAAATTTATTTTTAATATTATCATCTCAATTTAAAAATATAAAAAAATATTTTAAAACTAAAAAATTTTAAAATTAAAAAAAAAAACAGTTGATTCAGGCTTCATTGGTCTCGCTGCTCCTACTGCTAGTGTTTACTACCATTGCTGAAAAAGATAGCAAGGGCCGTATGGCTATCGTGGAAAGTGGAGAGCCATAAGGCTAGTTGTGATGGTTGTTGTTACACGGCTGATGGAGATTTCAGGTCATCGAGGGAAGGTGGGAGGGTGATTTTGGTTGGGCTGGTGACTAGTTGGAAGGTATGGTCGATGGTAGGTATCAAAGGTGGATTTTTGATGCTACTACTAGTCGAGAGAGGGAGAAAGCTATCCTTGGTGTGGAGGCTCTGAGAGGTCAGGAAAATTTGATGGTTTTTGTGTACTGTTGTTTTTAAGACTTGACAATGGAGATGATGGGTCATTGGATGGCGATATTGATGGTAACCAATCGATGATGATAGTTAGAGGGAAGATGGGTCTGTGAGTGGTTTGAAGGAGGAGGAACCAGGGACAAGAGAAGTGGTAGTGGGTAGTGCTTCGTCTGGCGTGGTTTTTTTGGGGAAGATGAGAGTGAGAGAAATGTGAGAAAAGAGAGTTGTAATGGTGTTTTTTTGTGTAGTTATTGTTTGAGAAGATGAGCGAGAGTGAGGTCACGTTTTTCATCTCTTTTATAAGAACAGGCAACTGTTTGGTTTTAATAAGTGTTCAGGACTGTGGCTGCGGTTATTTTTTAAAGTGTTTTTCATGTTGAAATACATTAAAATGATATTTTTTTATTTTTTAAAAATTATTTTTGAGATCAGCGCATCAAAACGATTCAAAACATACAAAAAATAATTAATTTTTAACAAAAAAAAATTTAAATTTTTTTAAAAACACAGATACCACCGCGTTTCCAAACGATGCTCTTAGTGATTTTTCTTGGAGAGAGTTTGGTATGGTAAATAAATATGTGGCTTTTATTTTAATAAAAAATGCCCCCTTGTGGGTTTTTTTTTTTATATAGGTAAAGTAATTTTTTTTAATTGCTTTGTCATCAAGTAATTTAATTTTATTTTGGTTTTTTCATTTTTTTTCTTTGTGTTTTTAGTCCTAGCTTTGTCTATTTTTATAATTTTTTCATTTTTCTTATTTTTTAGTATATTGTTTTTTGTTAAAGGCAATGTAAACTCAATGAGAAAAATTAATTAAAGATTTTGAAATAAACGCATTGAAAATAAATTTTTAAATTTCAGATTCTTTTGAAAAAGACGTTGAAAATGACAAAAATAACGTGAATACATCAAAAATTTATTTTTTTGAAATTGTTTTTTATTTTTTTCATTTTTAAAAAAAATATTTTGAAAGAAGGTCACAAATTGGGTTATGAAACTATTAATAGGAAAATATCACTTTGTGTGCTTTGAAAAATATAGCATATTTTATTAAGGATAATTATTAGAAATTAATACAATTAATTCTCTACTTGATTTTTATAGATCTAGAACTATAATTTTGTATATTAATTACATTTAGTCCTTATTTTTTAAAACTTAGTTATAATTAATTCATACTTAATTTATTATCCTAGTTTAATTTATTGTCAATGATTCTTAATGTGTGTGACTCATTAATTTTTTAATATATTGACTCAAATATAAATCAGAATCCTAATAAAACATGATTAAATAAATTAAATAATTTAAATTATTATCAATTCAATAAATTAATTGATTTATACTTGAAGATTAAAAGTATTGTCTAACAATGTGTCATGATTTCTCAAATATTAGAAAAGTCATATGCTATGTTTCAATAAATCATGTATGTTCTTAACATCATAGTCATTAATCATTTGGAGAAGATTTAAAACCTTTTTTCAAATCCCATTCTACCTTATACATGAATTTCTCTATAAATACTATTTGATAACATATGAAACATTTTTTCTAATTCATCTAGGGTGATAAATAATCTTTTAATCACTTAAATACCTTTATATAATTTATGTTATACACAATATCTTCTCATTTATTACCTTTGATTAAGGCAATGTGTAGTTAGAATCAAAACATATTATTCTCTATATAAGATAACTTGGTAATTAAGTCTAAAAATCGTTTACACAACTATCATTAGAGTTTTTCTGTAAATACGAGTAATCTCTCAATAGAGCATGGAAAAAGCTATGCATTGGAGGAACTTTAACTGTATGAATACAAAGAAAGGATTGTAGTGTTCACAAGAACAATAGTTATTCTTTGGAATAGGGTTAATCATTACCCCACATTATAGATCTCTATAGGTTATGATGCTTCTCTATGCTATAAAATCTTTCTCTTTCAAATTTTATTCTTTAATGTTGGGTAAGTGAAATCCATTGAGGTCTTGGACCCATTGATTATAAAGACAATAATTCTATATCACTCAAATATATCAAATTAAGTAAAGTCTTTTTACATTCCTTGATCATAGCAAGCTACTCCCTAGAAAGATTGATTTTGGGTCAAGGTTTATTCTTATATTACTAAACCTTAAAAAATAGATAATTACTCATATTTGGACACACCATAAAGCTCTATAGATATTGTATTTCATTATAAAAGGTGTTTTTTATTTATTTAGCATGACACTCTCCTAAAATGCTATAAATATAGCTTAGTACAAAAAGGCCTATAACTATAGACCTACCCCGCTACAACTATTTTGAGGTATGATTCGATAGGCTTTTTGGACTTAGAGCTTATAAGGTGTTTGCGTATTTAATATAGTATAAAACCTACATGCTATTTGAAGGTAAAAAGTCAAGTTCTTTCTCTCTCTATTTAACAATACTAAATCCAGGTGCACGTATTACAGAATCCTAAAAAAAAAACTAATATGAATCTATGTGGAGGCACAAAGTTCCTTTTCACTAGATAAAGATCATCTATTATGGCTAAATCATATAAAATAATGGTTTAAACTCCATACTTAAATATATAAACACATTGTTAAACTTTAGCCAAAATAAGGTGAATGGTGTTAAGAGTTTCTCTATTGGATTTGGAAAAGAGTTTAGATAGATAGATTATGTCAAAAATATTTTGACACCTCCATTGGTTGCTAAAATAGTGTTACATTTTATCTAACCATTTGAAATACTTAACTATAGCACCACTAGACAATTGGGGATTTTTTTTTTCTAGTCATTTAGACTTACATGATCATCCCTAAAAGAGAAATCTTTCTTTCTTGATGTCTATGGTAAGATATTAGTCTTATTTGTCTTTAGATACCTTTTTATAGAATGGTCCTACAAGTTCCCCTACAAGTTCCTATAAATACTGTTTGTAGATCAGTTCACACTAGGCATGTAGTCAATAAAGTTTTGATATGTGAGATGATCATAGGTTTAGGTGGAATACAGCTTGAGTTTGTCGTTTTAATCTTAGCAAGGAAAAAAAGTATTTAGGGTTCTTGTTTGAATCTCTATAAGGAAATATCTAAGACTCTGAGAAAGGGATTAAGGACTTCTATGTAGAAGATAAAGTATTGGGAGTGTTTTGAGAAACCTTAACATCATATCTAAAATTCAGAGCACACATTGGTTGAAACGATGAACACGTTAAACATTTTTGAAACTATGGTCAACAGTTTTTGGGAGAACAATATCATTTGCCATGTTATATTTGACTGATTCTAGTGATCAATTTCTGTATTAAACTTCTAACCGGTTTAATTGACTTATTTAAGGATATAATTGAAGGAAAATTAAGTTTGAAAGTTAATTGGGAAAAAACAGAAAGAATTAATTAAGTTTAAGGATTTAATTAAACTTCTAATGGGTTTTGTGGATTCAAGTGAAGAAAAATCAAATTTGAAGGCTTAATTTGGAGCAATTCACAAAGATAAAAAGATTAGGGACATTATTGAAACTTTCAAAGGCTAAATTGGTGCAATCCAGGGTTTAATTGAAAGAAATTTGAAGGTTGATTGAGAGTAAAATTGAAGATTGTCAAGACCAAGACAAAGTGCAAAAGGCACATGAGTTTGAGGGCTGAAATTAATCAAATCAAGGGTCAATTTGAAAGAAATTTAAAGTTTGATGGTTGATAAAGGTCAAATTGCATAATCTAGAAATCAAGGACTAATTTGTAAAAGGTGCTCAAATTAAAGAACTTAAATCAAGGTTTTTAGGTGTGCAATTGCAAAAATTAAGAAATTTCAGGGTCAATTGAAGACATATGCTGAAATTAGAAAGATAGGAAGCAAATTGAAATTTCCCAAAATCCTAATTGAAAACTATAATTTCAAAGGCTTAAATAGATGATTAATCACTTTTTTTTAATAAAAATATTGAATGACACGTCGTTTCATTCCTGTCCATCATCTTCTTCGGCAGACAAAAGTTGATCGAAATGCCATTTTTAGACTAATGAATATAACATTTTCAAGTATTTCATGGGCTCCAACTACCACCATTGAATTAGAAAACAACTCCTCTTCAAGATCAAAAGCATCAAAGGGCACGTTTTCCAGCTCCTGAAGAACAAGAATCATTCATTATTGATTGATTGATTGATTCTATTCATTCTCAATCTTTTAGTTTTCAACTGAGTTAGATAGGAAGTATCATTCGATGTTCCTTAATTGATCAACTACCGAACATTTATATATATTTAATTAGAAGTTTTTTTCTTTGAGAAAGCTATTCTATTCTTGACATGAAAATGTTAGACCATCTAAAATGGCTTTATTGATTTCAACTTATATGACCTCCCATTCTCTTAAAAGTAGTTACTTTGAGTCATTTGTTTAGTTTAACATAATTATTTTTACAAGAAGTTATTTACCATAAATAATTTTGAATTAAAATCAATTTAAAAACAACAGTATGTTTTACATAACTTGATAATCTCATCCGATTGAGCATGAATTTGCAAAGAGTTTAACCCCTGTGTGCTCCGTTGACTGGCTGAAATTGGAAAGTGATACAGAGGCCTGACTGCGGTGTTGTGATATAGAGAGACCAACCTCTAAAGAGGCCTAAATAAACAAACTATATCTCTGTTGAAATAATGTGGCCTGAGAGAACTGTTGACAAGTCATTCTCATGAGGGGAGTTGACTGCTTGTTCCAGCTCCTACCAAGATCTTTAGCCCCCTCTTACAGACAAAACTAAAGAAACAGGAGTTTAAATAAATAAATGGCGGAAATCATTTTTTAAATTAATCTTGCAGTTTTGAATGCTTCTCCTGATCATTCATTGACAACAATGTCCTTCCCCTACATCCATCCTTGCCTGCCGTCTGAGCTATGAACTGGTATCCATGTAATTTCAGCTATGCAATGGCCATTGGAGGGTTACATCAGATGAGGTTTGGTCAATCCTAAACAAAGATTTTCTGTAACAGACCTGGATGGACACGCGCATAATGTACAAAAGTAAACTTGTCAAGATAATGACATGAACTTGCAACAAGGCTGGTTGGTGAGAGTTTGATATAAGGAGTTCATGAGAATGAACTGGTTCAAGCCTTCATCAGCTTGATGCTAATTCCCCTTCCCTTGTATCTTCGGCGTAAAGGTGTCTGATACTAGAGAACTTGCGGCATGGATTTTGATAGATTTTCATCCCCATTTTTCTCTGCTGTTTTCTTTATTCTGGTATTCTCTCGTGCAGGTACTATAGCCTCTGCTCAGGGTTTTCAACTCTATTCAAGCTCTGATGTACTACTAATTTTTGTACTACTAATTTTTTGAACTGTAATTTATTTACAATTTCAGAGGCATATGACTATCTGGACCCAACTGGGAACATAACGCTCAAATGGGACGTTATCTCATGGACTCCAGATGGTTATGTGGTAAGTAACCATCTTTCATTAACATTTCTTAATGCTTATTAAAATAGCTGCAGATTAGGAAATTAATGAACAGAATTGCTCGACAGATTGCACTGATATAAATGCTTGAGAAGATTTAAAATTACTTGTGTGACTTTTCAGGCAGTGGTGACAATGACCAACTTCCAAATGTATCGTCACATCATGAGTCCTGGCTGGACCGTAGGATGGACATGGGCTAAGAAAGAAGTTATCTGGTCAATGGTGGGAGCTCAAGCCACTGAGCAAGGAGACTGTTCCAAGTTCAGAATGAACATCCCGCACTGTTGTATGAAGAATCCTACTGTCGTTGACATGCTTCCAGGGGTGCCTTACAACCAACAAATTGCCAATTGCTGCAAAGGTGGTGTGGTATCGTCATGGGGACAGGACCCTTCAGCAGCAGTTTCTTCTTTTCAGTTGAGTGTTGGACGTTCTGGTACTACTAATAAAACAGTAAGATTGCCGAAGAACTTCACTTTGCTCGGTCCTGGACTAGGCTACTCTTGCAGCCAAGCAAAAATTGTTCCATCCACTGTCTTTCTAACTTCCGATGGCCGTCGAAAAACTCAAGCAATGAGTAAGTCTGCTTCTCGGGAAAAGAAGTTTTATTGACAACCAAAAACACTAATCTATTTTCATTACAAACCAGAAGATTCGTTGTTGTTAATGATGAAAGTGTTGGTTGATGATCAATTCAAGTTGGGAAACTCAATCAGCTACTGTTGTGTTACACTTTCTTAATGAAAAACCTTGAAATCAAAACATTTCAATTGTTTAAACGCCAAAGCAGTTACAGTAGCTTTCACAATTACCATCATTTTAATCCTTTGTTTATTATTTGCAGTGACATGGAATGTGACATGCACATACTCGCAAATGTTGGCGTCTAAGAATCCAACCTGTTGCGTATCGATGTCATCTTTTTACAACTCTACCATCACTCCTTGTCGAACTTGTGCTTGTGGCTGCCAGAACAACAGCACTTGTGTTCCGTAAGACTCTTTCAAACCATCAATACACAACAAGCTGCATTACTGAGTCTCATTTACATTCCATCTACTAAATACTATATTTTTGCATATGTATACTGTATCTTTGTCCATATATATGTGCGTTCCTCGGAATCTGCTACATGGTTTTGCAGTGTTCTGACTCTATACACCAAATCGCATGTCTGCAACCACTAGTTAATGTGAAGAAGATATTGGCAATTCGATGTTATTAATTTCCTGAAGACTCGCGAACATTTGCATTGATATTTTAGGATATCTTCATAATAAAGAACTCTCACATAATGCAGGAGTGATTCGATGATTCAAAGCGTTGTAGGACTAAACACACCAACGAAAGATAATACCCCATTAGTGCAATGCACGAAACACAATTGCCCTATCCGTGTGCATTGGCATGTGAAGTTGAACTACAAGGAGTATTGGCGAGTGAAAATTTCCATCACCAATTTCAACTACCGCCTGAACTACACACAGTGGACACTTGTCGCTCAGCATCCAAATCTTAACAATATCACTCAAGTTTTTAGCTTTGCCTACAAGCCACTCTTGCCATATAAATCAGCAAGTAAGTCCATATATAATAACACTTGAACAAGGCTTTGAAAAGCTTTTTCACTACTAGAATTATTATGCTTATGACACCATGCATAAACTAGGAAATGCAAAACATTTCAGTGAAAATTAGCATGGTACCTGCAGCAAGTAAGCGAAATTTTAGTGAAAAAGTTAGCAGCAATCTAACCATCTTACTTGTAGTGCTTCTTCTGACTTGTAATTTTCCTTCTTTATTTACTTGGTATTTGTTGAAGTTAGGCTGAGTGTTGCTGTATGATGATATTTATGCAGATGACTCTGGAATGTTTTATGGTGTAAAGTTTTTCAATGATATCCTAATGGAAGCCGGCCCAGATGGAAATATCCAGACAGAGTTGATTCTGCAGAAGGATAAGAACACATTTACACTAAACAAGGGATGGGCTTTCCCGAGAAAAGTCTACTTCAATGGGGATGAATGCATGATGCCCCTTCCTGACGATTACCCATACTTACCTAATTCTGCCCCAAAAAATGTGATTGGGTTATCATTTGTTATTTCTGCATTTTTCCTTCTAGAGTTGCTAGCCTTTTGGTGATCATTGAACCGTAACAATTAATTCGAGTAAACAGGTTGAATGTTCGAGGCTATTTCACCAACAGATATGTGCCCGTGCCGTGCTCTTCTGGGAGGTGGGAACTAGAGGATGCAACTAGTTGTTAACAAGTTTGTAAAATGCACCTTGTATAGAGAATTTAAGACTCGTTTTTCCTCTTCTACAATGGAATCCACTGTTCTCTGGAAACAATCTTTCTACCTTCCAAAATGGGAACGTACAAGTACACATCAATATTCAGAAATCCAATTCTCTTGAAAAAGATGTTCTGCATTCCAAATTCCTCTGCAAAGTTGAGATTTCGTGATTGGCAGCTGAAAGATTCAAATTCATGGAATGGAAAATCCCTTGCATATACAAGCATAATTTAGGCTGCTTAGAAGTTAATTTCTTGCAGTTTTCCCCTCTGGTATTTGATTAGATGGCCTATATTGATCCCATATTGCAGTTTGGTGTTATTGCATGCATTTCAAGGGGGTTTTGCCCATTTATATGGTCCTTGTACTCCTTGAATTATTTTGATTGGACCCTCATATTCTTTTTGTATTGGTTAAGTCTCTCTATATATAGCAAGTGCTGTGCATTTAGGATGAGGTTTTGACAGACAGACATATAAACTACAGCGTGTTACAACGGAGAAACAGTAGTGAAATATGATGAAGAGTAGAAGAACTCAATCAGAGAGCAAGGCACATTTCAATAATAATAAAGAAGCTAATGCTACTAGGCCAACCTGATACCATGCGTGATGAACCCTAGCAGATATACGTATGTATGATAGATCTGATTACAAGTTCTGGTGCATCTTGTTTCCACAAAAATCTTAATGCGGTGGCAATATATATATGTATGACTCCTTGGTATTCGTTGGAAACAAGCAACCAGCTTGGTCCTATTAATTTCATTGGCATGGATGGGTAAACCTTGCCTGCGTGTAGTAGAGGTTACTCAAACAACAAAATTGGAGACCCAAAAGATCCAGAGTGGTGAAGGCGGTATGAAAGTCACCATGTGAAGAAGACCCAGGAGAGAAATGGTAAAAAGTCACTGGAAGAGAAGACTTGTTTTCAAAGCAGCCCAAACATGCAAGTATGTGAACAGTAGTACTTTGAAAGGGAAGAACCGTTGAGCTGTTGTGTTCAAACCTCTTAAAATCTCTCGCGCCAGCTTTTCCATCATTTTCTCACCAAAGCTTTGCTTCAAGATTCAGGAAACCTAGTGTAGAAAAGGTGTTGTGTATGTTTCTGCTGAATGGCCTAACAACCAGTAGGTGAGACATCAAGAAGCAAAGCATTCATTTTCATTTTTGAAAGCCTACAATTTTCCTTTTAAACATAATGCTGTTATGAAGTTCATCTTATTCTCGTGCCTTTTAAATCATTGGTGAAGAGCTACGACTGGTCAGGTGACCTTGACACCATGGAATTCGATAAGTCTGCCAAAGATTGTTATCAATCCCTGCAACGCTCCTTGTTGGCTGAAATGAAGTTCATATTCTTGATTGCTCTAGTTTTCATGATAGTTTCTCATGCAGGTATAGACTCCAGGCTTCTTTCTCGGGATAATAAACTCGAAAAATGGATTTTCTTCACTGTTTTTCATGACATCAAGTCCTGATATATATTCATTTTCTGTCTCGCTTTGTTGTCATGATTGCAGCTGCATACGACCCATTGGATCCAAATGGAAACATAACAATCAAATGGGATGTAATGTCCTGGACACCAGACGGTTATGTGGTGAGTATCATCTCTTTCTCTGTGTGTGTTTTTTTTTCTCATAAGAACACTCTGCATATGTATATATTTGACTGATCAAGTGACAGTAGCACTAAATTCTCCTCTGCTTCAATTTCATTAATTTCTCATATCTCACAAACCATATTACCCAAATATCTCAAAAAGACTTGATCAAGGAAACAGAACAAATCCAGAACAATAATAAGCCAGCCTTACT
Organism: Populus x sibirica; assembly: GCA_019202695.1. Taxonomy (NCBI): domain Eukaryota; kingdom Viridiplantae; phylum Streptophyta; class Magnoliopsida; order Malpighiales; family Salicaceae; genus Populus; species Populus x sibirica. The sequence continues at coordinate 545,799 of JAGMVL010000416.1, read as the reverse complement.
TAAGTTTTGAAACCTGGCCTGAATTTGGTTTCAAGTTTTGATTTTGTCTCCTATGCTCTCCAGCCATCAATAATAGAAATCAAACAAGAGCATGCACCACCTTCAGGATCTCATTCCCTTTCCCTATTACCTTGCTTTCGTTGATCACAGAAAAAATGAAAGGACGTTGCTTGAGTATTTGTCGACATTTATTTTCCTCACTCTTTCGGAGATCCAGATGCAAGCTCACTCTTTCTTAGATAAAGATGTGACTTCAAGTAACCATTAAGATATTTCATGGGTGTCACAAAAACGGAATGAAAATAACTCACAATCATGTTTTCTTTCACAGGCTACAGTAACCATGAGCAACTTCCAAATGTACCGGCACATTATAAGCCCTGGCTGGACTCTATCATGGTCATGGGCTAAGAAAGAAGTGCTATGGTCAATGGTGGGGGCTCAAACTACAGAGCAAGGAGACTGTTCTAAGTTCAAGGGAAACATACCGCATTGCTGTAAAAAGACCCCCACGGTTGTCGACCTGCTACCTGGAGTCCCTTACAACCAGCAATTCTCCAATTGTTGTAAGGGCGGTGTGATGGCGGCATGGGGCCAGGATCCTACAGCTTCAGTCTCAGCCTTTCAGGTGAGCGTTGGACTTGCCGGAACGTCAAATAAAACAGTGAAACTGCCCAAGAACTTCACTTTGCTTGGTCCAGGACCAGGGTATACTTGTGGACCTGCAAAAATAGTGCCATCTACGGTCTTCCTAACACCTGACCGTAGACGAAAAACCCAGGCCCTCAGTAAGTTTATTTCCTCCAAGCTTGTTCTGAACATCTTATGTTTTAGTTCGTTGCAATTTCCGCATTACAAGTGTAATTTTTCTTTATGCAGTGACATGGAATGTCACCTGCACCTACTCACAGTTTCTAGCCTCCAAAAATCCAACCTGCTGCGTTTCATTCTCATCTTTCTACAATGAAACAATCACTCCTTGCCCAACCTGTGCTTGCGGTTGCCAGAACAAGAACAGCTGTGTCAAGTAAGGCATACAGATTTTGTTTCTCCCCGTCACTCTCGTCTCTAGTTGCACAATGACATTAACTGATATAGTTGTGTGTAAATACATGTATAGCTGCATGATAATAGAGCTAATTATGAAGGCTGGTATGTGTTCATTATTTGAAATGTAAATTTGCTGCTGGATATAAAAAATGCAGGAGTAACTCGAAGGAATCCCACAAAAAGGGGATAAACACGCCAAAGAAGGACAACACACCATTGCTACAATGCACACATCATATGTGCCCTATTCGAGTGCACTGGCATGTGAAGGTCAATTACAGAGACTATTGGCGCGCAAAGGTTGCGGTAACTAATTTCAACTACCGGATGAACTACACAGAGTGGACTCTTGTTGTTCAGCATCCAAATCTCAACAATGTCACTCAAGTCTTCAGCTTTGATTACAAGCCTCTCGTACCTTATGAATCCATAAGTAGGTGCATAAAATTAAAGTTCAGATAAAAAGCTTATGAAGTTCTTCTGATTTTGAAACTCCAGAATGAAGTTGATATTCACATGGAACTGATTTTGTGCAGATGATACTGGTATGTTCTATGGCATGAAGTTCTACAATGACCTTCTAATGGAAGCTGGCCCTTTTGGAAATGTCCAATCTGAGGTGCTTCTTCAGAAGGACAAGAACACTTTTAGCCTGAAGCAGGGATGGGCATTTCCGAGGAAGGTCTACTTCAACGGTGATGAATGCATGCTTCCCCCACCTGACACATATCCATATCTGCCTAATTCCGCATATGCAAATCCAACTTCAATTCTGTCAATGGCAGCTTCATTGCTCCTGATATTGCTGTCAATGGGGTGACCAGCAGAGGAAAATTATAACTTTCAGATGTTCTTGCAGCAGATCATATACATGGTGGTTTTGAAAGCCAGACAACTTTTTTGTAACAGGTACATTTATCATCATTAACCCTCACCTGTGAACTAGAAGTTATAATCAGGTGTGGGAACATTCAGCTGTACTATTCTTTTGTACGAGTGATTGAACTTGTGATGAACAAACTAGAGCTATATTTCACTCAAAACATAAAGATTTTTGGTGTTCAAACCAAATCGTTTCCTTTCTTACTTTTCTGTCTGAACATGTTTATTACCACTCAAACTTTTAGCATATCATTCGTGTTTGGCATACAGCAATGACAATAAATATGCACAAGGACTTCAAAAAAAAACTACGAATAAAAATCCATTTATCAGCTGTAAATTCTTCGTGTAGTTCCTTATTACAAGGATACGAACAAATAATATGTTGATATTCCACAAACAAAATGATCGAGTGTACAACATAAATAAACATGTAGAAGAACCACTAATTCCCAATATAAAAAAGAGAACGTGACAAAAGATTTCTAATTGCCAATTAACATATTGGTGGTAACATGGTTATGGTGCTCCAAATCCACTTGCATTGCCATAACTTGCTGATCTTACACATTCAAGCCTTTGACTGGATTCCCTTAAATCCCAGCACTGTAACTCAAACAAGATGGGATTTCTTGATTGCTAGAACAACAGATAGTTTAAAGACTGGCATAGACATGATTCATCACACATAAGCAAATAGGAATGCCATAGACAAAAACAATGTCATGACTGGAAGAAGTAGAGAGATAACTGGGCGAGAACTATCATTTGGTAACCATGGGTAGGCATCTGGGGGTGGCATGACACAATTATCACCATTGAAGTAAATCCTCCTAGGGAAAGCCCATCCCTTTTCAAAAGTGAAAGTTGATTTGTCCTTTCGGAACAGTAGCTCTGACTGAACATTCCCGAGAGGACCAGCTTGTGAGAGAAAATCATTGTAGAACTTGACACCCCATAACATGGCTGTATCATCTGCAAAATAAAATCATATAGATACATCTCAGACACACGAAAAAAGAAAACCATACAAGTTTACACAAAGGCAGAGGAAGTTTGGTGACTTACTTAGCCCTTCGTAAGGAGTTAGTGACTTGTACTGAAAGCTAAAAATCTTGGTGAGGTTATCAAAGTTGGGGTGTTGCACAACCATATTCCACAGTGAGTAGTTCATTCGGTAATTGAAATTGGTGACTGTAACCTTCACCCGCCAATACTCCTTGTAATTGAGTTTAACATGCCAGTGGACTCGGATTGGACACATATGGCTGGTACACTGGACCAAAGGTGTATTGTCAGTTTTTCCAGGAGGTGAAATAACTGAGGCTAAGTGTGGAGTGTCCGGGCTGAAAAAACACATGAAGAGAAAAATATCAGGGGAAAAAGAATGTGCAGAGCAGAACTAAGTTGAAAAATTCGACAGAGAAAACAGGAATTCAAGTTTTCAATAAACTGACAAATGAGGAAACTTACTGCACACAGGTTCCACTCCCAGCTCCAGTAGTACTATTTTGACAGCCACAAGCACAAGTTGGGCAGCTTACTATTGTGTCATTATAAAAGGAGGAGAGAGAAACACAACAGGTAGGTGTCTTTTGAGCAAGGAATTGTGAATAAGTGCAAGTAATGTTCCAGGTCACTGCAATAACATACAATGTTAGATAAACTTAGGTTGTTATTCTTCCACCCAGAGAATTATATTAATTATATGAGTGTGATGGTTCATAGTAGTGACACCATACTTCAACTTCTAGTCCATGTCAAGCTTAATTATCACTATAACAACGCAGGCTTATTTCTGGGGACCAACTACAATCAAGAAAAGTTTTGGCAAACAGATACTATGCTAGTATCACATGATGTTTCGAAGCTAAGAGAATCCAAAACTAGAGATTTGTGGGAACGTTTCTGATAATCACGGGTCACCATATTAACATCACACGCTAAAACAAGGCATTATCTTGGTACTAGATCAGTTGTCCACACCAGAAAATACATTCAAAGTAATGAATCCCTAAATCACTCTAGAAGAATTGAGACAATAACTTACTTAAAGCTTGAGTGATTCTCCTTTTGTCAGCCGATATAAATTTAGTTGGTCTCACAATCTTTGCCGGCCCACAAGTATATCCAGGCCCTGGTGCTTTCAAGGTGATGTTCTTTGGCACCCTAACAGTTTTGTTAGTGGTTCCAGCTGCACCAACACTAATTTGAAAGGAACTCACCGCATTGGCTGGGTCCTGTGCCCACGAATTTATCACTCCCCCTTTACAGCAATTGGCAATTTGCTGGTTGTAAGGGGTTCCTGGCAACAAATCCACAACAGTTGGATCCTTCTTACAGCAATGCGGTATGTTTCCCTTGAATTTTGAACAATCGCCTTGTTCGGTGGTTTGGGCTCCCATCATGTTCCAGATCACTTCCTTCTTTGCCCATGTCCACCCCAAAGTCCAACCCGGCGCCTGAATGTGGCGATATTGCTGGAAGTTATACATTGTAACAACTGCCTGCAAATGAGAACAACAGACATGAGAAAGTCCAGGGAAAAGATTCCGGGGAGGAACTTCAAGAGACTGGAAAGGGTAAATCATTGGAGTGCTTGATTCTGTTACCCAAAAATCCACTAAATGTGATATTGCATCATGTACTAGCTAGCACTTACAACATAGCCATCTGGAGTCCACTGTATTACGTCCCATTTGATAGTGATATTCCCATTTGGATCAAGAGCGTCATAAGCTTCTGCAAGTACATCAAGCAAGGATGAAAACTTTAGCCCTTAAGATTCTCATTAACTCAGACAGATACTGTATAAAAAGTAGATCAAAGTCTGAATTGCAGCGGAAGAGAGAAAAACGATGGCAAGAGAGCAATCTAAAAGACATCCAGGTCCAAGACAAAGATAGTTTCTTGTGCATCTTTTAGAAATTAGAATTACAAAAAGACTAATATTTAATGAACTACGTCACCAGCAACCATATCTTATGTGTTAAAGACGGTATACATAAGGAAACTCCAAGATCTTTAAGTTGAATGTATGAATAGAACCACAGATTTGTGCTTCTTAGACATAAGATTGCAGTCTTTCAAATTTTACCAATAATTCATAGCAAGATAAGCAAAACCCAAATAATTAAGTAAAAAAGAACGAAAAGCGAGCATTTCCAATTCAAGAAACAAGAAAGTGAAGCAAAAGAAGAAAATTGACCTGTAGAAGTGAGAGTTGAGCACGAAATCAAGAAAAGAAGCAAAATGGTAAGAGTGGAAATCTTGGTAGCGGATACAGTGACTAATGAGGAAGAAGGCTCCATTTCTTGATGTGTTGAAAATGGGATGCTTATGCCTCTGGTTCAGCTCAAGATCTGCATCAAAGCAGAGAGAGGGAGAGAGAAGGAGTCGACTGTGGAAGACAAGTAGGAGTATAAAAAATCCGAAGGAGGTTAAATACTTAATTAATTATTGGCTGTCAAGGGAAGGGAGGGGACTAACTGTAGTTCGTTAAAGAATTCCAAGCTTGAATTACCATTAACGAAAATTACCATATTAAAGAAAGATAAGTTCAATTAATGGATGATCCTCAAAGCACTTAATTAACAAGCATTTTTTCCTTTCTCCGAGCTATTAAAAAAGAAAGTAAGATTGCTTGTTTTTCAAGTTTGGTATACCCATTTCATATTATAAAGAAGATTATTTAAGAAATTAATTTTAATTAACACATAAACTATATAAAAAATACCACCTAATTTGAAAATATATTCTTACATTAAAAAAAAACCTCGGCAGGAGACGTAGATCTCTGTCCTCTCATGTAAATCAATAGGTAATAAAAACAAACAAAAGTTTAAATATTAAGCCATAAAAAAGACTGAGAATAAGAGTCACCGACAGCAACGGCTGTGGCCCATGTGTGCGCGCATACTCTCCTACTCCCTCTCTGTCGGTGGACAGAGAGATCGATGGCTTGTTGAGCTGGGAAAACGAAGTTTGTGTGTCTTCGTTGATTGTCTCAATCTTTTCTCTAACCACCGTATTATTTTATTTTTAGCCTTAATTAATTAATTAATTGGTCTTCTTCGTGCATCCTTTTAATTGCTATTTAACAATAATGAATTTTCTTAATGAACAATGTGATGAAATAAATCTGTGCCGACAATAATTGTATTAATTAAACGTATTGCAGTGACCTTCACTCACTTATGCCAAGTTTTCTTACAAAATTATGGACAGCTGAAATGAGCTGTATTGCACTCCAGCGAAGAAGAAAAATCTACAATCATGTCAATATCTCGTGCTTAACCATGTTCAATTACATGACTCTACTATGAAATAAGGAACAGTGAACTACGTAGATACTGGCAACGTTTCGTTTGGAACTTAAATGAATGTTTTTTTATTATTTTAATGGGTTGATGTTAAAAATATTTTAATATATTTTAAAAAAATACCCCGCACCACTTAAATAGAAGTATTTTCAATGTTGTTTTCTGATTTCATTGTATTGATGTTAAAAATAAATAAAAAAATTAATGTTTTTTCAAGAGAAAAGTACTTAAAAGTACATCCTGCACCCTTTAAATGGATGTATTTTCAGTGTTTTTTTATGATTTTATTGTGTTGATGTTAAAAATAAAAAATATATATTTTAATGTTTTTTCAAGAGAAAAATATTTTAAAAAAACATACTGCACCACTTAAATTGATCTATTTTCAATGTTTTTTTTTTATTTTACTATGTTGATGTTAAAAATAAAAAAAATATATTTTAATATTTTCCAAGAGAAAAGTATTTTAAAAAAATATCTTGTACCACAATATTAAACACACACTTTGTAGCATAGTTTTGAAACTCGGCCCGGCCATTGCCGACCGGGACCGGACACGACCGCGTGGAACAGGGCGGGGTTGATGACAAAATAGGAAAAGTCATGACCCGGTGTGACCCGGTAACCCGATTGACCCGATCAAAAACGCGGTTGCAACCCGTTGACTTTTATTTATTTTTTTTACTAAAACGATGCCGTTTTAAATTTTTTAAAAATAGGGATTGACCCGGCCGACCCGGTCAAAACCTGGAACCCGAGCCTTGGACCGGGCCGAGTTTAAAAACTATGCTTTGTAGTATCAATTAAATAGGTGAATCGTACTACACCGTGAGCCAACCCAAATTGTTTACATTGTGAAAAATGACACTGAGGTTACGTAAGCGTTCCAAAAAAAAAGAATTGAGTCATTGACTTGATTATGTTTAATAAGTTCACATAATTTCAATAATATGAATAAAAAATATAATGACAATAAAGAAATTAAAAAAAAAGAGGTAAAAAAACAACCTGACCCATCTGGGTTAGTATGCCAAATTTTCGTTTTGGTCGTGATATCGGGTTAATCCCAATATTAAAAGCAAGTTGAATAAACCAAAGGAGCTCAATAAACAACCCAATATTAAAGGTTGAAACTGGAAAAAATTAATTTTTAAAAAAGCAACGTGTTGCATTAATAAAATTATCTTTCTTGGTTATGTTGTTAATGTAAAAGGTATTAAGATGGGTGAGAAAAAAATAAGGGCTATCCAATAATGGCTTGTGATAAAAAAAGATAAGGGTTATCTAATAATAGCTTATATCTATTTTGATCATAAAGGTAAGAAGTTTTTATGGTTAGGCTATTTTTAATAAAAGATTTGTTAAAAAAGTCAATATTCTAGCCCCTCATTTGATTAAAATAGTTAGAAAGTCAATAGAATTTAAATAAGGTAAAGAGTAAGAGCATTCATTTAATTTGTTAAAGGAAAACTTGATTTTGCTCTATTTTTATCATTACCTAACTTTACAAAAACTTTTGAGATTGATTATGATGTCTCAAGAATAGGTATTGAAGTTGTTTTAATACAGAAAAAAATAGATCATAGCTTATTTTAGCAAAAAAAAAAAAAACTCAATGGTGCATCATTGAATTATCCTACTTATGACAAGGATTTTTATGTTTTGTTGAGGGAATTTGAGACTTGGCAACATTACTTGTGGCCGAAATAATTCATGATCCATTCATATTATGAATCATTGAAACATCTAAAGGGCCAAAGAAAGTTGGATTGCAGGCATGCCAAGTGGGTCAAGTTCATAGAAATGTTCCGATATATAATAAAATACATGTAAGGTAAGGAGAATATAGTGGTTGATGCACTATCATGAAGGTATGTACTTCTTCCAATTTTAAATGCTAAATTATTAGGATTTGAATATGTAAATGATTTATATGATAAAAATGTTGATTTCAGCCAAGTTTATTAAGCATGTGAGAATTCAATATTCAGGCCCCGTTTGTTTGCTAGAAAGTAGTTTTCTTTTGGAAAGTGAATTCTAGGAAAGTATTTTTCAATGTTTGGTAGTGTAATGGAAAATAAGTTGTAAAACACTTTCCAGTGTTTGGTTATGTCATGGAAAATGAGCTGAAAAATAACTTATTAATATTTTATTTTTCTCAAGTTTATTAAAATAATGAGGAACAAATCTTACAAATTAAAAAGTTGAATGAGAATGAAATTGAAAAAAAATATAATTTCATAAATTATCTCAAATAAAATAAATAATAATCAAAATAATAGAGATCAAAACTAAAAAATTAAAAAAATGAAAGATGAAGAAATTAAAATAATAATAATTAACATTTCATAAATTATTTCAAATAAAATAACAATCAAAAGAATGAGGACTAAATTTGATAGATAAAAAATTTCAATAAAAAAATGATAAGGAAAAAGCAAATAGCAATTATAAAAATAAGGACCAAAATTAATATAAAAATTAAATTTTAAGAGATGAAATTGAAAAATAAATATTCAAAACAAATTATATATAGCAATCAAAAGTTTGAGGATCAAATTTGATATAATCAGCAAATAATGACATTTCTAAATTTTTCACAACTTCCAGAAAGTGTTTTCCGTTGACCAACTTTTCTAATGGCAAACAAACACAGGAAAGTTTGGAAAGTGGTTTCCCGGAAACCACTTTCCGGAAAACAAACACAGCTAAAAGGAAAAACACTTTCCTAGAAACCAAACCAAATTTTTCTTTGACTGGAAAGTGTTTCCGTTGACCAGAAAATGTTTTACGTTGACCAACTTTTATGGCAAACAAACACAGGAAAGTTTGGAAAGTGGTTTCCCGGAAACTACTTTTCGGGAAACAAACATGGCCTCAATTAATTTTATAGGTTTAATGGTTATTTGTTTTTTTTAAAAAAACCTATGTGTACCTAATTGTTCTATACATGAATTGCTTATTCGTGGAGCTCATAAGGACGATTTAATAGAAAACTTTTGATTTGCTAATACTTTAGAAGTTTTGCATGAGAACTTTTACTAGCCTAAGATGTGCAAATAATTTATTATAGGTGCATAACTTTTAGACACACCAAGTCTAATGTTTTACCTCATGGTTTGTATACTTCTTTAAAAGTACCTAAAGAACCTTGAGTTGATATATCTATGGATTTTATTATATGTTTGCCTAGTTCAAAAAGGGGTAGAGATTCTAATTTAGTGGTTGTAAATAGGTTTTCTATGATGACACATTTTATATTTTGTCATAAAACTGATGATGCAACTAACATAGTGGACCTATTCTTTAGAGAGATAGTTTAGCTTCGTAGGGTTCTTAGAAGCATTTTTTTTTATCATGATATTAATTTTTTTTACTATTTTTGAAGGGTTTTGTGGGGTAAGATAGGAACAAGATTGTTATTTTCTACCACTTGTCATCCACAAATAGATAGTCAAACTAAAATAATTAATAAAACTTTGATTACATTGTTAAGAACTATAATTGAAAAAAATTGAAGAATTGGGAAGATTGCCTGTTATTTGTTGAATTTGCTTATAATAGGAGTGCGCATTTTAATATTGATTATTCATTTTTTGAAATTGTTTATGACTTTAATCCTTTAACTTCTTTAGATTTGATTCATTTACCTGTTGATAAAAAGGGTTAGTCTTAATGACAATATAAAATCATAGGTAGTGAAGGCTCTTTATGAGAGTGTACAAAGACAAATACACAAAAAGAATGGGCAATATACATTTAAAGCTAATAAGAGACGCAAATGGATTATCTTTGAACCGTTGATTGAGTTTGAGTGCATATAAGAAGATCTAAGTTGATGCCAAGAGAAGATGATCCACTCAAAATCCTAGAAAGAATTAATGATAATGCCTTTAAAGTGGATTTATCATATAAGTATGATGTTAATGCTACTTTTAATGTATTTGATCTCTTTTTATTTGATGTTAATGATGATTTAAGGTCAAATCTTTTTAAAGAGAGAGAGAATAATTCAATCCAAACTACCCCAAATGATCAAGAACAATGATGTATTTAATTGGCTTATTTAGAGTATTTGGGGCCAAAGTGAGTTTCAAAGAGGCTACATCTTCAACAAGTGATGATCAAATCTTAATCTATGTATAAGAGGAGTTTGATCCATCTACTTTATGGACTAATTAATTTTGGCAGCTAAAGGTTTATTTGTTTCAATGTATTTTATGGATTCCAAACAATGAGAGGATTCCTTATTATATGTTAGAACATAGAAGCCTAATGAAAAAAATTATTTCCTTGTTTGTTTTGGGTTCCAAGGGGCGAAAATAACACATTTTTTGCTAAAAGGTCTTGTTAAGCAAGAATTTTATTCAATAATTGTTTCTTTTTAATCTATCAAGTGTGGCAACTTAGAATAAATTTTTAGAATTATTATTTTTATTATTTTTTATGTTTTGGGCCTTATTTTAATTTGGATTAATGTTAGCTCTTTAGGTCAACTAAAGTTTATTTTTTTCAAGTATAAATATTATTTTGTAAGGCAATATTTTTTTATGAAGTTGAACATTATTGTCACAATTTATTATGTGAGAGAAAAAATTCTCTTAATTTGGTTCTTCATTGAAATGCTTTAACTTATCAAAAAATTACTCAAGTTTCGTGGTGTCTTTCATACTTCTTGTTTGCGTCTCTTCATAGATGTTAGGTGGGAGTTCAATTTCTATAATCTTGGTATCTCGGTATAGATCATAATTGTGTCAAACTTAATTATAAGATTGAATTTAGCTTTCTTGGAAAGAGTAAATTTGATTATAGATTTTTGAATCTTTATATCCACAAGGTTCGCATACTCGTATAACTTTAGCAAATTGATGTTGTAGGATGTAAAACAACCAAAATTAAGAAAAACATAATGAAAAATTCTAGGTTGTTACCGATGTGTTTATTTTTTATCATACAATATGAAAAAATTAAAGTTTTTCTGTTTTTTATGCTCTTTTTTTTTTTTTTCTTTTGTCTCATAATCTCTGTTATTTATAGGTGTATGAATGGTTGGAATCATGGGTGTCGCGGGGTGACGTTGTCTGGCGACAGCGGAGGCTTTCGTCGCGCCTCCTGTGTGAGGTGTTGTGTGTTGGGAAGAGTTTTTGTATTTAATCATAAGATTATGATTAAGGTTCAGGAGTCGCCACCTAGTATTATGGTCACTAGGAACCTATGGTATACGAGAGTCTGGGTAAGGGACTGGTTGTGCAAGGAGAAGACGCATCACCCCCAGTGCACCCTACCTAAGGTAAGCTGCATTGTTGTTTGATTGTTTTTTCTAAGTCGGATTTCTATTCGTTGGTCTTTTCTAAGGCTCAAGGCAGATTTCTCTTCATGAGAGAGTCTCTACCTTATTGGGTTAAATCCTAACATTTCTAAAGTCTGAATTTTAACATCGCATTTATTTACACTTTGTATCTTTAATACCTGAGGCTGTGCTTTATTGTGTAATTTTACACCCCCACAAATATTGAAGTCTACATCTAGATCCTAAAAAAAAATTGGAAAAATATTTTTGACATGTTGGCCAAATCCTAATGGATAATCATAAACTGGTTACGATATCCATTTTTGATTTTTTTTTAACATGAAAAAGATGCAATTTTTGTTTTTTATGAAAAATATGCTTGGAAAAATTTTAGGATTTTGCCGTATGCAACAAAATATTTTTTTCTTTTTGAAAATGTTTTGAAATATTTTTTTTTGAAATATTTCGGAGAAAACCGGGTATTTTAATACCGGATTTATATTTTATATTGTAAATATACAACCCGATATTATGCATAATTGGTAGGAAAATATACGAGAAAAATCACAAATTTTTTTAAAATGATTTTTGAAATTTTTTTGGATTTTTTTTAAATGAGGTCGGGCTAGACCGAGCCACTTGGGTGGGGCCATAACTAGCCCGACCCAATAATTAATTAGCTGCTGCATGCAGAAATGAATTCTGCATGCAGCGGCCACGCCGAGGAAGCAAGAGGCAAAGCAGGGGGAAGGAAGTTGCCTGGCGTGGGGGTCTCGGACGTGATGAGGTGATGGTGGCCGGAGTCGGCTGTGGGAGGAAGAAGAAAAAAGTTGCAGAGGAGAGAGAAAGGCTGGAAGGAGAAGAGAGAGAAGGTCACGGTCGCTGCTCTGCCACTGGTGAGGAGCTAGGTTGATGGAAATGACGGTGGTAAAGCCGATAGTGGCGGTGGAGGTCGGTGGCAAAGGAAGCAAAAGAAGAAGAAGAAAATGGGAGGGGCTACAGAAAGGAGAGAGAAACTGACAGTGGCTCTTGGTGGTCGGTTGGTGGTTATGTTGGCTTCCTGTGGTGGAGCTGATGGTAGGAAGACCGGTGATGAGAGTGGTGGTGGCTGAAGGCCACGGTGGAGAGAGAGGGAGAGCAAAGAGAGAAAAATTGCAGAAACAAGGAAAATGGCTGGTTTTTTGGTTGACTTTGGACCCGATTTTCGCCTCCATCAGGTCACCAATGGAGCCTCTATTTATAGGCGGTGGAAGAGGGTAATCTCGTCTACACTGGGGTAAAATTTGAGCCCTTGATTCTGTTGGGAAGGATCCCATCCGTTGGCTCAAAGTAGGCATGATGCACTGTCAAATTTGCAGAAAAAGCTGCCTGAGTTGGCATGTTTAGGCCAACGCCGGCGCCGATTAATTGTCATTCACACTGAACTATTGACATGGAACTGTAGAGGAACTGCAGAGGATTATTTTTGTGCATGTTTGGTTAAATTTGGTGGACGTTAGGTGCATTAAATGTACCTGCAAAGTAGGTAACCTGAGCAGTTATTTCAGAGATTTAAAGAAGAAGATGAACAGTACCAAAGTTCTGATTTTGACCAAAGTTCATTTCAGTCCTCCCTTTTTAAATTGCTTTCAATTGAACCTTTAATTGACCCTAAATTTTTGCAATTAAGCCCTTGATGAACTTCAATTGGAGCCTCGAAGTTACGAGCCAATTGCGATATGGTCCTCAGTCTCGGATTTCTTCAATTTAGCCCATAATTGACCCCAAAACTTCAATTTTCTTGCAATTTTGCCCCTAATTTCAATCAATTAACTTGATAAAAATTAAATTTGATCTCTTAAAATTCCAATCTTCTCAATTAAGCCTAAATTAGGTTCCCAAACTTAATGTTTCACCAATTAAGTCCCAAATAAAATTAATTTGACCCATTTAAAGTATAATTAAGTCCTTGCACTTAATTAAATCCTTCAATTGGACCCAAATTAATTTTTAAACATAATTAAAATTCAATATGGCCCATGATTAAATCAAATTGGCCTATTAAAAATTTAATTATATCATTGGACTTAATTTTTATGCAAATTCGTCCAATAATCATTTAATTTAACCTTGAATTTGCATTTTTTTTCTCTATTTTTTGGCACAATGGGGTACAATTAGGCCTTGAATTTCCTTCAAAAATTGCAGCTTGATTTCCCGGTTTGCTTTCTTCACGTTGTCAGCCTTTATTTTATTTTTTTTATTTTTATTTTGAAAAAAAAAATTTGATTTTTAGGGAATAACCCAGAATTGGGTTATGACAATGGGATTAATTTTTAGGATTTAATTATGAGAATCAACAAATTGCTGAATTTTCTAAGTGAAATTCTTGGATTTAATTCTAAGAATCAATAAAAGATTGTTGTATTTTTAGGACTAGAATTATAGGAAGTAATTCTTGGATTTAATTATGAGAAATAATCAAAGTCGGATGGTTTATTTGGGTTGAAATTCTAGGATCTCAAATGAAAAAAAAAAACAAAAAACAAAAACAACAACATTTTACTTATTGTTTTATTATTATTTTTACTTTATAAAAAAAAGTGTTTTGGGGAAAAGGTTGAGAATCCAAATTGATCCTTGAGTTTCTCTATTTTTTTTTTAATTATAGTACTTCTCTTTTCGATATTTCAATTTTCATTTAATTAGGGTTTTAATCTTGGATTTTCTTTTCAATTTCACCATTAAATAAATTAATTGAACCTTTTAATTTTGTCTCTTTTTTTTCAATTGAATCATTGGTTTCCAAATTTATACATTGTTGGTCAATTTTTTCATTATTGGTTTCTTTTTCAATTTCATCACTGATTGAATTAATAAAACTCTTTAATTTGACTATTTTTTTCAATTTAGTTCTTAGTTTCTAAAATATGCAATTTTGACCCAATTCTCATGTTTTCTCTTAAATTTTACCCTTAATTGATTTAACCCTTTACTTTGGCTTTTTTCTCCAATTAAGTCCTAGGTCCTTTAATTCTTATAATTAAATCCAAATTAACCTTTTTCTTAATTACTTTTCAATTGAGTCCCCAATCACACCCAAAATTATTCCTAATTTTTTTTCTTTCTTGCACTTAGTCTTGGGGTAGTCAAATTCATTTATTTTTCTGATCAAATCCCCAACTATATGTTTTTCTTCTCTTTTTTAAATTTATATTTTATTTATTTATTTATTGATATATATATATATATAATGCTTTTTTATGATTATTTCTAATTTAATTTGAAACATAAAACTAAATAATGAAAAATAATGAAATGACTAAAATTAACTAAATTTATTGAAATGAAAATTTTTGTTTTTTTGTTTTAAAAAATAGGGGTAAAAAATTGGATTATGACATCTTTTATTTTGACCATGTAAGTTTACATGGTCATAGGGGACTATCTTGTGTGAAAATGATATCTATAATCATGAAGGAGTGCTTGATAGATGTCAGAATTATGAGATATGAACTTCTTTAAAATCAACTTGGGTGACCTATCCTCACAAAAATTGGTATTAATAAAAAGCAAACTCAACCTTTTCAGCAGCTACATATTGATCTCTCGTGCTTCTTTATCATTTGAAAACTTCGAGGATGCTAGGAATTGTTAAGGTCTCAACATCTTAGTGGAACTCTTTGCAATCATTAATATTGTGCCCCAAACTTTGGTGAAACTTGTATAAATATAATGTCCTATATACAATGCATATTGTATTGCTTTTAGGCTATTCATATAGCTGGTGACTTTCAACATTTTCATAACTGTTTTGTCTTGATCAATCACTGCATCTTCTAATACTAATATATTCACAGTACACTCATTATTTTGGCCAATATGATTCTGAAGAGGGATGGTGTTTATATTAGGTGAATTTAAGTCCTTTTTAAAAGCTATCCACCTATGTTTGATAGGTAAAACCAACCTGTTTCTTGAATGCATTGCATCTTAATGCTATGTTTCATCGCCCCCGAATGGTAATCATATTTATTCTCCGAACTATAAGGCATAGGGAAAATTTACCTTAGATTGATTACGAGTCAGTATAGTTGTTTTAGAGTATGAAAAAGGGGTGGTAACTACTCTTGTTCTCTGGTTATGTATTGATTACATGGCTGGTTATTATAGTAAGATTGGGTATTTGGTGGTAGGGTCGTTATTGGTAATGATCAAAAGGTTGGGTGTTTTGGTATTATAGAAATTGTAAGGTTTAAGAGAACATGCCAGACATAGTTGCAATTGGTATTTTTTTATGGTGATTAAATGATATATGGGATATGATGGTAGATACAATGGCTAGACATGATTGTTTGTTTCATTTTAGGCAAACTAGGGGCGAAAAGGCCTGTTTTGCTTGTTTTTTTTTATAATTATTTGGATAATAAGTGTAATAATCCACCTAATGCACCTTTGCATCTTTTTTCTTGGCAAAGATCTATCCGTTTTTAGATTCAGTTGCTTCATGTACTCTTTCAGTCTTGATGGCCTATTATACTCATTCAACCACAAGCACAATGTCTATAAAACTTGCAAACCTATTTCCCAATAGGTACTCATATAATGAGCTTTTAAAAGTGTTGATAATGAGAGTGACCAACTCTTTTTCTAGGAGAGGGGGTTGGATCCGAATTACAATTTTTTACCAATATTAAGTATTTTCTTTCACTAATTCTTTGGCCCTTTTCTCCATTGCTTGCAGGTACGTTTTGTTAAAGACCATTTTCATATTGAACTTGTACTGATATATGAATGCACCAATCATATCCTTTTATTTTTTTTTTTATCTCTTACTCTTATCTTGGCTTATATATAAAAAAAGTGTTTCACTACTTAAACTTTCATGGAAGAAATCGATGACTAGTTTATTATCTTGGATTACTTTCACCATTTTGCTATAATAGATCCACTACTAGAAAATTCATAAATACAAACGGAAACACTGACGAAATATTTCCGTCGATAAATTACAGTGACATTTACCCACGAAAATATTCCCTCGGTATATACCGAGGGAATTATGGTGGCAAAAAAAATTAATAAAGCCAAAAAATATAATGACGTGTCATTTATACCAACGGAATTACCGATGAAATTAATTATGTCGATAAAATCCGTTGGTAAAATCATTGGTAAATTGTTCACTTCTCCCTGATACTTTTCATCATATCAATTACAAAGGGAATTATCGACGGAACATTCCGTCGGTCTTTTCTCGAGAGCTCTAGAACTGTTCACTTTCCAATTGCACTGTTAATTACTGTTTTTTACAAACGAAATCATCGACGGATTCAAAAGTCATTGGTGTTATTTGACGGGTTTCTGAAAATTTTTGAGTAAATTGAAAATTTAAATTAAATATTACAGACGGAATCACCAACGGATTAAAAAGTCGTAGGTGATATTTGATGGTTTTTGAAACTTTTTGATTGAATTGAAAATTTAAATTAAATATTACAGACAAAATCACCGACAAATTACAAAGTCGTAGGTGATATTTGACTGTTTTTGAAACTTTTTGATTGAATTGAATATTTAAATTAAATATTACAGACGAAATCACCGATGAAATGATTAGAAATATTAATATTTAATTATCCGTTGGTAAAACCGTCGGTAAAATGCCCCAATAATAGAATCCCTCATTTCACAACAGACGGGCCTCCTTCTTCTTCTTTTTCTTTTTCTTTTTCTTCTTCCTCTTCCACTTATGTAAAAGACATCAACATTCATTTCTTTCTTTCTCTTCTTTTCTCACCTCAACTCCTCTTCTCCTCCACTCTCAGGTATGTCTTCTTCTTTTTTTTTTCCTTTCTCTTCTCAGGTTTTTTTTAAATTAACATACTTTATGAATATTTTTTATCTTCTCAGCTTCGCTCGCAAGTACATTGAGGTAAGCTTTTTTTTTCTTCTTTTTTATGTTCTTTTTCATTATATTTGTTTTTTTAATTTATTTTTAAATTTTTATGTTCTTAATAATTGTATGAATATTGTTGTAGGATTTTTTTTTTCATATGAGATCAATGTTGTTGTTGTTTAATTTTTTTGTGTTATTTATTTGTTGCAAATTTGGTTGAGTTGATTTTCTTCTTTGTTTTTTCCAAGCAACTCAATTCTGAGTATTATGAAGTATTGATTTATATTAATTTAATTATTTTCTAGTTTTGTTAAATAAATTTTTTTAAAATATTTTTAAATAATCACCGACGGAATTGCATACGGTATTTGTTTTTGGTTATATGACAATCTTCTCGAGGAAAATACCGATGGAATGAAGCGGGTAATTTTTTTTGCGCGCTTTTCCCGTCAATAAATCCATCGGTAATAATATTTTTTTTATTACCGATAGATTTACTAACAAATAAAAAATTACCGACAAATAATTCATTGATAGAGCATTTCATTTGTGATTTTTTCGATAAATTAATTGCCAACAAAATGATAATACAAATACTGACGAAACATTCCGTCGATAAATATAAAAATTCAGGAAGTGATCCTCATATGGGTATTAAGACATTTAACATTAGTATACTTGGTGAATTCGGGCATTTTGAACTTTTATAGGACAACTATATCTTATACCCAACTCATTTCAGAGGCTTTCATGGAATCATATGAGTCCATGTTTTCAATTGCTTTCATGTATTCTTTATTAGCAGATAATTTCTCATCCTCGATTTCTTTCTTAGGATTCTCATTCATACCATTTTATTTAGTTGGCTTTATAGTAGGGGTCGATGTTGCTTGTTGATAATATGGAAAGACTAATAGATGATTGAGAGCTTTTAAGAACCGAGTCTCAAGTGACATTCATGGGAATCCAGCGTTGATAGCGACCTCTAGCTTAGTACTTCCCTCTAGTTGTGGTATATATGGCATTTCACGAGCCATGAGAGTGTTCTATAGAGTGCACATTTCCAAAACATTCTCTTTGTTAAATGGTCCCTCGTAGTGCTCTAGCCAGAAGGCTTTATTCAAGAGCACTAGCGAGCCTAACTATCTTGTTTCTCATTTATTTTATGTCTTTCTGGTAGTTCTACTTTAGAAAACCTCTCTCTTTGTTTTCCATCATTGTTCTAAGTCTAGGGTTTGATATTCCGCTTGGCATCCCTATATTGAGATACTTTATAACTTTTAAGAGGGCTCTTGTCCAATTTTGCCATAACTTGTGTAAAAAATTAAAATCTAGGATGTGGATGCTTTTTTTGTAGATCTGGATGGCATTGAACCTGCATTAACGTGTATTAATTCGTTCTTTTTTAGAACAAAAAATGGGAAATATTATTCATTTGGGATTTAGGAGTGGGGAGACTTTCCATATAATTAATTAAGAAAAAAATCAAATTTGATTGATCCAAAAATGAAAAAAAAAATTCATTCATTCAAAGTAGTTCTTTAACCTATCTCAACGGGAAAATTACACACAAAATATCATTACAACGCCCTGCTATTATGTCTAGAAAAACATGACAGTCCTTAAAAAAAATCTCAAACTCTTCACGTCCAGCCTCGCTCCTGGTTAGCCAACTAGTGATGAGATAAAGCTTGTAATCTATTAGCCACAACAAATGCCTCGTCTGTTTGGGCCCTTAAGTGAGCCAGAGCTATGCCATGTCCTCCATTGACATGAATCAAGGTGTCGTTGACATTCATAAAGTGATCTAATTATTTTGGTATTGGCGTTGGACTTTTCTGGTGTCCCTCTTTAACCTACCCCTCTTTCTTATCTGCTATTATAAAATAAATATTATTTGCAAAGAAATAGTATATCTATGTAAAACATATCATCAATCCCAACGTTTCTTTCAATGAAAGTATGATCACCATTGTGAATGATTATTGTTGGAATTTTAATACCTAAATAATGAGTTAAATATACTAAATAAGGTTAATCAAGATTTGATTGAAAAAACTAAGAAATCAAATAGTTACTAATTAGGGTTGTTATAGGTTTTGGAAATCAACAACGAAAACTCACTAAAATATAAAGGTTTTGTTCGAGATTCAACATAATTGAGATTTAACATATAATAAAAATTAGCACTTGGTTATAGTTAGGGTTTTACTATGCCTTCTAATTGGACTTTGATTTCTAACTTTTCCTTTAGTAATGAGGTTGTTATAGTTTAGGCATCACCTACTCTTCGTGATTTTATGTAAATTAGAGCTAATTTATGTTTTTTATTACATCTTTTCTTTAATCAAATAAAGAGGTTTTCTGAAAAGAGAGAGAGAGAGGGGGGGGGGGGAAGAGAATTGTAGTTGTCTCCTTTTTTTTCTTTTGCACGTGGTGGGTACTTAATATACAAATGTATTTTATCTTTATATTTTTCTCATAAGTCAGAACCAATGTAAATTGTAATAAATAAATAAATAAAAAGTTGGCGCAAGAAGTGTTCTTGTACTCAAACTATATAGTGCTTTTTATAATCACTATGACATTTAATAATTTTACCGACAGAATTTTTTTGTCGGTGTGAGATTACCACTTCATTAGTGAAACTTTACCGACTAATTCACAAGTAGAGTTCGTCCATCAGCATAACATTCATCGGTAATTCCATCATTTATTGCTAATTCTGTTAGTAAAAAAAAATTAAAACCGATGGGTTTACACACGGAAAATGTGCGCAAAAAAAACCCCCTGGAAATATGCCGATGGAATTATTCCATGGGTGTATTTCCATCGATGATAGTGGCATATGCAGTAATTTTTCCCAACTCTCTGTAATATATCGACGGATTGATTCCGTCTATATCACCATTAGTAAAACATCGAAGGAATAATTTCATCGGTGATTGTGGTATATGCAATAAATTTCTTACAACTCTCTGGAAAATACTGACGAATTGATTTCGTCTGTAAGTCCGTTGGTGATAATTAAAAAATATTTTAAAAAATAAAATTGTATAGAATAATTAATATAAAATTGTATAGAATAATAATAATAAAAATAATAATTAAGCAAATAAAATTGTATAAAACTGAAATATGTAAAAATAAAATTGAATAATATAAAATCCAAATATTCATTACAATTTGATTTGTACAGATAAAAATTAAACTAGAACAATGGCAGCGTTGGAGGAGGAGGAGGCTGGTTGTTCTCAGGACCATACGACCAAAAAGGGGGTGCACACGTACCAACCATCTGTAATCTCATGTCCATGACCATTTGACGGAGTTGTTCATAATCCGCCAAGAGTCACTCATATTTTTTTGGTGAGATGAATTGTGTGTTGTTGCAAGGCCACAAACTCCTGAGACTGGGTGCTCGATACCGATTGGGAGATCCCAACGGTTGAGACATTACGAGTCGTCCGCAAGTTCTCGGTCATAGTGTTGGAGAGTCAGTACACTATATTACGACCCGGACTGTTAGGACCGGGTATGACCGTAAATAAAAACATGAACTCCGGCCTCATACACATTCCCGATGGCAAGTTGTAAATTGTGAGTATAACCGGCCAACAAGAATAAGGAGCAATAAATGACCTGAATGGGTTGAATTCATCTGAACACAGTCCAAGACACACGCACGCTCCTCGATTCAGCTGAAAAGTGAGGATGTACATTGTTAAAGTGTTTCCATGCTTCACTTTCATAATGATACGCCATCACTCAATCCACCACATCATGTGATTGGTGTCATGTCATGTGCTCAACAGTCTTTGGTAACATGAATAACCTTTGCAGTCCAGACGTGATTAGAAATTGTCTAAATTTTTTATATGCTACAAGAGACTTTCTCATGTCAGTTATGGGTTTGTAACGGGAATGTCCATATGTTATGCACTCGGTTAGCTCAGCATTTTCAAGGTAATACAACATGCAAAAATTTAGACATATGTCAATTTTCTGGTATCCTAGCCCGAGGGGTTTCATCATGGACTTAGCAGCATAGAAGTTCTCTTTCAGTCTGTTTCCTTTAGGTAAAATGCTTCTCGCTCATTCTACAATTTTGTCATAACCGGCCTCACTCAACCCATATTCTGAATTGATGGTAAATACTTGTGCAACGGCCGATAATTTACTGTGATTTGTGTAGCCATCTCATAATGGTTAATCAAAATCTTTTAAAAGTTTAAAAAACATGGTCGCGTCTGCATTAGGTTCTTCTTCTATGATTGGACATTGACTGTCATTACCTTGATTAATTGTCATTGCATCCATAATCATATTCATGTAAGGATTATTGTTGTCATTTACAACCCTATGCACGTTGCTAGCACTAGAAGTTGGCCCGGCAATCCTTTCTATCGTGCTCTCATTACACACAATTAGTTCTCCGTGCATACCAACACAGGTAATCCTCCATACACCCTTTGTGTAGAAGATGTATTGTTATAACATTTGGATGGAGAAACTTTTTATTTTTACATCTCCTACATGGACACCTAATACCGCCTCCACTAATATTTCTCGGAATAGATGTTGTAAAATTAATAAAACTCTGAACCCCATTACAAATGTATTAATTAACTAAAGTAAATAAATTTGCAAAAATATTGGTTTGGCTCAAGATTATCCAACTTAATGTCAAACTTCTCTTAAATATTCATTATAAATTATCTATGTACATACAAATTTATACGCATTAACTTACGGAAATTACAAATTGGTAATAAAATTGACAAAAATTAAAACGGACCCGTTAAAGAAGCCATTATTTATTTCATCACAACAAACTTAAGTCGGTAATTCGACATAAGTTTCAACAATTTACAAACAAACAAAATTTTACAAAATCTAAAACAAATAAGTACAAAATTATAAATTCATACTACATGTTTGAGAAAAAACAATAAAACAAGTAAAAACTGAAACAAAATACATACACTAAAAAAACATTTAATAATAAATTGACATTTTAAAATTGTATTAAAATTTTAAAAAGATAAATTTACTTTCTAAAAATGAAAAATTTGTAATAAATCAGAACACGAATGCTGAGACTAGAAAAGTTTGTGTTTAGATGCAGGGGGAAGAAGAAGGAGAAATAGGGAAGGGTCGATGTCTGGTCATATATTAAATTTACTGATGGAATTATCGACAGAATTATTTCATTTGTCACTTCGTTGGAAATGTTGTTAGTGTTTTTGACACATCACTGTACGGACATCCCGGTTTGAATCCGACTGTAATTCCATCGGTAAAATTATCCACAAAAACTTACACGTTATCGCATAACTTGTTTTTTTTATTTTTTATATTCCGCCTGGGATTCCCTCGATATATACCGATGGATTGTTTCTATCGGTATATACCAACGATTTTAGCGATGAAAAAATTTATATTGGTAAATATCACTGCAAAATACCGATGAAAAATAACCGTCAGTAATTCTATTTGTATTTGTTGAATTTCTGGTAGTGAATTTACTCTCAAGTTTTCTTTTAATATGAAGATAGATAAATGAATGGGTGGAGAGAGTAGGGTCAAATGTTTAGTTTTCATATGACTGACATGAAGGGTTAGCAAAAAAACCGAGAAACCAATTAAACCGAGAAAATTGAGAAAAAATAACAAAAAAAACCAAACCATAAAAAAACCGATTAAACCGATTAAAATTTTTTTAAAAATTTTCGGTTCGGTTCGGTTTCGATTTCAGAAACCTGAAACCGGAAAAACCCCAACCGAACCGAACCGGTTCAGTTGGGGGTACTATAAATACAAAAAAAAATGCATAATTATTCTTAACCCTAGCATCCACTAGACTCCCCCGTCCTTCTCCTTGCTCCTAAGCCGCTCTCTCACAATTCGCATTTCACAGTTTCACCTTCGTGCACAGATCTGAATCGTAACTAAAGGTATGGCTAGTGGAAGGTTCTCTGCTGCTTATAAGAAGGACAATGATAAGAAGGAGACAAGATCAAAGTCTTACCTGCAGGATTTCTTCGACTCCATAGGCTCTTTCACTTCCCAATTGAGGCCTTCTCTTTAGGCATTGAGTACTTATTATAAAGAGAAGGAGATGAGTGTCCATGGCTCGAGCAGATGCAAGTTTCTGCATATTGATGTGTTCTGCTAGATCTAACTGTAGCCTGAATTCCCCTGCTTTTGGTTGTGATTGTAACTTTTTCGATTGTTGATTTCTTTTTTAAATACTTTATGTTTATAATTCGATTATATTGAAAATTAATATAGTGCTTTGAGATGTTTCTGTTTATTTTTGTTGATAAACTCTTGCTTAAATGATAGCTTACAGTGAAGCTTGAAGGAAAAAACAAGTTTTCCGGTTTTTATGTTAAAAAACCGAACTGAAATGAACCAAAACCGGTCGGTTTGAACCGGTTCCGGTTTGAATTTTTCAGTTTTTTAAAATTTTATTTTGGTTAGTTTTTTAGATAAAAACCGAACCGAACCGAAAATGTTCACCTTTGCATGTGAGAGGTTATATTTATATAGAGGTAGTTTTGTCCTTTCGCTTTCTTACTAACAAAAACATAAAATTCATGTTACGAGGATGCTAACTGTAATAATTGAAAAGTTAAGATATCAAGTGTTACCCCATCAAACAAAACTACAAGAAGTTCATTGTAATTTACCCATTATTGAATCAATGATATTTGTCTATTTACTATAAAAAAAATTATAAACTAACGTTTTTTTGTTATGCTTTAAAACACATAATGCTTGCTTTTGGTTTTAATTGGTTTAGAAAACACCTCACTAAGAATGTCATTGGCATCATTAGTCATTTCATTTGCATGACAAAGAAGAACACTAATGGAGTTTATCATGGATCAAGAGGCAAGTTCTTGGCAAAGGAGGAGTTCTTGAATTGCAAGCAATTATAAACTGAATTGTTGTTTCTTGGCAAGGAATTAATAATTACGCAAAGCAATGACTTCGCACTATCCAAAAGTCTTTTCTTTCCTTCAATTGACATGCATCCTTTGATTTTTCCTTTTTCTATTTTAAATAAAAAATAATATAAAAAAAATGATAAACAAAGTCACCTTCACCTTCTTATATGTCCAATCCGCAGCTGTACACCAATAAATTCATCCAGCGAATATGAGAGGCCCTTAATTCACTAACACAAGTTGCACACCAGTCAACACGTTCTGGCAATAGCCTTGCACTCAAGATGCTGTGGGATTGGTCGTCCTAAAAGGTCTTTCTCTTTCAGCATCAACAAGGGAGAATCAATCTTCATTTGATCTGTCCTTGACCTCCAAGTCTTCGGAGCTGAAGGTTCAGTTGCAAATATTTCCACACAAGAGTGAGCGTTGGAAACAAGGCTGTACTAATTTCCAAAATTGACATTTTTGCATCAAGTCTTTGTGCCAACAGATACAGTTCATGCTCGAATTAGAACTTTCTTTATAGATCGTCTGATGGCAATTGTATATTCTCGACATCAATCCATCAAAACAATGTAAAAATAAGCTAGGAACATAACAATATTGATCTCTTGTAAAAAATAAATTTTTTTTTTTAAAATACAAAAACACTGTTTTGATATATTTTCAAACAAAAAAACACTTTGAAAAGCAACATTCACCATACTAGCATGCTCTATCTAAGAATAAAAACACGACAATATTGATTTCCTAAACTGATTAAATAGTGTTTTAGGGGTTGCTAATTTTTCTTAAATTAACCAATCCTTTTAGTATTAAAAGTAATTAAATAGTTATTTGACAAATTTTGATCATGCTTATTTTAATAATATTGTTTTTTTTTAAATACATTTCTTGCTTATCAATCTTTCAATTGATATACTTTGATTTTTCCTTTTTCCTTTTTCTATTTTAAATAAAAAATAATTTAAATATGAGATTATGTAAACAAATAATTAAAAAATATATATGCAGTAAAAAATGAAGATTATAAACCTTTTATCTAGGTGGTTCAAGGAGTATTTATAGCCTCTGAACCTTATTATTTTGCTGGAGTGGAGAGCCTAAAGAGTCATTTACTTCTTATAGTAATAATAAAGGATAAATATATCTTACATAACATTATGCAAAAAACACATATCTCTTGCACAATATTAATGAGGGATAAATATCTGTTATAAAATATTAATGGTGATGGAAATATGGTAGGTCTTTAAAAGACTTTTATACTCTTAGGGGTATAGGAAGATGTTACTTGAAAGAGATGAATTAATCCCAACTATTGAACAAGATGTTGACATCAAAAAGTAGATTTTTCAAATCTAAATTATCAATGATTTGAAATTTATCAAACATGAGATTGTGCCAAAGCCAAATATCTTGGAAAATAGTTTCTTTTTGGAAAGTGAATTCTGGGAAAGTAAATTCCAGGAAAGTGAATTATTTTCCGATATTTGGTAGTGTAATGAAAAATAAGTTGGAAAACACTTTCTAATGTTTGGTTATGTCATGGAAAATGAGCTGGAAAATAACTTATTAATGTTTTATTTTCTTAAGTTTATTAAAATAATGAGGAACAAATCTTACAAATTAAAAGGTTGAATGAGAATGAAATTGAAAAAAAATATAATTTCATAAATTATCTCAAATAAAATAAATAATTATCAAAATAATAGAAATCAAATCTAAAAAATAAAATAAAATGAAAGATGAAGAAATTAAAATAATAATAATTAACATTTCATAAATTATTTCAAATAAAATAAGCAACAATCAAAAGAATGAGGACCAAATTTGATAGATACAAAATTTCAATAAGAAAATGATAAGGGAAAAGCAAATAATAATTATAAAAATGAGGACCAAAGTTAATATAAAAATTCAATTTTAAGAGATGAAATTGAAAAATAAATATTCAAAACAAAATATATATAGCAATCAAAAGTTTGAGGACCAAATTTGATATAATCAGCAAATAATATGACATTTCTAAATTTTTCACAACTTCCGGAAAGTGTTTTCCTCCCAAATTTTTCAGGAAAACACTTTCCTGGAAACCAAGCCAAATTTTTCTTTGACTAGAAAGTGTTTTCCGTTGACCAACTTTCCTAACGGCAAACAAATACAGGAAAGTTTGGAAAGTGGTTTCCAGGAAACCAATTCCCAGGAAACAAACATGGCCTAATTTTCAAAATGGACATTTCTGCAGCAAGTCTTTCTGCTAACAGATACAGTTCATGCTCTAATTAGAACTTTCTTTATAGCCCGTCTGATGGTAACCATTATTGATACCAATACATTAAAACGATGTAAAAATAAATTAGAAATACAATAATATTGATTTCTTATCAAAAATAAATTTTAAGAAATAAAAAAACATAAAAATACTATTTTGATATATTTCCAAACAAAAAAACATTTTGAAGAACAACATCCACCATACTAGCATGCTCTAAGAATAGGAACACGACAATATTGATTTCCTAAACGGATTAAATAGTGTTTCAGGGGTTGCTAATTTTTCTTAAATTAACTAATCCTTTTAGTATTAAAAGTAATTAAATAGTTATTTAACAAATTTTAATCATGCTTATTTCAATAATATTGTTTTGTTTTTAATACATTTCTTGCTTATCAATCTTTCAATTGATATACTTTGATTTTTCCTTTTTTCTTTTTCTATTTTAAATAAAAAATAATTTAAGTATGAGATTATGTAAACTAATAATTAAAAAAATATATATACAGTAAAGAATGAAAATTGTAAACGCTTTACCTAGGTGGTTTAAGAAACATTTGTAGCCCTTCAACCTTGTTATTTTGTTGGAGTAAAGGGCTGAAGAGTTGTTTCCTTCTTATAGCAATAATAAAAAATAAATATTTATTGTACAACATTAAGCGAGGAACAAATATCTCTTGTACAATATTAATGAAGGATAAATATGTGTTATAAAATATTAATGGTGATAGAAATATAATAGGTCTTTATAAATTTTTTATACTTTTAGGGATATAGGAAGATGTTACTTGAAACAAATGAATTAATCCTAACTATTAAACAAGATGTTGACATTAAAAAGTTGATTTTTCAAATCTAAATTATCAATGATTTGAAATTTATCAAACATGAGATTGTGCCAAAACCAAATATCTTGGAAGACACTTATACACCTAGGACAAATATCACTTATACAATACTATATCTTTTTATATTAAAAATCATAAGAATAAACAAACAAAATCGTGTAACCTAACACGAGGCCTATAATGCTAATTAGAACTTCCTTTTTAGCTTGTCTAGTAGTAGCAATAAAAGCATCAAATTGATGTTTTTATATGTTTTTTTATACGGTTTTCAATGCTTTTAATATGTTGATGTCAATTTTTTAAAAAAACATTTTATTTTGATGCATTTTCAATTGAAAAATATTTTTAAAAAGTATTCTATACCGCATAATCAAATACATACTTAGTGGTAGATTTTTGAAGAAGAAAGACTAGGTTATAATCACATTCTTAAATCAGGGACTAAACAATAATTTACTTATAAATCATCAAACATTACATTGGAATGAAACTTTGCTAAGAAAATAGCCATTCATATGGAGTTTAGACTAGACCCACTCAGGATTCTTTAAGGAGGAAGGAATGTTTCTTTTCAACTAGTTAATAGAATTTTTATAGTAGTGGTTTTAGCAGTGGATTATGGTGATGTATACATCTCAATAATACATATCTTAATATTAATAAAAAAAATTCAACTTTCTTTTCACATACCTTTTGTTCCAAATTATGCATATTAATTACCCAAAACTGACATTTTTGTTGAGAGTAGATAATATCCCCTACATGTGATGTGCAACAAGTCTATATGCATATTAATTATGCTTTTTTTTTCTCAGAGATTTGATGAATCCATATCTCGGAGAATTGGTTCCAATAGCTCAAGGAGAAGAAATCTCTTAAATCCTTTAATTTCTCTAATGGAAAACATGCAACTCATTTGTTATTTGTAAAAACTTTAATTTGATACCTTTTCTTTTTCTTTTGTGACTATGATACTTGCTTCCTTTTATTATTATTTTTATGTAAAATTGATGAATTAATTATTGTTCCTTACATGAGTTGATATGATATGAAAATTAAATAATATAAACATGATTAATTATGGGCATAATTAAAAATTTAATTTGATATTTTTGCTTTTGCATATGTGGTTACACCAATCCTATTATTATTTTTTAATTGTAAAATTGGTTAGCTAGTTATTGTTTTTAACATGATTGGATCTAATATGAAAAGTAAATGATGGAATTCATTAAAACGATCAGCTCATCAAAACGATCTGAAAACATTAAAAAAATTCATTTTAAGCAAAACAAAAAAATTAAAATTTGAGGGAACGCCGTTTGCACCGCGTTCCCAAACACACCCTTAATATTTAAAAAACAAATATCATCCAATATATTATTGTATCAATATTTAACAAAAGATTTTTTTTTGTAATATGTATCTTATAATTATTTTTTATTAGAAAATACATAGTAATGCAGCGTGCAACACAAACAATTGAACCAAGTATTATTATACATAAAGTTAAATCATGTGGGAAAAGTTCTGTTCATCAAGACTCATTGCACTGTGGATTGGAATACTGCTAAAAGTGAGTACTGGTCATCAAGACTCATTGCACTATGGATTGCAGATTTTGGTGGGGGGCATGATGGGTTGCAGCCCCAGGCACAGACACCTGGCACTGGGTAAAAGCTAAATCATGTGAAAAAAGTTCTGTTCATCAAGACTCATTGCACTGTAGATTGAAACAGTGCTAAAAACGGGTATTGTTCATCAAGACTCATTGCACTGTGGATGCAGATTTTGGTGGAGGCATGGTGGGCTGTAGCCCCAGGCATAGACACCTGGCGCTGGGCAGACAAGCCTGCCATAAAGAGTTCCAACGGCAGCAGGGGAGAGGGGTTGTGCCCAGACGCAGACACCTGACGCTAGAGCTGTCTTCACTCCGGACCAATTCTCTTGGGTCAGTCGTCCGGACTCAATTCTCTGTGGTCTGGACAAGGGTCAAGTCTTTTGGGTCCGGACAAGGACCCAAATCTCTTGGGTCAAGCGTCCGGACCCAACACTTTTGGGTCATGAGTCCAGACCAACTTCTATTAGGTACTGACACGGGCCCTGCAGAGAACAAAAATGAAAAACAAAATAACAGTTATTATTATTATTATTGTTGTTATTAACGTTAATGATTATTTTAAAAAAAACGTTATTGTAAAAACTTTGGACAGATAAGATTAATATTATTATTAATATGATAAATATTATTATTTGTATTCTAAATATTATTATCTTTATTAAAATTAAAAGTATTAGTATCAAGAATATTACTATTGTGATATAAATATTATGATTTTTCTTATAATTAATATTAACAATACCATTATTTTTCTTATAATTAATATTATTCATATAATAATTAAATAATTTGTAGAAAATATTATAGATATTGATTTGAAGGTTGAAATTAAGAATTAATATTACTATTATTATTATTGTTATTATCATTAGTAAATTTTTTAAACAAAATTATTAAAAAAGATTGTTCAGCCATAACAAGGATATTAATTATATTTTAATTATTAATATTATGATTTCTCTTATAAATAATTTTATTTTTATTCATATTAGTAATGTTAAAAATTTTATTATTTGTCTTAGAAATATTGTTATTTTTAAAATAATATTAATATTGGGTTTTGCAGGGCCCCTCACCCAACTCTCTTGGGTCATGTGTCAGACCCACTTCTATTGGGTCATGCGTCCAGACCCAACTCTCTTGGGTCCGGACGAGGAACCAATTCTCTTGGGTCATGCATCCGGACCCAACACTCTTGTGTCCAAATGAGGACAAAGTGCCTTGGGTCCGGAGGAGGACCTAGGTTTTGTGGGTCTGAACGAGGACTAAGTCCCCTGGGTCCGGAGGAGGACCCAAGTTTCTTGGGTCCTGCGTCCATACCCACCACTCTTGGATCATGCATTCGGAACCAATTCTCTTGAGTCAGTCGTCCGGGTCCAATTCTCTTTTGTCAGTCGTCCGTGCCCAACTCTCTTGGGTCGTGTGTCCAAACCAAAGTCTCATGGATTCGGACACAGACCCAATTCTCTTGGGTTTGGACCCAAGTCCCACGGACCCATTAGCCGAGTGGGTCATGCGTCTAGACCCAAGTCTCTTGGGTCATGCGCCATACCCATTTCTGTTGAATCTTGCGTCCGGACCCATTTCTAATGGGTCATGCGTCTGGATCCAAATCTCTTGGATCAAGTGTCCAGACCCAACTCTTTTGGATCCTGCGTTCGGACCTCACATAATCGGGTATGTCGGCCGGACCTAACAGATTTAGGTCTGGTGGCCTGATTCGACAGACTTGGATCATGACGCAGGAACCAGGAGAAATTAAAAAGTGAAAATAAAAATATTTGATCTATAAACTTGCAGAAGCGCGCTAGCATCCCCACCTGGTAGTATTTCAAAATAGGTGTAAAACGTTGGTTTTGTCTTTAGATAATTTATTTATTTATCTTTGTCAATTTCAAACATATTTTAACCGCGCCTTCCCAACAGAACCAACAGGAGGGACGAACTTGTTAATTAAGCAAGAGAAATTAAGAAAATTTTGAATGTTGGTGACTGATTCATAAATTTAGAGGTCTTGAGACTAATTTGTCGTTATCAAAGGAACAGATTTCATATGAGATGACGACAGCAAATCCAAACACATTCCCGAGCTTGAGTTGAATTTTTGAACCATTCATAAACTTCACTTTATAAGAAAGACCAAGACCTTTCCTAAAGAACTTGTCCCACGAACCCATCTCCTCCTAGTCCTAGCTTTGATCATAATGACCAATAAATTATGTGATAGAACTTATAAAAAATGTGTCACAAAAAGAGCAGTGGCATGATAGAACTTATAACTTAAGTATTCTAGAAAATATAATAAAGTAGTTATTATACCTCTTAGTCAAATTCAAATTGAATAGTTACATCCTGACCAAACCAAATAAAAAAATTGTATAAAAAATCTTATTCTAGCTATTGAAATTAGCACAATCTATGATTTATATTTTAGAAGCATGTTAATGTAATAACATATATATAAAAAAATTGTAAATTTATTCTTCAACTTATAATTAAACAAACAATTTTCAAATTGCTGTGTCAATGAACCGTGGACGATTCTCTCTCGACTGCAACTTGGTTTGATTTTGGAGGCTTTTAGTTGGAATTCGCTTTCTCTTCTCTAAGGGCCCTTTCTTTACTCTGATTCACCTTGTCTTATGTGTACCTTTTTTCCCGTTTCTTTTTCATGCTTTGCTGTCCGCATGCAGCAAGCTGCTTTTAGCTTTCCACGTTTTCTTTTTGAGAAAACAAAACAAAAAAAAAAAAAACAAAAGATTTTTTACCTACGTTTCATTTCTTCCTAGACTTGCCATTTTGATAAAACAAAAGATAAAAAATTAAATTTTTTTAAAAACATTTTTAAAATACAAAAATAAATGCTTAATGCATATAAGATTACGACAGCAAATCCAAACACATTCCCGAGTTTACTTTACAAGAAAGACCAAGACCTTTCCTTAAGAACTTGTCCCATAAACCCAACTCATCCTAGTCCTGGCTGATGCTAAAAAATTATACTGATTGCAGAAGAGCCTCTTTTTTTTGTATCATATCATACATATATAACAGTCTTTGACTCACCCTTGATGGACAGGTTAGGAGGAGTGAATGGTGGTGGTGGTGGTGGTGGTGGTGAAAGAACACCTCTTCTTGGTCAAGGAGTAGGCTTCCTTTATTTTGTGTTTTCTTTTTGTATGCAATCTTCAGCTACTGAGTACATGATACCATTTCTGTTCATTGTAGTTCTACTTATAATGTTCAAGAATTGACTTCGCTTTGAACCTTTCTATACTTAAATTCATCTTGATCATGTTTCCATCTATATAATCTAACAAAAACTGTATCTGGGTCAATTTCTTCTGCTTAACAACAAGTGTTTGTTATTTTTGGTTTCAGTTTTCATCACTTGCCCTCTTTAGCTGTTTGTTTCCAAGAAATTGTTCAGAATTTAAATATTTCCATAGCTTACTCGCATTTCGTAGCTATGTTTTTTTTTTTCCTTGAATTCTTATACTTTATAATTGAAGGGAGGAAGAAAGGGGAATAATAATGCATCTGAAAACAATCAGTTCCCAGACCTTGAGCATGGAGATGCAGTGCCAGTAAGTGCATTTCCTGTTAGCTTCTTTGAATTCATGCCCTAGTGGTTGATTGCTAACAAAGCTTCCAACTCTATTTATGAAATCTTCAGGCTGCAAATGTGGGATTTGGTCGAGTATTTTCACTTGTAAGTGCTAACGTGGTGTTTCTGGCTGGAAGAATAATATTATGGCTATACAAATGTTGTTGATCTTGATAAGCTTGTCTTGTCATATAGGCAAAGCCTGATGCAGGAAAGCTGATAATTGCAACGCTAGCTCTCCTGATTGCATCCACATCAAATATACTGATTGTGCGTATCTTTAATTTACGATTCTAGATTCTTTATTGAGTTCACAATGAATTTCTCTGATATTCAGGCGTTAGTGTTTGTTGGGTTATGATAACCTTTTGGTTGTTATTTCTGCAGCCTAAATTTGGTGGGAAGATAATAGACATTGTGTCAGGAGATATAGAAACACCTGAACAGAAAGCTGAAGGTTTACGTGCTGTCAACAGCACCATACTAGAAATCTTTCTCGTTGTCATAGTCGGGTATGCCTGGTGGTGTTATCCTTGCCTTTCTTATTCTTTTGCTTTATAATAGTAAAAGGCTTACCTCATCCGGTTGCTTCCTAGATATACCACAACAAAACATATTGTATGATAGACAGATATTATCTTAATGCATTGGTGGTCTGGCTCTAATTGTTTCATCTGTTAAGTGATAGAATTAATCTTAATCGACTGTTTCTTCATCC
The DNA here is from genome assembly GCA_019202695.1 of Populus x sibirica. NCBI lineage: Eukaryota > Viridiplantae > Streptophyta > Magnoliopsida > Malpighiales > Salicaceae > Populus > Populus x sibirica. The sequence goes on along the minus strand of JAGMVL010000416.1, from coordinate 512,349 downwards.
AGTTCGGTATGCGCAGCACTCAGAGCATGGTTGTTTTCTTCCACTAGTGAAAGGGTTGTTGCTCGGTTGAGAAAGAATTTATTTAATCACCTTATTAACCAGGTAAAAGATTACTACGCTAGGAGTTCTTTACAGTGTTCTCTCTAATTACTCACCATGCTCTACTGGCTACAATTAATGGTTGGTGAATTTTGCAGGAGATAGCCTTCTTTGATGTGACTAGAACAGGAGAGCTACTGAGCAGGTTATCTGAAGATACACAGATCATAAAAAATGCTGCAACCTCAAATCTTTCTGAGGCCCTAAGAAATGTATCAACTGCACTTATTGGTCTTGGCTTCATGCTTGCGACATCGTGGAAGTTAACTTGTAAGCATTTAATTATTGGACTGGTAGTATGCGAACGTCACTTTTCAAGAGTCCATGGTGCTCATCACGGGCTTTTTTATTCATTTACTCTTAGTGTTGGCTTTGGTGGTTGTGCCGGCTATTTCTGTTGCCGTGAATCAATTTGGCCGCTTCCTTCGTGAAATTTCTCACAAGACTCAAGCTGCAGCTGCTGCTGCTGCTTCAATTGCTGAGGTATATTTTTTTCAATTAAAATTGTGATTTTCACCTGTTGAACATAGAAAATTGATGAGGGATTACGTAATCCATTGATCAATATTTCTTCAAGCGATAGTCTGGATTTTCATAAGATTTAAGAATTGCTAAATGATGAGTGAGATGGTATGAACATCGTGATATATAGTCTTTTTCACTGCTGAAGTACCTTTTCTTATAATTTTTTTTCATTAGAGGCACCTACATGTGTAAGTACTCTGCAAATCTGATACTGTGATCCCGATGGAATGCCCTGCAATGACCAGTTAAATGCTTTTCCCTGCAAATGCTGAACATGTAAATTGATGTAAAATTAAGCTAAAAGGTCATTCATAGTAGGAGTAAATGCTAAGATCTTGAAGGAAGATTAGGTCACATAAATGATATATAGGAAAGTTTTCATTTGTTCTTTTTCCTTTTTGGTGTGAAAATTTATTATGATTACAATGCAAAGGGCCTCTTTGCATATTACTTCACTGAAATGCTACTAGAAACTGTCTACTATGAAATCTTGAGCAAGGATGATATCCTCTCAATATGTGGTTTTTGTGCTATAAGTTACATATTATACCTGGCATCCTGTTGGAAAACACATGTGAACTGTATCATTGGTGCTTAGGAATCTTTCGGCGCTATACGAACAGTCAGATCCTTTGCACAAGAAGGTTATGAGAGTTCACGCTATTCTGAGAAAGTTGATGAGACATTGAAGCTTGGACTTAAGCAAGCTGTAAGCTCCTTTGTCTTGTTTGATCTACTCTTCAAACTCACCTGAGCATACACTCTACACACCCCATTCAACAACCAAATAATAATAATAAATAGATCATCATGTCCTTGTTTACATGGATCTTCTGATCTACCTGCTTACTGGTACAGAAACTGGTTGGGCTCTTCTTTGGAGGTCTCAATGCAGCATCAACCCTCTCAGTGATCATAGTAGTGATATATGGAGCTAACTTGACAATCACAGGATCTATGACCACTGGTGCTCTTACATCCTTCATTCTCTACAGCCTCACAGGTAATTATTACCTAATTTGGGCTATTGGTTTTGATGGTTTCACATTATCAATATCAAAATCTCTGAGCTCGATCCAGTTTAATGGTATAATTTTACTTGCAGTTGGTGGCTCTATATCCGGCTTGTCAGGATTATACACCGTAGCAATGAAAGCTGCGGGAGCCAGCAGGAGGGTTTTCCAGCTTCTAGATCGTGTTTCTTCCATGCCCAAGTCAGGAAATAAGTGTCCTTTAAGGTTAGTCGTGAGATTCTCGTTCCTCTGATATGCCTGTGAATGATTCCATGAGTTAACCATGCTTGTTAACAATTGAGAATAAGATATAAAATAGGTGATATTGGTGTACAAATATGCTGAACAGCAATCCTGTTTTGAGAGTGCCAATCAGGCCATTACCTATCTGTGGAGTCTGGACTAAGAATTATTTTGCCCATCCATCATTCTTGCTTTTCGGGAAGCAACTGAATATGAAATTATGAATTTCAGGAGTTACCATGAAATTACTTAATCATCATCTAATCAAGTATATTCTTTTTAAATCTTTATTCCGGATCATGGCTATAGTTTCTCAATCAAGATTCTCCTCATCTTGCTTGTTTGTGTGAAAAAAAAACAAATATCACATGAAAAAAACAAAGATTATAAAATCCATGCATGTTGTGACATGAAAACGAGAAGGAATTTCTCAAGTGATAATTGGTTTTCCTTCTATTCTAGTGAACAAGTTGGTGATGTGGAATTAGATGATGTCTGGTTTGCCTATCCATCCCGTCCAAACCATATGGTTCTGCAGGTAAATTAGCTTCCCTTAACTACCTCTCAGATGTTACTATGTGTTCATGCCATATCCTGATTATAGAACTGGATACGTTCTTTCAATTACAGGGAATAACATTGATACTGCAGCCTGGCTCAAAAGTTGCTCTTGTTGGCCCGAGTGGTGGAGGAAAAGTACAATTTCTTTCCTTTTTTCTATTCTTTTAAGAAATAAACTGAGTTCTTATGCTGCTTCAGTATTTATACAGAAAATTCCAATTGGAGTGCTTATAGACTAAGTTTGAGGTTTGAAACATAAAGTTGAACGTCACATGCCTCTTATGCTTATATTATTTTGCATGTTGCAGACCACAATAGCAAACTTGATTGAAAGGTTTTATGACCCAATCAAAGGAAAGCTTCTCTTAAATGGAGTTCCTCTAGTAGAAATATCACACGAACATCTACACAGGAAGGTAATTTTCATTTTCCCTTTTCATGTCAGTTAGGAAAAAAAAAAGTGATATATATTCTTTGTTTCTCCCTGACATGAGATGCTCGTATAAATTTTAGATATGGTTGATTAGTTTTTTGTTTCATAACTTGGTTGTTTTATGGTTTAGAGATTTTCTATCCATAATAGACACAACCCTTTATTGTATGTGTACAGATCAGTATAGTGAGCCAAGAGCCTGTTCTTTTCAACTGCTCTATAGAGCAGAATATAGCCTATGGGTGTGAGGGTAAAGTCAGTAGCATGGATATAGAAAATGCAGCGGTAAGTTTTCTACCTCTTCTAACTTGCCACACAATTCCTCTAACTTTAACTTTCAGCTTTAGCTAACGTAACGTCGATATTGCAGAAAATGGCCAATGCACATGATTTCATATCAACATTCCCAGATAAATATCAAACTTTCGTAGGAGAACGTGGGCTAAGACTTTCAGGTGGTCAGAAACAGAGGGTAGCAATTGCTAGAGCCATACTGATGAACCCAAGGATCCTCCTCCTTGATGAAGCGACTAGTGCTTTGGATGCTGAAAGTGAATATCTAGTGCAGGTCAGTTTGCATGACAACCTAAACAGAGCTTCGTTTTAGTTTCCTAGATTTTTTTTCCAAAATATTGATACCATTTATTTCTCATATAATTTTTTTACAAGTTATCTCATGGTGGAAATTTTGCAGGATGCCATGGATTCTCTAATGAAGGGAAGGACTGTTCTAGTTATAGCCCACAGGTTATCAACTGTCCAAAGTGCGGACATTGTGGCTGTTGTTTCTGATGGTCAGATAGTGGAGAGGGGCACTCATGAAGAGCTCCTTAGCAAGGATGGGGTCTACACTGCACTAGTGAAGAGACAACTACAAGGATCCAAAACAAAAGTGTAGTTCGCAACCCTAAAATATGAACCATGAACGTGGTGGTGAAAGTGAACCTACAAAGCTCTATAGTTAATATATATCAGAAGAACATGTTAAATTATCAAATTGAATCAAAATGAGGATATCTTATGATCAAGTCCTTATCGTTTCAGATGCTATTGAGTAGGGAAAACTAAGAGGAGCTGATTTGCCAAGATAATCCATGCTGACATTTCATTTTGCCTATTCGGGCATTGGGATTAGCATACTGACTCATCAAAATCATTAGAGAAAATCACGTGTCCTCGTTTAACAGTGGACATCTTCGAATTGCTCTTCTACAGTAATCACAATCTTTATAGTTAATGCAAGACATCAACAAATATTGGTAGGCTCCCACAGTTGAGGTAATGACATAATGTCTCCATATTTGCAGAGAGAGCTCAAAACCAAGCCATGCAGATCCGCAGCTATTTCAAAAAATGCAGTGCAATGAAACATGAACCTGCTTGAGAATTGAGACTATATGGGTAAAAAATGGGCTCGTTTCCATGCCATAATCCCATTTCCTGAAATTTACCTTGTAGCTGTTGTACTTCACTTACAATAGTAATGATTGCCTGCTATGTTGAGATGTCAAATTCCTAATAATCACATACTATAATTATTAAGAATTAAAATTACTCAATCAGTTTTGATTGAGAAGAGGAAATCTCTCTCTGATTTTTAGTTACACAATCAAAGGAAATCTCTCTAACATCTTATGACCAAGTCCTTATCGTTTCCTATAATATTGAGTAGGGAAAACTGAGAGGAGTTGATTTGCCAAGATAATCCATGGCTGACATTTCATTTTTGCCTATTCAGGCATTTGGATTAGCATACTGACTTATCAAAATTATTGGAGAAAATCATGTGTCCTCGTCTAACAGTGGACATCTTCGAATTGCTTTTCTACAGTAATCAGTCTTTATGGTTAATACAAGACATCAACAAATGTTAGGCTCCCACAGTTGAGGTATTGACATTATGTCCCCATATTTGCAGAGTGAAAGCTCAAAACCAAGCCATGCAGATCCGCAGCTCTTTCAAAAAAAGTAGAGCAATGAAACTTGAACTTGCTTGAGAATTGAGACTATATAGGTAAAAAACGAGCTAGTTTTCACGCCACAATCCCATTTCTTGAAATTTACCTTGTTGTAGCTGTTGTACTTCACTAACAATAGTGATCATTGCATGCTATGTTGAGATGTCAAATTCCTAATAATCCAAACTTGAATATGAAGCTTCGTATTATAGAATGTATATATAGGAAATATTATAGCCATTATTCTAGTATTGTAATATGTATCTTTACTATTTTGTATTGCTTTATATATATAAATAGAAAAGGATTGGCTAATTAATAGGTTAACTCTTCTATTTCTTCCACTACAACATTTAATAGTTTTACCGATGGAATTTTTCCATCGGCGTAAGACTCACACTCCGTCGGTAAAACTTTTACGAACGACTTCCCCGATGAACAAAGTCCATCGGCATATAGATCGTCGGTAATTTCACTTTCTGTCGGTAAAAAAAAACATTGACGATTGTGCAGACGAAAAAAGCGAGCCAAAAAAAATTCCCTATGGAAATATACCGACGCAATAATTCTGTCAATATTTACAGCGGTAAATCACCGACGGAATTATGTCGTCGGTGATTGTGGCATACACAATAAATATTTTGCAACTCTTTGTGAAATACTGACGGACAAGGACCGTCGATGTGGATGTCGGTGATAGTGGCATATGCAGTAAATATTTTTCAACTCTCTGTGAAATACCGACAGCCTGCGTCCGTCTGAGAATCCATCGGTGGTAATTTAAAAATATTTTTTTAAAAAAATTATTTAGAATAAATAATATAAAATTATATAGATTAATAGTAAAAAAACCAATTAATCAAATAAAATTGTATTAAACATTAAAAATATAAAAATAATATTAAATAATATTCATCCAAATATTCATTACAAATTTAATGTGTTTTCAAAAAAAATTAAACTAGAATAATAGCGGAGTTGGAGGAAAAGGAGGAGGCTGGTCGTTTCCGGGACCATACGGCCAAAAAGGGAGCGCACATGTATTACCCATATGTGATCTCATGTCCATGACCATTTGACAAAGTGTACATAATCCGCTGATAATCGCTCGTAATTTTTGGTGAGATGAGTCGTGTGTTGCTGCAAGGCCATGAACATCTTAGATTGGGTGCTCGATACTGATTAGAAGCTCCTAACAGTTGAGACACTACGAGCCTCCCGTAAGTTCTCGATCGTAGTGTTGGAGAGCCTGTACACCCAATTTTTATTGAGTCTACCAGACGATCCTACCTCCATCCACAAATCCAAATCGAAATCTGGATGGGTCGCGATCGTCCCCATATCTCTCCCTCAACCGGCTATTATATGTCTCCTAAAAATTAAGAAAAGAAATCATCATATTCAATTCAAGAAAACTATAACTTACGAAATAAAATGGTTGAACGAACATACCACGAAGTGTTGAGCACGGTTGTCAACGAACTGTTGCACCTCCTTTTGGCGGCCTTGACTTTGCACGTGCGTCTCTACAAACAACTCCATTGGGCTTGGCTCACGTTCAAGAGACGTAGCCTGTAAGGAAAAAAATGAAAATGCTTAAATATATTTATAAATAAAACAAATTAATTAACGATATATTTCATTTAAATTATTCTTACCATTCGCTTCGTATGTACACTGAATGGAACGGAGCCGCCGATGCGCGTGGTCACCGAACAATGAATTTGTCAGTTCCGGTTGTCGGTACTGGACTATGAGCGTCGTGTGAACCGCTCAGAACTCACATGCTCAATATATTGCGGCCGTATATCCCCCGGGATGTATGGCGATTTGAAATCCCTTCAAACCATCATGTCATTCCAACTTTGAAGACCGTTATCTCTCGCACATTTTTTGGTTTTTTTTGTGTTTTATACCAAAAATCACGAAACCTACTTCCATAATGAAAAATTAGATTTTAAAACATAAAATTATAAAATAAAATATTGTATTATTTTCAATGTTACCTAATTGCCGCGTGATTCTCCCACACCCTCCTTGCAACATTGTCATGTGCGCTATCCCACTCGAATTTGTGTTGTGTATAAATAATTTTTTTAAAATAAAAATAGTATGAGATATAAAATTATAAAAATAATTTATTAAAAATAAGCTGGAAATTAGAAGTTAACACCTATCTGAAATCTTCGAAACCATACATCAATATAAGGTCTCCAATCAGGATATTTGGAAACCTGACTCCATTGAAATAATGGAATCTCCATCGACGATTTAAACGCCGATGTTATTACTCGGGCGACCTCAATGTTTGTGAACCTGAAAATAAATAAAATAAGTAAAATATTAATCAGTTGTTCATAAAATATGTTAGAAGTAAAAAAAACTAAAACCAAAACAAAGTTACATTGAAAAGTCGTCCTTCCAATGTGCCTGGTACTTGCTGGTGAATTGACCTCGCTGTGAAGGCACACCGTCTCTACGCTGTGAAACCGCACTCAACGAGGCAAAGATCGCGAGTCGGCTCAGGTGCCTCTTCTTGATCAGCACCTAAGGATAAGTCATCTTCGCTGCTAGAAGAACTAGTTGCAACCATCTGCTTACGACGTGCTGTTGATTTCATTCTACGCATCTACATAAATTTATACGAATAATTACATAATTAAATTTGATTTTTTTAAAAAAATCGACAGCACCTCTCCTATACTGGAGACTCCATTGAAAAATCTTATATATAACCTAACGTCTATACAAATTTAATAATAAAATAAAGAAAAAAAATAATATTTAATTTTATATATTCAACTAATATCTATAGAAATTCATCAATAACAATTAAAACAAAGAAAAAATAAAATAAAATAAAATCATTAAGCATATTAAATGAAAATACATACCTTTTAATTTGTTAAAAATAGAACTAGAGACTACAAGCAAAAAAAAAAAGTTTTGAAGCTAATGAAAGAAAAAAAACGAGATAGAGAACTCTAAAACGAAGGAGAGGAAAAATAAACTACATGGGCAGTTGCTGGGATTTATACTGCAATTTTATTGACAGCATCTCCGATGGACTATTTAAATAATATTAATTGTAATTATTTCGTCGATGAATTTTCAAACGTCTGTCAGTAAATTTTGAATTTCACACTAAAATTTTTAAACTACCCTCAATAATTTTCACAGTTTGTCGGTATATACACACAGTCCATTGGTGAGTTCGTCGGTATTGGTCAATTGCACTAGCAGAGAACTCTAACAGTTATGCCTCTTGTAACATACCGACGGACGGTACCTTCTGTATGGACGTCGTTGATTGTGGCAAATACAATAAATATTTTTCATTTCTCTGTGAAATACCGACAGACGGTATCCGTCTGCTCGGATGTCGATGATTATGCACTATGCATGACAGATTATGTTTGTATTGCCTATTTATCCTCTTGCAAATGCTTAAATTGCAAATTTCTCGTAGAGCACAGTAACAATAGTGAACAATTATAAACTAAATATTTCATGTTAAAACATATCATCCATAATATTACATTATAAAAAAATGTTTTACACTTTTGTGTTGTGATAGTTAGTCAGAATTTTCTTCTTCATCATCATCAAATGAATCGTCATCAACTCTATTGCACTCTTTAATGTGGATATCATCATCATTTTCATCAACATTTGCTTGTCCGCTAGAGCTTAGAACAACATTCAACTCATCTGCATCAATATCAACACAAAAATTCAAATGACCCATGTAAACCTCCGTATAAAAAGCAGGACCATCAATAGTAAGGTAACAGAAGTTTGAGATTTAACAAAAAACAAAAAAATGATGAAAGAAATAATTAATGATGAAAGAAATGAAGATAATGATCTTCATTAAAAAAATTAAAGGTATTGTTGAAGTTAAAATGAGGGTTACAAATCTTCAATTAAAATGCGTAACGTTAATGAAACTAGTAACGAGTTTCAATGAATAAAAGAACAAGTAAAAATAAGAAAATGATTTCAAGAAATTAACATGGTAATAAAGAGTAAGAATAATAAAGAATGGTATAAAAGAACATAAAAGAGTTACGGTGTAAGCATCCGTTAAAAAAATTTGGTAGAATTACCGTGAAACGGTAACAAGTTTGTAAATGAAATAAATGATAAAAAGATAAATAAAAATATTTCGAGAATATGAAAATGGTCTCAAGGATTTAGAGGAATGATTTATGAAATGAAATAATATGAAAAATTAGATTTTTGATAAGAAAATCATAAACTAACTAATTTTATGCTATCATGCATAAATTTCAATTCAACTGTCAGATAGGGTTGGGCATTTTCATGGAGTTTTTTGACATTTTGATCTTGCTTAAAAATTTCAGCTCAATCGGAGTTTGAAAATGCCTTACTATTTAGGTTAGAAGCTAGGTAACTAGCACGAAAATTAATTAAAGGCATAAAGGAAGGGCATTTTTGTAAACAAGTGAAAATTCATTACTATCTCCCTTTATAACAATCAACTGAACAACTATGAAGAAAAAAAAAGATAAAAACTTTCTATTTTCTCTATAAATTCTCAAAAATTCCTTCTTCAAGTGAAAAATCCAAGAATAATTCTTGATGATTTGTGAAGAAAACACAAGATTGGAGTGAATTTGGAAAGGAAAAGGACAAATGACTATGAAAAATGAAGAGTAAGAAATAAGAAATTGAAGAGAGAAGAAAAAAAATGGATGATATCTTGCAAATGTTTTCTTGATTTTGTTTGGGTAAGTGATGTTAAACCCTTTATTTGAATTCTATTGCACTTATTCAAGGTTTTGAAGAAATGTTAGTTTATGAGATTTTGATTTGAGTTGATGATTTTTTGAATTAACTGTTTAGAAGGTTAAAAATCATTATGGGTGATGTTCTTGAGCATGAAAAACTAATGGTTAACATGTTAACTATGGAAAAATTAAAAAGAAAATTATGGCAATTTTATTAGTTGACTACTAGCTAAAACTTGAACTTGAAAATGATGAAATTTGGAATTGGTTCCTTACAAAAGTTATAGATATGGATGTTATCTTTCCAATGAAACTAGTTTTAATTAAATTGGAGCTATAGAAATCTAGATATGAGTTAAAAACTAAAGACAAGTCAAACTATTGAACAAATCTTATATGCTTATGTAATGTGTGGTTTTGGATATGTAAAAGGTAGAACTAGGTTTTCTTTCTTATATGAAAGTTGTTGTTAGGATTTTATATTATAAATAAAACTGGTTTTTTTTTATTAATTTAGAGCTATAAAACTATAAATATGAGCTAAAAAATAAAGAAGGGTTAAATTGTGTCTTATTGGACAAATTATGTATATTATTGTAATGGGTGATTTTAGGTGTGTAAACGACATACATGAGTTCTTTTCTCTTCAACAAGATTGTGGCTTTCTATCTTAGTTTGCGGAAGAAGTAAGTCACTCTCAAAATCAAGTTCTATAACTTTAGTTATGAGCTAAATATAGAATAGTATTTTGGTTTGGTTAGACTAAACCAATCATGATTTGCCATTTCTAATTATTTACAAGATAGTGTTAGTTGATAAATATAAACTGATTTAAATGCATGATAATTTGATTTTAATGAGTATATTAAGCTCATCTTGCCCTTGCATGCATGTTATAAGAATTGAGAATGCATGTATGGTTAAATGATTAACAAATTTTATTTGTGAAGTATATTTATTATGTAAGTGAGTTGACACGACCAAAAGATTGATGTCTTTTCCCAAGTGTAGGAGTGTCGAAGTAATAAATAACCCGGTAAGACCGGGTCGAACCACAGGGAGGTTAATTGTATAAATTATAGATAACAATAATACAACAACAACAATAACAACAATAATAATAATAGTGAAGAAGAAGAGGAAGAAGTTGATGAGAACTTTGAGATGGAAGATTAACGTAAGGATTAAACAATGATAACAACAAATGTCAAGGTTAGAGGATCCACTAATGGTATTTCAAACAAGTATAGTATAAACTCTTTTTATTCAATTGGAAACCACACACAAAGGAGGTTCCAATCAGATTACAAATTGTTAACATGATTACATTAGTTATCTTATTCGAATAATGCTAATACTTGTAAATGTTTTCAGGCATTCATGATTATAACTTATGTTAACAACAAATCAAGTTCCTTTCATAGCTCGGTGTCGGTTATACCATACGGTATGGGCTATGAAAGTGCCAAGTATTTGTTGTACCAAGTGTTATACAACATAAATCTAGATTAACCATTTAACAAGCAAAGTATTAAAAGTGAATAAGATAACAAATATAAAGCATGTTAGTATCCAACATTAAAGTCCATGTTGAGTTTATATTATACTTATCCTTACACCATTAGTGTAACCTTTTCACCTTGACATAATTAACTTAGCTAGACATAATGAAAGAAAGAAACATAAATAAACAAGATAAGAACATAAGTAAGATAAAAGTTAACTAAGTAAAGGAAAGGAAGTGAAAGGCATAAACTTGATATTAATAAAAGCAAAGCATAAGCAATACAAAGAGAGAAAGCAAGAGCATGATCTTGATCTGAACACCAAGATACCTAAATACATGGCAAATGCCTCCTTTTATAGGCCAAAATTCGGAACTATTGATTTGTTGACTAATTGATGAATGGGTGGCCACATCTTGACTTGATGACAATTCTTATCTTCTTGTCTGCTAAAAACGTCATTGATGACGTCATAATTTGAACAAACTTCAATCATGCAAGTTCTAGGCAATTGTCTCATCTTTCCAGGGTAAAAATTTGAGATCATTTGGACTTCTAGAACTCGAGATATGGGCTGAACACTGAGCGATTAATGTCCGGGCTGCGAGGACAGATTCGGTCTTCTTCGTTGTTGCTACAATTTGGACTTGAAAACGGCCTTCTTAAATCTTGGACTCCTATGAAAGTTGTAGGCCTATGTCTTAGCTTTCCATCCATATAAGGTAGACCTAAATCCGAGATCTACAGCTCCGGATATGACCCGATTACCAAACAGTGTTCCAGTTTGGACTGCACCAAGATCTCTTTTCTAAGTTTGGCCATCTCTTTGTCCTTTCAATTTCAGTACTTCAACTCATCAATCAATTCTTTCATTTATGTGATAGGCCTGCATTTAAGATGAACATTTACCATAAATTAAAGGTATCTTATATTATTAGATATGTTATTATAAAACATGCTTTAGTTAAGGAGTTATTGATACTTCAAGTGCAAAATGATGATATAAAACCTTGATAAAAATACACTTTTAAGTACTAATCACACCCCCAACCAGCTTATTACTAGTCCCTAGTAATCAAAGCGTTAAAATAGAAAAACAATTTGCAACTTTCACAAAGCAAGGCATTCATCATTCAACTTCCATTATTCTATCCAGATAAACAAACTCTCATTAAATTTATATATCTGCTCAATACCTCTTAAACAAGATATTAATAAACCTTCCTTGTTATGTGCTCAATGTACAAAAACATAGATGATGGGGCTTTTATTGGAAGAAAACAATATTTGGTTCTAATGTTTAAGGTTAACTTCCTTGGGTTGGGATTATTATCTCTTTTTTTTTTTTTTTTTTTTTTTTTTTTTAATTTATATACATATAACTTAAAACACAATGCATCTTTAACCCATGTAACGAGCTTTCGGCTAATGACTCCCAGACAGTTGATCTTAGGGCATTAGGTGTTGAGACACCCCTACGAGCTTAGTAACTCGGGTTGCGAGATACTCGATACGTAGATAGTGCAATGTTTGATTCCCTTAAGCTTTTCTCTTTAACCCATGTAACAAGCTTTGGGCCAATAGCTCCCAAGTCGAGTTGACTTTAGGGTATTAGGTGTTAAAACACCCCTTCGGGCTTAATTGCTTAGGTTAGGGAGGCTACGAAATCAAACTTATCTACGTTTTTATTATCATTATTATTTTTATTTTTTTTTTTGTTTTTGTTTTTGTTTTTTTTTTTTTGTTTTTTGCAAATTATAGACTATCCCTATCCCTTAGTTGTTACCTTTAACAAAAGAACACAAATAATGTAATAATCCAATGTGCAACCCACAATCATATGTTAAAGTGTGTGTGTGAAAATGAAGGTTTAAGAATACTTGTTAAATAAGTATATGAGCAGAATCAAGTGATAACAATGCGAGAGTTTGTAAACCTGAATATTTCAAGAAGTATTCTAATAGGCCTTGTTATGAATATTGCAAATAACCATTGGAAAATGTTTACTAAGATGCGTCTCAAGAGTCACTCCCCCTTACTCTGCCATCCTAGTGATAACAGTTTTGCCAAATGGTTTTTAAAACAAAAACAGTTAGTTGGTTAGTTTTTTTTTTTTTTTTTTTTTAATACTACTACCCTCTCCCCCAACCAAAACGAGACATTGTCCTCAATGTCCTAAGGTAGAAAGATAGAGTATAGAAGACATCACCTGAAACAACGAACACTGACAAACCTGAAACACACTTAAACAAATATAAGAAATAATAGAACAAAATACTATGCTAGAAATAAAACCAAAAGACACAAGGATTCACAAACGAAGGCTCAAATCCAATCTAAGCTTTTTACGACTTTCTGTAGTTGACCAATTTATGCGACTCATGGAGGGATCAATTACAAGGATGAAAGATTGTAGTTTGTCGATCAATTGTTCAGCAGTAGCAGCAGAGATTATGATTTGTCGTGCCAAAGATGTTAGAAATTCCTGTTCCACAGCTTGATCAAGGAAAGACAACAAATTATCATAAAAACCATTAACATTGAGCAAACCTATAGGTTTATGGTGAATGTGCAAATGGGCCCAAGAGGAAATATGAAAGATCTCTTCCAATGTGCCTAGACCACCTGGTAAGGCAATGAAGGCATCAGCATGGTTAAACATTGTATTCATTCGATCAAACATTGGGGAGACCTGTAGTTCCTCTCCAATTGTTTTCCCAATGAAATCCCCTTTTGCTAAAGCTTCGGGGACGACCCCCAAAACTTGACTTCCTCCTAAAAATGCAGCTATTGACACACCCTCCATTAACCCAAGGCTACCTCCCCCATACACTAAATAAATCTTTCTCTCGCTAGGACCGACCAAGATGATTTGCTTGCTTCTAAAAATGCTATTTCCTTCCCAGGACTCGGATCCACCGAAAACACAAATATTTTTGATGTGATAACTTGAGGGACCTGCCATTTCTACACACTTCTATATCTGTCTAATGTAAGGGTTGAGTAGAAATGAGGGGAAGGAAGAGAAGATTTTATAGATGAGAAATTGAAGATGCAATCATACCCCTATATGTAGACCAGCTGGAGTCTCACACACTCTTTCTCTCTCTTTATTTAATTTTTTTTTAAAAAAAAGCATGTGTATGTACAGGTAGTTGTGATTGTGGCTCACATCTTCCCTTGGTTTTACGTCCAAGAACGGCTTAAACGCCCTCTATGGGTCGGGGATAGGCTTCCCATCCAGTTTTCTTAAAAACTGGCAAACAGGTCTTTTTTAGTCGATTCCCAAGACTAAGTCGATCATGTTCTTTATGAAAATGGGGCCATAAATCATGAATTGCACGATGCACATCTCCACTAGGATGCATCTCAAGTGTCAACAAAAGATTATCTAAAGACCCCTTATTCAGGCCATCCTTAATGAATTGTATTTTATCTTCACGGTTTATAGATACCATTCCTAAAGAACGACATGTTGCATTACAAGTCCATCTGGCACATCTGTGACAGACTTTCAGTCGTTTTGCATGACGTTTTTTTGCAAAAGTGCTTTTACCTGTTCCAGGCATGTGTGAAATGAAAGAATTGGAGGACTCACCTGATAATCGGACCTTTGCTTCAATCAGCCAGCGAATATCTTTAGGAATTCCATGATTCATTAACAACTTCAGTCTTGCACACCTAGCACGATAAATTTTTGTAATCGCATTCTGAGGCAGAGCGGGAAAGTACTTTTTCAATTTTTCAAGAGTGGTGTCCATTTTCAAATGAGAATTGGAGAAGAGAGTCAAAGAAGGGAGAAAAAGCAAAGTATTGCACAAATATACAGATATCAGTTATTATGGGAAACTGAAAGAACCGACTGAAGTCACGGAGTACCGTTATCCGCCATTTGACCGGGGTGAGAGAGACTAACAAAACAAAATTCACACCAAAAAGAAACACAAAACAATGTGAGAAAAACAAAATAATCAACCTTTATCTATAGGATCATTCAAACCAATGGATTCATTTTCACTAGGAAAATTATCAAAGTAAGTTTTCAAACGATGTCCATTTCCCTTAGAAACATTGTCATTCTTTGGATTCTCAATATCAAAGGCCTCATAAGGATACACATGTTTCTCAATAAATGGACCGCTCCATCTTGATCTTAGCTTTCCGGGAAATAAATGGAGTCGAGAATTATAAAGCAAAACTTTTTGACCAGTATCAACTTTTTGACAATTTTCACAAGTTTTGCAGAATGCATGTGTGTCCTTGAACATGGTGGGCCAATAAAATCCATTTTGTAAGATTTTTGCAGTTGTCTTTCTTGATGAGAAATGGCCCCCACATGCCTCGAAATGACAAAATTTAATGACACAACTTACCTCATTGTCGGAATGCATCTTCAAAATATTTGATCGGGACAATATTCGAATAAGTAAGGGTCATCCCAATAAAATTTCTTCACTTCGTTCAAAAACTTACCTTTGTCTTCGATACTCCAGTGAGTTGGCAAATCTCCTGAGGCAAGAAAATTGATATTTTTAGCAAACCAAGGCATTGAACTAAGAGAAAGTAAGGATTCATCAGGAAAGTAATCATCGATTGGTGTGATGTCGGATGTCGAATCTGTTGTCACTTTTGACAAAAGATCTGTATCAACATTTTCGGTGTCTTTTTCATCCGTGATTTCTTCCTAAGAATAAATCATTTGCAGATCTTCAGATTCATCCAATTCAATTTTACTCAAAGTAGATTCAAGTTGATCATAAACTAATTCTTCAATAGAATCTACTTCTTGTAAATCATTATCATCTCCAGGTTGCTTGCAAATGTTGAAAATATTCATCTCCAATGTCATGTTTCCAAAAGATAGCTTCATCAGTCCGTTCCTACAATTAATCAACGCATTAGAAGTTGCAAGAAACGGACGTCCTAAAATAACAGGAAATGAATTACATGCTTCAATAGGTTGTGTGTCCAAGACAATAAAATCCACAGGATAAATGAATTTATCAACTTGTACTAACACATCTTCAACTATTCCTCTAGGCACTTTTACGGATCTATCGGCAAGTAAAAGAGTTACGAAGTTGGTTTTAACTCACCTAGATTGAGACTTTGAAAAACTGAATATGGAAGTAAATTCACACTAGCTCCAAGATCAAGTAAGGCTTTTTCAATTTTATGCTCTCCAATAAAGCAAGAAATTGTAGGACAACCAGGGTCTTTATATTTCAAAGCATTATTGTTTTGAAGAATAGCACTTACTTGTTCGGCTAAAAAGGCTTTCTTTTTCACATTCAGTTTTCTCTTCACAAGGCACAGATCTTTCAAAAATTTAGCATAAGAAGGAACTCGTTTGATAGCATCCAGCAAAGGCATATTGATCCTTACCTGTTTGAAAGTTTCAAAGATTTCGTAGTTATGATTGACTTTCCTTTGTTTCGTCATGGCATGAGGAAATGGAAGTGCTTGCGGAGAATCGGTCTTTTCTTTGCAATGATCAGATTCAACCCCTTCCTTACCCTCAGAGATTGACTCATCATCATTCTCACAAGGTTCAAGAGTGGGTTTTTTAATAACCTTACCACTGCGAAGAGTGATGACTGATTTGGCTTGATCCATATGTTGGCTTCCAGAACTACTTGCATTCACATTGTATTGCACCTTTGGATTTTGTTGTGGTTGAGATGGAAACTTACCTTTCTCTTGGAAACTGAGAGCAGATGTCAATTTTGCAAGAGTATCTTTGAAATCTGTCATGCTTTGAGCAAGTTGAGTGTTAATTGCCTCTTGCTTTTCCATAAATGCATGCAATGTTTCCTCAAGATTTCTTCTAGGAGGTGGAGCATAAGGAGGTGCATATCCATGAGAATTTTGGAAATTATGTTGTGCTTGAAACGGTGGCTGTGAAGTTTGAGCATTATTGTTCTCACTCTTCCAACTGAAATTTGGATGATTTCTCCAACCAGGGTTATATGTTTGCGAATATGGGTTATGATTGGGCCTTTGAAAACTGTTTAATGCATGGGCTTGTTCATGGAGACATTCTTTAAAAGAAGGCAAGGTTGGACAGTCATTGGTTGAATGTTCGTTGGTTTCACAGATTTGACATGCAATGTCTTGAACAGATTTTAATTGACCACTCTTTTTCAATTCTAGTGCCTCAACTTTTCTAGCTAAAGATGCAAACTTGGCTTGGAGGTCATGATCTTCCCTAAGGTTGTACATACCTCCACTAGATGTATGAGGTTGGGTTTTACTTGGTGCCTCATAAGTTCCTGTAGTGTCCCAATTTTGCGCATTTTCAGCTAGCAAGTCTAGGTATTCCATCGCTTCATTAGGGTCTTTATCCTCAAAAGTTCCATTGCACATCAATTCAACCATTTGCCTATCTCTAGGAGTTAATCCTTCATAAAAATGTGAAACTAATCTCCATGTTTCAAAACCATGATGGGGGCAAGTATTAAGCAAGTCTCGATACCTATCCCAACATTGATAAAATGTTTCTCCTGGTTTTTGAGAGAAAGTAATGATTTGTCTTTTGAAAGAGTTCATTCTATGAGATGGAAAAAACTTCTTTAAAAATTGTTGTTGCATATCATCCCAAGCACGAATGGATCCAGGTCTCAAATTTTGTAGCCATGTTTTAGCTTTATCTTTTAATGAAAAAGGAAAAAGCTTCAATCTAATGGTGTTCATGCTACAATTTGAGTCATTATACGTGTTGCAAACCTCCTCAAATTCCCTTAAATGCAAGTATGGATTTTCTAAATCTAAGCCATGAAAAGATGGTAAAAGTTGAATAATGCCTGTCTTAAAATTAAAATGAGATGCATCCGGTGGAAAAACTATGCATGAGGGTGCACTTGTTCTTGTGGGATTCATGTGGTCTCTAAGAGTTCTAACCCGAATATTCTCATTATTCTCATTATGAAGCGATTGGTTATCTTCTTCACCATATTTTCTGAAAATGATGAGGATACCCTACAAAGTCTACCACTTAATGTACGTGACCACACTCTCATGCACGTGTAAGAAGAGAATAAAAGGAAGAAGAAAATAAAAGAAAGAGAAACAAAACAAACGAAACAAAGTTAGATACAACAAAAGAGAAAATAAAATAAATACTATAATTTGTACAAGAATTTACCTCCTCGGCAACGGCGCCAAAAAACTTGACACGACCAAAAGATTGATGTCTTTTCCCAAGTGTAGGAGTGTCGAAGTAATAAATAACCCGGTAAGACCGGGGTCGAACCACAGGGAGGTTAATTGTATAAATTATAGATAACAATAATACAACAACAACAATAACAACAATAATAATAATAGTGAAGAAGAAGAGGAAGAAGTTGATGAGAACTTTGAGATGGAAGATTAACGTAAGGATTAAACAATGATAACAACAAATGTCAAGGTTAGAGGATCCACTAATGGTATTTCAAACAAGTATAGTATAAACTCTTTTTATTCAATTGGAAACCACACACAAAGGAGGTTCCAATCGGATTACAAATTGTTAACATGATTACATTAGTTATCTTATTCGAATAATGCTAATACTTGTAAATGTTTTCGAGGCATTCATGATTATAACTTATGTTAACAACAAATCAAGTTCCTTTCATAGCTCGGGTGTCGGTTATACCATACAGGTATGGGCTATGAAAGTGCCAAGTATTTGTTGTACCAAGTGTTATACAACATAAATCTAGATTAACCATTTAACAAGCAAAGTATTAAAAGTGAATAAGATAACAAATATAAAGCATGTTAGTATCCAACATTAAAGTCCATGTTGAGTTTATATTATACTTATCCTTACACCATTAGTGTAACCTTTTCACCTTGACATAATTAACTTAGCTAGACATAATGAAAGAAAGAAACATAAATAAACAAGATAAGAACATAAGTAAGATAAAAGTTAACTAAGTAAAGGAAAGGAAGTGAAAGGCATAAACTTGATATTAATAAAAGCAAAGCATAAGCAATACAAAGAGAGAAAGCAAGAGCATGATCTTGATCTGAACACCAAGATACCTAAATACATGGCAAATGCCTCCTTTTATAGGCCAAAATTCGGAACTATTGATTTGTTGACTAATTGATGAATGGGTGGCCACATCTTGACTTGATGACAATTCTTATCTTCTTGTCTGCTAAAAACGTCATTGATGACGTCATAATTTGAACAAACTTCAATCATGCAAGTTCTAGGCAATTGTCTCATCTTTCCAGGGTAAAAATTTGAGATCATTTGGACTTCTAGAACTCGAGATATGGGCTGAACACTGAACAGTGTCTGGGCTGCAGGACAGATTCGGTCTTCTTCGTTGTTGCTACAATTTGGACTTGAAAACGGCCTTCTTAAATCTTGGACTCCTATGAAAGTTGTAGGCCTATGTCTTAGCTTTCCATCCATATAAGGTAGACCTAAATCCGAGATCTACACTCCAGATATGACCCGATTACCAAACAGTGTTCCGGTTTGGACTGCACCAAGATCTCTTTTCTAAGTTTGGCCATCTCTTTGTCCTTTCAATTTCAGCACTTCAACTCATCAATCAATTCTTTCATTTATGTGATAGGCCTGCATTTAAGATGAACATTTACCATAAATTAAAGGTATCTTATATTATTAGATATGTTATTATAAAACATGCTTTAGTTAAGGAGTTATTGATACTTCAAGTGCAAAATGATGATATAAAACCTTGATAAAAATACACTTTTAAGTACTAATCATGAGTGTATACATATCATGAAAATTATTGTGGCAATAAATGATGGTAGTGATTTTGTTCTTGAAATATTGGTGGCCTTTGATATAAATATAAATGATTAAATCTAAGGGTTTTGTTAGATTAAGGCATGTCGAGATGACATAAAATATATTGTAAGGCATGTTAAGAAAATTATGTGTATGAGTGATGAATTATTGGAATAGATACATGTAGAGGATTAAGCAATTATGTGCAAATGTACAATGTAAATTGATTGTGAACTTGTGTTTATCCGTGTTGTATGGAAAAAAATACAGGTGAAATTTAAATGAAAATGTATGAGTGATAATGATTGTTATATGGAGTTGTTGGAGAAGAGTTCGGGACGAAACCTGACTTCTAGAAAACTTGGATAATAGGAGTTAAGGTAAGAGATTTACACTCCCTGACTTCTTCTAAGTCAATCGAAGGAGCATCTTGGTATGGTTCAACCAACTTACTAGCTTGAAAGAATTCATCTATCACACTTGTGTCTTCGTTCTCATCCCGAACAACCTCGACACGACCATTGGGTTTTGTTTTTAAAATGGATAACCAATCAACTCTTGATCGGTCCTTTCTAAAGGAAGGGGTGTATGTGTAATAAACTTGTTGGCATTGCTTTGCGAAAACAAAGACGTCGTTTACATTGCGATGTCTTGCTTTTGAGTTGATTTCAACGAGACCATAGTGAGGATCTACTCTGATTCTCTGTCAATTGTGTCATACCAATAACATTTGAATAAAAACACTCTATTCTGCTCACTATGATATTGCAGTTCAATGACATCTTTCAATCTACCATAGTAGTCAACTTCAAACTCACTACAAATCGATCCCTTAATGTAAACACCGCTGTTGTATGTCTTTCTTCCATGCCCGTATTCTTCAGTATGAAAGACATATCCATTGACAAAATACTCGTTATAGCACTTGACTTTTCTTTCAGGGCCCAGGCTTAGTAAAGATCGTGAAATAGCAACACTACCTCCCATTTGATAAACCTTGTAAATTAAATACAACAATAATCAATAAACGGATATTATGTAATATTGACATACAATTAATTAATTACATTGCAAGAGATAATGAGTTTGTGATAGGACTTACATGTGTTCTAAACCGTGTGGCAAATTGTTCATCTTGTAATTGAAAGATCTGGAATTCGGTCAGTTGTGAGTTATTGGAGAGTAAGTATCGTCGATGTTGCCTGCAAGGTTGTTCCAAATTATATGAGTTTATGGTATAACAAAACATAAATAGTACACTCTTGACAAAGTTTAAGTCGAACATCTACTTACTTAATTTTTACGGTTACAGAACAGCGCTACATCCAATCTAGCCTTGATGTTGTCATTTGTCTTCCCCTTCACATCCATGACGGTGTTGAAAATGTTCTCAAACACGTTCTTTTCAATGTGCATGACGTCAAGGCTATGGCAGACAAGATTGGTTTTCCAATAAGGAAGCTCCCAAAAGATACTTCGCTTCACCCAGTTATGGGTCAAACCAAAACTATTGGTTTTCCAATAAGGAAGCTCCCAAAAGATACTTCGCTTCACCCAGTTATGGGTCAAACCAAAACTAGGAAACTTATGATTACCTAATTGGAGACCAAACACAATGTCACCGTACTCTGACACAACATCAAGCAATTCTTCACTAGAAAGACACGGGGGTGCAACATCATTTTCAACTCTGCCAACAAAGAAATCATTTCTATTTTTTCAGTACCTGTGATTCGGCGGCAAGAAACGACGGTGACAGTAAAAAAAAAAGCTTTACCCCTGTTTGTTAACGTGAATGCCTTGTTATTCTCCATACAATATGGACATGCTAGCTTTCCATGCGTGCTCCAACCAGAAACCATTCCATAAGCTGGGAAATCATTGATAGTCCACATCAAAGCCGTTCTCATAACAAAATTTTGTTTCCTCGAGATGTCATAAGTCAAAGCTCCAAAGGACCACAACTGCGTCAACTCATCAATCAACGGACAAAGACAAACATCTATATTCTGACCCGAACTACTCGGACCTGGTATGACCATAGATAAAAACATGAACTCCAGCCTCATACACATCCCCGGTGGAAAGTTATAAACCGTTAGTATGACCGGCTAACAAGATTAAGGAGCAGCAAATGACCCGAATGGGTTGAATCTGTCTGTACATGACCCAAAACGCATGTTCCTTGATTCAGCTGAAAAGTGAGGATGCACACTACTAAAGTGTTTCAAGGCTTCTCCGTCAGAAGGATGCACCATCACTCCAACAACCGCATGATGTGATTGGTGTCATGTCATGTGCTCAACAGTCTTTGGTGACATGAATAACCTCTGCAGTCTAGGTGTGATTGGGAAGTATCTAAGTTTTTTATATGCCACGAGAGTCTTCCCTCTACCAGTTCTGGGTTTGTAACGGAAATGCCCACATGTTATGCACTCGGTCAACTCAGCATTTTCAAGGTAATATAACATGCAGAAGTTAGGGCACATGTCAATTTTCTAGTATCCTAAACCGAGGGGTTTCATCATGGACTTGGCAGCATAGATGTTCTCTTTCAGCCTGTTCCCTTCAGTTAAAATGCTTCTCGCCCATTCGATAATCTTGTCATAACCGGTCTCACTCAACCCCTGATCTAACTTGATGGTGAACACTTGTGCTACGACTAATAATTTACTGTGGTTCGTGCAGCCATCCCATAATGGTTCGTCATAATCTTTCAACAGATCAAAAAACCTTACTGCATCTGCATTAGGTTCTTCTTCTACGATTGGACATTCACTGACATTACCTTCACTCATTCTCATTGCATCCATAACCATATTCCTGTAAGGATTACTGTTCTCATTTCCAACTTCATGCATGTTGCTAACACTAGAAGTTGACCCAACCACCCGTTCTACCATGCTCTCATGAGGAACAAATAGTTCTCCGTGTGCATACCAACACAGGTAATCCTCCATGAACCCTATGGTTAGAAGATGTATCGTTACAACATCTTGATGTAGAAACTTTAAATTTTTACACTTCCTACATGGACACCTAATACCGCCATCAGTAAAATTCCTTGGGATAGATGTTGCGAAATTAATAAAACCCTGAACACCATTACAATGATCCATCCTCCGCAATCCTTGGGGTGAGTCCCGATACATCCATGAACGATCATCTATGACTTCTATTGAATCTCTATAAAACATAACAAAAATATTGGTTTCTTATGTTAAATATTCATTATCAATTATCTAACAAACTAAAAAAACACTTACGTTAAATATTCATTATCAATTATCAATTATCAACTATCAACGTTCATATATACAAATTTAAACATATATGAATTTACGGAAATCACAACTTCGCAATAGAATTGATAACAATTAAAACAGACTCGTTAAACAAGCTATTATTGACATCTAATTCGGTGTAATTCAAACAAAATTTCAACAATTTACAAACAAATATAATTTGACAAAATCTAAAACAAACTATAACAACTACAAAATTATACATTCATACTACAAGTTTCTTTGACAAATAACAATCAAACAAGTACATACGTTAACAAAATACATATACTAAAAAAACAATAAAATTCACATTTAAATGTTAAAACTAAAAAGGATAGATTTACTTATAAAAAATGATAAAATCCACAAGAACGGATGTTATGACCATGTACAAAGTATAAGAAACTTGAGTGTTTGTGTTGAGAAGAGAGGAGAGTTGGGATGGGTGGTTGGCTGCAATTTGGGAGGGGAGAGGTGGGATGGGGAAGAAGAAGGGGAAGAAGAAGGAGAAATAGAGGAAGAGAGTGTCGGCAGAGTGGGTATAGGGTATATACTGGCTTTTACCAATGGAATCACCTACAGACATGTTCCGTCAGTGATTTCACCGGTGGAAGTGCCACGTCATTGTACGGCTATCACGGTTTGAATCCCTCGGTAATTTCGTCGGTAAAATCGTCTGAAAAAATCCGCGTCATCACACCGTTGCAACTTTCCAAAAAAACTGTATCGTCCGTCGGTGATAGGGTCGGTATATACCAACAGATTTTGAGATGAAATTATTCCCGTCGGTAAAAATTTCCGACGAAAAAATTCCGTCAATAATTCCGTTGGTTTTCTTCAATTTTCTAGTAGTGCCCCCGGTGCCTTTTTGGGGGTGCTTGAGAGGTCGTCCGTTGCCAATACCCTGACTTTCATAATGATATTTTAATCCTTCATGTGGTTAGCTGGTTTAAGGTTTTGCATTGGTGGCCATTTCTTCTTTTTCTTCTCTCTCACCTTGAATTTCATGATTGACCCTTCAAAATTTTATGGCAGCCCTTCAATTTTTTTCTCATTCTGACTTGATCTCTATTTTTTTAATTTCTATTTGTTTTATTTTAAATGATTTATTAAATTATATTTTTTTTTCAATTTCATCCTCTTTTTGTTTATTTATGTTTTGAGATTCAGTTTCTATTCTTTTGATTGTTACTTATTTTGTTAAGGATGGTTTTAAAAATTGAATTTATTTTGTGACTTCATCCTTCTATAGTTGTTTTCCTGTCGGATTTAATTCTCATTCTTTTAATTGCTATTTTTTTTTAACTTTGAAAAAAATTTAAATTTGATATTTTTCTAAGTTTTATCCTTCAATATTAAATTGGTTGGGAATTGAACTTTTTAGTTGAGTCAGGTTTGAGATTTAATGGATTGAGAGTTTGAGGGAATAACCTAGGTTTAAGAGATTCACTCGGGTTTGGTTTTGTTTTTCCTTGTTCTTAAGCTCATGTTTTTTCAGTTTCATCCTTGAGCATTTATTAGATTTTAGATTAGGCTTTTTGATTAACTTAGGTTTAGGAGATTCACCTGGGTTTGCTTTTTTTTTTTCTTTTTTAAGCTCATGTTTTTTTTTGTTTTACCCTTCAACATTTATTAGATTTTAGATTGGGCACTGTTGTTTTTTTTTTAATTTTCTTTTTGTTGGATTTTTTTGACAAATATTGAAAATGATCCTGATCATCTTGCCCTTCAACATTGAATTGTTTAATGATTAAACTTCATAGTTTTATTCAATTTGCATTTGTCGAGATTATCTTGATTTAGCAAAAAAGTCTGTCGTTGTCAATTTTGATGATAACCACATTGAAGAGTACGATGAAGCTGATGATAACAATTCAATTGAGGACGAAGATGAAAATTCTGACTAAGTAAACATGCTGTAAAGCCTTATTTTTATAATGTAATATTTTGGAACATGAAATATTTATTCTTCTTTAATTGTCAGCTCTTGTTATTGTGCTGTGTGTGCTTCAAGTTTTAATTCAAGATTTTGTGCAGGAGAATAGACAAAAATACATGGAGGAAATATTAACGGTTTCACCAATGGCAACACCGGCAGAATGGTACCCGTTGGTATTTCACAGAGAGTTGAAAAAATTTTACGGAATTGTGCCACAATCACCAACGGCTTGGCACCCGTCTGTATTTCACAGAGAGTTGAAAAACATTTATGGAATTGAGCCACAATCAGCGACGGCAATATCGACGGGCTGGCACCCATCGGTATTTCACAGAGAGTTAAGAGAAAATTATGGAATTGTGCCACAATCAGTGACGGCAATACCGACGGGCTGGCACCCGTCAATATTTCACAGAGAGTTGAGAGAAAATTACAAAATTATGCCACAATCACCGACGGATTCACGACGGTTGGCACATATCCCGAAGCACACACATGTCGAGGCGTGGTCGGTCGACATGTTTACCGATGGATTTGTCGGCACGTTTACCGATGGAATTACCGTCGGCACATTTACCGACGGATTAGCCGATGGATGAAAAAGTCTGGCGGGATTTTTGAAATTTTTTGGTGCGAATATCAATTCATTACCGATGAAATTTAATGCCACCGACAATAATAAATGTTCCGTCAGTAATACCATTGAAAAAATTGCTATATAAAACCCCCCCTCCCCCCATTTGGTTCATTTTTTCTCTCGGCTCTTCATCTCCATTTCTCTTCTCCTCTCCGTTTGTATTTAGTTTTTGGAAGAGATTTTATTGTTTTGGTGGTAGTTTTAAACATATTAAAAGGTATGTATTCTTTTTTCTTTATCTTTGTATTTTTTTTTTAATTATGATTATTTTTTGGTGTTCTTTGTTTTGTGTATTGTTTGTAGATAAAATCTTAAAATCAACACACTATTAAGGTAAGCATTTTTTATTCCTAAATTTATTTTGAATTGTTGTAGTGCTTTTTAGTTTTGTGTATTGTTTATTTTGTGTTTAGGATGTTTTGTGTAGTGTTCTTTAGTTTTTTCATTTTATTTATTAATTTTATGATATTATTGTTTGTATTGCCATAATTGTTATTGTTGAATTTATGTTTTAAATGTTAATTGAAATATAGAATTAAATTTAATTAGTTTATCTTAATTTTAGGATATTATTGTTTGTATTGCTATAATTGTTATTATTGAATTTATGTTTTAAATGTTAATTGAAATATAGAATTAAATTTAATTAGTTTATCTTAATTTTAGGATATTATTGTTTGTATTACCATAATTGTTATTGGTGAATTTATGTTTTAAATGTTAATTAAAATATAGAATTAAATTTAATTAGTTTATCTTAATTTTAGGATATTATTGTTTGTATTGCCATAATTGTTATTGCTGAATTTATGTTTTAAATATTAATTGAAATATAGAATTAAATTTAATTAGTTTATCTTAATTTTAGGATATTATTATTTGTATTACCATAATTGTTATTGTTGAATTTATGTTTTAAATGTTAATTGAAATATAGAATTAAATTTAATTAGTTTATCTTAATTTTAGGATATTATTGTTTGTATTGCCATAATTGTTATTGCTGAATTTATGTTTTAAATATTAATAGAAATATAGAATTAAATTTAATTAGTTTATCTTAATTTTAGGATATTATTGTTTGTTATGTTGTTTATTATTTTGATTAATTTTAATTGCTATTAATAAATTTGTATTGATGTTAGTTGAAAATATATAGATGTTGAATTTTTATAGATGTTAGGTTGTATATGTTAGGTTGTATAGAGTTGATTTTGCAATATTTGTGTAATTATCAATATTTGTAAGTATAAAAATTGTGAGTAATCTCTAATATAGGGAAGGTGCTGTCGAATTTTTTTAAATGATTGAATTTCTATAGATGTTAGGTTGTATATATGATGTTGTTGGAGTCAATTGGTTTGTGGTTATTGTAAAGATTTGCAGGTTTGAAAAGCGTGGGTAGTCTTTAGTATAGGGGAGGTCTTCTTCGAACGTTTTTTAAATAATCAAAGTTAATTATGTAATTATTCGTATAAATTTATGTAGATGCGTAGAATGAAATCTACAGCACGTCGTCAGCAGATGGTTGCAGCTAGTTCTTCTAACAGCGAGGAGGACGTATCCTTAGGTGTTGATCACGACAAGGAATCTGCGCCAACTTGTGATGCTGCCTCTTCTAGCGCGGTTTCACAGCGCAGAAGCGGTGTGCCTTCACAGCGAGGTCAATTCACCCGTGGAAGGATGACCTCTCAATGTAAGTTTGTTTAGGTTTTAGTTTTTATATACCTACATATACTTATAACATAATTTATGAACAACTAATTAATATTTTATTAATTTAATTTAATTTCAGGTTCACAAACATTGAGGCTGCCAGGACAATAACATTGACGTTTAATCGTCAATGGAGATTCCATTGTTTCAATGGAGTCAGGTTTCTAGACATCCTGAGTGGAGACCTAATATCGATGCATGGTTTCAGGCAATTTCGGTCGGTGTTAACTTTTAATTTCCAGCTTATTTTTAATAAATTATTTTTATAATTTTATATCTTGTACTATTTTTATTTTCTATAAATTATTTATATACACAACATAAATTTGAGTGGGATAGGGCAAACAACAATGTTGTGAGGAGAGTATGGGAGAATCACGCGGCAACTAGGTAACATCGAAAATAATATTTATTTTTGTTTTATAATTTTATGTTCTAAATTCTAATGTGTTACTATGGAAGTAGGTTGCGTGATTTTTGGTATGACACCCAAAAAAAATCAAAAAGACATGCGAGGGATAACAGTCTTGAAGGATGGAATGAGGTGGCGGTTTGGCGGAAATTCAAACCGCCATTCATCTCGGGAGATATATAGACAGCATATATTGAGCATGTGACCTCAGAGCGATTTTCACGATGCTCACAGTCCGGCGCCAACAACCAGAACCGGCAAATTCATGGTTCGGTGACCACGCACACTGGCGGCTCCGTCCCATTCAGGCTGCATCTCTTGGACGTGAGCTGAGTCCAATGGAGTTGTTTGTAGAGACGCATGTGCAGAGTCAAGACCGCCAAAAGGGGGTGCAGTAGTTTGTGGACAACCGTGCTCAGAACTTCGTGGTATGTTCATTCAATCATTTTATATTGTAAGTTATTATTTTCTTGAATTGAATATGATGATTTTTTTTAAAATTTTCAGGAGACCTGTGATAGCCGGTTGAGGGAGATATATGGGGAAGATCCTTCGACCCATCTGGATTTCGATTCGGATTTGTGGATGGAGGTGGGATCGTCTGGTGGACCTGAAAAAAATCGGGTCTACGGGCTCTCCAACACTATGGTCGAAAACTTGCGGTCGGCCCGTAGTGTCTCAACCATTGGGAGCTCTCCATCAGTATCGAGCACCCAGTCTGAGGAGTTCATTGCCTTGAAACAACAATATCAACAACTCTCGATGAATTATGATCAGGTCCGTCAAATGGTCATGGAGATGAGATTAAGGATGGGTGATGATACATGTGCAGCTCTGATGCAACCATATTATTCGATAGTTTCATATTTAACTAGTGTTTTGCCTATGTTTTATATATATAATACCTTGATATTCTTTGTTTATTGTTTTAAAGGCACTTTTAGATGAAAGATGCAAAAAGAAGTAAATTGGAGGTAATTGACAGATTCGACCGTCAGTCAATGTTTTATGCAGAGCATGAGCTCTAGAGATCAAAATGAAGTGATTCCAGTGGCATTAAAAAGCTAACATCCATACCTTTCTGGAAATATAAGGCAAGAAAATAAAATAAGGAAGATCATGGAAATCACAGCCTTCAAAGTCAAATCTCGCAATCTGCTAGTGTTGACCTTTAGTCATTCCGACTTAAATTTATGGAGCTACAGAAGTCTGATTGATACAAACTTAATTTTTTTGGATTCCTGACTCAAAGGCCTATCAACTCTCCAAAGTTGATCCCAAAAAGATTTCATATAAGGGAGATATAATTTTTCAAAGCTGACAACTGAATTATGCCAGCAAATAGGTTTCGTGAAGAAACGAGTCCAAATTACGTTCCGAAGCATCTAAACCGATATCCAAGTTTTTATTTCATAAATTTAGCTCCTCTAAGTTAAAACTTGAAGATTCCATGCAAGGCTATTTCTCCTTTTTTAGGAAATTAGTTAATGAAGTACTTAAATGTAAATTGTCTATTTAAGGGAGGACTATTTTGTAACATAGAGACTAGAGTTTTCTAGGATATAAAAAGAATGAGAGAAGAGAAGGGGGGCAGCCAGCCAAGAAGAGAAAAATGCCCCCTTCCTCTAAGAAACCCGAAATCATGCATTCTTCCTTCTTTTTTATTAGTTTTTCAACAAACATGTAAGGCGAAACACTTTTTTCCTAGTTGCAAAGACACGGAAACCTTCAGATTTCAAGAACGGTGAGATTTATTTTACCTTTGCTTTTCAGTTTATATGATGAATATATTTGTTCTCCTATGCTTATTTCTCCTATGATTGTTTATTTTAATTGCTAGAGCAGATTCTAAGTTATTATTGTAGACAATCTATTGCTAAGTTTGATATCAAAATCGGAGTTATGGTACATGAACTTGTGAAGCAACTGAGTTTAATAATTGTGGCGAATCTACGTTATTAATCTTAGAGAGAACATTCAATCAAATCAAACATAGACTGCAGACAGATATGTTTTCTTGATTAATCAACTTATCTAGTTTTTAAGGTCGCCATTGAATTAAAGTTATAGTGCGGACACTGTGGTTGTTTGATGGTTAGGGTTAGTTATACGACGGATCCGTTAACTAACCAATGTTAAGAAGAGATAAATATTCAGAATATAAATTGATATTTTGTTTCCATGATCGCTTCCGATTTACGTAGGTGGATGTGTGCTTGCGACCAAGGTTTGTTCTCTTGATAATTTTTTGATTTTATTTAATTTTGCTTGATAGTTTTATATTTTCTTTTGCTTTAGCCTAGATAACGTCCAAATCCCCCCCTCCCAAATTGCATATCATCTAGCATAATAATCTAACTTAAACCTTCCTCGTGGGATCGACCCCTTGCTTGCTCTATACTATCTTGTGTGTTGTGTTTTAAGATAGGGTAATTAATCTGTGCGACCACGATATCGCAACAAGCTCCTTTTTGGCCGTACGGTCCCGGGAACAACCAGCCTCCTCCTCCTCCTCCAGCTCCGCCGCTATTCTAGTTTAATTTTGTTTTTTGAACACATTAAATTTGTAATGAATATTTGGATGAATATTATTTAACATTATTTTTATATTTTTAATGTTTAATACAATTTTATTTGTTTATTAAGCTTTTTAACTATTAATAAATTATTTTATATATATATTTTAAATATATACCAATGGCTTACCGATAGCTCCCGGCCGTTGGTATTTTACTAAGAGTTGCCAAACAATTACCACCCATGCCATAATTACCGATGGAATATTTTCGTCGGTGTTTACCATAACTATTCCTAACGGCCTATCCGTCGGTAATTACCGTTGAAAATTCAGACGGGTGTGGTCTGTCGGTAATGTTCTCGTGGGAAAAAAAAAATTTGTCGCGCGTCGCCGTCTGTAAGATCGTCGGTGTTCTGTCGGTGATTCGTTTTTTTTATTTCTGACTGAATTAGCGACGGAACAGGGAATTACCGACGACGGTGAGACCGTCGGTAATAATTTCATCAATAGATTTCATGCATTACACCGACGGAAATTAGTCCGTCGGTGAAACTGTTTAATGGTGTAGTGGGGCATCCGCGCACACATGTATGTGACAATTTTTTTCATTACTTCAAATATTTACTAAATTACAAAGCAACTCCTAATTTAAATTAAAAAAATACATAAAAACCATAATGAAAAGATGAAAATACCCTTTCACACCAACCTTATTTTTTTTTAATTATAATGTCAAATATATCTTTTAAATGTACTAAAAAAAGATGAAAAAACCCCTCTTTGCAAGTTTAATATTTTCTTAATTTTAAAGGCATTCACATCATTTTGGTATGAAAAAAAAATCAAAAGACAAAAACACTCCTTGACAAAAGCTATATATTTATTTGTTTTTAAGGGTAATAAAGTCATTTTACTCTAAAAAAAAATGTATAGATCAATTTATACTCAATCAATTTAATAATAACCCATGGATCTCGTAATCGACTGTTTCTTCATCTAGATCGGTTTGCACAGCACTCAGAACATGGTTGACTTCTTCCACAAGTGAAAGGGTTGTTGCCCGGTTGAGAAAGAATTTATTTAATCACCTTATTAACCAGGTAAAAAGATTACTACGGTAGGAGTTCTTTACAGTGTTCTCTCTAACTCACCATGCTCTATTGGCTACAGTTAATGGTTGGTGAATTTTGCAGGAGATAGCCTTCTTTGATGTGACTAGAACAGGAGAGCTACTGAGCAGGTTTTCTGAAGATACACAGATCATAAAAAATGCCGCAACCTCAAATCTTTCTGAGGCCCTAAGAAACGTATCAACAGCACTTATTGTGCGTACCTTCTGCGATTCTAGATTCCTTATTGAGTTTACAATGAATTTCTTTGATATTCAGGCGTTATTGTTTGTTGGGTTATGATAACCTTTGGGTTGTTATTTCTGCAGCCTAAATTTGGTGGGAAGATAATAGACATTGTGTCAGGAGATACAGAAACTCCTGAACAGAAAGCTGAAGGTTTACGTGCTGTCAACAGCACCATACTAGAAATCTTTCTCGTTGTCATAGTTGGGTATGGCTGGTGGTGTTATCCTTGCCTTTTTTATTCTTTTGCTTTATAATAGTAAAAGGCTTACCTCATCCGGTTGCTTCCCAGATAGACAACCTGCTTAATTCTGCTTCCTTGTCATATTATAGACAGATATTGTCTTAATGCATTGGTGGTCTGGCTCTAATTGTTTCATCTGTGAAGTGATAGAATTCATGATGATTTTTGTGGATTTTCGAGGGGTTTATTAATCTCAATCGACTGTTTCTTCATCTAGTTCGGTTTGCACAGCACTCAGAACATGGTTGATTTCTTCCACAAGTGAAAGGGTTGTTGCCCGGTTGAGAAAGAATTTATTTAATCACCTTATTAACCAGGTAAAACGATTACTACGGTAGGAGTTCTTTACAGTGTTCTCTCTAACTCACCA
Source organism: Populus x sibirica (assembly GCA_019202695.1). NCBI lineage: Eukaryota > Viridiplantae > Streptophyta > Magnoliopsida > Malpighiales > Salicaceae > Populus > Populus x sibirica. The sequence goes on along the minus strand of JAGMVL010000416.1, from coordinate 480,013 downwards.
TGCTCTATTGGCTACAGTTAATGGTTGGTGAATTTTGCAGGAGATAGCCTTCTTTGATGTGACTAGAACAGGAGAGCTACTGAGCAGGTTATCTGAAGATACACAGATCATAAAAAATGCCGCAACCTCAAATCTTTCTGAGGCCCTAAGAAACGTATCAACAGCACTTATTGGTCTTGGCTTCATGCTTGCGACATCATGGAAGTTAACTTGTAAGCATTTAATTATTGGACTGGTAGTATGCGAACGTCACTATTCAAGAGTCCATGGTGCTCATCACGGGCTTTTTTATTCGTTTACTCTTAGTGTTGGCTTTGGTGGTTGTGCCGGCTATTTCTGTTGCTGTGAGTCAATTTGGCCGCTTCCTTCGTGAAATTTCTCACAAGACTCAAGCTGCAGCTGCTGCTTCTGCTTCAATTGCTGAGGTATATTTTTTTCAATTAAAATTGTGATTATCACCTGTTGAACATAGAAAATTGATGAGGGATTACGTAATCCATTGATCAATATTTCTTCAAGCGAAAGTCTGGATTTTCATAAGATTTAAGAATTGCTAAATGATGAGTGAGATGGTATAAACATGGTGATATAGAGGCTTTTTCACTGCTAAAGTACCTTTTCTTTTAAATTTTTTTCATTAGTGTACCTACATGTGTAAGTACTCTACAAATATGATACTGTGATCCCGATGGAATACCCTGCAATGACCAGTTAAATGCTTTTCCCTGCAAATGCTGAACATGTAAATTGATGTAAAATTATGCTAAAAGGTCATTCATAGTGGGAGTAAATGCTAAGATCTTGAAGGAAGATTAGGTCACATAAATGATATATAGGAAAGCTTTTAGCATGATAACTTTTCCTTCGTTCTTTTTCCTTTTTGGTGTGAAAATTTATTATGATTACAATGCAAAGGGTCTCTTTGCATATTACTGTACTGAAATGTTACTAGAAACTGTCTACTGTGAAATCTTGAGCAAGGATGATATCCTCTCAATATGTGGTTTTTGTGCTATAAGTTACATATTATATTTGGCATCCTGTTGGAAATCACATGTGAACTATATCATTGGTGCTTAGGAATCTTTCGGCGCTATACGAACAGTCAGATCTTTTGCACAAGAAGGTTATGAGAGTTCACGCTATTCTGAGAAAGTTGATGAGACATTGAAGCTTGGACTTAAACAAGCTGTAAGCTCCTTTGTCTTGTTTGATCTACTCTTCAAACTCACCTGAGCATACAACAAAATAATAATAATAAATAGATCATCATGTCCTTGTTTACATGGATCTTCTGATCTACCTGCTTACTGGTACAGAAAATGGTTGGGCTCTTCTTTGGAGGTCTGAATGCTGCATCAACCCTCTCAGTGATCATAGTAGTGATATATGGAGCTAACTTGACAATCACAGGATCTATGACCGCTGGTGCTCTTACATCCTTCATTCTCTACAGCCTCACAGGTAACTATTACCTAATTTGCAATTGGTTTTGATGGTTTCACATTATCAATATCGAAATCTCCGAGCTCCAGTTTGATGGTCTAATTTTACTTGCAGTTGGTGGCTCTATATCCGGCTTGTCAGGATTATACACCATAGCAATGAAAGCTGCGGGAGCCAGCAGGAGGGTTTTTCAGCTTCTAGATCGTGTTTCTTCCATGCTGAAGTCAGGAAATAAGTGTCCTTTAAGGTTAGTCCTGAGATTCTCGTTCCTCTGATATGCCTGTGAGTGATTCCATGAGTTAACCATGGAATATGTTGAACAGTAATCCTATTTTGAGAGTGCCAATCAGGCCATTACATATCTGTGGAGTCTGGACTAAGAATCATTTTGCCCATCCATCATTTTTGCTTTTTAGGAACCAATTGAATATGAAATTATGAATTTCAGAAGTTACCATGAAATTACTTAATCATCATCTAATCAAGTATATTTTCAATCAAGATCGTCCTCATCTTGCTGGTTTGTGTGGAAAAAAAAATCACATGAAAAAAAAAAAATTATAAAATCCAGGCATCTTGTGATTTGAAAAAGAGAAGGAATTTCTCAAGTGATAATTGGTTTTCCTTCTATTCTAGTGAACAAGTTGGTGATGTGGAATTAGATGATGTATGGTTTGCCTATCCATCTCGTCCAAACGATATGGTTCTCCAGGTAAATTAGCTTCCCTTAACTACCTCTCAGATGTTACTATGTGTTCATGCCATATCCTGATGATAGAACTGGATACGTTCTTTCAATTACAGGGAATAACATTGAAACTGCAGCCTGGCTCAAAAGTTGCTCTTGTTGGCCCGAGTGGTGGAGGAAAAGTACCATTCCTTTCCTTTTTTCTATTCTTTTAAGAAATATACTGAGTTCTTATGCTGCTTCAGTATTTATACAGAAAATTCCAATTGGAGTGCTTATAGACTAAGTTTGAGGTTTGAAACATAAAGCTGAACGTCGCATGCCTCTTATGCTTATATTATTTTTCCTGTTGCAGACCACAATAGCAAACTTGATTGAAAGGTTTTATGACCCAATTAAAGGAAAGGTTCTCTTAAATGGAGTTCCTCTAGTAGAAATATCACATGAACATCTACACAGGAAGGTAATTTTCATTTTCCCTTTTCATGTCAGATAGGAAAAAAAAAGTGATGTACTTTGTTTCTCCCTGACATGAGATGCTCGTATAAATTTTAGATATGTTTGATTAGATTTTTGTTTCATAACTTGGTTCTTTCATGGTCTAGAGATTTTCTATCCATAATAGACACAGCTCTTTATTGTATTTGTACAGATCAGTATAGTGAGCCAAGAGCCTGTTCTTTTCAACTGCTCTATAGAGCAGAATATAGCCTATGGGTGTGAGGGTAAAGTGAGTAGCATGGATATAGAAAATGCAGCGGTAAGTTTTCTACCTCTTCTAACTTGCCACACAATTCCTCTAACTTTAACTTTCAGCTTTAGCTAACGTAACATCGATATTGCAGAAAATGGCCAATGCACATGATTTCATATCAAAATTCCCAGATAAATATCAAACTTTCGTAGGAGAACGTGGGCTAAGACTTTCAGGTGGTCAGAAACAGAGGGTAGCAATTGCTAGAGCCATACTGATGAACCCAAGTATCCTCCTCCTTGATGAAGCGACTAGTGCTTTGGATGCTGAAAGTGAATATCTAGTGCAGGTCAGTTTGCATGACAACCTAAACAGTCTTCGTTTTAGTTTCTTAGATTTTTTTTCCAAAATATTGATACCATTTATTTCTGACATAATTTTTTTACAAGTTATCTCATGGTGGAAATTTTGCAGGATGCCATGGATTCTCTAATGAAGGGAAGGACTGTTCTAGTTATAGCCCACAGGTTATCAACTGTCCAAAGTGCGGACATTGTGGCTGTTGTTTCTGATGGTCAGATAGTGGAGAGGGGCACTCATGAAGAGCTCCTTAGCAAGGATGGGGTCTACACTGCACTAGTGAAGAGACAACTACAAGGACCCAAAACAGAAGTGTAGTTCGAAACCCTAAAATATGAACCATGAACGTGGTGGTGAAAGTGAACCTACGAAGCTCTATAGTTAATATATCATGTTAGTTGATTGTTTTTAGGACTCCAACGTGTCTAAGTATCAGAAATTATTTGATGCTTCCATTCTGTTTTTAGTTTGTCCTAGTCTTTAGGAAGTGGTTAGTTTGTTGAAACATGTTGCTTTTCATGGCACATGTTGCTGTTCATGGCTAATTCTCGGTTTCAGTTATTTTTTTCTGTTTCTATATAATGTAAGCTTGTTGCATAATAAAATTGAATTCCCAGTTTGCATTCTCTTACCTACTCTTCTATCTTTCTTCTTTCTGCATATCTATAAACTTCTACCTCTGTTATACTCCTTTCTTTCTTTAAAACTTACAAATTGGTATCAGAGCTTTTTTCTTAAGGGATCTGTGTGTGAGCTTGACATATCATGGAAGCTGAAACAAGTTTCTCCTCAATTGCTCCGCCGGTGTTCAATGGAGACAACTACCAGATTTGGGCAGTACGCATGGAGACATATTTAGAAGCTTTGGATCTTTAGGAAGTAGTGGAAGAAGACTATGATGTTCCTGTACTTCCAAACAATCCCACCATGACACAGATCAAAACTCATAAAGAGATGAAGACGAAGAAGTCGAAGGCCAAAGCATGCTTGTTTGCTGCGGTGTCATCAACAATCTTCACAAGAATAATATCCCGTAAGACAGCCAAGTCTATATGGGATTACCTTAAGGAAGAATATGCAAGAGACGAAAGGATAAGAGGAATGCAGGTTTTAAATTTGATAAGGGATTTCAAGTTGCAAAAGATGAAGGAATCTGAAACAATTAAAGAGTATTCAGATAGACTTCTTGGAATTGCAAATAAAATCAGGCTACTCGGGTCTGAATTCAGTGACTCAAGGATTGTAGAAAAAATCCTTGTCACAGTACCTGAAAGGTATGAAACGACAGTTACCATCTTGGAAAATACCAAGGATCTGTCAAAAATTTCTTTGGCAGAATTACTTAATTCTCTACAGGCACAAGAGCAGAGACGACATATGAGGCAAGAGGTCAACACTGAAGGAGCCTTATTTGCAAAACATCACGGAGCTTTCAAAAACAAAAGGAAAGAGAAGAAAGGCCAAGAGGGAAATTCTTTTGCTCCTGTTTTGAATAACAACAGAAGTAAAAAAGAAAGCTTCAAGGTAAATATCCTCCTTGTCATCATTGTAAAAAGGAAGGTCACCCTCCATTCAAATGTTGGAGGAGACCTGATGCAAAATGTTCAAAATGCAATCAAATGGGACATGAAGCAGTAATTTGCAAGGGAAAAGCTCAGCAGCATGAAGTTGACGCCCAAGTTGCAGAACAAGAGGATGAAGATCAGCTTTTTGTAGCATCCTGCTTTGCAAGTAGTAGTTTAACTGCAAGTTGGTTAATTGACAGTGGTTGTACCAACCACATGACCAATGACAAGAAGCTCTTCAGAGATTTGAGGCAAACTGACATTACTAAAGTCAAAATTGGCAATGGTGATTACATCTCTGTCAAAGGAAGAGGGACAATCACCATAACTAGCACTGCAGGCACAGAAACAATTTCTAATGTTCTCTACGTACCAGAAATTAATCAAAATTTATTGAGCGTAGGCCAATTGATTGAAAAAGGCTTTAAAGTGATCTTTGAAGATAGTTTCTGTCACATACTGGATGTCAACAGTGAGGAAATTCTCAAAGTGAGAATGAAAGGAAAAAGTTTTTCTTTTGATCCTATCAAAGAGGAACTTACTGCATTCTCCATGAAAGCTTGCAACACTGAGATATGGCACAAGCGACTCAGTCATTGTCACTTAGGAAGGATGCAACTTATGCAGGAAAGGGAACTCACAGTTGGCTTACCAACCTTTGAAGATCACTTACTGAATTGTCATGCTTGTCAATACGGTAAACAAAATAGGAGACCATTCCCAAAGTCATCATGGAGAGCCACTCACAAGTTGCAGCTAATCCACATAGATGTATCGGGTCCTCAAAGAACTGAATCATTAGCAGGTAGTCGATATTACATTGCTTTTATTGATGATTTTTCAAGAATGTGCTGGATTTTTTTCTTGAAATTCAAGTCAGAAGTAGCTGGAGTTTTCTGGAAGTTTAAGAAAATGGTAGAAAATCAAAGTGGCTGCAAAATTCAAACTGTAAGGTCAGATAATGGAAAGGAGTATACTTCAGCAGAATTTAATATGTTTTGTGAAGAAGCTGGCATTGAACACCAGCTTACTGCTCCTTACACTCCTCAGCAAAACGGAGTAAGTGAAAGGAGAAACAGGTACATAATGGAGATGACCAGATGCATGCTACATGACAAGGAGTTGCCCAAAAAATTTTGGGTTTAGCGGCCCATCTTCTTTGTTATTTTGCGAACAGTATTACCCATCAAGGCATTGAAGGATAAAACTCCATTTGAGGCATGGTATGACTATAAACCTTCACTTAATTTTCTTAGAGTGTTTGGTAGCTTGTGTTTCTCTCACATTCCACGGGCCAAGCGGGATAAACTTGATAAAAAGTCGAACCAGGCATCTTTGTTGGGTACAACTTCATCCTCAAAGGCATATAAGGTTTATTAACCTCAAACAGGGAAGATAATTGTCAGTAGAGATGTGTTCTTCAATGAAGAAGAGAAATGGAATTCGGAACAAACAAGAGAGACATCCACGAGCATGCAAAAATCAAGTCTTTCCTCCCAAACAAGAGAAGAGCAAGCATCAGAACAGTGGCAAGAAGAATTGGAGGATGATTTACCAACTCGTGAAACAAGACAACTCCATGATATTTATCAAAGATGCAATGTGGCCATTTGTGAACCTGCTGGTTATGAAGAAGCCATCAAAGACCAAAAATGGCAGAAGGCAATGGAGGAGGAGCTGTCAATGATAAAAAAAGAACAAAACTTGGGAACTAGTTGACAGGCCAAAGGATAGGAAAATTATTGGAGTAAAATGGATGTTTAGAACCAAGCTCAATGCAGATGGATCCATCAACAAACACAAAGCCAGGCTTGTTGTCAAGGGATATGCTCAAGTTTTTGGAGTTGATTACTCGGATACATTTGCCCCTGTTGCTAGATTGGATACTATTCGGCTTGTGCTAGCTATAGCAGCTTAAAATGGGTGGAAGGTGTTTCAACTAGATGTAAAATTTGCGTTTTTGAATGGTATTTTGTAGGAGGAAATCTATGTTGAACAGCCCGAGGGATTCATGAAACAAGGTGAAGAGGAGAAGGTCTACTTGCTCAAGAAGGCTCTATATGGCTTGAAACAAGCACCTAGAGCATGGTATAGCAAGATAGATGAGCATCTGTCAAGCCTAGGATTTCAGAAAAGCATGTCAGAGGCTACTCTTTATATGAAATGTAAAGGAGACGATCTGCTTATAGTCTCTCTTTACGTTGATGATCTCTTAATCACAGGTGGCAATGCCAAGCTTATTGAAGAGTTCAAAAGGGAAATGATGAAATTTTTTGAAATGACAGACCTTGGACTCATGGCATACTTTCTGGGAATGGAGATTAAACTGTTAGAAAATGAAGTTTTCATTTATCAAAAGAAATATGCCAAGGAAATTCTCAAGAAGTTTCATATGGAGGACTGTAAGGCAATGGCTACTCCAATGAATCCAAAGGAGAGCTTAAGTAAGGAGGAAGACACAGACAAAGTTGAAGAAGGCTATTTCAGAAGCATGATTGGTTGCCTAATGTACCTAACTGCAACCAGGCCAGATATTCTTTTTGCTGTAAGCATTCTCTCACGTTACATGCATTGTGCTAGTGAAATGCATCTTAAAGCTGCAAAAAGAGTCATTAGTGCTAGTGAAATGCATCTTAAAGCTGCAAAAAGAGTCATTAGATATATCAAAGGAACTATTGACTTTGGTGTAAAATTCAAGAAGTGTCAAAACCTCAAGTTGCTGGGATTTTCTGACAGTGATTGGGGTGGATCCGTGGATGACATGAAGAGTACATCTGGGTACTGTTTTAACCTAGGATCAAGAGTTTTCTCATAGAGTTCCAAGAAGCAAGAGACTGTAGCACAGTCTACTGGAGAGGCTGAATTTATTGCTGCTACAGCAGTAGTGACTCAAGCATTGTGGCTGAGGAAGTTGTTTTGTGATTTACATTTAAAGCAACAAAAAGATACAGAGGTATTTATGGACAATCAGGCAACAATTGCAATCTCCCACAATCCAATTTTTCATGGAAAAACCAAGCATTTCAAGATCAAATTTTTCTTTTTAAGAGAAGTGCAGAAGAAAGGAGAAGTGAGCCTCATTTATTGCAGATCTGAAGATCAGCTCACAGACATTTTTACAAAACCTTTACCAGCAAATAAGTTTAAACTTCTTAGGTAAAGACTCGGAGTTTGCAGCTCCTAAAACATGGAGGAGTGTTAGTTGATTTTTTTTAGGACTGCAACGTGTCTAAGTATCAGAAATTGTTTTATGCTTCCATTCTGTTTTTAGTTTGTCGTAGTCTTTAGGAAGTGGTTAGTTTGTTGAAACATGTTGCTGTTCATGGCACATGTTGCTGTTCATGGCTTAATTCTCGGTTTCAGTTATTTTTTTCTGTTTCTATATAATGTAAGCTTGTTGCATAATAAAATTGAATTCCCGCATTCTCTTACCTACTCTTCTATCTTTCTTCTATCTTTCTTCTTTCTGCATATCCATAAACTTCTACCTCGTTATACTCCTTTCTTTCTTTAAAACTTACATATCAGAAGAACATGTTAATTTATCAAATCAAATCAAAATGAGGATATCTTATGATCAAGTCCTTATTGTTTCAGATACTATTGAGAAGGGAAAACTAAGAGGAGCTGATTTGCCAAGATAATCCATGGCTGACGTTTCATTTATGCCTATTCGGGCATTTGGATTAGCATACTGACTCATCAAAATTATTAGAGAAAATCATGTGTCCTCATTTAACAGTGAACATCTTCGAATTGCTCTTCTACAATAATCACAATCTTTATGGTTAATCCAAGACATCAACAAATGTTAGGCTCCCACAGTTGAGATAATGACATAATGTCCCTATATTTGTAGATCCGCAGCTATTTCAAAAATAGTAGAGCAATGAAACTTTAACCTACTTGAGAATTGAGACTATATGGGTAAAAAATGAGCTAGTTTCCATGCCATAATCCCATTTCCTTAAATTTACCTTGTTGTAGCTGTTGTACTTCACTTATTATACTGATCATTGTCTGCTATATTATGTCAAATTCTTAATAATCCAAACCTAAATATGAAGCTTCGTATTATAGAATGTATATGTATATATATGAATATTATAGGCACTATTCTAGTGTTGTAATCTCTATCTTTACTATTTTATATTGACCTGTACATATAAATAGAAAAGAATTGGTTAACTAATAGGTTAAGCCTCCTACTTCTTCTCAACTTGGTATCAGAGCCTTTTGCCATCATAACTCCTCTCTTCCTCTCCTAAATGGACTTCGATGTTGCTGCCGACTTCTCCCTCTACCAAACCAGCATTGCAGCCCAGTCGGCCACTCACAGGCTACTCCTCCCATAGTAGCAGCCTCCTCAACTTGCAGAACAAAACGATGACTCTTCTTCTCATATTTTTGTTGTTCCTCTTCACATTATGGAGACATCAACTCCAGCTATAGTTGTTTTGTCCAACACTTAACAAGTTGTTTCGTTGAAACTTACAAACATAAATTATCTTTATTAGCGAATGCAGATGAAGTCATACCTTCTTGGTCAGGGAGTTTTTCACTTTGTTGATGGCTCAATGTCGTGTCCCCCCCTCTCATATTTATGACAGTTTTGTTGGTTCCTCTTCGGCAATCAACCTCTCTTTTCTTTATTGGAAGCAATAGAATTAACTTATTTTGAGTGCATTACTCTTCTCTCTCACCATGGATGTGTTGCACCTTATGGTCAATTGTCATACCTCGCATTGTGTTTGGCGCACCCTTGAAAAGTTCTCATGTCTCTGTCTAATTCTCGCATTATACAACTCTATAGGTCCTTTCAAAATCTTCGACAAGGTGATGTTTCGGTTACTATGTATATACAACAAGCAAAATTGTTATTTGATGAATTGACTGCTGCTGGCCGGCCTATCACTCTTGAAAACTTCAATCTCTATGTGTTTCGTGGTTCGTGGTGAGTTTAAAGACTTAGTAGCCAGCCTTATGACCAAGGCTGAACTGTTTTCATATGCCAACCTTCATAGTCATCTCCTTACCCATGAATTTCTACACAAAACCTCCCTTCAATCCATGGATACAAGCTCATTTTTACTGCTTCAGTCACCGCTACTGCCAATGCCTTCTGCTCACCTTGCCATATCTCAGCACAACCCCAATTTTAGTCGTAACAGGGGTCATTCTCGTGGCAACTAGCGTCCCACCAGCAACTGCCATAACCACCAAAACAGGTTTAACTACCTTGGCTTTCATTGCTCTACTCTTGCTGATTGGAGGCAGAGCAATTATCAGCAGAACAGGCACTCCTTTGGGCCGGACAGAGGTCCTCTCACCGGTTTTTTAAGCAAAATGTAAAGTGTCAATTGTGCACAGCTTGCTGTTGGTCACACAGTTCCATATTATACATAGCTTTGGGGCAGTGGTCAGCAACTTTCTAACCACCTTGTTGTTGGTAACGTTTACGCGAAGCACTTGGTTCCCGGGACAACGGTGTGAACCAACACATTACACCTAATCTTCCAACTCTAACTGATTTTACATCCTATCTTGATAATGACCATTTGCATGTTGGTGACAGTAAGGGCCTTGCCATATCCTATATTGAACATTCCACGTTACATTTCCCAAAATGTATTTTTAAATTATCTACCATTCTTCATGTGCCTCATATTACCAAACCACTACTTTTTATTGAGAAATTTTATTGTCATAATAATGTTTATTTTGAATTTCAGTATCTGTGTTTTATGTAAAGGATATCATCACCAAGAAAGTGCTCATTTCTGATCAGAGTAATGATGGTCTCTATGTTTTGTCTGAGTCTTCTGCAATGTCCATTCCTCAAGATTATTTGTCTTCTTGCATCTTTACAACTACTAATATGTGGCATCGTCAATTGGGTCATCTTACTTCTAGACACTCTCTTACTCAATGTCAAGTTTGTCCACTAAGCAAGTCGTCGCTCTGTCGTTGAGACCTACGGGTCACAAAACTACTACCCCACTTGATTTAATATTTAGTGATGTTTGGGGCCCTGCTCCTATGTTTTCTTCTGATGGTTTTCATTACTTTAGTATCTTTATCGATGTGTATACCAAACATAAATGGTTTTATCCTATTATGGCAAAATCATATGTGTTTTCTATATTTTATCATTTTCAAACACTTGTTGAGTGTCAGTTTTCACGTAGAATTAAATCTGTTGAAACTGATTGGGGTGGTGAATATCGTAAGTTAAACCGGTTCTTTCAGACTATTGGTATTCATCACAGGTTAATTTATCCTCATACCCATGAACAAAATGGCATAGTTGAGCGTCGTCATCAACACATTGTCGAAACCGGTCTTACCCTCCTAAGACAATGTAGTGCTCCATTAAGATTTTAGAACTATGTGTTTGAATCATCAATATATCTTATTAATCGCATGCCTACTCTTGTCCTCCAAAATAAATCTTTGTTTGAGTGTCGGTTCATCGTACTCCTAATTATGATTTTCTCATACTTTTAGGTGTCTTTATTTTCTTTTTTTGTGTCGATATCATGCTCATAAGTTGTATTTTAGTTCATCTCCTTATGTGTTCTCAAGATATAGTTCCTCTCATCTTGGTTATCATTTTCTTGATTTAACGTCTCAATATATTTATGTCACTCGTCATGTTCGTTTTCATGAAGATGTGTTTCCTTTTGCAAATTTTGAACAGATAGCACAACAACCATTCACCTCCTCCCAACATACACATCTCCCCACCTTGAATCCTACCCTAAATTTTCACCTTACTACCCCACCAATTAACCAAACCAACAACTCTAACCGGCCACCAGCCGCACCCATTCTGCTCCACTACTCACCCACCATGTCTACCACCATCTCATCGCCACCCAGCCATGCCCCTCTATCACCATCTGCTTGTTTTTATAATGATCATTGTGCAGGAACAAGTTCTTCTTTTTTTAGAGTTGCATGCTTCCAGTTCTCCACTCTCTGTTGTTGTGCAATTTAGTCCTTCGATAGACTCTCCTGCATGTGGTCCTCCGTCCTCGGTTGCTGAAAATCATCTTGCTCACAACATTTGCAACTACCTCTATTATTCCAATATATCGGGTAGTGTCTCCTCTTACCTATAGACCAATTTTTTTTTATGATGCTAACAGGTATGAGGCTTGGCATGGTGCTATGCGCGATAAAATTCAGGCCTTGTGTTCTAATGACACATGGTCCTTGATTCCTTTTCATCCTTTAATGAATATTGTTGGTAATCAATGGGTGTACAGGATAAAACGTCATGTTGATGGGAGCATTGAAAGGTATAAGGCGCGTCTGATTGCTAGAGGTTTTACTCATCAAGAAGGCATTGATTACTTTGAAACTTTCAATCCTGTTATCAAACAGTCGACCTTCAGATTAGTCTTCTTCATTATGGTTTCATATAATTGGAAGATACATCAGCTTGATATCCATAATGTTTTCCTCAATAGTGTTTTTAATGAAAAGGTCTACATGAAACAACCCCTAGGTTTTGTTGACTCTACCCTTCCTTCTCATGTATGCAGATTGCATAAGTCGTTATATGGTGTAAAACAGGCTCTGCGGCCTTGGTACACTCATCTGAGTGATTTCCTACTCTCTACTGGCTTTCATGCCTCTAAGGTTGACACCTTATTATTTATCTTGTCTGTTGGTGCTGATATCTTATATCTTTTGATTTATCTTGATGATATTCTACTTACAGGTAGCAACTTTACTATGCTTGACCGCCTAACACAGTTGTTGAGCTAAGAGTTCAAGCTTCATGACTTAGGTGTTGTTCATTATTTTTTATGTATTGAGGTTTAGTCCATCAGTATGGGTTTGATGTTATGATAGCATAAGTATATTCTTGACATTCTCACTTGGCCTGGTATAACTTCTTGCAAACTTGTTGATACTCCTATCTCTACCTCCAAAGTTACCATACTGCCAAATCCCTTGTTTTTTTTTTATCTTATACAATTTTGTCAAACCATGGGTGCTCTTTAATATCTCAACTTTACGAGACTAGATATTTGTTTTGCTGTTAACAGAGTTTATCAGTTTATGCATGCTCCTACAGATTCTCATTCGGCTGCCGTGAAAAACATTTTACATTATCTTCATGTACGGCAACGTATGGCTTACATATCACTCGCATTTCATCTTTTGCATTACATGGCTTTACGAATGTAGATTGGGCGGGTAGTATTGATGATCATAAATATATGGGTGGTTACCCTTTTTTTTTATCGGACGCTGATTTCGTGGAAATTAGATATGCAACGTATAGTTGCTCGCTCCTCTACTTAAGCTAAGTATAAAACTTTAGCAAATGGCACTACTGAGGTTATCTAGCTTCAGTATATATTGACAAATCTATAAATCCCTTCTATTTTTGTTCATACCATTTGGAGTGATAATCTTGATGCTTCTTATTTATCTGTGAATCCTATCTTTCATGCTTGTACAAAATATGTTGAGGTTGATTATCATTTTATACGAGATAGGGTTGTGAAGAAAGAGATTCAAATTTTTTTTATCTCCTCCTAGGATCAACTTGTAATATATCTTCACTAAGCCACTTTTTACTGCTTCTTTTACTATTTTTCGCTTCAAGTTTCGGGTCGTTCCTCCACCCTCGTCTTGAGATGGCATATTATAGAGTGTATATATAGGAAATATTATAAACATTATTCTAGTGTTGTAATCTCTACCTTTACTATTGTATATTGCTCTACACATATAAATAGAAAAGGATTGGCTAACTAATAGGTTAAGCCTCCCACTTCTTCTCAACTCTCCGAGTACATGTTGGTTGAGAACTGTTGAGGATAATTGCATGCACGAGTCTATCATGATCAGTTAAAAGTCAACTTCTAGAATAACTTGAATTTCCTTGCTTCACAGCTTCTAGCTGTCAAAATTTTTTTAAAAAAAAATGGTTAATACACATATTTTTTGTCAAATTAAAAATAGGGTCTATTCATTTTTAGAGTTAAAACTTTATTGAAAATATTCTCCAACATGAATTTTCTAACATGAAATATTAACATAACTAAAACAAATTGTGAGTTAATCAAAAATTGATATCATTAGTTGATATATAATATTTTCTTGTATCTTATATAGTGAAAAGTTAAAAATTAGCTCTTAGAGCACTAAAGCTTTTAAAGAGAAGATGACATAGGTGAACTAGGCTTTGAGCTTAATCCACACTCAGCTCGACTAGGGCATTAGCTCCAAGGTCAAACCTAGTTTCATTGTAAAATAATTTTTTGGTTTATAAAGAATTATTTTCCTGTTTATTTTGGGCTTAGACTTGGGTTTGGTGTAAGATATTTTTATAGCCCACACAAAATTATGTTTTGCCAACCTAGTTTGTTTAGCTAGCCCGTGAATAAATATTTTGAACTGTAACCTTTCACTTCTTGAATAATTTTTTTTTCAAAGAAAAAATTATAGTTTTTAAGGAAAAAAAAAGAGTAAGGTTTTCTTGTTATACCAGATAATTAAAGCAAAACAATGAGACTTAATTTTAGTAATTACCAGAATTAATTTTGCATTAGTTTTGGTTTCAAAAATCAGTATAATAAGGGATTGAAGCGGAGATGCTCTACAATACTAAACAATACATCTTCTACCTTCTTTCCAGCATTTGTTTGCTTTGTTTTCTTTAGTTACCAGAGCTTAGATTCAGTTTTTTGTATAGATATTTTGAGTTTTTTTTCATGGTTTATGGACTTTTATTAGTAATGCAATTAATCAAGGTAGTGTTATTGAAATCCGCATTTCCAACTAATTGTAATCAATTTACTTGCATTGAGTGACTAAAGACAAACGATACAATTCTTGATAGCAACTTAATCTACATTTCTTTATATTCTAAGTTATTCAACAAATAAGTATATTAAACTATACGTTTAAGGTAGTTTGTATATTGTTTTTCTATGCATGCTTTGTTCATAAACTTATGATTTTTTACCTTTAAAATTATAAAGCTATTTTGAATGTTTTAAGAGGGCATCATCAACATCATCATCCATTCCTTTCTTGAGTTATGCATCATCACCATCTTTAGTCAACTAGGAAGGATGTTTGTTCCTTCTTCCACTATATCTTCATTAAGTAAGGCATCATCCACAGGATCATTATCTTTTTTCAGTTGTGCATTTAATTCCATGAAGAAATCAGTTTAAGCCAATTTATGCTCTAAAATGATAGTTTGTTTTGTTAACAAGATGGTAATGTTGTCCTTAGGTTTGTTTCCTTGTTCAACTATTAACATGTTTGAAATAGGTTAATTTTTTTCCTTAGTTAGAGTGACTTTCTTGATTCTTTTAAAAGAAATATCCCTTTTCTATTCCTTCTAAATAATTAAGGTTGTTTTTTTGCATGCTATGTCTTTAACCTATTATTGTATTACTCATTTTCTTCATTTTAATTCTTAATTGTTAGCCTATTTAATTGGACAATTTTATTGATATACCGCTTATTGTTATGTCTTTGTCCCTTGCCTTTCCTTTTTCAGATCATGGTTGGTAATTTCATTTAAACTTCCTTATCATTTTTCCAGTGTCATTTTCCACTTTCCTATAAATTTCCTTATGAATCTTCCTCTTGAGTTGTTTGGGATCTAAAACAACCTTTTAAATAGATGAAAATGATGTTTTTATTAGAATCTTTCACATTTTTTCTGTCAAAGTCCTTTTATTGTATTTTTAGTAGTTTTAGTATAAGATTAGACTCAATTCTACCTAATATTGATCATATGTGTGGTAGCCTAATCTAAAATCAAATAAACGTTCAATGCTAAAACTGAAAAAACATGAGCTTAAAAACAAGAAAAAAAAACCAAACCCGAGTGAATCTCTTAATCCTAGGTTATTTCCTCAAACTCACAATCCATTAAATCTCAAACCTGACTCAACTAAGAAGTTCAATTCCCAACTAATTTAATATTGAAGAATAAAACTTAGAAAAATATCAAATTTTAAAAAAAATCAAATTTAAAAAAATAGCAATAAAAAATAAGAATTAAATATGATTGGAAAACAACTATAGAATGATGAAATTGCAAAATAAATTCAATTTAAAACCATCCTTAACAAAATATGTATCAATCAAAAGAATAAAGATCAAATCTGACACATAAAAAAACAAAAGGAGGATGAAATTGAAAAAAAATATAATTTAATAGATCATTTAAAATAAAACAAATAGGAATCACAAAAATAGAAACCAAGTCGGGATGAGAAAACAATAGAAGGGCTGCCAAGAAATTTTGAAGGGTCAGGCATGAAATTCAAGGTGGAGAGAGAAGAAAAAAAAAGAAATGGCCACCAGCTGCTGGCCACATGAAAGGATTAAAACATCATTGTGAAAGTCAAGGTATTGGCAATGGACGACATCTCATGCGCTCCTAAAAAGGCGTTAGGGGCATCCACGCGCACATACATGCAACAATTTTTTTCATTACTTCAAATATTTACTAAATTACAAAGCAACTCCTAATTGAAATTCAAAAATATATAAAAACCATAATGAAAAGATGAAAATACCCTTTCACACAAACATTAATTTTTTTTATTATAATGTCAAATATATCTTTTTACTGTACTAAAAAAAGATGAAAAAACGCCTCTTTGCAAGTTTAATATTTTCTTAATTTTAAAGGCATTCACATCATTTTGGTATGAAAAAAAAAATCAAAAAACAAAAACACTCCTTGACAAAAGCTATGTATTTATTTGTTTTTAAGGGTAACAAAGTCATTTCACTATGTAAAAAGAAATGTATAGACCAATTTATACTCAATTAATTTAATAATAACCCATGGATCTCGTAATAGAAATTATAAAAAATGCGTGACAAAACATAGTGGCATGATAGAACTTATAACTTAAGTATTCTAGAAAATATATTAACGCAGTTATTGTGCCTCTTATTCAAATTCAAATTGAATAGTTACATCCTGACCAAACCAAATCAAAAAATTGTATAAAAATTCTTATTCTAGCTATTGAAATTAACACAATCTATGAATTATATTTTAGAAGCATGTTAATGTAATAACATATATAAAAAAAATTGTAAATTTATACTTCAACTCATATTTAAACAAACAATTTTCAAATTATTTCTAGTAATACATGAACTCACATAAATAGAGTTTTGCTCTAAAAAGGGTGGGAAAATTGTTGTGTCAATGTACAGTGGATTTCACGCCTCTTCTCTTCCTAGGATGTAACTTGGCTTGATTTTGGAGGCTTTTAGTTGGAATTAAGGTTGTTAAAATCGCGATTTTAACATGGCACGGAAAGTGTAATATAAACTCGGATCGTAAAAACGGATCGTAAAATCATAAAATTATAAGGAATTTTAAAATACATTAACAAAAAATTCATGCTTCAAATAAAAATTCAAGAATCAACTCAAATCAGCCTTGTAATCAATCCAAACATTTTATGATTGTAATTAACTTTTTGTTATACATAACAATTCACAAAACTATAATATTGAAATGGAATCCTAAAATCATTCCATCATTCCACAGTATAAATGGACAGCCCACAGCCCCACACTCCACAAAGCAAAAAACATGATTTAACGATTTCAATTTTCACCCGATTAATTCATTTCAATTCAGTCCAATTAATTCAGTCCTATAATACTGAAATGGCATTCAATTCAGTCAAATCCAACAATTTTCAGTCCAATTTTCACCCCATTAATTCAGTCCTATAATACTGAAATGGCATTCAATTCAGTCAAATCCAACAATTTTCAGTCCAATTTTCACCTCATTAATTCAGTCCAATTAATTCAGTCCTATACTATTGAAATGGCATTAAATTCAGTCTAATTCAACACTTTTCAGTCCAATTTTCACCCCATTAATTCAATTCAATTCAGTCCAATTAATTCAGTCCTATAATACTGAAATGGCATTCAATTTAGTCCAATTCAACAGTTTTTAGTCCAATTTTCACCCGATTAATTCAGTCCAATTAATTCAGTCAAGATATATACTATGGCATTCAATTCAACAATTTTCAGTCCATTCAATTTTCACACGATCAATTCAGTCCATCCAATTTTCACCCGATCAATTCCATTCAATTCAATTCAACATTATACATATACAAATTACGGAGACCTGGGCAAAATCAAAATTATAATTAATAATTATAGGGTAACAGCTAACAGGGCAAAATCAAAATCTATTACAGGGGAATATACAATTATGATTTACGGGGCAAAATCAACTACTGCAGTGATAATGATGAAGGCAAAATCAACTTACGGTGAAGAGTCGTTGATGATGATGGTTGAACAGCTGCCGGTGAAGAGGCCTAATGTCGCCTGCTGCTGTTGATGAAGAGGAAGTCGTTAGCTATTAAAGATGGGAAAGAAAGGAGATCGTTGTCGGCGTGCCGCTGTTGATGAAGATTGAAGAGGAAGCCCGAAGCCGTGAGCTGTTGAGGAGATCGTCATCGCTGTTAAAATCACGATAAACAGAAAAGGAAGCCGCGATCGTGAGCACTGAGGAAAGAGAAGGAGTGAAGACTAGACCGTGACTGCTTTTGTGGAGATCGTCGTTGCCGCTTTTGTGGTTGCCGATGCCCGGTTGGTTAATTAGAGAAGGGGATTAGGGATTAGCCGATTAGGGATTTGTTCGATTGGAAAAAAGAAAGAGCCTTTTGTGAGTTGTGAAGAGTGATTGATTCCCTGAAGACCGCGTGGCGTGAGTTGCGTGATTATGCATTTCCACAGCCAATAGGCGCCTGACAGCTGGACCATGGGGGGGAATTTTGTTTCAGTGCATCATTTTGTTACAATCGCAAAATCGATCCTGAAATCGCGATTTTGCGCGACTTCATCTGATTTTAGCGATTTCAGCCGATTTCAACCCGATTTCACCCATTTTCAATT
The DNA here is from genome assembly GCA_019202695.1 of Populus x sibirica. Lineage (NCBI taxonomy): Eukaryota > Viridiplantae > Streptophyta > Magnoliopsida > Malpighiales > Salicaceae > Populus > Populus x sibirica. The sequence continues at coordinate 461,319 of JAGMVL010000416.1, read as the reverse complement.
TTTTCAAGCGATTCAACATGTAAAACATGTTTTAACTCGTAAAATCATACGATTTTACGAGTCAAAACATGATTTTAACAAACTTGGTTGGAATTCGCTCTTTCTTCTCTTGGCTTCAGTTGGCTAAGCTTTTTATATGTGCCCTTTCTTCACCTTGTCTTATGTGTGCCTTTTTTGCCGTTTCTTTTTCATACTTTGCTCTCCGCATGCAGCAATCTACTTTTAGCTTTCCACGTTTTCTTTTGTGAAAAAAACAAAAAAAAAATAAAAGATTGTTTACCTATGTTTCATTTCTTCCTAGACTTGCCATTTTTTAAAAAAGAAAAAGAAAAAAAAAGATTGCTTAAACATATCAAACCCTTTTTCCTCCCTGTCTATGTCTATTGGAACATAAATGGAGGTTAATAGGGGTGAGCAAAAAAACCGATTAAACTGAGAAAACTAGAAAAAAAATAACCGAAAAAACTGAACCGTGAAAAAATACCGATTAAACCGATTAAAATTTTAAAAAAACCGACCGGTTCGGTTTCGGTTTTATAAGCCTGAAACCGAAAAAACCGAACAGAATCGAACTGAACCCAAACCAGAAAAAAACCAAGTCAAACAAAAAAATACCGAGCCAAACCGAGCCAAAACCTAGCCAAAACCGAAAAAACAAAGCCAAACCGTTTTGAACCGGTTTTTTCCAAAAAAACCAAACCAAAACCGGTCGGTTTGAACCGGTTTCGGTTCGGTTTTGGTTTGTTAAAAAAAAATTTTGTTTAGTTATGTTTTTTATAAAAACCGAACCGAACCGAAAATGATCACCCCTAGAGGTCACTACCAGAAAATCGGTGAAAACCAACGGAATTACTGACGGAATTTTTTCGTCAGTAATCCTTACCGATGGAAATAATTCCATCTCAAAATCTGTCGGTATATACCAACAGATAAAGTCTGTCGGCGATACGGTCGGTATATACCGACCGTATCGCCGACGGCCTATACAGTTTGCTTGGAAAGTTGCAATGGTGTGGTGACATGGATTTTTTTCAGATGATTTTATCGACGGAATGAACGAGGGATTCAAACCGAGATAGTCGTATAGTGACGTGACACTTTCACCGTCGGAATCACCTATGGAATCACCAACGGATACGTTCCGTCGGTGATTCCATCGGTAAAAGTCATTATATACCCACTCTGCCGACACTCTCTTCCTCTGTTTCTCCTTCTTCTTCCCCTTCTTCTTTCCCATCCCACCTCTCCCCTCCCAAACTACAGCCAACCACCCATCCCAACTCTCCACTCTTCTTAACACAAGCACTTAAGTTTCTTATATTTTTGTACGTGGTCACAATATTCGTTCTTGTGGATTTTATCATTTTTTGTAAGTAAATCTATCCTTTTTAGTTTTAACATTTAAATGTGGATTTTATTGTTTTTTTAGTATATGTATTTTGTTAACATATTTACTTGTTTGATTGTTATTTGTCAAAGAAACTTGTAGTATGAATATATAATTTGTAGTTGTTATAGTTTGTTTTAGATTTTATCAAATTATATTTGTTTGTAAATTGTTGAAATTTTGTTTGAATTACACCGAATTAAATGTGTTGTGATGAAATAAATAATAGCTTGTTTAACGGGTCTGTTTTAATTGTTATCAATTCTATTGCAAAGTTGTGATTTTTGTAAATTTATATATGTATAAATTTGTATGTATGAACGTTGATAGTTGATAATTGATAATGAATATTTAACATAAGTGTTTTTTTAGTTTGTTGGATAATGTCGGGGAAAACCAATATTTTTGTTATGTTTTATAGAGGTTCAATAGAAGTCATGGATGTATCGGGACTCATCCCAAGGATTGTGGAGGATGGATTATTGTAACGGTGTTCAGGGTCTTATTAATTTCACAACATCTATCCCGAGGAATTTTACTGATGGCGGTATTAGGTGTCCATGCGGGAAGTGTAAAAATTTAAAGTTTCGCATCAAGATGTTGTAACGATGCATCTTCTAACCAAAGGGTTCATGGAGGATTACCTGTGTTGGTATGCACACGGAGAACTATTTGTTCCTAATAAAAGCATAGAAGAACGGGTGGTTGGGTCAACTTCTAGTTCTAGCAACATGCATGAAGTTGGAAATGAGAACGAGTAATCCTTACAGGAATATAGTTATGGATGCAATGAGAATGAGTGAAGGTAATGTCGGGGAATGTCCAATCATAGAAGAAGAACCTAATGCGAGATGCGGCAAAGGTTTTTTGATATGTTGAAAGATTCGACGAACCATTATGGGATGGCTGCACGAACCACGATAAATTATCGCCGTAGCACGGTGTTCACCATCAAGTCGATCACGGGTTGAGTGAGGCCGAGTTATGATAAGATTATCGAATGGGCAAGAAGCATTTTACTCGAAGGGAACAATTGAAAGAGAACTTCTATCTTTGCCAAGTCTATAATGAAACCCCTTGGTTTAGGATACCGAGAAAATTGACATATGCCCTAACTTCGCATGTTATACTACCTTGAAAATGCTTGAGCTGACCGAGTGCATGACATGTGGGCATTCCCGTTACAAACCCGGAATGGTAGAGGGAAGACTCTCGTGGCATGTAAAAAACTTAGATACTTCTCAATCACACCTAGACTCAGAGGTTACTCATGTCACCAAGGACTGCTGAGCACATGATATGGCACCAATCACATCTTGCGGTTGATGGAGTGATGGTGCATCCTTCTGACAGTGAAGCCTGAAAACACTTTAACAGTGTGCATCCTCACTTTTCAGCTGAATCAAGGAACGTGCATCTTGGGTTGTTTACGACGGATTCAACTCATTCGGGTCATTTCTTTGCTCCTTATTCTTATTGGCCGGTCATACGACGGTTTATAACTTGCCACCGGAATGTGTATGAGGCCGGAGTTCATGTTTTCATCTATGGTCATACCAGGTCAGAGCAGTCCGGGGTGGAATATAGATGTTTGTCTTCGTCCGTTGATTGATGAGTTGACGCAGTTGTGGTCCTCTGGAGCTTTGACTTATGACATCTCGAGGAAACGAGAATTTTGTTATGAGACCGGCTTTGATGTGGACTATCAATGATTTCCCAGCTTATGGAATGGTTTTACGGTTAGAGCATGCATAGAAAGCTAGCATTCCGTACTATATGGAGAACAACAAGGCATTCATGCTAACAAACGGGGGTAAAGCTTCTTTTTTTTACTGTCATCGTCATTTCTTGCCGTCGAATCACGGTACAGAAAGAACAGAAATGATTTCTTTGTTGACAGAGTTGAAAAGGATGTTGCACCCCCGTGTCTTTCCGGTAAAGAATTGCTTGATGTTGTGTCGAGTACGGTGACATTGTGTTTGGTCTCCAATCGGTAGCGAAGTTTCCTGGTTTTGGTTTGACCCATAACTGGGTGAAGCGAAGTATCTTTTAGGAGCTTCCTTATTGGAAGACCAATCTTCTCCGTCATAACCTTGACGTCTTGCATATTGAAAAGAATGTGTTTGAGAACATTTTCAACACCGTCATGGATGTGAAAGAGAAGACAGAGGACAACATCAAGGCTAGATTGGATGTAGCACTATTCTCAGAACCGTAAAAATATGGAGTTGGTTTGTGATGGGTCACGAGTCGCAAAACCAAGAGCAAGCTTCGTGTTAGAGAAAAACACACAACTACTAGTCTACAAATAGCTTAAGAATCTATGTTTTCCCGATGGACATGCCTCAAACATATCAAGGCTGGTTAATACGGAGGAATGCAGATTATATGGAATGAAGAGTAATGACTGCCATGTGTTTATGCAAACACTCATCCCATTAGCTTTTCATGATTTGTTGCCAAAAGGGATATGGGATGCACTAACGGAGATCAATCATTTCTTTAGAGATATATGCTCCAGCAAGTTGATTGTTGATCACATTGAAAGGCTTGAAACGAATATTGTCGAGACAATATGCAAGCTTGAGATGATATTCCCTCCATCATTTTTTGACTCAATAGAGCATCTACCCGTACATTTACCATTGGAGGTAAAAGTTGGAGGACCGGTCCAGTACAGATGGATGTATCCATTCGAGAGGTTAGATATTACAGGAGCTATGTAATTCATAATTAAATGTTTTTTTGTTTTTTTAATTGATAATTTTTTATTAATTCTATATATATATATATATATATATATATATATATATATATATATATGCGGGTACTTGTTCAATCTTAAAAAAAAGGTTAAGAACAAGACGCATGTTGAGGCGTCAATATGTGAGGCCTATATTGTTGAGGAGATCTCAACATTTATCTCATACTATTTCTAACCTCATTTGAGAACGAGGATCAACCGTGTTCCACGGCATGATGATGGTGGTGAAGTGCTTTCAAGTGGGAACTTGTCAATATTCTCCAATCTTAGACGACCCACACCTAAAAATGTCATGAAGGGAAGATATTTTTCTGAAATAGAGTTCAGACAAGCACATAATTATGTCTTATTTAACTGTGATGAGCTGAGACCTTTTATTAAGTAAGTAGATGTTCAACTTAAACTTTGTCAAGAGTGTACTATTTATGTTTTGTGATACCATAAACTCATATAATTTGGAACAACCTTGTAGGCAACATCGACGATACTTACTGTTCAATAACTCACAACTGACCGAATCCCAGATCTTTCAATTACAAGATGAACAATTTTCCACATGGTTTAGAACACATGTAAGTCCTATCACAAACTTATTATCTCTTGCAATGTAATTAATTGTACGTCAATATTTCATAATATCCGTTTATTGATTATTGTTCTATTTAATTTACAAGGTTTATCAAATGGGAGGTAGTGCTGCTATTTCACTATCTTTACTAAGCCTGGGCCCTGAAAGAAACGTCAAGTGCTATAACGGGTATTTTGTCAATGGATATGTCTTTCATACTAAAGAATACGGGTATGGAAGAAAGACATACAACAACGGTGTTTGTATTAAGGGATCGACTTCTAGTGAGTTTGAAGTTGACTACTATGGTAGATTGGAAGAGGTCATCGAACTGCAATATCATAGCGAGCAAAATAGAGTGTTTTTATTCAAATGCTATTAGTATGACACAACTGACAGAGGAATCAGAGTAGATCCTCACTATAGTCTCATTGAAATCAACTCAAAATCTAGACACCGCAACGTAAACGACGTCTTTGTTTTCGCAAAGCAATGCCAACAAGTTTATTACACATACACCCCTTCCATTAGAAAGGACCGATCAAGAGTTGATTGGTTATCCGTTTTAAAAACAAAACCCAAGAGTCATGTCGAGGTTGTTCGGGATGAGAACGAAGACACAAGTGTGATAGATGAAGTCTTTCAAGCTAGTGAGTTAGTTGAACCATACCGAGTTGCTCCTTCGATTGACTTAAAAGAAAATTCAAATTTTCATGTTTTCAACGATAGTCTTGTTGATGTTGACGCAGAGGAGTTGAATGCTGTTTTGAGCTCTACTGGTGGAAAAGAGAATGTTGATCAAGAAGATGATAACCACATTGAAAAGTGCAAGGAAGCTGATGATAACAATTCAATTGAGGACGAAGATGAAAATTCTGACAAACTAAACATGTTGTAAAGCCTTATTTTTATAATATAATATTTTGGAACATGAAATATTTATTCTTCTTTAATTGTCAGCTCTTCTTACTGTGTTGTGTGTGCTGTAAGTTCGCAATTCAAGATTTTATGAAAGGGATAGATAAAAAATAAGAAAAATTGACGATTTCACTAACGGGTACACCGACGGACTGTAACCCATCGGGATTTCACAGAGAGTTGAAAAACATTTATGGAATTGTGCCACTATCATCGACGGACTTACCGACGGCCTGTAACCCGTCGGTATTTCATAGAGAGTTGAAAACAATTAACGGAATTGTGCCACAATCACCAACGGAGTCCCCGACGGCATCACCAACGTATATCACCAACGGATTCCCGATGGTTTACGCACATCCCGAAGCGCACGCATGTCAAAGGCGTGGTCGGTCGACACGTTTACCGATGGATTTGTAGGCACTTTTATCGACGGATTAGCCGATGGATTGAAAAGTCTGGCGGGATTTTTGAATTTTTTTGGTGTGAATATCAATTAATTACCGATGGTATTACCGACAGAATTTAATGCCACCGACAACAATAAATATCCGTCGGTAATACCATCGGAAAAATTGCTATATAAAACCCCCCCCCCCCATTTGGTTCATTTTTTCTCTCGGCTCTTCATCTCCATTTCTCTTCTCCTCTCTGTTTGTATTTAGTTTTTGGAAGAGATTTTATTGTTTTGGTGGTATTTTTAAACATATTAAAAGGTATGGATTCTTTTTTCTTTATCTTTGTATTTTTTTTATTGTAATTATGATTTTTTTTTTTGGTGTTCTTTGTTTTGTGTATTGTTTGTAGATAAAATCTTAAAATCAACACACTATTAAGGTAAACATTTTTTATTCCTAAATTTATTTTGAATTGATGTAGTGTTTTTTAGTTTTGTATATTGTTTGTTTTATGTTTAGGATGTTTTGTATAATGTTTTTTAGTTTTTTCATTTTATTTATTAATTTTATGATATTATTGTTTGTATTGTCATAATTGTTATTGTTGAATTTATGTTTTAAATGTTAATTGAAATATAGAATTAAATTTAATTAGTTTATCTTAATTTTAGGATATTATTGTTTGTTATGTTGTTTATTATTTTTATTAATTTTAATTGTTATTTATGAATTTGTATTGATTTTAGTTGAAAATATATAGATGTTGAATTTCTATAGTGTTAGGTTGTATATGTTAGGTTGTATAGAGTTGATTTTGCAATATTTGTGTAATTATCAATATTTGTAGGTATGAAAACTGTGGGTAGTCTCTAATGTTAGGTTGTATATATGATGTTGCTGGAGTCAATTGGTTTGTGGTTATTGTAAGGATTTGCAGGTTTGAAAACTGTGGGTAGTCTTTAGTATAGAGAGGTGTTGCCGAATTTTTTTAAATGATTGAATTTCTATAGATGTTAGGTTGTATATATGATGTTGCTGGAGTCAATTGGTTTGTGGTTATTATAAAGATTTGCAGGTTTGAAAACTGTGGGTAATCTTCAGTATAGGGGAGGTGCTGCCAAATTTTTTTAAAATAATCAAAGTTAATTATGTAATTATTCGTATAAATTTGTGTAGATGCGTAAAATGAAATCTACAACACGTCGTCAACAGATGATTGCAGCTAGTTCTTCTAGCAGCGAGGAGGACGTATCCTTAGGTGCTGATCACAGTGAGGAATCTACGCCAACTTGTGATGTTGCCTCTTCTAGCTAGCGGTTTCACGATGCGCGAAGTGGTGTGCCTTCACAAATGGGTCAATTCACTCGCAAGTACCAGGCACAATGAAAAGATGACCTCTCAATGTAAGTTTGTTTAGGTTTTAGTTTTTTTTATATACTTATAACATAATTTATGAACAACTAATTAATATTATTAATTTTATTTAATTTCAGGTTCACAAACATTGAGGCTGCAAGGGCTATAACATTGGCGTTTAAATCGTCGATGGAGATTCCATTGTTTCAATGGAGTCAGGTTTCCAGACATCCTGAGTGGAAACCTAATATCAATGCATGGTTTCAGCGATTTCAAGTCGGTGTTAACTTTTAATTTCCAGCTTATTTTTAATAAATTATTTTTATAATTTTTTATCTTGTACTATTTTTATTTTATATGAATTATTTATATACACAAAACAAATTTAAGTGGGATAGGGCGAACAACAATGTTGTGAGGAGGGTATGGGAGAATCACGTGGCAACTAGGTAACATCGAAAATAATATTTATTTTTGTTTTATAATTTTATGTTCTAAATTCTAATTTGTTACTATGGAAGTAGGTTGCGTGATTTTTGGTATGACACCCAAAAAAAATCAAAAAGACATGTGAGGGATAACGATCTTGAAGGATGGATTGAGGTGGCGGTTTGGCGGGAATTCAAACCGTCATTCATCTCGGGGGAAATATGGACGGCATATATTGAGCACGTGACCTTAGAGCGGTTCTCACGGCGCTCACAGTCCAGCGCCAACAATCGGAACCAATAAATTCATGGTTCGGTGACCACGCATACTGGCGGCTCCGTCCCATTCAGCGCACATGCAAAGCGGATGGTAAGATTAATTTTAATGAAATATATCGTTAATTAATTTGTCGTTCTTTATAATATATTTAACTTGCAACCTATTTTTTCCTTACAGGCTGCGTCTCTTGGACGTGAGTCGAGTCCAATGGAGCTGTTTGTAGAGACGCATGTGCGGAGTCAAGACCGCCAAAAGGGGGTGCAGCAATTCATGGACAACCGTGCTCAGCACTTCGTGGTATGTTTGTTCATTCATTTTATTTTGTAAGTTATTATTTTCTTGAATTGAATATGATGATTTTTTTAAAATTTCAGGAAACCTATAATAGTCGGTTGAGGGAGAGATATGAGGACAATCCTTCGACCCATCCAGATTTCGATCCGGATTTGTGGACGGAGGTGGGATCATCTCGTGGACCCGAAAAAATCGGGTCTATAGTGTCTCAACCGTTAAGAGCTCCCATCGATATCGAGCACCCGATCCCGAGGAGTTCATTGCCTTGAAACAACAATATCAACAACTCTCGACGAATTATGATCGGCTCATCAAATGGTCATGAAGATGAGATCAAAGATGGGTGATGATACATGTGCAGCTCCTTTTTGGCCGTACGGTCCCGGGAACAACCAGCCTCCTCCTCCTCCTCCTCCTCCAGCTCTGCCGCTATTCTAGTTTAATTTTGTTTTTTAAACACATTAAATTTGTAATGAATATTTCGATGAATATTATTTAACATTATTTTTATATTTTTAATGTTTAATCCAATTTTATTTGTTTATTAAGCTTTTTTACTATTAATAAATTATTTTTTATATATATTTTAAATACCTACCGACGGATACATTCTGTCAGTATTTCACCAAGAGTTGCCAAACAATTACCACTCATGCCATAATTACCGACGGAATATTTTCGTCGGTGTTTACCATAACTATTACCGACGGACCATCCGTCGGTAATTACCGTTGAAAATTCAGACGGGTGTAGTCCGTCGATAATGTTCTCGTGGGAAAAAAAAATTTGCCGCGCGTATCTGTCTGTAAGACCATCGGTGTTCCGTCGATGGGTGGTTTTTTTTATTTCCGACAGAATTCACGACGAAAAGGGGAATTACCGACGATTAGTATACCGACGGACGGAGGCTGTCGGTGAGACCGTTGGTAATAATTTCACCGACAGATTGCATACCTTACACCGACGGAATTATTTCATCAGAAAAACTATTTAATTATGTAGTGGGTTGATATGTAAGATTTAAATAGGTGCTTCCTATTTTCAGCCTTCATCATCTAGGGCACATGTAAATATTCATCCTCCATTGCTTTCCTTGTATGTTTTTTTTAAAAAAAAAATTAATTTTTATAATTTATTTTAATATGTTTTTTTATAGGATTATCATGATCTCATGAACCGGATTGTAAAATTATCATATTAACCTGGATTGATCCTATATGTCACAGTTTTAATATTGTTTTAAAAAAATATCATCCAATATATTATTGTATTAATATTTAAAAATAATACATCTAATATATATATCGTATTTTAGGTTTATATTACTTTTTATTAGAAAATATATTAGTAATAATTGGATTGTTTTTTTATATTAAAAAAATTAAACCTACTTGCAACTCAGACAATTGAACCAAGTATACTATTTTAAAATAGGTGTAAAACGCGTTGCTAGTAGGCAATATAAATGGACGTCTTGGGACTAATTTGTCGTTATCTAAGGAATAGATTTCAATTTAAAATGTCTTTTTTTAATATATTAAAATAATATTTTTTATTTTAAAAAAATTATTTATGATATTAATTAATGTAATAAAATAATCTAAAAACACTAAAAAAATATTAATTTAAAATAAAAAAAATATTTTTTAAAAAAATATTTTTAAAATAAAAACAAACTGTAAATACATATAAAATTACAACAGCAAATCCAAACACATTCCCGAGCTTGAGTTGGATTCTTGAGCCATTCTTTAAAGTTTACTTATTAAGAAAGACCAAGACCTTTCCTTAAGAACTTAGATATGAACCCAACTGCTCCTGATGCTAAGCTTCTAATTCAAGAAAAAACTTTATACTGATTGCAGAAGAGTCTTAGTAATAATTATTTTTTATTAGAAAGAATACATTCGTGATAATTGCCTACTAGCAACGCAGTGTGCAGCAAGGGAAATTAACAAAACTTCCTAACAGAACCAAAAGAAGGGACGAACTTGTTAAGCAAGGGAAATTAACAAAACTTTGAATGATGGTGACTGGTTTATAAATTTATAAGAAAGTCCAAGACCTTTGTCCCATGAACCCAACTCCTCCTAGTCCTAGCTGATGCTAAGCTTATAAATCAAGAAAAAAACATTATACTGATTGCAGAAGAGACTTCTTCTTTTTTTGTTTCATATCATACATATATATAACAAACAGTCTTTGAGTCACCCTTGATGGACAGGCTTGGAGGAGTGAGTGGTGCTGGTGGTGCTGGTGAAAGAACACCTCTTCTTGGTCAAGGAGTAGGCTTCCTTTATTTTGTGTTTTCTTTTTGTATGCAATATTCAGCTACGGAGTACATGATACCATTTCTGCTCATTGTTTTGGTCAATAGTTCTACTTATAATGTTCAAGAATTGACTTCGTTTTGAACCTTTCTATACTTAAATTCATCTTGATCATGTTTCCATCTATATAATCTAACAAAAACTGTATCTGGGTCATTTCTTCTGCTTAACAACAAGTGTTTGTTATTTTTGGTTTCAGTTTTCGTCACTTGCCCTCTTTAGCTGTTTGTTTCCAAGAAATTGTTCAGAATTTAAATATTTCCATAGCTTACTCGCATTTCGTAGCTATGTATATTTTTTTCCTTGAATTCTTATACTTTATAATTGAAGGGAGGAAGAAAGGGGAATAATAATGCATCTGAAAACAATCAGTTCCCAGACCTTGAGCATGGAGATGCAGTGCCAGTAAGTGCATTTCCTGTTAGCTTCTTTGAATTCATGCCCTAGTGGTTGATTGCTAACAAGCTGCCAACTCTATTTATGAAATCTTCAGGCTGCAAATGTGGGATTTGGTCGAGTATTTTCACTTGTAAGTACTAACGTGGTCTTTCTGGCTGGAAGAATAATATTATGGCTATACAAATGTTGTTGATCTTGATAAGCTTGTCTTGTCATATAGGCAAAGCCTGATGCAGGAAAGCTGATAATTGCTACGCTAGCTCTCCTGATTGCATCCACATCAAATATACTGATTGTGCGTATCTTTAATTTGCGATTCTAGATTCTTTATTGAGTTTACAATAAATTTCTCTGATATTCTGGCGTTAGTGTTTGTTGGGTTATGATAACCTTTGGGTTGTTATTTCTGCAGCCTAAATTTGGTGGGAAGATAATAGATATTGTGTCAGGAGATATAGAAACACCTGAACAGAAAGCTGAAGGTTTACGTGCTGTCAACAGCACCATACTACAAATCTTTCTCGTTGTCGTAGTTGGGTATGGCTGGTGGTGTTATCCATGGCTTTTTTATTCTTACCTCATCCGGTTGCTTCCCAGATATACAACCTGCTTAATTCTGCTTCCTTGTCATATTATAGACAGATATTGTCTTAATGCATTGGTGGTCTGGCTCTAATTGTTTCATCTGTTAAGTGATAGAATTCATGATGATTTTGTGGATTTTCAAAGGGTTTATTAATCTTAATCTACTGTTTCTTCATCCAGTTCGGTTTGCACAGCACTCGGAGCATGGTTGATGTCTTCCACTAGTGAAAGGGTTGTTGCCCGGTTGAGAAAGAATTTATTTAATCACCTTATTAACCAGGTAAAAGATTACTACGGTAGGAGTTCTTTACAGTGTTCTCTCTAACTCACCATGCTCTATTGGCTACAGTTAATGGTTGGTGAATTTTGCAGGAGATAGCCTTCTTTGATGTGACTAGAACAGGAGAGCTACTGAGCAGGTTTTCTGAAGATACACAGATCATAAAAAATGCTGCAACCTCAAATCTTTCTGAGGCCCTAAGAAATGTATCAACAGCACTTATTGGTCTTGGCTTCATGCTTGCGACATCGTGGAAGTTAACTTGTAAGCATTTAATTATTGGACTGGTAGTATGCGAACGTCACTTTTCAAGAGTCCATGGTGCTCATCACGGGCTTTTTTATTCATTTACTCTTAGTGTTGGCTTTGGTGGTTGTGCCGGCTATTTCTGTTGCCGTGAATCAATTTGGCCGCTTCCTTCGTGAAATTTCTCACAAGACTCAAGCTGCAGCTGCTGCTGCTGCTTCAATTGCTGAGGTATATTTTTTCAATTAAAATTGTGATAATCACCTGTTGAACATAGAAAATTGATGAGGGATTACGTAATCCATTGATCAATAATTCTTCAAGCGATATTCTGGATTTTCATAAGATTTAAGAATTGCTAAATGATGAGTGAGATGGTATAAACATGGTGATATAGAGGCTTTTTCACTGCTAAAGTACCTTTTTCTTATAATTTTTACATGTGTAAGTACTCTACAAGTATGATACTGTGATCCCGATGGAATGCCCTGCAATGACCAGTTAAATGCTTTTCCCTGCAAATGTTGAACATGTAAATTGATGTAAAATTATGCTAAAAAAGTCATTCATAAATGCACAAGAAACTGTTTTTAGCATGATAACTTTTCCTTCGTTCTTTTTCCTTTTTGGTGTGAAAATTTATTGTGATTACAATGCAAAGGGTCTCTTTGCATATTACTTTACTGATATGCTACTAGAAACTGTCTACTGTGAAATCTTGAGCAAGGATGATATCCTCTCAATATGTAGTTTTTGTGCTATAAGTTACATATTATATTTGGCATCCTGTTGGAAATCACATGTGAACTGTATCATTGGTGCTTAGGAATCTTTCGGCGCTATACGAACAGTCAGATCTTTTGCACAAGAAGGTTATGAGAGTTCACGTTATTCTGAGAAAGTTGATGAGACATTGAAGCTTGGACTTAAACAAGCTGTAAGCTCCTTTGTCTTGTTTGATCTACTCTTCAAACTCACCTGAGCATACAACAAAATAATAATAATAAATAGATCATCATGTCCTTGTTTACATGGAGCTTCTGATCTACCTGCTTATTGGTACAGAAACTGGTTGGGTTCTTCTTTGGAGGTCTAAATGCAGCATCAACCCTCTCAGTGATCATAGTAGTGATATATGGAGCTAACTTGACAATTACAGGATCTATGACCACTGGTGCTCTTACATCCTTCATTCTCTACAGCCTCACAGGTAATTATTACCTGGGCAATTGGTTTTGATGGTTTCACATTATCAATATCGAAATCTCTGAGCTCCAGTTTAATGGTATAATTTTACTTGCAGTTGGTGGCTCTATATCAGGCTTGTCAGGATTATACACCGTAGCAATGAAATCTGCGGGAGCCAGCAGGAGGGTTTTCCAGCTTCTAGATCGTGTTTCTTCCATGCCCAAGTCAGGAAATAAGTGTCCTTTAAGGTTAGTCGTGAGATTCTCGTTCCTCTGATATGCCTGTGAGTGATTCCATGAGTTAACCATGCGTGTTAACAATTGAGAATAAGATATAAAATAGGTGATATTGGTGTTCAAATATGCTGAACAGCAATTCTGTTTTGAGAGTGCCAATCAGGCCATTACCTATCTGTGGAGTCTGGACTAAGAATCATTTTGCCCATCTATCATTCTTGCTTTTTGGGAAGCAATTGAATATGAAATTATGAATTTCAGGAGTTACCATGAAATTGCTTAATCATCATCTAATCAAGTAAATTCTTTTTAACTCTTTATTCCGGATCATGGCTATAGTTTCTCAATCAAGATCGTCCTCATCTTGCTGGTTTGTGTGAAAAAAAAACAAATATCACATGAAAAAAAAAACAAAAATTATAAAATCCATGCATGTTGTGACTTGAAAACGAGAAGGAATTTCTCAAGTGATAATTGGTTTTCCTTCTATTCTAGTGAACAAGTTGGTGATGTGGAATTAGATGATGTCTGGTTTGCCTATCCATCCCGTCCAAACCATATGGTTCTGCAGGTAAATTAGCTTCCCTTAACTACCTCTCAGATGTTACTATGTGTTCATGCCATATCCTGATGATAGAACTGGATACGTTCTTTCAATTACAGGGAATAACATTGAAACTGCAGCCTGGCTCAAAAGTTGCTCTTGTTGGCCCGAGTGGTGGAGGAAAAGTACCATTCCTTTCCTTTTTTCTATTCTTTTAAGAAATATACTGAGTTCTTATGCTGCTTCAGTATTTATACAGAAAATTCCAATTAGAGTGCTTATAGACTAAGTTTGAGGTTTGAAACATAAAGTTGAACGTCGCATGCCTCTTATGCTTATATTATTTTGCATGTTGCAGACCACAATAGCAAACTTGATTGAAAGGTTTTATGACCCAATCAAGGGAAAGGTTCTCTTAAATGGAGTTCCTCTAGTAGAAATATCACACGAACATCTACACAGGAAGGTAATTTTCATTTTCCCTTTTCATGTCAGATAGGAAAAAAAAAGTGATATACTTCGTTTCTCCCTGACATGAGATGCTCCTATAAATTTTAGATATGCTTGATTAGTTTTTTGTTTCATAACTTGGTTCTTTTATGGTCTAGAGATTTTCTATCCATAATAGACACAGCCCTTTATTGTATGTGTACAGATCAGTATAGTGAGCCAGGAGCCTGTTCTTTTCAACTGCTCTATAGAGCAGAATATAGCCTATGGGTGTGAGGGTAAAGTCAGTAGCATGGATATAGAAAATGCAGCGGTAAGTTTTCTACCTCTTCTAACTTGCCACACAATTCCTCTAACTCTAACTTTCAGCTTTAGCTAACGTAACTTCAATATTGCAGAAAATGGCCAATGCACATGATTTCATATCAAAATTCCCAGATAAATATCAAACTTTCGTAGGAGAACGTGGGCTAAGACTTTCAGGTGGTCAGAAACAGAGGGTAGCAATTGCTAGAGCCATACTGATGAACCCAAGTATCCTCCTCCTTGATGAAGCGACTAGTGCTTTGGATGCTGAAAGTGAATATCTAGTGCAGGTCAGTTTGCATGACAACCTAAACAGTCTTCGTTTTAGTTTCTTAGATTTTATTTTCCAAAATCTTGATACCATTTATTTCTCACATGATTTTTTTACAAGTTATCTCATGGTGGAAATTTTGCAGGATGCCATGGATTCTCTAATGAAGGGAAGGACTGTTCTAGTTATAGCCCACAGGTTATCAACTGTCCAAAGTGCGGACATTGTGGCAGTTGTTTCTGATGGTCAGATAGTGGAGAGGGGCACTCATGAAGAGCTCCTTAGCAAGGATGGGGTCTACACTGCACTAGTGAAGAGACAACTACAAGGACCTAAAATAGAAGTTTAGTTCGAAACCCTAAAATATGAACCATGAACGTGGTGGTGATAGTGAAGCTACGAAGCTCTATAGTTAATATATCAAAAGAACATGTTAAAATATCAAATCGAATCAAAATGAGGATATCTTATGTAGAAAATGATTTTCCTTATTACTTCTGTTTACAATATACAGCTATATATAAAAAGATTTATTTGACTATTACATGAATTATAAGTAGCAGTAAAGACTATTATTATTAAGAATCAAAAATGATCTTCGGTTACTCAATCAGTTTCGATTGAGAAAAGAAAATCTCTCTCTGATCTTCAGTTACATAATCAGATGAGGAAATCTCTTTAACAACCTCCCTTAAACTTGACGGGCCTGCACGAACAAGTTTGCAAGTAAGAAGAACATGACGATGCTTGTGAAGAGGCTTGGTGAGAAGATCCGCAGGCTAATCTATTGAAGGGATAAAGCAAACACGATGGCTTCCAAGTGCGACTTTCTCATGAACAAAGTGATAATCAAATTCAATATATTTAGTGCGGGTATGAAACATCAAATTAGAAGCCATGTAGGTAGCACTGAGGTTATCACAATGCAAGAGAATGGGAAATTGAATGTGAGCACCAAGTTCATAAAGCAAGTAGGCGAACTAAGTAGACTCTGCACTAGCATGAGAAAGAGAGCGGTACTCAGACTCAAAGACTGGAATGAGCAATGGTAGGTTGCTTTTTAGAGCACCAAGAGACCAAGTTAGTGCTAAGATAAATAAGATAATGAGATGTTGAACGGCGAGAGTCTAAACAACCAGCCCAATTGGCATCCGCATAGGCAGTAAGATAAGTAGGATGGTTGAGGACTAAAGAAAAAGCTATGGTCCAGTGAGCCTTTGATGTAGCGAAGGATGCGCTTAATAGCAATCAAGTGAGGGATGCATGGCTGACTCATGAACTGAGCAATAGAATTAACAGCGAAGGCAATGTCAGGGCGAGTGATCGTCAAATGCTATAAGGATCCAATAATTTCCTGAAAAAATCGAAGGATTGGGAAGGAGAGCACCATCATTAGAAGTGAGAATATCCTTTGCTGACATCAGAGTACTAATTGGTTTACTAAGCAGCATATCATATTTAACAAGAAGATCATATATATGTTTAAGTTGACTTATATGAACACCTTTATTTTGAGATGTAACCTGTAAACCAAGAAAGTAGTGTAGATTGCCAAGATCTTTGATTTCAAAGCCTCGACGTAAAGCATCAATAAAACTTTGTAAAAGTCTATCATCATTGGTTGTGACCATAATGTCATCAACATAGAGGAGAAAATAAATGGTATGACACCCGAGTTGGAAAACGAACAGAGATGAATTAGCCAAGCTTTGAACAAAGCCAATTGATAGTAAGAAGCATGTCATACGGTGAAACCACACACGGGGAGCTTGCTTGAGGTCGTAAATGGCCTTGTTGAGCTTGCAAACATGAGATGACCGCAACAGATCAATGAATCTCGGTGGTTGAGTTGTATAAACATCTTCTTTAAGAATGCCATAAAGGAACGTATTCTTGAAGTCCAATTGATGAAGAGACTAGCCTCTAGATACAGCAAGAGAAAGCACAACACGAATAGTTATAGGTTTAACAACAGGGCTAAAGGTATTTGTATAATCTATACCTCGTTGTTAATGAAATCCTTTAGACACAAGTCACGCTTTATGACGTTCAATTATGCTTTACTTGAAATCCCATTTGTAACCAACAAGATTTTGAGATAAAGATAGGGGAACCAATGTCGAAGTTTTATTTTTCAGCATGACATTGATTTCATCAACCATTGCAGCATGTCATATCGCATGTTTAGAAGCTTGAGTGTAGCATGTAGACTCTACAGTTTCAATGAAAGTGAGGAGAGCACGAGGAATTGGATATTTAACAGTACCATCGATATGAATTTTAGGCTGCACAATACCGTGTTGTAGACGTGTCCTCTTAGGTGGAGAGGGTGGTGTTCGTGGTGGTGCAGAAGGGGACTGAGGAGCAGATGGTGAAGATGTGAATGGTGCCGGAGGATGAGGGACAGGAGAAGGATCACCTGAGACCAGTTGTGGAATAGTTGCATCAGGGGCAGATGGCTGAAGAGAGTTGGATGCGATCTGTGAAGTATTTGGACCTAATGAATGGTGGCGCTAATAACACTACAAGATTTCACAGTTTTACCGACGGACATATTCCGTCGGTGTGTGATTAGCAGTTCGTCGGTGATTTATTTACCGACGTCTTCACCGATGGATTACGTCCGTCGACTTTCCTTTCGTTGGTGATTCCCCATTCCGTCGCTATATCGGTCGGAAAAACAAAAAAAACATTTGCCGATGGTTTTACAGACGGAATTTGCGCGCCAAAAGAAAAAGTTTCCCGCTTGAAATATATCGACGGATTTTTATTCCGTCGATGATATCGTGATTTACCGACGGATACGTACCATCGGTAAATTTATCGGTGAGTGTTTGAAATACCGACCGAATATATCCATCTGGAAATGCGTCGGTGAATGCTACTGTCAAATACCAACGGATTCATTTCGTCGGTAAAACCCTTTGTAATAGTTTTTTAAAAAAAATTTAAAAAAAAAATTAGAATATATAATATAAAATTATATAAATTAATGGTAATAAAAACCAATTATGCAAATAAAATTTATATTAAACATCAAAAACAAAAAATCAAAGTTAAATAATATTCATTACAAACTGAATGTGTTTCAAAAAAAATATTAAATGAAATTTTAAAGGTAAATAATGTTTATTACAAATTAATATAAAGGTGGAGCTGGAGGAGGAGGAGGAGGCTGGTGGTTATACGGCCAAAAAGGATTAGGCGCACATGTTCCACTCTGTGTTGCCATGTTCATGACCACTTCGCGAAGCTGTTCATAAGTCGCTTTTTGTTGTGCAAACTCTGCTCTTTGTTGTGCATGAGACGCTTTGAGTTGTGCGTACTTCGCTGATAGGTGGTCGTATTTTTCAGTGAGCTGAGCCGTGCGTTGCTGCAAGGCCATGAACTCCTTAGATTGGGAGCTCGATATTGATTGGGACCTCTCAACGGTTGAAATACTACGGGTCATCCGTAAGTTGTCGGTCGTAGTGTTGGAGAGCCCGTAAACCCAATTTTTATCAGGTCCACCTGACAATCCAACCTCCATCCACAAATCCGGATTGAATTCTGGATGGGTCAAAATATTGTCCCCGTATCTCTCCCTCAACCGATTATTATAGGTCTCCTGAAAATAAAAAAAAGTAATCATCATATTCAATTCAATAAACATAATAACTTACAAAATAAAATGGTTGAACAAACATACCACGAAATGTTGAGCACGGTTATCAACGAACTGTACGTGCGTCTCCACAAACAACTCCATCGGGCTCGGCTCACGTTCAAGAGACGTAGCCTATAATAAAAAAAAGATTTATTAACAACAACTTAATTTAACAATATATTTCATTTAAATTAATCTTACCATCCGTTTCGCATGTGCAAAAAAACGGAATGGAGCCGCCAGTGTGCGTTGTCACCGAGCCATGAATTGGACGATTCCGGTTACCAGCACCGGACTGTGAGCGTCGTGTGAACAGCTCAGACGTCACGTGCTCAAGATAGTGCGGCCATATATCTTCTGTGATGTATATCAGTTTGAAATCCCTCCAAACCGCTACATTGTTCCAGCCTTGGAAACCCCTATCTCTCGTGGGTTTTTTTTGCCCTTTTTTGAGCTTATACCAAAAATCACACAACCTACTTCACGCAACCAAAAATTACATTTCAAAACATAAATTTTTGTCTAAAAAAAATCTTGTATTGTTTTCGAGATTACCTAGTTGCCGCGTGATTTTCCCACACCCTCCTCGCAACAGTGTTATGCTCACTGTTCCAGCAGAATTGGTTCTGTGTATAAATAATTAATTTTAAATAAAAAAAATAATTTATTTACAATTATATTAATAATTTATTAGAAATAAGCTGAAAATTATAAATTAACATCAACCTCAAACCTGTCAAACCATGTATTGATTTGAGGCATCCATTCAGGATGCTTGGATATCTGACTCCATTAAAACAATGTAATCTCCATCGACGATTTAAACGCCGATGATATTACTCTGGCGGCTTCAATGTTTGTGAACCTGAAAATAAATGAAATAAATTCAATAGTGATTACTTCATAAATTATGTTGTAATGTTTTAAAAAAAAAAACTAAAACCTTAACAAACTTAATGTTGAAGTAGCGCTGGAAGAGGCAAAGATCGGTTGACGGCGTAGGTAGTGTAGGTGCCTCTTCTTGAGAGGCACCTAAGGAAATATCATCCTCTTTGCTAGACGAACTAGTCGCGACCATACGTGAGCGACCGCTCTGGTTTTCGTTCTACGCATCTATATAATTTTATACAAATAATTATATAATTAAATTCAAATGTTAAAAAAAAATTCGACAACACCTCCCCTATACTAGATACTACCCAAATCCACAAACCTGCACATATTAACAAAAGCCACAATCAATTGACCCAATCTATACTAATTATTCCAACATATTCAATTACTAATCCTAAGGTAAATTCAACATTAAGAATTACAATTCAACAAATTATTCAATAATTATGCCAATACAACAATAAAATATATTCAATAAAAAAAACTCTAGACTAACAATTAAAATTAATGGAAAAAATTAAACATAAATCATGCAATAATAGAGTAAAATTAACAATTATTCCAAAATATTCAATTACTAATACTAAGGTAAATTCAACATTAACAGTTACAATTCAAAAAATTATTCAATAATTATGCCAATACAACAAAACAATAAATTCAAAAAAAACTCTAGAATAACAATCAAAATAAATGAAAAAAATTAAACATAAATCATGCAATAATAGAGTAAAATTAACAATTATTCCTAAATATTCAATTACTAATATTAAGGTAAATTCAACACTAACAATTACAATTCAAAAAATTATTCAATAATTATGCCAATACAACAAAACAATAAATCCAAAAAAAAACTCTAGAATAACAATCAAAATAAATGGAAAAAATTAAACACAAATCATGCAATAATAGAGTAAAATTAATCATTATTCCAACATATTCAATTACTAATTCTATGGTAAATTCAATATTAACAATAAATATTCAACAAATTAACTAATAATAATTATGCCAATATAACAATAAAAAATATTCAATAAAATAAAAAAAAAACTATAGACTTTAGCACTGAATTATGCTTACTTTAATAATGTGTTGAATTCAATACTTTATCTACATTACAAAAAATACACCAAAACAAAAAACATAACAAAACAAAATAGCAAAAAAAAAACCCTTAAAGTAAAATGAAATAGAAGAAACACATACCTTTTAAATCGATGAAGATTCACAAGAAAACTTGCTAGAGATTACAGTTGAAAGCTTTGAAGAATGGAGAGGAAAAGAATCGGTGAAAAACTGAGGAGAAGAAAAAATGAACTGAAGAGGCGGTCGCTGGAACTTATATGGCAGTTTTACCGACGGATTCACCGACGGATATATAATTAATTATTATTTTAATTTATTCTGTCGGTGAAGTGTCAAAAATCCGTCGGTAAGTTTTGAATTTCACACTAAAATTTTTAATGACCATCCATATTTTTCGTGGTCCGTCGGTAATTCCGTCGGCAAGATCACGCGGTCAGAGATGCATTTAATGCACAACCCTTTGGAATTTGCACAGTCCGTCAGTAATTTTATCAGTAAAATTGACCCGCCGCCAACTTACCAACAAAAATATATCCGTCGGTATTATCGTCGGTGATTGTGGCATTTCAAGTAATTATTTTTGAACTCTCTGTAAAATGCCGACGGACTTATTTCGTCGGTATGGACGTCGATGATTGTGGCATTTCAAGTAATTATTTCGTGTTACAAAATATATCATCCATGATCTATAATTATTTCAAGTAATTATTTCGTGATTGTGGCGTTTCAAGTAATAAATATTTCGTGTTACAAAATATATCATCCATAATCTAAATTACATGAACAAAAGGGTTTTGTACAGGGCTTCATTTTGATAGTTAGTCAGAATTTTCTTCTTCTTCGTCATCACCTTCATCGCAATCTTCAATATGGATATCATCTTCTTCATCGACATTTGCTTGTCCGCTAGAGCTCAAAACAACATTCAACTCCTCTGCATCAACATCAACAAGACTATTATCAAAAACACGAAAATTTGAATTTTCTTCCAATTCAATCGATGGAGCAACTCGATATGGTTTAACCAACTCACTAACTTGAAAGACTTCATCTCGCACACTTGTGTCTTCGTTCTCATCCTGAATAACCTCGACACAACCCCGGGTTTCGTTTTTAAAACGGACAACCAATCCACTCTTGATCGATCCTTTCTAAATGAAGGGGTGTATGTGTAATAAACTTGTTGACATTGCTTTGCGAAAATAAAGACATCGTTTATGTTGCGGAGTGTAGTTTTTGAGTTGATTTCGACCAGACCATAGTGCGGATCAACTCGATTCCTCCGTCGGTTGTGTCATACCAATAGCATTTGAATAAAAACACTATATTCCGCTCGTTATGATATTGCGGTTCGACGACCTCTTCTAATCTACCATAGTAGTCAACTTCTAACTCACTACTAGTGGATACCTTAACACAAACACCGTTGTTGTATGTCTTTCTTCCTTGCCCATATTCTTCAGTATGGAAAACATATCCATTGACAAAATACCCGTTGTAGCACTTACATTTTCTTTCAAGCCCCAGGCTTAGTGAAGACAATGACTTAGGCGCACTCCTTCCCATTTGATAAACCTTATATGTAATGTACATCAATAAACAGTAAATGAACGAGAATCTCGTAATGACATGCATACGTATAATAATTTTGCAAGTTAGAATGAGTTTGTGATAGTGCTTACATGTGTTCCCAACCATGTGGCAAACCTGTTCATCTTGTAATTGAAAGATCTAGGATTCGGTCAGCTATGAGTTATTGGAGAGCAAAATATTGTCGATGTTGCCTACAAGTGATAATGAGTGTATGATATTACAATATATAATTAACAAGATATTACTAACAAAGTTTAATTAGTATAAACTTACTTGAATAAAAGGTCTCAGCTCATCACAGTTAAATAGAATATAGTTGTGTGCTTGTTTGAACTCTATTTCCGACAAATATCTTCCTCTTACGACATTTTTATATGTGGGTCGTCCAATATTGGAGAATATTGACAAGTTCCCACTGGAAGGCACTTCACTGCCATCATCATGCCGTGGAACGTGATTGATTTTTGTTCTCAGATGAGGTTCGAAATAGTACGAGATAAATGTTGAGATCTCCTCAACAATATAGGCCTCACATATCGAAGCCTCAACATGCGCCTTGTTCTTAACCTTTTTCTTGAGATTAAACAAGTACCTGCATTGAATTAATCAAGTATTTTCAATTAAGAAAAACATAGAAAATACTTTTATATATGAATTAAATTGCAACTGTAATATCTAACCGTTCGAATGGGTGCATCCATCTATATTGGACCGGTCCTCCAGCTTTTGCCTCGAACGGTAGATGTATAGGGAGATGCTCCATTGAGTCAAAAAATGATGGAGGAAATATCATCTCAAGTTTGCATAGTGTCTCGACGATATTCGTTTGAAGCCTCTCAATGTGCTCAACATTCAACTTGCTGGAGCATATATCTCTGAAGAAATGACTGATCTCCGTGAGTGCATCCCATATTCCTTTTGTCAACAAATCACGAAAAGCTAATGGGATGAGTGTTTGCATAAACACGTGGCAGTCATGACTTTTCATTCCATACAATCTACAGTCCTCTATATTAACCAACCTTGATATGTTCGATACATGTCCATCCAGAAAACGCAGACTCTTAAGCCATTTGTAGACTAGCAGTTGTGCGTTTTTCTCCAACACGAAGCTTGCTCTTGGTTTTGCGACCCGTGACTCATCATAAACCAATTTCATATTTTTACGGTTAAAGTATAAAGTTATATCCGATCTAGCCTTGATGTTGTCCTTTGTCTTCCCCTTCATATCCATGACGGTGTTGAAAATGTTCTCAAACATGTTCTTTTCGATGTGCATGACGTCAAGGTTATAGCGGAGCAGATTGGTCTTCCAATAAGGAAGCTCCCAAAAGATACTTCGCTTTACCCAATTATAGGTCAAACCAAAACCAGGAAACTTTTGCTTACCTGATTGAAGGCCAAATATAATGTCACCGTACTCTGAGACAACATCATACAATTCTTCACCGGAAAGACGCGGGGATGCAACATCTTTTTCAACTCTGCCAACAAAGAAATCTTTTTTATTCTTTCTGTACCTGTGATTAAGTGGCAAGAAGCGACGGTGACAATCAAAAAAAGAAGCTTTACCTCTGTTTGCTAGCGTGAATGCCTTGTTGTTTTCCATACAGTATGGACATGTGAGTTTCCCATGCGTGCTCCAACCAGAAAGCATTCCATAAGCTGGAAAATCATTGATAGTCCACATCAAAGCCGCCCTCATAAGGAAATTTTGTTTTCTCGATATATCATAAGTCAGAGCTCCGAAGGACCACAACTGCGCCAACTCATCAATCAATGGTCGAAGACAAACATCTATATTCCGCCCCGGGCTGCTTGGACCGGGTATGATAGTAGATAAAAACATGAACTCTGGCCTCATACACATTCTCGGTGGCAAGTTATAAACTGTGAGTATGATCGGCCAACAAGAATAAGGAGCAGCAAATGACCCAAATGGGTTGAATCCGTCTGTACACAACCCAAGACGCACATTCCTTGATTCAGCTGAAAAGTGAGGATGTAGACTGTTAAAGAGTTTCCACGCTTCGCCGTCAAAAGGATGCACCGTCACTCCATCAACCGCATTATGTGCTTGGTGCCATGTCATGTGCTCAGCAGTCCTTGGTGACATGAATAACCTCTGCAGTCTAGGTGTGATCGGGAAGTATCTAAGTTTTTTATATGCCACTAGAGTCTCTCCCCTGCCAGTTCTAGGTTTGTAACGGGAATGCCCGCATGTCATGCACTCAGTCATCTCGGCATTTTCAAGGTAGTATAACATGCGAAGTTAGGGCACATGTCAATTTTACTGGTATCCTAAATCGAGGGGTTTCATCATGGACTTCGCAAAGATAGAAGTTCTCTTTCACTGTTCCCTTCGGGTAAAATGCTTCTTACCCATTCAATAATCTTGTCATACCCACCTCACTCAACCCGTGATCCGACTTGATGGTGAACACCGTGCTATGACCGATAATTTACTGTGGTTCGTGCGGCCATCCCATAATGGTTCGTCGAGAATCTTTCAACAAATCAAAAAACCTAGCTGCATCTGCATTAGGTTCTTCTTCTACGATTGGACATTGACTGACATTACCTTGATTCATTCTCATTGCATCCATAACCATATTTTTATAAGGAATAGTGTTGTCATTTGCCGCTTCATGCATGTTGCTAGCACTAGAAGTAGACTCAACCACCGTTTCTCCCATTCTCCTCTTACTAACAAATACTTCTCCATGTGCATACCAACATCGGTAATTCTCCATAAACCCTTTGTGTAGAAGATGCATCATTACAATATCTCGGATGCGAGATATTTTTTATTTTGACACTTCCCGCATGGACACCTAATACCGCCTCCAGTAAAAATTTCGGGAATAGATGTTGCGAAATTAATAAAACCCTGAACCTTGTTACAATAATCAATCCTCCGCAATCCTTAGGGTGAATCTCGATACATCCATGAACGATCATTCATGACTTATATCGAATCTCTATAAAATTATGATGACATCATGTATTAATTAACTAAGTTAGGTAAATAAACTTGCAAAAATATTACTTTACCTTGAGATTATCCAACAAACCAATCACAACTTCTCATAAATATTAAATATTCATTATCATTTATCAACGTCCATACAAATTAATATATATAAATTTATGGAAATTACCACTCCGCAATACCATTGATAAAACTTTAAACGGACCCATTAAGCAAGCTATTAATTATTTCAAAACAAAGACATGTAATTCGGTAGTTCCATAAAGTTTTAACAATTTAACAAACAAATACAATCTTACATCTACTAACAAAATACATATACTAAAAAAACAATAAAATTGACATTTAATTAAATGCTAAAATTTAAAAAGATAGAATTACTTACAAAAATTGATAAAATCCGTCGGTAAATCAGAACATGGATGTTGTGACCACAAAACTTCAAGAAATATGGATTTTCCATCGATGATGCCGTTAGTGATTCTGACGGAAAAATCGACACATCACCGTACGGATCTGCCATTTCGAATCCCTCGGTGATTCCGTTGGCATTTTAAATGGTGAATCGGTCACGTCACAGTACAGCAGTGTCGTTTTGAATCCATCAGTGATTCCGTCGATAAAAATAACTCCGTCAAAACCTCCACGTCAGCGACCCGCCTTTTTTTTAATTCGAAAACTTTTTCGTTCGTAATTCAGTCGGTAACTACCGTTGCTATTTAGTGAATTTCTGGTAGTGTAAGTGAGGATAGGGGTGGCGGTGGGTGCTAGAGACTAGGACGGAGCCGATAGTGTTGTAGTCGGGCATTCAATACCCACTTCACGCTGCTCTAGTTGAGACACAAAGCAAGGAGAATTGTTGTTCTCAGCAGGTGGGTTTGGGCCAAAAAGAGCAGGTTGTGGGAGTTCTGAGCTAGATAAAAGTGTGAACTCCAATGGGCTAGTATCGGGAACTAAATGTGCCTGCAACTGTTTATAAGGAAAAATTGTTTTGTTAAAAATAACATGCCTAGAAATATAGACACGACCGATGGTAGGATCTAGTGATAACCTTTGTGTTGAGAATTGTAACCAAGAAAGATACATTCAATGCTACAACTCGAAAGTTTATTAGAGACATAAGACCCAAGATGAGGAAAACAGGAACATCCAAAAACATAAAAAGAGGAATAGAAAGGTGGGCTGCCATAAAGACGAGTATGTGGAGTGTCCTAATTAAAAGTGGGTGTGGGAAGAAGATTAATAAGATAAACAGAGGTTAAAACAGCTTCAACCCAAAGATGATATGGAGCACTAGAAGTGAGAAGGAGATTGTGAGTCATTGTGGCAATATGGTGGTGCTTGCGTTCGGTAAGGCCATTTTGTTGTGGTGTATGGGGGCAAGAAAATCTTTTTGAATTCCCAAGGATTTACAATAATGAGAAAAGGCATTATTGACATATTTTGTCCCATTATTGCCTTCAGAAATTGGATGGTATGGTGAAAGATATTTTGAATCATGGCAACCAAAGTTTGAAAATGAGTGAGGACTTTATTTTTGTAACGTATGAGGTAAATCTAAGTGTAGCATGAGAATTCATCAATAAATATAACATAATATTTGAAACCACTTATAGAAATGGTAGATGAGGACCAGACATCATTATGGATAATATGAAAATGAGTGGTAGTAGTCTCTTTATTGGAATTAAAAGGTAAATGGTGAGACTTGCTAAGTGCACAATCTCAACAAAAAGAATGAAAAGACAATTTGGAATTAATTGTAGAACCTACACATGCTAAGACATTTGACTACGGATGACCCAAACGATTGTGCTAGATGGAGGAGTGAACAAAAGTAAGGGTTTGTGGAGAAATGGAGACGCTTGACAAATTAAACGGATATATACCATCTTTACAAAGGCCCTGAAATAATAGACGTCCAGTACGTAAGCAATAGATTTGATAGAAGTCAGTTGCAAAAAGAAAGTAAACATGATTGTCTTTAGTGAAACGAGCAACAGATAGAAGATTTTTACAAATAGATGGAATACGGAAGACATTTATAAAGTGAAGGTGGAAGAGCCTAATGAAAAGGGAAGCTTACTAGTATGGGAAATAGGCATTAAGTCTCCATTACCCATATAGACATTATGCGGCCCACCACAAGGTTGAGAATTATTTATGGGCATGGATGTCATGTGATGAGTTGCACCTGTGTCTAGGTACCAATTTGGATCAGCAACATAATGTACTCCAGCAAATGGTGCGACGGTATTTGGACCGGAATATCTATTTTGGCATTGAGAAAGCCCATGTTGACTAGAGTGATAATTGGGACACCATTGGGGTGCTAGGCCAAGAATATCATTTGGTGGGGGACAAGCAGCCCAAGCTGGTGAATTAAACGACCCTAATGGAGGCACATGTTGTTGTTGTATAGGAAAAGAAAACGTAACCTATGACTGTGGATTGGCTCGCTGCTGAGAATAACAACCACGTCTGAAGCGATTATTGGCTGGGATGACCACTAGTGGGAAATTGGTGGCCGGTATTAGAGCGGTTATCACAACGGGTAGAAAGAGTTTGGTTATGATTGCAAAGGATGATGACTGTACGGAAATCAATAAGATGAGATTGTTGGGCATCAAAGGAGAGAATTTGAGCCTGAAGTTTAATGAAATCAGGGAGTAGAGGATTTTGAGTGAGGACGGTACGGAGCATGAGGTAATTAGGGCCAAGACCATGAAGAGTGGCGATGACCAAGTCCTCGTTAGTAACAGGCTTGTTAATAGAGATCAAAGCATCAGCAATTGATTTAGCATGACGAAGATAGGCGTCAACAGATTGAGTGCCTTTATTGAGATCAAGAAGTTGCATTTTGAGATTGGTTGCACTAGCTACAAACTTCTAGAAAAAGTGACATTCAAAGCAGTCCCAAATTGCCTTTGATGTATCGAAACCAATGGTAAACTGTGTGATGTTTTCTATTAAAGTGGTGGTGAGAATGCTAATGATTTATTGGTCAACGGTGAACTAGGCACCATGGTTAGGATTAGGAATGGATCATGTTGGTTGAGTGTTAGTGGCAGTAATCAGAATGGTAAGGTTTGATTTGTCGAAGCCAGGTAAGGTAATTGGTTTTAGTAAGTATGGTGAATTGAGAAGTATTTTGAGATAGAGTAGTGGAGGAAGGGATGGTGGCCATGGAAAAGAAAAGGGGGGAAAGGAGACACTAAAGGAAAAGAGACGGGTGAGGATCATAGGTTTTGGTTGATACCATGTAGAAAATGATTTTCCTTATTACTTCTGTTTACAATAGACAACTATATATAGGAAGATTTGTTTGACTGTTACATGAATTATAAGTAGCAGTAAAGACTATAATTATTAAGAATCAAAACTAATCTTCGGTTAGTCAATCAGTTTTGATTGAGAAGAGGACATTTCTCTCTGACCTTCAGTTACACAATCAGAAGAGGAAATCTTTCTAACATCTTATGACCAGGTCCTTATCGTTTCCTATAATATTGAGTAGGGAAAACTGAGAGGAGTTGATTTGCCAAGATAATCCATGGCTGACATTTCATTTTTGCCTATTCGGGCATTTGGATTAGCATACTGACTCATCAAAATTATTAGAGAAAATCATGTGTCCTCGTCTAACAGTGGATATCTTCAAATTGTTTTTCTATACTAATCAGTCTTTATGGTTAATACAAGACATCAACAAATGTTAGGCTCCCATAGTTGAGGTATTGACATTATGTCCTCATATTTGCAAAGTGAAAGCTCAAAACCAAGCCATACAGATCCACAGCTCTTTCAAAAAAAGTAGAGCAATGAAACTTGAACCTGCTTGAGAATTGAGACTATATAGGTAAAAAACGGGCTAGTTTTAATGCCATAATCCCATTTCTTGAAATTTACCTTATTGTAGCGGTTGTTCTTCACTTACCATAGTGATCATTGCCTGCTATGTTGAGATGTCAAATTCCTAATAATCCAAACCTCAATATGAAGCTCCGGGTACATGTTGGTTGATAACTGCAAGAGGACAGTTGCATGATCACTTAAAAATCAACTTCTAGAATAACTTGAATTTCCTTTCTTCATAGCTTCTAGCTATCACAAAATTATTTTTTTTAAAATGGTTAATTACGCATATTTTTTTGTTAAATTAAAAGTAGGGTATGTTTATTTTTAAAATTAAAACTTTATTGAAATTATTCTCCAACAAAAGTTCTCTAATATAAAATATT
Organism: Populus x sibirica; assembly: GCA_019202695.1. Taxonomy (NCBI): domain Eukaryota; kingdom Viridiplantae; phylum Streptophyta; class Magnoliopsida; order Malpighiales; family Salicaceae; genus Populus; species Populus x sibirica. The sequence goes on along the minus strand of JAGMVL010000416.1, from coordinate 431,633 downwards.
AACATAATTAAAACAAATTGCGAGTTAATCAAAAATTGATATTAAAAAATCATTGGTTGTTCTATTTTTATAAACCCTAAAACTCTTTATCTTGCATTGAAAAAATACAATATTTTCTTAAATCGTATACAGGGAAAAATTAAAAAGTTAAAAATTGACTCTTAGAACACTAAAAATTTTAAAGAGAAGAGGACATAGGCGAACTAGGCTTTGAGGTTAATCCATACTCAACTCGGCTAGGGTATTGGCTCCGAGGTCCGACCTGGTTACATTGTAAAATTATTTTTTAGTTTATAAAGAATGGGCTTGGACTTAGGTTTGGTGTAAGAAATTTTTTTGGCCCATACAAAATTATGTTTTGTCAGCCTAGTTTGTTTAGCTAGCCCATGAATAAATATTTTTAACAATAACGTTTCACTTCTTGAATAATTTTCTTTCAAAGAAAAAATGATAGTTTTTAAGGCAAAAAAATAAATTAAGGTTTTCTTTTTTATACCATGTAATTAAAGCTAAACAATGAGACTTAATTTTAGTAATTACCATAATTAATTTTGCTTCAGTTTTGGTTTCAAAAATCAATATAAAAAATGATTGAAAGAGAGATGTTTTACAACACTAAACAATACATCTTTTACCTTCCTTCCAACATTTGTTTGCTCTGTTTTCTTTAGTTATTCTAGAGCTTAGATTGAGTTTTTTGTATAGAGATTTCGATCCGTTTTGATTGAAAAGTTTTTTTGTGTTTTTGCCACTTTTGATACATTTCGATTTTGTTTTTTTTTTTTAATTTGTTTCGAGTTGACTCGATCAAGTCAACCCAACCAGGTCAACCTAACAATTTCAACCCGGTCGAGCTTGCCAGGACCGGGTCAACCCATTTAGGTTGACCAGGCTAAAATAAAAAAATAATAAATAATAATAAAATAATATTAATAAAAAACATAAAATCAACTTTTGCTTTTGTTTTGTTTAGTTTTTTTGGGTTTTAAGATGTGTTTAGGAAAATTCCTTTTAAACCTCTCAGGATTTTCTTTTTATTCTCAAGAAAAATAAAAATAAATTTTTTTTTGTTGCATACGGCCAAATCTCTCAAAAATATAAAAAATATATCATTCAGTATTTTCATATGAAAACAAAAAAATATATGTGTTTTGGCATGCATTTTAGGATGTAATAATCAATTTATTAAATCCATGAGAGTTTGGCCAACATTTCAATAAATCATCTTTTTTTTTTAATTTATGAGAATTAATGATTAAAAATTCTTGTATAAAACATTGGACTGAGGCTGGTATTTGGAATGTCAAGAGTTGACTATAAAATTCTAAGAGTTATCCTAAATATTCATCAATTTTAATTATGAGTATTTTTCACCATAATACACAAATTATGAAGAATTTTTTTCCCTAAGAATTTATTTGGGTACACGAGTCCATAATAAATTTTTAAACACCGGATTTATTCATATGAGTAAATCTCAATCCTAAATCTCTAAACTACATCAAACCACACAAAGCAGCTTACCTCATGTTAATACCTTATCTAATCACAACCAGTTCTTTACCCTCAAATCTCTGATAAGACCAGTACACTCGGGTTCCCTAACGACTCTGAACTAAATAACTAGGTGGCGACTCCTTTGATTCCCTACCCGTCTTTCGCACCCGTGCGACAAAGCCTATTAGTACACAAGAAGAAAGTTGTGTTTTTTCAATGTGAAATAAAAAAAAATTTGATTTAAATACCTCAATTTAAAAAGAAAAAATAATATCTTTTTAATATAAAATAAATTTTTTTTTTGAAATAATGTCTCAAATTTTATTATTTACAATAAAAGGCATTTTTGTCAAATTTTTGAGTGGGTTATAACGGTAATGAGAAACAGATTTCTCATCTTGGAAAAGCTATAATTTGCTACTTTAAAAACTCAGCGAAAAGTACAGTTTTGAACTCTATTTTTATTGGGCACATGTCAAAAAATTACCAAACAGGTTTTGGTATTTTGGTCGGTCAAAACATAGGATGTGTCCAACCAATCATATTCTTTTTTCTTTCACCATTATTCCGTTTCTCTTTCTTTTTTTCTCTCGTATTCCTTACTGAAAAATAAATTAAATAAACTTTTAAATTAAAGCTAAAATTCCAAAAATTATAGGATAAACAATAGGCAGACCAAAAGGTATTTTTTTTATTTTACACTTTGAATTTTTTTTTTTAATTTTATCTCTTCTTAATAAATTTTTATAAATTAATCATTAATTTGGACATAAAAAACTGTAATTGAAAAAAGTTTCAAAGATAAAGAAAAATAAAAAACTATGATTACATGGATTGCTATAGTCTAGTCATTTTAATATATGTTGTAATTTAGTAGAAATAAAAATAATATTTTAAAATAATTAAATAATAATATTTTTTTAATATCAAACCACACAATCCACTATTATTAAATTCAAACCCGCGACCTGAATAACATATCCTTTTAGCTGGATGTAAAAAAATAATTTAAAATTGATTTAATTTAATTTAATTGATTCATGACCTGGTTAAAATTTAATTTAATATTTTTTAAAAAAATTATAACAATAATATTTTTAATATTTTTAAAAAATAAATTTTATTAATATAAGTGAACATGCATTAAATCGACCCGTAACTCGGGTTTCATGACCATTGAGAATGCAGGAGTAAGAGTGTAGTTAAAAAGTAAAGGCGGCATTTAAAACTAACGGCAGTGTAGCAGGTACCGATGTCTCTTTATTTTCTTTATATTTTGTAAGTCTTACAAAATTATCATCGTTTATTTATCATAATAATATAGAGTGTGTATTTAAAATGATTTTGAAAATGAAATTTGATCTTCGCTGATAATTGAGGAAGCAAAAGCTCGTTGTCTCTGGAACATCATGGTAATTGGAAGATTAATGCCAGTTTTTGGGTGTTTTTTTTTCAATTTAAAAGCAAGGAATTGTCCTTGATTTCAAAACCATCTCAAGAAAAAACCCAGAAAAAGAAGAGAGGAAGAAAGCATCAAGAAGGAAATGCAGAGACTTATTTCTCTTAGAAATGCCTCATCAAACCTCCCCAAAAAGCTCCCAAACAACTCTTCACTTCTCCCATCTCAACCCTATAAAACCTTCACAAAACCAACCCGCCATTACCAAAACCATATTTTAAGCTCCTCTCTAACAACCCACTCACCGTGCCACTCATACCAGAATTTTTCACCCAAAATTCTTCATGGGTTTCTCTCCGAGCAGTTTTTGTCCATTTTATCAAACACCCATTTCAGGGTTTCAACCAAAAGTCTCACAGAATGCAAAGTTGGCTTCTTTATACGTCGGTTTGAGAGAGGTAGCCTTGACTGGTAATCTGTTAATTCTTTGATGTTGCTTCTGTTTGGTTATTGAGAAAACGTTAGGAACTCGAGAGAAAGCTTGATTTCTTAACATTTTATCATAGGAATGTAAGAATCTGTTGGCACATGTGTACTTAATCGTTTTGGATTACTTGTAGTGTGGGTTGTGTTCATAGCAGATTCTTGTTTGATGTAACTTGTGAGAGAGGAAAGGCAATATCAGTAGCTCTGGCTCAGAAGTAGCGTGCGTGTCAACTATTGATTAGACAACAGCACAACAGGTTCTTCTTTTCCACAGAGCTGTTTTCACTGCTCACAAAAGCTCTTTAAATGCATTGCTGACAAAAGTGAAATTAGGCTTGTCGCTTCAAGCAATTGCTTAAAATTTCTTTCCTTTATGAAGGGTAAAGTAAGTTTTATTAAGCGTTGCTGGAGAGATAAACTTGTGGTATATCTGTCTCTGTGCATAAGAATCTCCACCATTGCAGTCAAAAAAAAAAAAAAAAAATTGCCTCTTACTTTCTGCAATAAAATATGTTTGGGCTTTTTTAAAAAATAAAATTAGGACAATATACTAAAACATATGACGGGGACATTTAGTTCACAATTCCGAAGCCTAAAAATTATTTATAGTGCTTTAAAGCGTGATAATTTAAAATATTGTATTTTATAAGTGTGATATTAATTAAAATTTAAATAAATTAAATATCAGCAAAACATATAGACATTATTTTTCTCATAAAAAAATCACCGACGTAAGCAAACATGATATTAATTAAAATTTAAACAAATCAAACACCAGCAAAACACACAGATATTGTCTCTCTCATAAAAAAAACCATCGACACAGATATTTATCTCTTAAAAAACTTATTAATCACTTTGATTTTACTCTTAAAACAATTAAAAATCAAACTCATCTTAGTCTCCAAGTATCCTTTTGATGTTTTTGTGTTAAAAATCCATTGTTGCCTTGGTTGCTACCGACACTTTGCCCCAACCTTTTTTATAATCCTATAAGCAAGGTAAACATACTACATTGTTATTAATTTGCATTTGATTTGGTTGATATCAAATAATTGTTTAGGTTGAATTTAGGGTTTATAGTGAATCTTGAGTTTGTTGAGATAAAGATAAATTAGTCAAGAATACAATCAATTAGAGTTTATTAGATATAGTTTAACATAAAAATAAGTTAAGTTAATTATGAATTAATTATTTTAACTAATTATGTGTTGTGTTTAATGTAGGTTAAGTTATCGAATTAGTGAGTTTGTGTATATTGTTGAAATAAGCTAATATGTAGTTAAGTAAGCACACACATTCATGCAATAGAACATAAATTCGGTTGAATTATAATGAATTACATGTTCCATTGAATTGTTGATAAGTTGATGGATGTGGTATTTTCTTTGTATTCTATTAATTTTCTATGAATCTGTATTTGATTTAATGAAATTGATCATGAAAATATCAATTGATAATGTATTATGAATTATGTTTAGTTTTTTATTAAGTTTGTTTTAATGTTAAATTTTGAGAATTTGATTGAATTTGCTATTAATAATGGCAGTAACATTTTGTTGTTAATTGGTAATTTAGGCATGTCATATGTAAAAATGAAAGAAACCATTTGTCATGAACTTGTATGGAACTATAATATTGATGTTAAAATAATTTGAAGGTGTCAAATTAATGAACAACAATATTATCTTGTACCAATTATGTGTGATGGTAGTTATAAGACAATGATTAATTCTTTCATTTAAAGTGGTTTGAACATGATGATATTGTATATGAGTAGTCGACCAAAATTTGTGTGTCTCAATTTCTCCTGGTCCTTGAAATTCAATTGGTAGAGGTAAACATAACTTATTGTTAGATAATTTGCTGCAAAGGTAAATGATATTATATTTGACAATTCGTTTGCTGGTCAACATAGATTTGACTATTCTGAGCCTAGTGACAATAAAGATGATGTTGATGATGATGTTGATAATGATAATGATGTTGATGATGAGATTATTCATCATGTTCCTGAATTTGGAGATGTTTTGGGGTCTAGTTTTGTTGTTTCACATGATTGAGCACTTAGTCATAGACATATGCCAAGAGGGTCTAATTTGGAGGTTGGTCAAACATTTAGTAATAAAAATAAATTGGTTAATATTGTTAAGCGATGGTATATTGCACACTCGGTTGAGTATCGAGTCCAACAATCGAACTCAATATTTGTTCAATTACAATGTGTGCAAGCACTGGAATATAAATGTTATTTATGTGGGGAATATCATAAAAGGTCGAAATCATCTAAGATAGCAAAGTTAAAAAGGTCACACACATATATTTCGATATTTATCCAGAAATACCACCATTAACTTAATGCAAATTTTATTGCTAGTGCTATATCAACCCTTGTAATGAATATTCTTTCAATGACGGTTGCAAGTATATGAGATGAAATAAAATTGAATTACAAGTATAAAATATCAGATGACAAAGCATGAGTTGCAAAATAGAAGGTGATTGAGCATCTTTTTGGTTCACATGAGGAGTCTTTTGAGAAATTGCCTAGGTTGTTGTTGGCAATAAAAAAATCAAATCCTGGAATAGTTGTTGATTGGACACAAAAAGGAGATCTTGATGATAGTTAAGTGGTTTTTTGAAGAGTTTTTTGGTCATTTAGATCTTGTATTGAAGGTTTCAAGTATTGTGGACCATTTATCAGTATTGACGTGACATATTTACATGGGTAATATGATGGGAAGTTATTGATTGCAGTTGCTTTTTATGCAAATAATGAGATATTATCGTTAGCTTTTGCAATTGTTGATGAAAAAATAGTGACAATTGGAGATGGTTTTTGCTTTACTTACAAAGATATGTTACTGATGATAGAATCGGTATATGTGTAATATCAAATAGATATGCAGACATAAAAAATGAAGTAGCAAAAATTTGACATTAACTTTTAGGATGCCATCAGTATTGTGCCTAACATTTTGTTAGCAACTTCAGTTATAAATTCAAAGACTCAACTACCACAACAAGATAGATGCATAAGGTTATACACATTATAAGTGTAGTATGTGCAATGACACATGACATAATAGAAAAACATGTCGTAATTAATAACGTATGTATAACAATTTGTTAGGTCATATTATGATATATTACAATATTTTTTTAAGCATATTAAACTTATATAATTTTACATCAATCACATGTATTATTACATAAGATGTCATGCACTCAAGGTGGTAGATTGTCTGTTCATGTTGAGCGTCCATATTTGGATGATGATCAAGGTAGCATTACTATGAGTATGGAGACCATGCCTATGATATTCATGTTAAGCATGAGTATGTTGAGCATGAGTCAGTATATGCCTACCGGACCTGTCGACACTTATGCCCTGCGATTGCAGGATCGACAACGATTGAAGGACATATTTGATGGCATTGTAAAAATATTTAACTTCAATATATTTTCAATTTATGTTTAATTTAATTATCATTAAATGTTATATTTTCAATAATTATAATTTAAACTGTTATGAATAATGAGACCACTATTTGTTGGCATGCACATAGGCGGATTTGACTACATGAGCGAGTCTAACCATATGTGGTCCAGGATGGTTTTTTATATGTCAATTGTTTTTATCACATCAAGCTTGATCATGGCTTGATCCATGCATTGATTGAGCGATGAAGACGTGAGACACACATGTTCCATCTTAGGCATGGAGAGATGACACCAACACTATAGGACGTGATGATTTTGCTTGGATTGCCTATTGCTGGAATGACAATCACATCTATTGAGGAGACATTTTCGACACTACCAGATGATGGTGACGAGAAGGTTTTATAGAGGTACAAAATTAATTATGATTTAAATATTTTGATTATTTGTTATAATTATGTTAATTATTATGATGATTTTAATTTATTTGTAGACATGTCAAAGCATATATTCTTTATTTGTTTGGTAGTGTATTATTTACTGACCTCATAAAGAGATATGTTCCTTTGCTTTATTTGACGCTTCTAAGGAATTTCAATGTCATCCCCATATATAGTTGGGGATCTGCTGTATTGACATCCTTGTACAATCATCAATGTCTTGCATGCATGAAGAGGGTCAAACATGTCGAAGGATGTTTGCTACTTCTATAAGTATAAATAAAAAAAATTCTATATAATTATTTAAATTTGAATGTTTCATGCATAATGAAATTAACAAAACATTTTTATTTGTAACAATTATAGTCTTGAGAACATCTCCATGTGGGTAGGCTCTAGATACCGAGATTGCCAGATATGACAATCCAAACTATGAAGGTTACACTTCATTTCCCACTAGAATACATGTATTGCAATGTTATTTTTACAATTATATATTTATATTGTGGTCTTGAAACTTTAAAAAATACAATTAAAATAACATGTTTTTAATGCTAGGTGGTATTGTTGGACGAGTTTTTGAAAATAATTAAGCATATATGTTTACGTTTTATCGGAGCAAGCTTGATAGACAACATGTTATCCATGTATTTTTTAAACTATTTGTTAAATAAAATAATTAACTACACCGACTTATTGTTGTTTAATATTTATTTAACTTATAATCTGTAGATCATGTGAACACTTTACTGAATAAAAGATTGAAGTTTGAGATGGAGAAGATATAACAAATGGAGACTCAATAATAAATTAATTACTTTTACCTTAATTGAAGTATGAGATGGTGAAGATATAACAAATCTGGCATAGAACCCAAAACAAATCAAAACCTGGATAAAAAAACACAAAGATTAACATAAACTAATACAAAAAGGTTTAGCTGTAAAAAAAGATTGGAACTTTACTCACAAATAGTGAGAAATTCATGGAGCTGCAAAAGCATATATATATATATATATATATATATATATATATATATATATATATATATATATATATATATATATATAAAGAGAAGTTTTGAATTTTTTTTTTCGTTTTAAAAGTGAATTTAAAAAAAATTAATTTTTTATTTTTTATTTTTTTACTTCAAATTAATTTCAAATCATTTTAATATACTAATATAAAAAATAATTTTTTAAAATTTTAAAAAAATATTATTTAATATATTTTTAAATAAAAAATATTTTTAAAAACAATAATTATACACTCCTAACCATAGTTTTAAGACCCGATCCGGTCCAAGGCCTGGGTTCCGGGTTTTGACCGGGTCACTGGCTCGGCCGGTCAATTCTTAAAAAAAATCAAAACGACGTTGTTTTAGTAAAAAAAAAACAAAAGTCAACGAGTTGCAACCGGGTCTTGTCGGGTCAACCGGGTCGTCGGGTCAACCCGCCTGGTCAACCAGGTCACATCGAGTTTTTTTTTCCTCTATTTTTTTTTTAACCCGGCCCCAGATCAATCAGGTCCCAGATCAACCCGCCAGACCAGCCCAGATTTCAAAACTATGCTCCTAACCATACTCACGATAATGACAAGATGACTAGGGTTTTAGGGAAGGGATAAGATGTGTGTGCGCGTAAAATACAAATGTCATTATAAGAAAATAACAAGGTTATTGTTGTAAACAACAATCATTTACCTGGAAAATAGATGGAGAAGCACCTTTTCCATTATGCTTACAGTGGGTGGAAAAATTTGGGGAACATCTTTTAGATGTTTTCCAAACCAAGCTTTATAAGGGAAAATGAAAAAGTCTTTTTCTGATTTCTAATTTGTAAAAATAATGCTTTTTTATAGACACCCTTAAGGCTTTTCCTTGTGTTCAGCATGAAAACTAAAAATAAAACAACAACAAACTCTGATATAATCTACAGTACTAATTATCCCTACTCCTTTTATTTTTATACGTTTTGATTTTCATTCTCTCTGGTGTGAGACATAAGAACCTCATCTTTGTATTTTAATTTTCCTACGCTTTCCTCACGAAGGGAAAATTTTCCCAGAACAAAAAACGAAAAGAAAAATGAGATGGGAAAGGGTGCTGCAGCAGCAGCAGCAAGGAGTTCAAATAGAAGAGTTAAATGGGCCAGGGAAGAGGTGGGGACACACTTGTAATTCAATTAAAGGAGGAAGATTTCTATATGTTTTTGGTGGCTATGGCAAAGAGAATTGCCAGACCAACCAAGTTCATGTCTTTGATACTGGTGGGTCTTCACTTCTTCTACTTCTATTGTCTTTAATTGTTGGGCGTCTTTCTTTTATAGTCTTTTGCAATTTTGGGTGGTTTTGTTTGGTGCTTATATAAAGTTCGATTTTTTTTTCTTTTTCTTTTTATTTTTGTTATAATGAGAAGTCATTAAATTTTTTTTTGGGGGGATTTTGTGGATTTATTTTTGTGTTTTTTGGCATTAATTTTTTCAGTTAATGTTTGGTGCTTAGAGGAAGTGTGATTATTGGAGTTATTTCACGTTTTTTTTTTTTCTGTAACTTGTTGATTTGCTTTTTTATTGGAGTGTTGTTAGACTTGTTTGGTATTTGAAATTACTTGAAAGTTCATTAATGTCCTATTTTAGAGTCAATGTAATATGGGACCATGAAAGTTTCTATCCCACCTAATGGGATTTGATCATATCGTACTCTATAGTGCAAGTTGCTTTCGCTACTTGTGAGATTTCATCTTCTCTTGCTGGGGTGCTCGTGGTTTCTTTTAGGATAATTTTTTCAATGTTTTCTTCACTTGAGATTCATTTATGGGTTGCCTTCTGAGTTATTGAATTTTCATCTGCAGTTTCGTTTCCTCTAAATGTTTTTATGCTCTCATTTTGGGTTGCTGACTTGTAGTTAACCAGACCTGGAGCCAGCCAGTGTTAAATGGCACGCCACCAGTTCCGAGAGATAGCCACACTTGTACAACTGTTGGTGACAATCTGTATGTGTTTGGAGGTACTGATGGGAAGAACCCTCTCAATGATCTGCATATCTTAGATACTTGTGAGTGATCCTGTCCTTAATTTCTTTTCCATTTGATTTTCCTTGTATGTCATGCCCTAGTCTTTTACGTGGCCATTGATTTACATAGCTTAAGTGTCAGAAAGCAATATTTTTTCTGCTGAAATAGACTGATCATGAATGAGTATCTAAGAAATGAGATTTAACATGTATGTTTATGTTGGTTTGTATTGAATCATATGACTTACACTTCCTTCATTGGTTATCATATTATAGCATCTCATACTTGGATAACTCCAAATGTGAGAGGTGATGGGCCAGAGGCACGGGAGGGTCATGGTGCTGCCCTAGTTGGCAAACGACTTTTTATATATGGTGGATGTGGGAAATCTTCAGATGATTATCACGAAGTCTATTATGAGGATCTTTACATCTTGAATACAGGTAACTTTCTCCATCAGCAAGTATTGGTTATGATCATGCTCTAGTTTAGTTTACAATTTATGCATATATCAATTTCCTATGCTATACAGGACTACCACCCTGGGCTAACTGTGCTAAAGGGTTTTTTTGTGTGTGCGCGTGATAGGGGTTGTGGATGTGGGGTTGAGGGGGGCTGAATTGGTTTTCTAATATGTGTTAACTTTTCATAGACTCTTTGGGATGGTCTTTGAAAGTGGACAAGTTTTCCATTATTCTAGTCGATTATCAATTTCTTGCAATTTGTTATGCTCTGCAGTACCACCCTAGGTTAACTAGGCTAAAGGATCTTTTTTTGTGTGCACGCGTTGTGGGGGTTGTGGATGCGGGGTTAAGGGGGCTGAATCAATTTTTCTAATGTGTTAACTTTTCATAGACTCTTTGGGGGTGGCCTTTGAAAGTGGACTAGTCTTCCACTATTTTAGTCAATTATCATTTTCTTGCAATTTGTTATGCGCTGCGGCACGTTGAAGACATTATGTCATTCATGTTCTACTTTTGTAGAGACTTTTGTATGGAAACAAGCAATAACAACAGGCACTCCACCTTCTGCCCGTGATAGCCATACTTGCTCATCTTGGAGGGACAAAATCATTGTGATTGGAGGTGAAGATGGGCATGATTATTATTTGTCAGATGTCCACATCCTGGATACAGGTTTTGCTCATTATTTTAAATATTATACATTTTCATGCACTTACACAACATGTGCCTGTGTGTGTGTATTTGTCATGTATTTGCTTTCAAACACATGCACATGATTAATTTCAATTATAATTTGAATTGTTAATTCATGCAAGAATGTGTTGCCTAATCTTAAGCTTTCTTGTGTTTTGTTAGAAACTCTTGTTTGGAAGGAGCTGAACACATTGGGTCAGAAGTTGCCACCTCGAGCTGGTCATTCCACTGTTGCTTTTGGCAAGAATTTATTTGTTTTTGGTGGATTTACAGATGCCCAAAATCTATATGATGATTTTTATATGCTTGATGTTGGTAAGTATCATGCTATTGTTGATAAAATTTTAGTTGCATAGAAAAATGCACTCCCCTCTCCATGTAAATCCACCAAATTTTCAATAATTTTCTTGTCTTTTCTGTAGCTTTGAAAGTCCGAGTGTATTATACATCAACTTGTTATAGTTATCGTTACTTGTAGTTCTAAACATCCACATTTGTTATCGGGGCAGTCGCCACCTCGAGCTGGTCATTCCATTGTTGCTTTTGGCAAGAATTTATTTGTTTTGGTGGATTTACAGATGCCCAAAATCTATGTGATGATTTTTATATGCTTGATGTAGGTAAGTATCATGCTATTGTTGATAAAATTTTAGTTGCATAGGAAAATGCACTCCCCTCTCCCTGTAAATCCACCCAATTTTCAATAATTTACTTGTCTGTCCTGTGGCTTTGAAAGTGTGAGCAGATTATACATAAACTTGTTATAGTTATCTTTATTTGTAGTTCTAAACATCCACATTTGTTATTGGGGCAGAAACTGGTGTTTGGACTAAGGTGATGACAACTGGAGATGGACCTTCTGCAAGATTCTCTGTGGCTGGGGACTGCTTGGATCCACTGAAGGGTGGTGTGCTTGTCTTCATTGGTGGCTGCAATAAGAGTCTTGAGGCGCTGGAAGACATGTACTACTTACACACAGGTTTGGTACAGTTTTAAATGTTTTCTTTACCAAAATTTCTTGCATGCTTTTGAGTTGCAATTTTCTTACTCTGTAAACCCTTATATTTGTCTAGATCACTGTTTATTTTGGTAATCTCATCCATTTTTTTCATTGCAGGACATACAAGAGTGCAAGATGAATGGCGTCTAGAAAAGTTATCTCTGAAGAAGCAATTGAAACTAAAATGCCAAGAACAAAATCTTAATTCTTCTGTGCGTGATAAAGTTTTAGTCCAAATTGACACAAATGCTGACATTCACCACACCTTGCCGAGTTATGCCCAACCAGGTAAGAAGTGGATTATTTGCTCCCGTTGTATTATTCATCACAGTTTCCTTTCATGAAATCAATCCAGTAGTTTTTCATATCTGAACCAGGGAGAATTGAGGTTGCCTTATGCAATATCACTAAATATTGACTTGAGAGTGCCTTGGTAGTGTCACTCATTTGACAATTATTTCATATCACAAATAGATTTGTTTTTATCAATCTACAATGAGTTTATATCAGTCTACAATGAGTTTATTGTACGAGTAGCTTTTGGTTTGGAAGCTCGTCAAAACATCTTTCAGTGGCAGTTTTTTCTTCAGGAAAATGGTAAATTCTCTATCTGGAATTAGTGGTCTTCTAGGCATCTATCTGCGTATGCAGAAAATATTCTGTATTGTTCCTTGCAATGCAATGTCTTAATGCCCTATAAGTTCAGTGGATGTTCTTTGTTGGTTCAGAATGTGCAATTTCTTCTATCCATATTTACTACTGGCATAATGTCCAAAAGCACAATTGAGGATTTATTCACCATGCAAATGGATGATATGTTTCCTTTTCTTTTGTGAAATGGAGTGGGGACAAGCTCAAAAACACAATTGGGGATAACAAGATTATGTTTCTTTTTATGTGAAAGTGGTTGGGGATAAGATGAAATAATCTTCCTGCAGGAAATGTAAGTTATGAAATATGCTCTTATCAATTTGGGGATGGACCAGGACGAAGGGCTCATCGTGATTTTCTAGTTCCAATGGAAAATGCAACGTCTATGCTATTTATACAGAGGATGAGAATATGGTTGAACTTTTTAGTTTTTATCCCTCCTGATAGTCTTGTTTTATTAAGATGTGCACAATTGGATTGAGATAATTTTTTACTTTACATCCTTTTTGTCTTTCTCCCAGTCATCATAACCATTTCTCATATCCATCGCCTAGTATTTAAGCATGCCCAGTTACTCAGAGACTGCTGTTCTGTAATAAGACGTGATACATTTTTTCTTATCATTATGTATTGGGCTGCACTGACCGTTTAAGTAGTATGTTCATGGTGGGCTAAACTTTAAGCACTTAAGAGGGGTTATAATGCTTTAAGATTCACGGTATTGGCAAGGAAGAGTTTTATGAAAGTGAAATCAGTTATAATGCCATTGCCCTAGGAGGCTAGGACAATTTCTAACCGGTAGCTCTCACCCCCCGTGGCCAAATGAGAATGAAGAACAAGTTTATTTGTCTTGATTCGGAAGGTAGTTGAGATATAGTCAACCTAAGGTTTGGTATTGTACAGATAAAGAATGTCTACTGTTGCTTGGCTGGTTAATCAAGGAATTCTGATGACTTTGTCTTCTTGCAGTGAAGAAAGGTTTAGGGCATGTTATTGATTGGGGTTAAACTGTGTACAAGTCAAAGGCATTTGATGGCAGGGATTATTCAGAACAAGTTAGTGACATTTTTGGACAGCTACAAGCATATAAGGTCCCTGAATGCCATTGTGTTTTCTGGGATCAGATAGTCTTTTGGCATCAACAAAACAATCAGGCTGCAGTTACATGACCTGAGTTGAAATCTCCTTTCTGAGATTGGAGTCTTTTGGCATCAACAAAAATGTTCAGACTGATTGAAATTTGTTTGGGATTTGTACACTTAATATGCTTCTTAAGAAAAGGGGAGCTTTTGCAAACTAGTTGTAGATCTGAAATGAATTTTAATTTTAATATGAAAGGTCAGGGAAAAAGGTGAGAAATTTATATCCTGTAATTTTCCAGAGTTGCTAAACTTTCAAGAATAATCTGCGCAATACTGCATTGTTAAATTATGGAAAAAAGCTTTGGCATCTTTTCTGGATCTTGAAAAGTTCTAGATTGTGGTTTCCGGAATTACCACATAATATTCCAACAGTGGCAAAAAGGAATTTTGTGCATTGAAATTTATAAATGCTTCCAATTTCCAACATTTATATTTCTGCATGATTCCCTTTATTGCAACTTTATTATTTACTTTCCTGGCGATAAGTATACTGATGCTTTTTGAGTCATTCTGTTCGTGATTTAACTTCTTTAAGCATGCAAATCAAGTTTGGTGTGAACCTTTTCCTGGTTACTAATTCTTTTTATTAGCGTGACAGTATGTTGTTTAAGACCTCAATAATGATGTTATATCAGCTGAAAACAAAGAGAAGCCAATTATGACTTACCTTGATGGTAACATGATAAGACTAGCACTTGGGGCAGTGTGGCCAAGGTTTCATGATGATGTTAATGGTCATGGTATGAACTGTTCTTTAAAAGGGCATGCGAGTTGAATGCTTAACAAAATTTGTGCTTTTATTTGCAGGCAGAGAGAATTTCCCATTGAATCAAAGACAACTTCATCAAGGGAAGAAGACATTTCAAGCCAAAGTTACTGAAAGCCTTCCACATGGATATACCATTGAGACCTCTGTAGATGGAAAGCCTCTACGTGGAATATTATTTTCCAACAAGCCAAGTTCTCCCCAGATAGTTAACCACAATAACAGCAGGTGAGAATATGGTGTTTTTGTATTTGCTTAATTGGCAGTTATTGCTATCACTGCATTTCCCATGAAACTTGTGCTTATTTTCGCTACATGCCCATATCAGGAAAAGGGCAAGTGCAGAAATTGGTGTGGTATTGAATGGTGACTACAACAGCAAACCAAAAACTTCTAAAACCCTCAAGCAGGATGCAGTAGAAAACATGCAGCCAGACAATGCTCATGAGAAGGAGTCCACAGCACAGGAACCCAAGACAGAAGCTGCTACTGTCCCTGATTTGAAGAATCTGGCTTCTTCTAATGTTCATCAGTCCCATGAGGTTGAGACCTATTTGCCTTTTTTCTTTGTTCAGTATCCTGCCTGTTCATTGAGTACTCTGAATTTTGTTCTTTTTAGGCTAGTGCCTGCTTCAAATGCTATGCTTAGAATTGCATAGGTTCAAGCATGGTGCCCTGTATTGAATTTGCAGAGAGGTTTTTTTGTGATAAACATTGCACAAGATTGATGGAGCGATTGTGAATGAAGTGTGGAATAATATTCGTAGCTTGTTTTTCTTATTAAATATGACTTGTTAACAAAGTTGGACTCTTTACATTAATGAAATGTTTTATTGATAATTTGCTTAATGTAAATACACACGCACACATATCTATGTGTTTGTGTGTTTGCGTGCACTGTTATATTCTCAATAACAGCCAATAATGCTATATAATGGCATTATAGTCATTATTGTTGTGAACACTGTTAATGGCACCACAATTCTGAATAACAGTAATGGGTCCTCCGATACTGTTAAATAACAGGTGTTTTTTAAAACCATTCTCATATGCATTGTAATAGCCAGCTCTGTTAGCTAAAAATCATGGGATGTCTGGTTTAATCATGCATCTCCTTGTGCTCCTGGAGCTTCATAGAGCTTTTGCTTGTATACCAATTTTTATCATGAGATTGTCCAGACATACATTATCATGACATTCATTCAAATGTCGAGTGCATAACCAATTCTTCATGTTCGCTAGTCTAATGTGAATTCACCATCATTTTTTTTTTTCCTGGATTTTCTACAGGCTCCTCAAAATGCAGAAACACCAGTGGCCCCTACCCTGAATTTGAATGATGATATGATCTCTGATGCACCAAACTCTGATACAGAATTTTCAAAAGATAAGTCTACCCCGGGAGAGGACTCTACGACTTGGTTGCTAAACCAAGGTATGAAATCCAGGAAGCATTTAATTTTATAGCCTATTGAGGTTGGCAAAGCTTAATCCTTCCCTGGCTTATCACATTATATTTCTAGATTGGGTTACAATTAGAAAATTGAAAACCATTTGTGGTTGAGTTGGCTTAAGGGTTTAGGGGTTGGAACCATGAAGTTATAATTGTTTCTGACCTGTACTGCGCATATATTTGATAAAGATAAAACCTCATTCAAAATTTTAAGAATTTTATCATGGGTGGCAATTTATGCAACAAATGAAACCAAAATGACTTTCTTAGTTGGTACTGAAATCTGACAGGATGGAGATGTTTAGAATCTCACTTAAAATAAGCCATTACTAGTGCCTTTTTAACTGTTGTCAGTTTTTTTGCTATAAATTAGTAAGCTATGGTTTGTGTAAATATGAGCTCTGATTTACTTAGATTATTACAATTTTATTTTCTTTTATGAGAAAAAATAAAATAAAATTGCTTGTCTGTTGTATTAGGAGTCTACAAACATTTTGTGTTGAGTGTTGTGTTAGGGTTTCTATTCACCAACCATCAAGATAAATGAGTTAGTTGATTCAGACCTTGTTGAACAAACAGTACCTCTATCCTCATCCCAATGTATGCAACCTTAAATCTGCAATTTTTTTTCCTATTGGAATTGCATTTCAAATCACCCACCTGATGAAATGCCTTTTCTATATTGACAATTGCTTCCAAATTCAATCTTGTATGATCCTGATACGATCAATACCTCATATACATGAGCTGCTGCCTGATTGCTATTTGTCGTGATATGATGCAATGCAAGGAGGATAGACTATTTTCAAATAACAATTAGTACAAGAGTAACAAGTTTATTGAAAATAATCCCTGCTCTTGGATTGCATCAAGTGATTTCTATGCCGACCAACCAATGCCAAATTTGTGACCAGTGTTTAAGATTACGAAGTGTCTGGCAAACGACGAGGCTTGTATCTTGAATGCTGAATGGGACGGTGAGTCCAGCGGGTAAAAATCTCTTGTGATCATTGCATTCACACAGAATGAAAGTTTCTTGTTTGAAGAAAATGCTATAAACATCACATGTCTCAAATTTGAGGGAAACTTCAGTTTTAGGCCAAGATTGTTTTTAACTTGATGAGTCTTCCATGCAGAACTCTTTTATGTCATGTGCTTTGTGGAGTTTTTAACGTGAACTAATTGCTGTTGACAGATGGCCAGACAGACACGAAGTGCTGAAGTATAAATGATCCATGGATGTCAATTTGTTAACCCTTTGATATGACTTGAGACAGACAACCTGCCTCTGTACATTATGACTTGAAGGTGGTCGTAGATGTATTGGACTGGTGATATACAGAATCTGCTCTCCGACCGGTGTAATCTACCACCTACCAGTACTTACCTTTTCCTTTATTTATCAAGTACTATTTATCCTGATTCACTCGTTACATGTGGTTTTTGTTTACCTACAGTAATATCTTGATTAGCTACTACTTAAAGTTCCATCGTCTTAGTTCTTAGTCTTACTATAGCTTTTTGATGCAGCTCTGCGTCGTAGGTTGAAGTTTTTTTTTTTTTTAAAAAAAAAGAAAGTGATATGCAGGCTTTATCGACGGTTTTTTAAACATTTTTTTTCTTAAGTGCAAATCTAAAAACTTATATAAGTATCTAATTAAATATAAGTTGATCAAATATTTATGTAAATAAATGAAAAGAAAAGTAAAAAAATCAAGAGATATTAATCAAGATTGTTGACCCTGTAACATGAAATATTTATTTTGTTGTGTTCACTAAATTTTTTTATTCAACCAAATAATAATGAAAATAGATATATATGATTGAATAAAATATAAGCCTTGAATAAAATATAATACAAGCTTGCACATAAGATATTTGATTTTATAACATGAGATATTTATTTGATTGTGTTTACCCAATTTCTTTATTAAAATAAATTTTTTATTTAATCAAACAATAAAAATAGATACACATGAAATTGATCGAATAAAATATAAGGATTGAATAAAATATAATGTAAGCTTGCACATTAAATTGGTTTTTTTTTAAAATGAAGTTCATTTATGTAAAACATAAAAAAACTATAAATGAATCAAAATAATTTCTTTAAGAATTAAATACATTCAAAACATTAAAAAAAAACTCTCAATTCTATAAGGCTAAATAAACAAAACAAAATAAAAAATTATATAGAAAGGATATTAACTGAAAATATGAAAATAAGAAAAAGCGAGTGATAGTCTAGGTGATGCAATTGTATTTAAAAGAAGTAAAAAAAAAAAAATCTATTTTAGTTACATATATGAGCAAGTTTAATAAGTTAGTTCTAGTTTAATTAGACGATAAAAAAAAAAAAAGCAATGGTAATAAACAAATAAATGTTTTTATAAAAATAATGAGCACAATAATTTAGAAAAAAAACCAACCTTGAAAGTATGAAATTTGATTAAAAAAACGTTATGATTAAACCCGAGTTAACGTGATAATTATGTAATCTTGGTTAAAAGCCAACCAAGGTTAACCTGCAAAACTCGTGATATAGGTCATGAGACTAGAATAATCCGATAGGAAAGAAATTGAGGAAAACCACAAAGCTGATTTTTTTTATATAAAAATTAATGTTGAATAATAAAATCAGAAAAGAAAATAAGTAAAAAAAAAATGTCGACTCGCTTCAACATTCCAAATCCATGACTCAAGTCATTAGACTGGAAGCAAAATAATATTAAATAAAAAATTCAATTAAAAGAATGAAGATGAAAATCAAAATAAATGAAGGTCGACAAAGTTTTTTTTTATTGGAAGGTTAAATTAAAAAAAAAATCACTAAGTGCCATCACATCATCAAGTGCTTATGATGACCTATTCAGCTTCTTAGGCTAGTTCATGTACTTATTTAAAAATCAAGAAGTTTTTATGAGTTTACAATGGAGGATTTTTAAGAATATTTAAACAGTGATTCATTTGTTCTTAAGTGCTGGTTGTTGGCGTGAGTCGTCAACAGAGAATTTTTTTGGAGAGATTATAGGGACTTTTTTTAGAATAGAAAATGCAGTGGTGAAGGGATGACTGATTAATTTAATGGATCCAAAGTAACTATATCAGATTTCCAACAGGGAAAGCCGTATGGGATGCTATCGCTACAACATATTTTGATGGCGCTGACACCCGACAAGCTTATGATCTCAAGAAGTGCATCATACTTAAACAAGTCTAGAGGGTAAACATGCTACAACAATTTTCAATGAAGAGAAATCGATTTTTGCAGCCCGAATCCAATGAGATAGAGTTTAATGGACTAGATAATCGTCTTGACAAAGTTTGTGGAATGACATATCCAGGTACATGGGCTAGAAGAGTGGCACTTTCACCCTCTTTTTAGAGAAAAAAATAGAATTGCTATAAGAAAAGGAGGTCTATATTAATTTTCACTAGTGTATCTCTGCACTGACTAAGAAAGTATATATAGACTCATACATTCTTAGTTGTTACACAAGGTAAGGAAGGAAAATATTACTATTATATCTCCATAAATTCAGCAGCTAAATACTGACGGGAATCATCAAGTGTAGCTATCAATTTGTTGGAGTTTCCTTTATATGTTGAACTACCATTTACGTAGGAATTTGTTACTCTTTGGAAGTCCTTATCACCAACCATATTTTCTTTGATATGTCTGTGAGCATGATCATCCTTATTACTCCATAATTATTCCTTATCACTCCATGATTTGTGGGATAGACTCACACGATTGTTGCTAACATGAGGCTGTAGGTTGCTAATATCCCCTCACAAATTGAGCCGGGGTAGAAGGCATAATTTGTTGCGAAAGTATGCAAGAGTAGCCTTGGGCACTGGTTTAGTAAATATATCAGCAACTTGGTTAGCATAGGATACATGTTTAGTGACAAGTAATCCAAGTGCAACTCGTTCGCGTACGAAATGGTAATCCAACTCAATGTGTTTACTCCAAGCATGAAAGACAGGATTGATGGTCATGTATAGAGCACTGATATTATCGCAGTAGAGGATTGGTGGATTTGATAGAGATATGTGAAGATCTTTAAGGATATATGTGAGCCACGTAAGTTTGGTAGTAGTATTAGCCATAACTCGATATTCAGCTTCGGTACTGAATCGAGAGATTGTGTGTTGTTTTTTTGAACACCGGGAAATGATATTGGTGCCAAGAAAGGTGCAGTAGCTGGTGGTAGATCTTTGTGTTGTGGAGCAGCCAGCCCAATCTGCATCAGAGAATGCGCAATTTAAGAGTTGTATTGGAAGAGAGACATAAACCAGTAGCAATTGTTCCTTTGAGGTATCGAATGATGCGCTAAACTAGTCTCAAATGGGCAATTGTAGGATTGTGCATGAATTGTGAAACATAGTTGACACTGTAGGATAGATCTGGTCGCATGAGAGTGAGGTATTTGAGAGCACCAACAATCCTACGAAATTGATTGGGATCAGCAACGAAGGTAGTATCTGCATCTATTTTGAATTTGACCTTTAAATGCGTGCTCATGGGTTTGCAATGAAGCATATTGCAGCGGTTAAGGATGGTAAGTGCATAGTGTGACTGAGACAAATGTAGTCCATCTGCTGTGGTAGAAATCTCAACACCTAAGAAATGATGCACTAGTCCTAAATCTTTCATGGAGAACTCAAGACTTAATATTTGAATAAAGGAGGTAACAAGCTCGGTGAATGACCCTGTAAGAAGCATATCATCAATGTAGAGAGGTAATGCCAGGTATTCCGTGAGCGAGTGAAAGACAAAAAGAGAAGGATCAACCAAACTACAAAAGAAACCATATGATATAAGGAATGCATTGAGTCTATCAAACCAAGCAAGTGGTGCCTGTTTGAGCCCATATAAAGCTGGCTAGAGCTTACATACATGCATAGGATTCTATTGATCAGCCATACCTAGTGGTTGTGCCATATATATATCTTCCATGATGTTGCCATATAAAAATGCATTCTTGACGTCGAGTTGACGAATGGGCTAGTGTTTCACAATAGCAATAATTAAGATATTTTGAATTGTACCTAGTTTTATAACAGGAGAGCATGTCTCTATGTAGTCAATACATCAATCTGATGATATTCTTTGGCAACTAACCGTGCTTTGAGATGATCCAATGTACCATCTGGTTTTAGTTTGGTCTTAAAAACCCATTTGGACCCAATCACATGCTTATCTAGAGTGCGTGGAACTAATCGCCATGTTTTATTTTGATGGAATGTTGTAAGTTCATCATCCATTGCGACTTTTCAAACAGGATGTGACAAGGCTGCTTTAATGTTGTTTGGTTCACGAGGTATTGTAGGAGATAAGGTTATTATCAGGGCATATTTATGATTCGGTTTAACTACTTCATGCTTGGATATGGTTAGCATAGGATGACTTATTTGTGCTTCATGAGGTTGTGTTGTGTGTGTGTGTGGAAGGATGGGGCTCTGGTGTAGGGAAGTTTTCGGGATGTATATTAAAGTGTAATGCAGTCATTGGTGCCGGCTGATTGAGATATACAGAAGTGGGATTATTAAAACCAAGTGTAGGGAAGGTGTTGGTTGTATTTCAGAGTTTAATGCAGGTGTTGGGGCATGCAGGGGGAGAGCTTCTGGAAGTTGATCTTTAAAATCAGTTTCAACATTTTTTGTTGCAGTTGTGTCATGTGATGAATTTGGTGCAGATTGCCAGCAATGACTATCAACAGATGGTAGAGGAATAAAATTCGTTGGTGTAGACCTTTGTGGGAGGGCATCTGTTTCTAGAGAAGTGTTAGAAAAAGGTATCCAAGAATCAAATATATTAAGGACATGTGAGGCAGTAGTAGAAAATAAAGAAGATTTAAACGGAAAAACAGTCTCGTCAAAAACAACATGACGAGAAATGAAAAATTTACGACTTGGTACATTGGAACAACTGAAGCTTGGGGATGTCCTAAGCGTTGGTGCTAAATATTTGCAGTGCTAGATTTGAATCGATAAGAGAAGTGTGCTTCTGGTGCATTGGATAAAACATACAAGACACCCTTCTTTTTCCTTGTTATTAGTGGATGTCTTGTTTTCCGTTTCTTTACACAAAAATCAACATTAGAAAATTCACAATTGACAGGAAATTGAGAGGTTAGTTGACTTATCGAGAGCAAGTTTTTTTTTTTAGATTTGGAACTAAAAGAACATCATAAAGAGGCAAGGTCTTATCTTTTTGTTTGATGCATGAATCACCAATACCTGTTATAGGTATAAAAGAACTATCTCCTATTATGACAGAATTAGATCCAGAGTATTTATGAATATTAGTCAACATACCTTGCATTCTTATCATGTGTTTTAAAGCTCTTGTGTCAGAAGTTCATACTGTTTCAGTAATGGAGTTGTCTAAGGTGAGTGCAGTAAGAGCTTGTGGAATCACATCATTTTGAGTTGTTCTTTTTGGTATCCACTAGCAGATTTTGGCAATATGGCCTGGTTTCCCACAATATTGGCATGTTTCATTACGATATAGATCTCGTTCTACTGTTGTCATACGACGTTCTCCTGGTGGTGGTGGTTGTCATTGTTGTGTAGCTGGTGTTGAATTATCTGAATAACTTTGACTTTGGTTTCGAAATTGTTGTGCTTGGAATTCACGACCTGAGGAAGTAAATGTGTTATTGTGATTCCTTGGCATAGTACTTTGAGTTGTTTCTGTTGTTGTTCATAGAAAGCTAAACGTGGGGTGAGTTGAGAAAAAGATGCATCTGATTGGTTTGAAAACCAGTTACGATGTTAAACCAGGTTTTGCAATTGTGAAATCAGTTCAGTGTAGGTTGGTCATGGCGGTTTCAACATCGTTGTTGTAAAGGTTTCATATTGCGGTCCTAGACTTGTGAGAAGGCAGAAAACTTTTTCTTTATATGGTAGGGGTTTTCCAATACTAGCAAGATTGTCACACAGACCTTTAAAAATACGTATGTGATCTCCAATGGTCCTGTTATCATCCTTGCAAAGGTAGGTCAATTGTTTTCGTAGTGTAAACTCTTGCTCTTGAGAGTCCTATGCATAAGCATCTTTCAGTGCTTCCCAGACTGCAAGTGTTATGTCTAAGCCAATGACAAGTCCAAGTGCTTCTTCAGAGAGGGTTCCAATGATCCAACCCCGGAGAAGACGATCAGACTTTTGCCAAGCAATGAATTCCCTTGTCACTTGTGGTATAGTGTTTCCTGTTTTTTGTGGTATTTGAATCTGGAATGGTGTATTTTGTTGGGATTGGTGTTTCTCTGGTGAGATGATCAACCAAGTCTTGGCTCTCTGCTACTCCTAAGACCTGTTCTCTCCACGGTGGGTAATTGGATTGTGTAAGTTTAAGTGTGACAAAATTTCCGACATTTAAAGACAAAGAGGTCATGGTGTTTGGAATAAGAGGCAGGACCGTTCCTGCTTTGATACCAAGAGAAAAAAATAGAATTGTTATAAGAAAAGAAAGTCTGTATTAATTTTCACTCTCTGCACTGACTAAGAAAGTATATATAGACTCATACATTCTTAGTTGTTACACAAGATAAGGAAGGAAAAGATTACTATTCTATCTCCATAAATTCAGCAGCTAAATACTGACGGGAATCATCAAGTGTAGTTGTCAATTTGTTGGAGTTTCCTTTATATGTTGAACTACCATTTACGTAGGAATTTGTTACTCTTTGGAAGTCCTTATCATTTTTCACTCTCAAACACTTTATTAGTTCTATCTCTTTCAAATAAATCACTATCTATAGGCCTAGCTACTGAGAAATTGAACTTTCAGAATATTTTCAAATAAAGTGCTTTTTTTTTTAACTGTGGGTATCGGGGCCGTTTACACGCACTTCGACTAATCCCTTAATGCCCTAAAATTAACGGTCATGTAAGTTTTCAATAGCCCTGAGAATCGTGACATTTGAATTGGTGACCTCTAAAGAACAAACCCAGAGAATCTAACCAATTGAGCTATATCTACTAGAGTTTAAATAAATTTCTTGTAAGTGATATAGAAGTTGATATCTTTAATAACTGGTATCATGATGGAAAATTCACTTCTTGGGTAATTAAGTTTGCATGACATTTGATGATGTGTATCTCAGGTGACCTTACAATGACCATCACTGTCATTTAAATTGTTGATTTGGTACCGGTGTCCTTACATTGATGCTACGACAGATACGAAGCTCTTGAGATTTTCTTAATGCAGAATTTTCTTTAGTTATAATCATATATAAAAAAAAATGGTCTCTATTAGCTTTAGTTATAATCTCAATTAAATATAATGCTGACACAAACTTGTCCCTGCTGATTTAAAATGAAACAAAGAATTGGTTGAATTTATGCGTTTTGCTTTAATTTGAAGATCATCTGCAGATTTGTGATAAATTTGAAGAGTAAAATTTACTGCTTTCTATATATATAAAGAAAAAGAAATATTGTGATTAATTCTTGTTAGGTGCTTAAGGAAAAAGGAACATCGTATTCCCAGAAATGAAATCAAAAGATACGACTCATTACTGCACTGAATTACTGCACTGATGTTCAGTGTTCCTTTCCTAAAACAGAAAGCGAACTGTGTCTATGAAGAAAAGAAAACTTAATTAATTTAAAGTTTCTTCATCCTTGTAGACTGCTTTCTTTTTCTTTTTTTTTAGTTTGACGTAGGTGTCCGGGCCAACTTGCACGCACCTCGACTAATCCCACGGGCCCTGAAGTTAACGACCATGTAAGCCTCCAGTGGCCATCATATGAGCAACCACATTGTTCGAACTTGAGACCACGAGAGGAGCAAACCTCCTAGTCCCAAGCTCTTACCACTGGGCCACCATCTAGATAGTTTTGTAGACTGCTTTCTTTAGTGCCAGGGAAGGAGTGGAAAACTCACCAGCAAAAAACAAAATAATAATAATAATAATAATAATAATAAATGGAAGAGAAGAGAAGGGAATGGCTGGTAATTTAATTATTTGCCAGCAGAGATGGCTTGCGTAGACACTAGATAGAGGAGGTAAAACACAGACCAGAAATGAGAGACGAGCTGGTTGGCTGGGGCGGCCACCTTTTCGGTTTGGTGCAGGATTTGGAAGAAAATCTGGTATTTATATTTTTTTTAAAAAAAGTTGGTTGAACTCTGGCTCATTAGGTTTTAAAATTTTAAAACCAAAACTAAACAGTATTGGATTTTTTTAGTTTTTTAATTGATTAATTTTGTTTTTTTTTTCAGTTTTTTTTTTAATTAAATTTTTTAATTTTCTCAATTTAATAATTTTTTTAGTTTTTATTAACCCCTATCACCGGCGGCCAAGGGCGGAGGTAGGATTATTTAATAGGGGGCCAAAATAATATAAAAAGATATTTTTTTTAATTTACTATACATAAATTGTAAAAAAAAAAAAACTGCATGATTTAGTTTTATTCAAAGAAGTAACTACAAACATATGACGATCTTTGTATAAGATAAGAAGTTTAAAGCAATACCAAATTGAGTCAAAGCTATGAAGTTAATGTCATTTTCATAATGTATTCATCACTTTAATTTTGTTGGTCTTTGTACCTATCAAATATAAATATACAAAATATATAAGAAACATTAGTTAAAACGATGCATTATTTATGTTTGATAAAACTTTGAAATAAAGTAAAAAATAATAAAGAATGATTCTTATATATTTAATTTAATTGTGCTCGTCGTTCTTTCATGGAGTAGAAATCATCGATTATCATATCAATTGTGAATCTTTCAGCAATTTCTTTTTCTATATAGACAATCAAATAATTTGCAAGAAAATCATCCTCCATCCGATTGCGAAGTCTTGTTTTAACAATCTTCATCACTGAAAAAGCTCGTTCAGTTGTTGCTGTCGAAACAGGAAGAGTCAAAATAAACCGAATCAACCTGTCAATGAGTGGATAAATTGTTGATTTTTCTGTTTCAACCAATCCTTGACATAAATCAGCAATCGATGACATATTCTTTAACTTTGGATGATTGGGCACATCAAGCTCATAATGCTGCAACTCGAAATCTCAAAATGAGTTTTTTCTTGGTCGAAAAGTCTTCAGGATAGAACTTGTCAACAAGTAAGCATATATCTTCAACACTGAATAATTTATAGTTATTTTTAGGATCTAAAGCTGCGCTCAACTGAAGAAGCTCAATCGTCTGCTCATTGAATCTATTATTTAGCTCTTGCAACTGTTGATCAATGATAGCTGTAAATATATCAACTCGATAGTGATGCTCAACTGTTATTGATTTTGTTTTACGGCGAGATCGTCCCACACTAGAAAAACAAGTATCCATATCAGGAACTTCAATGTCTTGATGCTTACAAAATGATGTCACTTCTTCTAAAAGAGTTTCCCAGCCATCATCTCTTAACTTCTGAATTAAAGTCTTTGTGGTAGTCACCAAATGCATAGCATTTAAAATGTCTTGAGATTTCTGTTGCAAAGCTTGGCAAAGCACATAAGTAATTCCCATAACATTCTTCATTATATGCAAGATGAATGCAAAATCAAATGACATTATCAACTTAAATGAAAAAGCCGCATCACCATGTTGAGAATAAGTAGATCCATCTAAAGCGATGTTTTCAAGAACCAAGCAACGTCGATATGGCCCCAAATTAATGTATGCCCTTCTAATTTTATCTTGTTGATTAACTGGGTATTCCTAAATTTGAGGACGATTGCTTGGATCTCTAATCAGATGAGCCATGTCGATTCTAGTAGGAGGCTGCTCATTAATCAATGCAGGTTCTTCATAAACTGAAGCACATTGGGGTTGTTCAACCATAACTTCAACATTACACATTGGAGTTGATTCATTAGGTCGAGTTATCAATATTTTTCCTCTTTTTCTCAAAAAAGAAATCAATTCTTCTTATTTTGTTCATGGTTCAACCTAAAATCAAAACATCATAAATTTTTATTGTTTTCTATTTAAAAAATAAATACAAATAACGATGTGTTGAAACAATAATCAAAACCAAAAATAAATTTTTACATATAAACCACACTGACATATGAAAGCAAAATTAACATATTAAAAAAAGAAATTGATATATAAAAGCATATCTAACATAAAAAATGGGATTACTGGTTCATAAAAAAAAAACTTACACTGAATCAAAGTTGGGTATACGCTTTTCAAAGAACTCAATTTGGCTAGAAAGACCGTGTCTAATTGTATATTGGACCTGGTGATAGTAAGGTACACATGAGAAAAAATTGATAATTTTGGTAGTTCTGCTAAAAACAAAACATAAAAAAATCCAAGCATAATCGAAACAAACAAACCCATAAAATATATTCAATTAATTAGAAAAAACAACATTCACTATAACAAGAAATAAAAAATGGTAAAACTAGTAGATCTGAAAGAAAAAAAAATAGCAGAATTATATATATGTATTAATTAAATTCTAACAAACATTAAAAAAAAATTAAATTACTTACCTTGTTGTTTCGATGAATTAATTGGCAGCAGCTTTGCTTTAACTTTTATGCTTTGTATTGTTAATTTTTTTGGCTAGGTTTGCATAGAAGAAAGAGAGAGAGACAGTAAAGGAAAGGAATTAAAAATTGAAAAGCTTTTGTTTTCCACTTGCATAGAGATACACAGATATTTAGCCTATTAAAGTCAAACATAACTTATAAAATAATAATTTAGTATTAAAAAGCCTATTATTTATTATATTAAAAAAAAAGTTTTGCAGGGGCCCGGGCCCCTGCTGGCCTCCCCTTGGTTCCACCGCTGCTGGCGGCCATGCTAACTAATCATTAGTATTGGATGAATTTTTATATAAAAAAAATCATTTTACTAAGTGCCTAAAGTTTTTTTAGATTTTTTATTTTAAATTAATATATTTTTTAATATTTTTAGATTGTTTTGTTGTGCTATGTTAAAAATAAATTTTTAAAAAGAAAATTTTTTATTTCAATATATTTTAAATAAAAAATACTTTAAAAATTAACTATTATTATAATCCAAAACATGCTCCGACTATTTTCCCTGGCAGTATTTTTGGGTAAGGTATCATCAAATAAAAATGACTGTAGAGTGTGTCATATCAAGGGGAAAAAATAGAAAGAAAAGAAAAGAAAAGGCTATGCATTAAATTAGTACCTTCATTTCTTTCTTCTTTTAATATAAAACAACAAACATATTAAATTAAGCAAAGGAAGGTGACTTATTATGATTAAATATTTTTTAAAGTATTTTTTATTTAAAAATATATTAAAATAATTTTTAAGATTTTTTTTATGTTTGATATTAACATATTAAAATAATTAGAAAACATTAAAAAATCATCAATTTAATATTTTTTAAAACCAAATACACTCAAATGCAATTACAAATACAAAAACAAACATTAACTAAGACAATGGCTAAGAGAACAAACAAAACAAAGAGTAGTAAAAAAAGGAAAATTAGATGGATTCATGTGGTTTGGTATTTTTGTTACATTATTTCTATTATTTTATATTTTAGGTTAGTTTCTTAGTCTATTTAAAGGCATTGTAAACCTTAGAAAATTTTATGGTGCTCAAGCTATAACTAGTGGTATTTTATTAGTTACTCTATGAGTTTTACTTTGAAAAAAAAAAGACATATACAAAAAGAAGAGAGAAAATAAAATTCATGTCCCACAAAAAATAATAAGAACACCTATATATAGTGTTTCTCTCTCTTATTTTATCTATTTCTATTTTTATAATAGGTTTCAAAAAGTAACTCATAGAATATCACTAGTTATAGATTAAACACCATAACATTTCTCATAACCTCCTAGAGAGGCAAACTTTGTTAGATTAATATTTTAAAAATAAAAATAAAATTTTAAGGTTCTTTGTTTTAACCCTATTTCATCATATTCAAAATGATTTTTTATATATATATTAAAATGACGACATATTTGATCAACTTTGGCTTTGCGACTTAACCTGTCAAATTCATTGTTTGAGTTAAGAACTCCACTAAGTCTAAGAACTTTGTTATTTAAAACTATTTTTTACTTAATTATATGATAATAAAAATAAAAAAATCATAAAATTAAGCACAAATCAAATGTCGTGATTTTTGTTTGAGATCATGATAATCTGATATAAAGCAAACCAAAACAAATTAAAAAAAGCTTGTGTGTGGGCCTATAAAGGTAGGCTCGTGCATGATTGGTACTTAAAAGTGCATTCTCATTAAGGCTTTATATCATCATATTGCATGTAAAGTGTTATTAAATTCTCTAACTTAAGCATGTTTTATAATAACAAGTCTGATAATATAAGATAACTTTAATTTATGTAAATGCTCATTTTAAATGCAAGCATATCTCACAATTCAAAAGATTGATTGATGTGATTAACTATTAAAAGTAAAAGGACAAAAAAAAGGGCAAAGCTT
This sequence comes from Populus x sibirica, assembly GCA_019202695.1. Classification (NCBI taxonomy): domain Eukaryota; kingdom Viridiplantae; phylum Streptophyta; class Magnoliopsida; order Malpighiales; family Salicaceae; genus Populus; species Populus x sibirica. The sequence goes on along the minus strand of JAGMVL010000416.1, from coordinate 401,765 downwards.
AGAAAAAGATGCTGGTTCAATTCAACCTGCAACACCATTTAGTCATTGAGTCATATCTGAAGCTGTAGATCTTGGATTTCAGTTTGGTTTATATGGATAGAAAGCTAAGACATATACATAAAACATTTATGAAGAGTCCAAGACTTAATTTTACTATTTTGGAGTCCAAATCTATCCTACAACCTAGACACTGTTCAGTGTTCTCAAGCTATCATAAGCTATCGATCAAAATTGATATCTACTAAAAACTTATATAATTCTATACAATTATTTAAATTTAAATTTGTACATTCAGTTTGGTTGTATTTATTAAAATATTTTGAAAATTTTATTAAATTTATGATTAAAATATCTATTTTTATTTTTTATATAACCTTTTCTTTTCTATAAAAATCTAATTTGTTAGAAGTTTTATTCAACCTAAAAAATAATTAGAACAATAACGTATAGTTTCTAAAAATAATTAATTCTATTTTTTTATAGTTTTTTAAAATGTTTTTTACTTTATTAAAATAATATTTTTTTATTTTTAAAATTTATTTTTTATAATAATATATTAAAATATTTTTTAAAAAAAATTAATTTCTAATTTTCCGGCTGCCCAGAGCAGTAATGCTACGCACAAACTTGCTCAATGTTTTCAAACACTTTTTTTTTTTTTTACCTTTCTTTCGAATGGCTGCATCTCAAGCAGCTCTCCTCTCACTCACAGGTTTTTCCTGGAAAAGTATCAGGTCCAAGATGAGAGGCTTTAGACAGGAGAGGTGCCAAGAAGCAGAGCTTTATATGACGACAATCCATTAACGTAAGAAAAGCCAGCCTCCTCTGATGCTTCACATGTCAATCCGTTTATTCAACTGGACAAGGTAAGCTGCCTTGTTTCTGATATGCTATACATCTGGATAGATATATAGTAGATAAATATATAACTATGATTCTTGTTTGAATTTCAAAGCGTACTTCATCGTATTCATGCAATTAAGTTTCCATGACATTTGATGTGTCTATCAAGCCACCTTACAATGCTCATCACTCTCATTTTAATTGTTGATTTGGTACCGTTGTCCTTGCATTGCTGCTATAACAGGCATGAAGCTCTTCTTGAAATCTTTTTAATGCAGAATTTTAATCAGGAACATCTTTTCTTGAGTTACCTTCGAACATGGTACAGGCAAAGGATTCCGAGTTATACAAGCCAGTATTGATGGAGTCTTACACCTCACCAGGTGGGTTCTTGCAAAGTTTTCAATGTACCTATTGAGTTGAATAGTTTTGAAAATGTTTTTAAGAAATACTATTGATGATTGAACCAGATTCCATTGTCCATGTATCAGCGGCTTCATATCCTGCATTAGTTTTCTGGTTTGAATTGCCAGTAGTCGCATTGAGGTTCGAGAGTAGTCTTCCACATCATCAGGTACATTTTCTCTGTTTTGAGGCTGCAGTATTGATAACACACCAATCCAAGGGTAAATGTGAGCTACAGATTCAAACCTTTCGGGGGTTCAGTGCTCAAACATCATATTCCCAGAAATGAAGTCCAAAGATACGACTCATCACTGCATTCCTTCTCTAAAACAGAATGCGAACTCTGTGTATGAAGAAAAGTAAATACAATTAATTTAAAGTTTCTTAGTCCTTGCAATCTGCATTCTTTATTATTTAGCATCTCTTCTTTGTTTTGTGCCCAACCCCAATGCCCCTTTAAGTGTTCAAGAAAAGGAAACCAAACTCTGTCCACCGAGAAAATAAAAATAAAACTAATTTAAATCTTTTATTCCTTGCAAGCTGAATATCTCTTTAATATTTAGCATCTCTTGCTTGCTCTGCATCAAAGCAACCTAATTTTAAGATTTTTAGTCACATATCTTGGAAGTTGCATCTATCTATTTTATGGCATTGCATCTATCTTCTGCAGTGGATTTATATCTTTTATTCCTTCTTTTTGCTTCGCAGTTTTTTTTTTTTTTTTTTTTGATACCTCGACTACAATCCACTGCAGAAGTAATATCTCATAAGAATATTTTCACTCGCCCGCTGAAAATGTGCAAAGCAGCAAAGCCTTTGCCTATCTAGCTAGAATCTCTTGAGAATGAAAAGATAAACTCATTTTTTTATTCATTGAGAGGATGACTATCGTTGATTAGGTTAAGATGCAAAATTCCACTGATGCAAGGCAGAAACTCATTAGCAGTAAATGGTACGTAGTCTCATATTCAAAGCTTGGGCCGGGGATTTCAGTGCTCAAACATCATATTGATATTCAGAATTCCTTCTTTAAGTGTCCAGAAAGCTATGTCTATTGTCTATCAGGGAAAGAAAAGGAGAAAAGGCAACTAATTTAAAGTCTCTTGCTTGACAGCATCTCTTTATTACTATTTAGCATCTCTTCATTGCTTTGTACCCAAGCCAAGTACCAAATTCTTACTTGTACATGTAACTATGGTTTGTAAAAGCTGGTCAAGCAAGCTTTTAAGTTAAAGGAGATATAACCCAGAATTCACTTCCATATATTAATTTGTAATGCATCCCATACCTTTTCTTTGCATGCTGCAACAACAATATGCAGCAACTCCTATTTTATGATACCTTACCCAAAATCTACTGCAGAATTCTTTTCTCATAAGAGTTTTTTCACTATCCCTTTTAAGAGATTTTTTCAGAGATATCCATATTTACTTTTCATCTTACAAAACAGTTTCTTCTGGGGTTCATCGAGAGAGCTAGTTTCCACTGTTGAAGAAAAGATACAATGCTTACAAAATTGCCTGAAGAAGTCACAAATTTGTGGAACAAAGGGGAGATTCGAGGAATGGTTTTTCTTAGTCTCTTACTACAAACCATCCTCATCATATTTGGTTCTCAGCGAAAGACCATTGCCAGAAGCTGGATCAGGATTCTCGTTTGGTCTGCATATCTATCAGCAGACATGGTAGCAACTGTTGCATTGGGTAATCTAGCCAGGAGCCAAGGAGATCCATCAAGTGACGGTTCAAAAAAAGCAAACAATCCCATGCAGGCATTTTGGGCACCTTTTCTACTCCTGCACCTTGGTGGCCCAGACACAATCACTGCATACTCAATTGAAGATAACGAGTTGTGGTTAAGGCATTTACTTGGTCTTGGAGTCCAACTCGTAGTGGCTTTTTATGTCTTCTCAAGGTCTTGGGGTAGCGGTATCCTCACATTCATAGCAATCCCAATGTTCATTGTTGGCATTATAAAGTACGCAGAGAGGACTTGGGTGCTCAGTTCTTCAAGCTCTGAGGGCTTGAAAAAGTCAAATCTCTCAAAATTTCGGCCTTTTTATCCATTAAAGGCATTATCAAAAAAACGTGATCAAGCTCTCGAGGGAAAATATCTTCTTCAAGCTTATACTTTTTTGGATATATCCATGTTTATGATGCAGGATCTTGTCCCTGGCATTCCTGCACTAATAAAAAGCCAGGTGCTGATTTCCAAAAATACAGCAGAAGACGCCTTCAAGGTAGTAGAGATTGAGCTTGGATTAATATATGATATGCTTTACACTAAAGCGCCCCTGATTTACTCTCGTGCCGGAATCATTCTTCGCTCTATCAGTTTTCTGCTCACATTTACTGCGCTTATTTCCTTTCAAATCCTGATTGATAAGCATGCCTACTCAACTATCGACATTACAATCACGTATTTATTGTTTGCGGCCGCTGTTTTTCTCGAGTTTTATGCTTTTTTATGCCTTGTTTTCTCTGACTGGACAATGATTTGGTTGACTGATGAAGGAGGGAACGCCCTGAGTAGTGCTCTTTATTCTCTGATAAGGAAGTTAACTAGAAGCAAGAGGTGGTCGAGATCCATCGCACAGTATAACCTGATAAGCTCTTCCATTGAAAACAGGCCACTTGGATGTTTGAAATCGCTGGGAATCAATGAAAAGATGAGGCAGATTTTTGTGCATCGGGTAGATATGAAAGTTGATCTACAACGTTTTATTTTCAAACATCTTCAAAAGAAAGCAGAGAATACGAAGGAAGATTTTTCTTTAATTGATAAGAATCGCAGAAGTAAAATAACTGGTCAGAGGGGAGATGGTGTGCTAGAAAGAGAGGGACTGTTACAGAACTACATGTGGTGCACGACTGAAGTAGAATTCAGTCGGAGCATTCTTGTATGGCATCTCGCTACAGAGATTTGTTATCTTGGTGATAAAGATGCACGTAATACCTCCAAAGAATATGAAACAAGCAGATGTCTATCTGAATACATGATGTATCTTTTGGTGATGAGACCAAATATGCTCTCTAAAGGAATCAATGATGAGGGATATCTAGATACTTTGCAAGACTTGCAGCGTCTAAATCCGAACAAAACAAGAGGTGATGAGGCGAAGAAAGGTGTCGTTGATGGAATTTTGCGTTCCGAATTATCTCGTGATGATATAACGTTTCAAAGTCTCTGGAAAATAGCAAAGTCAGTGGCAATCGGTGGGGAAAAGCTCGCCAGGCAATTACAGTCATTGGAATCTAAGAAGCGTTGGGAGATGATAAATGAAGTTTGGATAGAAATGCTTGCATATGCAGCAGCTCATTGTCCATGGAAAGAACATACTCATCAACTGAGAAGAGGTGGAGAGTTACTCACTCATGTCTTCCTTCTCATGCTACATTTTGGTTTGAGCGAACAGTATGAATTCACGCGATTTGACGGTGACGAAGTTAGTGTATTGGACTTTTTTTCATCGGTAAGTATTCCAAAAATCTCTCTCAAGTACATTGCTGGATATGGACTCCATTTCTTGTTCTTCATTTTGTTTAACTTGAAATGGTTGAATGATTTTTAAAAGGTTGTACTCTCTCCTTCACAAACCTCGAGTTGTTGTGAGAAACAAAATTCATATCAATTCTCTATATTTCTGATATGAATAGTCTGTTCTTAATTGAAAAAAAAAAAACGAAAAAGAACATATCATAGCTTGCTGAATGTCATGGATTATTTTGTTAGTGTTATACCAGTTATTTTTAAAATATTTTTATTTAAAAATATATTAAAATAATATTATTTTTAAATTTATATTTTACATCAACACGTTAAAAAAATTATTTTTTTAATATTTTTAAAATACAAAAATAAATAGATAGGAAGAATTTCAAATTTTTTTATTGAATAGGCACCATATCAAAGTTTTATCTTATAATATCATAGCTCAATCCATTACTATATATTATTCTCAGATCATTAATAAGTGTGGTCAATATTGATGTCTTTGTGTCTAAGAAAACTATGGAATAAATGATTAATATCATATATTTGCTTTTATTAATTGATGACTTCTTGAATTTTGCAATTCTTTCTTGAAAAGGACGAGAGTCGAAAATATCAGTCGGCCGTAGAAAAGTACGCAAAAGGTATTGTAGACATGTCAATGTCAAAACCCGTCGAGGTACGTATGCTGATTTCCTCTCTCACCGTCCTTTTTCACAAGTAGATTGTATAACAAAAGAGTCTTTTTATTTCTGCAAAGCACAAGTCTCTATTTTACAAAAATACATGGATGAACAATTTTTTCGTAAGAGTAATTGGATTTTATTTTTATTATTATTAGTGAGAGATCCTGGAAAAAAAAAGTTTGAAATACATTGATAAATTTATAGTAAATTGTCCATAAAAAATTAAAATACTTACAAGTATCTTACAAAATTAATATTAGAAAATACAAGACAATACAAAATATGTTTGATATATATTGATAAAATTATAAATGTATACATTAAATTATTTATGTGTGTAAATTCTCATATTAAGATCTTCTAATTACTTTTATATACATGCCATGTGTTATTATGTAATTAAATGAAGACTTTTTATTTTTATATTTTAGTGGATAGGTACTCCACCAGAGTTTTCTTACAATGTATGATCCTCAGACGATTAATGAGTCCGGTCAACAAAAAAACTATGAAATAAATTATTAATATTATATATTTACTTTTGTTATGTTAACTGATGATTACTTGAATTTCCGAAAACAAATTGAATGACGTCTCACCGGAATCTCAATATTGCCAGGTCTTATACAGATATTTGGCTAAAACTGCAGACACGTCACTGTCAGGTCCCGATGAGGTACGCTACCGATTTCCTAGTTCTCGCTCTTTTCTCCTCACGTAGATTACATAATGTAACGATACAAAATTTAGGATATAATAAATTTATTATTTATAATGTATTGGCATTAAAAATAAATTTAAAAAATAAAAATAATTATTTTAATATATTTTTAAATAAAAACTATTTTAAAAATCAATCAATAATAAAAAGGCTATCTACACTATGATATCATAGCTAAATCAATTATCAAATACGATCCTCATGTATGTTATTAAAGGTATGTTTTTTTTTTCAAGTGTTTTTAAAAGAATCTAAAAATGTTTTATTATTTTTAATTCAAATTAATATGTTATTATGCTTTTAATTTATTTTGATATGCTGATGTCAAAAATATTTTTTAAAAAATATATATTTCATGTATTTTTGAATAAAAAACACTTTGAAAAAAAAAAAAGCAACCGCTACCACACTCCTAAATACCCTTAAAAAAAACTATGAAATAAATAATTAATTAGATATTTATTTTTGTTAACCGGTGACTACTTGAATTTCTGATAACAACTGAACGATGCTTCACTGCAATTTTTATTTTTATTTATTTGAAGGAGGAAGATGAAGAACATCTCCTGGCGTTAATTCAGAGATAATGCAGGCATGTTAGTGCCGTCCAGTCCCTCTGAGGTATGATACCGATTTCCTTCCTCGCTATCCTTCTCCTCAAGTAAATCGTATAATGGAGCAGTGCAGAATCAATTATATACAACAATGGATGAAGGATTTGTCAAGTCCTTCTATCACAAGGCAACAATTATAGAAATTCTTTTTTTTTTTTTTAAATATCATGGAAAAAAAGTTCTTAAAAAGATTTTAGTATCATTTTTATTGAATTTAAAGCATGACACCTTAATGGCCAAGTTACCATTGCTAATTTTAGAAACTCGAGGGATAATATTGGAAAAGCTTAAACTATAGGATTAGAAGAAAACGTTAATTAATCTATAGAGATAAAAATAAAATTTCGAATAGCATGCAAATAAAACTTTAAGATTAATGTACTTAATTTACTAGCAAACTTTAATTAATTAATATCAGGAAATTAGTCTCTCTATATATTTATATTTTGGAGTGGGAAATGAAATTGAAATTCAAGAGACTCCTAATTTTGATTTTTAAATAAGAATAAATTGTGTTTATTAATGAAATATCAACTAATTACCCCTACTGAGTTCCAACATGGTTATTTTGAAGGTGGAGGTGGAAGAACTTAAAAAGATGGTGGCAGCTAAAGAACAAAAGCTCAAGCACAGAGGACTGGTGCTCTTCCAGGAGGCTCGCCAGCACAAAGTAACGATGATCAATGGAATCAGAGTATTATTAGCTTTTGTTAAGTTGTGTCCATAATTATTTAAGTGAGTTAACTAAAACAAATTAGGACGTGCAAATCGCTAAATTTATCGTCGGACAACAAGAGCCAATCATTTTTATTCATTATTTACATGTGTTCTTCAGACTTAGATTAATAATTTATTAATTTCATAGTTGGTCCTAAAAATGAACAATTTCTTTTCTTTTCCTTTTGCTAATTTTGCATAGAATCTCTCCGAAGGAATATGGAGACCTAATGTGGGTTTAATGGCAATAAAGCGTTGGCTTATAAATAGATGCTATGATATTAGTTTTTTTAATATAAAAAAATTAAATAACATGGGCTAGAGTTGATTTAATATGACTAGATTAAGCTAATATTTTTTAAAAAAAATATTAGATTTGACTTGAAAAATTGATTTGATTTTAAAATAAAATTGAGTTAACATTTTTTTAAAAAAAATATTGAGATACAAAAATATTTGATTGATTTGAACTTCACAGCTTAACCCACCTAACACGTAATTCAGGTTATAAATTTTATTGTGTTTAATAATTAATTTATAAAAAAAAAAAAACAAATTTGATTTTAATTAATCAAAACAAATTTCGAGCTCAGATTTATTTCTTAAGTAATTTCAAAGTAAAAAAAACACCTAAGATGAATTTTCCTCATCAAATAGAACTATTTAGTACCAAGATCTATTGTTTTGATGGCTAGAATATGTGTAAATGATAATTTTCTCTCTCTATCACTGAAATCTAGCAACTTTCTCTCTCAATTTGAATCTAGAAACTAATAGATAAAAAAAAAATTAAACCAAAATTGATTTAAAAAAAAAACCTTAAAAATTAGAGGGTCCTAATTATTATAATTCATAAAGAATAAGGACTAAGTTGAATATTTCATAAAAATTTCAAAAACCCCACCCATCTTCTCCTCATGTTTCACTTTAATCTATTTTTTTTAATTTTCCCTTTTCTTAACAATTTTAACTAAATTAATTTTAAATTAGGTCTTAAAGGGAAGAATTAAAAAAAAACAAAAAACAAACTTGGACACAGAAAATCCGGTGCCTTTTTAATGAATTGTTTTTTTTTAATTTTGTCTTTTCTAAACATTTTTATCTAAATTAGCTTTAAATTAGGTTCTTAAAGGGCATAATTAAAAACAAAACACTTGGGCACACCATAAACTTTGATTGAATGATGAAATTGAAAACCAATAAAACTTTAACAAAATGGTCAAGAAAAAAAAAATTAAAACCAAAATTGATTTTAAAAAATAACCTAAAAAATTAGAGGGTCCCAATTATTATAATTCATAAAGAATAAGGACTAAGTTGAATATTTCATAAAAATTTCAAAAACACCACCCATCTTCTCCTCATGTTTCACTTTAATCTATTTTTTTTTAATTTTCCCTTTTCTTAACAATTTTAGCTAAATTAATTTTAAATTAGGTCCTTAAAGGGAAGAATTAAAAAAAACAAAAAAAAAACTTGGACACAGAAAATCCGGTGCCACTTTAATCAATTGTTTTTTTTAATTTTGTCTTTTCTAAACATTTTTATCTAAATTAGCTTTACATTAGGTTCTTAAAGGCCAGAATTAAAAAAAAAAAAAAGACTTGGGCACACCATAAACTTTGATTGAATAATGAAATTGAAAACCAATAAAACTTTAACAAAAGGGCCATGAGAAAAATTAGAAACTAAAGGAATAAGGATCAAATTAAAAAATATATATATGATAAAATTAAAAACATACAAAACTTTTATAAAAAGTCAAGAAAAAAAATTAAAAATAAAAAGAATAAGGACTCAAATTGAAACAACCAAAACAAATATGACTAACGTGTACTTTTTAGGAAAGGAAAGAGAAAAAAAAATTCCTTATTACAAACCACCCATCATTTATCAATATGCATCATATTAGGAGAAAAAGTACATAATATAACTTCTAAAAGGATGGTAAAAGGCGATATTTGACTGTCATATCTCACTGCACTTGCCACGCAAAAAGTACAGGTTGCCCTACTTGTTGGTGCATGCTTGTCTCGTGTTAACATCTTTTATTGTTTTATATTTTATATTAAAGATAAAAATGATCCTAACCCCACCTAAAATAACATAAAAAACCTAGATATAAAGATAAAAATGCCCTTCAAAGAAAACTTTAAAATAACTTGATCTTGAGGGCATTGAAGTACTTTTACTGTTTATTTAAAAGAAAATAATGATAAACCCCCTGACAAAAGCTTTATTTTTTTCCTACCTAGAAGGTTATTCTAGTACCTCCACCGTAAAAAAAAAATATGCAAAACATTTGTCTTTCTATAAAAAAGATAAAAATACCCTTCGCTCTCAGGCTTCATTTTTTAGGTTGAGAGGAGCAAAATAGGGATAACAAAGTGGATTGAATGTTGGCAATTACATTATTTTCCCTGCTAGTTATAGAGTTTCAGAGAGCTAACGAGGTATTTGAAATTACGATAATAGTTGTTTTTTTAAATATTTTTTGTTTAGAAATAAATCAAAATAATATATTTTTTAATTTTTTAAAAAATAATTTTTAACATTAACACATTAAAACTATTTAAAAATAACAAAAAAAATTTAATTTGAAAAAAAAAATTAATTCTTTTTCAAAAACACTTTTAAAATATAAAAACACAATCATCAAGCATGTGACTATTTAGGTATCTTTTCCGTTGGTGTGGCAAAGACACGGTTGGCAAAACACATCTCAACTTATTTCGGCTGCGTTTATTTTCAATTAGGTTTTGCATTTGCGGTGAAACAAACATAACAAGGTATTTGGTAACAAACCAAACTGTATTTTATGTTGTGGGGCCCACTAAAACATTGAGTTTGAAATACAATTTTTGTGAAGTAGTTTTTACATGTGTTTTTAACTGAGTTTTGTAAAAATTCCCAAAACCCTGTTTGTTTTTGCATTTCAAAAGCGTTTTTGAAAAAAATTAAAAATTTTTTCTTTTTTTCTTTTCTTCAAATTAATATTTTTTTTGTGTGTTTTCGTATCATTTTAATGCGCTGATATCAAAAATAATTTTTTAAAAATAAAAAAATATTATTTTAATGCATTTCCAATTAAAAAACACTTTGAAAAGCAACCACAACATACTCTCAAACACAACTACCAAACATTTTATACATATTTTTTGCTACACATAAACTTTAACCACAATTTTTACTAAACACATATTTAAATTCAACTAATCACAACTGACTGTACTTTTTTAAAACTTATTTTTTTAAAATCGTAACCACAAAAACTACCTCAAAAACAAACGCACTCTTCATTTCTCTAAAGTGCTTAATGCCACTGTTTATAGGGGTGAGCAAAAAAACTGAAAAACCGATTAAACCGAGAAAACCAGAAAAAATAACCAAAAAACCGAACAGTAAAAAAAACCAATTAAAAAAAACCAAACCGAACCCAAACCAAGCCAAACTAGAAAAAAAACGAGTCAAACCGAAACAACCGAACCAAACCGAAAAACCCAAGCCAAAACCGAGCCAAACTGGTTTTTATCCTAAAAACCAAATCGAACCAAACTGAAACCGATTGATTTGAATTGATTTTAATATTTAAAAAAAAAAAACCAAACCGAACAAAAAATTATCACCCCTATGTTTTCATTCCTTTTAATCCATGCGTGTTCGCTTTGAACTGTGCCTTGAACAAAGTGAAACTGTAGGACTTTTTGTATGAAGATGCTCTGGAAAAAGTTTCTCACATCTTGTTAAAGCTTCATGGAATTGTTTCAATGAAAGAAGTTAAAACTGTGGCCCATCATTTTTGCGGTTGTTATGCTGGACAGGCTACGAAGTGGAATCGTGCTGGCAAAATTATTTGCCTTTTGAATTCTAGTCCACATCACAAAAGAAAAGGCCAAATTACAAGGTAAATTTATTGCGGCCATGGACACATTTTTCTCTTCACCATAGTATAACTAACTTTTTGTTATTCTAAAAAACAAAATATCAAATATCTTGATGTTGGGATATTTTAATCTTTTCACACTATCTATTAATTATTAAAAAATTAATTAAAAATATAATATATTTTTTCCAATTTTCTAAGTATAGTAAAATAACCTAATCATCCTCTACATCAAAGTTTTTTATAACTAGCATATGTGTGTTTATGTTTTTTTGGTCTTTGTACTCTGATTTTTTTTTGTTATTACTAGTTTTATCGGGGATAATTTGATCTTTTAAAAGGAATTAATTAATATTTTAATTGAAAAAGCTGCTAGCATATGAGGATACCTGTACATTATATGAGGCTCGTGCAGTGCTTCTTTGTGGCAAAAAATATCCTGTTGTCGTGTCTTCAAAAGCTCTACCATGCCTTTTTCTTCTTAGTGCGATGTGTGTTAGCAGTAATAGGATGGTTTATCACTGATGGAGCTTTCTTTACTCTTTTTTTCTTCTTTTCTCTCTCCCTAAAAAATTAAAGGTTGATCCTTTTTGTTGTTGATAATTCAACTTCAGTCCTTATTATTTTTTATTTTTTATTTTTGTTCTTGATCCTTTTATGAAAGTTTTATTTGTTTTCAATTTCATCACTCAATCCTAATTTTTCATATATTATTTTTTTCAATTTGGTTCTTATTCATTTGATTTCTAATTTTTTTTCATTGGTCTTTTTATAAGACTTTTGGTTTTCAATTTCATTCTTCAATCCAAATTCATAGTATATTATTTTTTAAAATTTGGTCCTCGTTCTTTTAAATTTTTTTGTCATTTTGTTAAAGTTATTTTTCTTTTTAATTTCACCATTCAATTTTTTCTTGGAATTTTTGTAAAAAATTTATTGATTTTTAATTTTATCATTCAATTCAAATTTATAGTATATTATTTTTTCCAATTTGGTTGTCATTCTTTTGAGTTTTTTTTTGTCTTTTTGTTGAAGTTATTTTTCTTTTCAATTTCACCCTTCAATTAAGAATTTATAATTTCCCTCTAATTTATTTTTTATTTTGATTTTTATACCCATTCTTTTAATTACTTTTTTTTTTTTATCCTTTTGTGTGATTTTTTTTCTTCACAATTTCATCATTCAACATTTAATTTATTAAGGGTTAGGCTTTATATTTTCTCATGTATGGTGTTTCTAATCTAATAACTCAGATCATATGTTTAAAAAGTTAATGAGGGTCAACATCTTTTTTGGTTTATTTTCTTTTTTAGTTTTATTATTTGATATTAATTTATTTTTTAATAAAAAGGCTTTGTGGTTCTCTTTGTTTTTTTTTTGTATCAAGTTATCCTGACTTCATGAATTGGAATATAAAGTTTACAAAGTTGACTCGCCTTTTATTGTCTAGATTACATGTCTATCATGCTAACTTGAGCTGACTCATGTTGGTTTTTTGTTTTTCTACAAAGTTTTTTCAATCTATATTTAATTGGATGAAAATTAAACCCCGAACAAGTTTTTGTGATTTTTTTGTTTTTATTTTTGTATTTTTGTCTATTTTTTTTATATGATTAAAATAAAACTAATTTTTTTACCAGTTAAAAATATAACTCGATTAATAAAATTTTCTTTTTATCTTTAAATACATTTACAGAACCTAAACATTGTGTTTGACATAAAAAAAATAATGTGAATTAACGGAGTAGTGGGGAGGCCCACATATAGTGTAAGTTAAATCCCACCTATACTTGCACGATAGTAGCCATAAAAAAAAAACAAAAAAAGTTGTACACGTGTTCACTTTTGGTGGTAAGATGATGGTTATCTAGGTGGGGAAATCTAGCAATATATTGTTATATATTATACCATATCTATTATATACCTTCAATTGTAGCCTTCAATTTTTTGTTTTTCTTTTTTTAAATATATTTCTACCAAATTGTTAAAATTGATGGTTATGTTCGTATCATGTGAGTGATTTTAATATAAATTGATGAATATATACTTTTAAGTCTATTTTAGGAAACAATTATAAGGTTTTTTTTTTTTTTTACTTGAAAGGTATTTTTCTATTGAGTTGGTTAGTTTATATTGAAATTCCCATGTGTAGTGTGCGCAACCATTAATTTTAACAATATGGAATTACTTGCTTTTTTAAGAAGTGGGATCTGCTGTCACAATTAGCAATTAACTAGCCACCGTTTATGTCGTGGGGCAGAATTTTTTTTTTTTGTGTAAAAAATAATATTTAAATATTAAAAAGTGATAAAAAAAAACATAAAAAACCAGTCATGATAAACTTGTATTAATGATAATTAGGGCTAAATCTGAAGTTTAATTCTCAATTAATTAAATATTAAATGATAAAATTTAAAAAAAAATCAATTATACAAAAGAATTTTAAAAAATAACAATTAAAAGAATGAGAATTAAAATTAAAATACAAAATAAGATTTATATTTAACTGAAAGATGAAATTAAAAAAAAAATCAAATTAGTAAAAGGACAAAAAAGAATGATAATTAAAAGTGATATAAAAAATAAAAACAATATTGTAATTAAATGGTGAAATTGAAAAGAATAATAACTTTTATAAAGGGGACAGGGAAAAAAATAAAAATCAAAACAATAAGGATCAAATTGAAAACATAATATCATCAATTTGAATGCAAAGATGGAACTGAAAACCATTAAAACTTTACAAAAAGACCAAGAAAAAAAATTAGAAATTCAAAGAATAAGGATTATATTGGAGAACATAATATGTGGTAAATTGAGATTGGATAATGAAACTGAAAACAAATAAAATTTCAAAAAAAAGCCAAGATAAAAAATAAAAAATAAAAAAAATAAGGACTGAAGTTGAAATACTAACAACCAAGAGGGTCAAACTGTAATTTTCAAGAGAGGAGAAAAATAAGAAGAAGGAAAAAAGAAAAGCTCATCATCACCAAACTAGATCACCATTAGTGACACACATTGTATCAACATGAAAAGGACACGACGATGCTTTCAACGACACAACAGAAGAATATTTTTGGACGTTAAGAGGCCTTGCAAGCACTGCCTGAAGGGCGTGGGCACTTCCTACATGTCCTTGGGTGTGCCCCACACATACACCCATCTTTTTATTTATGTTTTTTATTTAGCTAAATACGAAATTGCCCTTAAAATGACTTTATAATTACAAAAAAAAAACCATTATAAAAAACAAAAAATACCCCTTGACTTCAGGCTAATTTGTTTTTTTAACTTTAAGGGTATTTTTATCATTTTACCGTGTATTTTATTTTTTATTTTTTTTATATTTGTGAAAATATCAAATTGCCCATCATATTAAATTATAATAACCAAAAAATCAATGTGAAAAATAAAAAAAATACCCCTTGACATCAAGTTTAATTTTTTCTGGTTCCAAAGATATTCTAGACATTTCACCATACAATCAAGAGGAAAAAAATACTTATTTGTCACCTTTTTATTTAGAAATGACAAATACAAATGAGTCATGTAAAAAGACATCAATGGCCTTAAAAACCAGTGTTAAGGTTTTTAAGTAGAGAATTAAAAATATCATTATACTATTCTAATAAACAGTGTTAATGAATCTGAAGCTATAGTGATTTCTCAAGACAAGTTAGTTATTTTTAATTTTTATTTTTATGTAACAAAACTATCCTTCAACCTTTTTACTTTCATATTATTTTATATACACAAAATCCATTTGTTTCACTAACACATATACTAACAATCATTTAAACATAGCTGTGTTTTTTTTTAATTTTTTTGAAAATCTATATATATAATTCTTTTTTTATTTTTATTAATTGGGATGTTTTGATTAAATAACCGAAAATTATTTTTTTTGTTTTATTAATTTTACTTGTCAATTTGGTTTTTTTTTTCATATTCACTTCGATAGATCAAAAAATTTATTTATATTCGTATCTATCATTTTGATTTTCAATAACACTTTTTAATATAGGTTTAACCAGACACTCATTGCTTGTTTTTAAACTCCATAAAAAAATAAGAACAATCATAATCAAATATCCATTGACTTTTATTGACACACCTTTAATTTTCAACCCTCTTGCCTACAACAATAATTGTTACTTAACTTATAAGCACATCAAGGTTAAACAGAGCTGTAATTGACAAAGAAGTGCATTAAAAGAATAAAAACAAATCAAAAGTTACAATTGATTAGGTTTTCTATAGAAATGTATAATTGATAAGTGATGTAATAAGGATATGTTTTTAGATGACTGAAAGAAAAATAAAATTTAATTTTAAAAAATTAAAAATTCATTTTTTAAACAATAAAGTCGTGTGAAAACATGTAGCGATGTGCTTTTAAATGGCTGAAAGAAAAAGAAAATTCAATTTAAAAAAATTAAAAATTCATTTTCCAAACAATAAAAAAACATGTGGTGACGTGTTTTTAGATGGCCGAAAGAAAAGGAAAATTCAGAAAATATGGTTTTTTTTTTGTTTTTTAAAATCCTTAATTCAATTTAATTGAGTTCCAAACCTTTTAATTTTTTTCTCAAATGTAATAAAAGATATTAGACAATGTCATTTGCTTAAGCTATTCACTTAAACAATTCGTCAAGTACGTACTTCTATTATAGGTATCGAAATTAATAATCCTTAATATGACTTAAAAAACAATTTTATTATCAAATAAAAGGAAGATTTACAATGATTTGACACGAAAATTAATTATTAGAGTTGTTTTGTTATTTTTAATAAGAAACACTTCATGAACACTTGCAAATTGGATGAAATATTTAACAATCACTAATAGTGAATGACTCTAGGGGTGATAATGTCTAATATCTCTTATTTTAAGGGAAAATGAATTTTTTTTTTTTTTTGAGATTGTAATATTATCAAGGTTTCTCCTTTATTTTTCTAGTAAATAATAGCCTCAAAATCACAATGTTTTAGGCAATATTTGAAAACGGTTCAAACTGTGTTCTATAAAATTTTTGATATATTTTTTTAATTATTTTGATGTATTGATATAAAAAATAATTTATAAAAAATATAAAAATATTATTTTAATATATTTCTAAATGAATATCACTTTAAAAAGCACTTTTTTAATTATAACAGCCGAGTTAAAATTATATTTTCTTCTATTTTTTATTTATAATAATAACAAAAAAATCAAGAATATCAAAACATGAAAACTCAATTTTACCCCTTCCATTGAGGGTTTTTAATTTTTCTAATTAGTTTTGAATATAAAAGAAAAGGAGTTACGAATAAATTTTTTAAAAAACTATATTATAAGAATAAAAAAGAAAAGAAAGTGAAACAAGTCTTGCTTCATTAGAAACAAATAAATATATAGAAAATTGAACCTTTTTGAAACTATCAATGACTAAGCTACTTTATTGGAGATAATTATTGTAGGGTGCAGACTTTGTTGATATTTGGTTTGATATCTATCGGACAAGATCTTGCCATAATCTTATTTTTTTAAATATTTTTTATTTAAAAATATATTAAAATAATATATATATTTTTTCAAAATTATTTTTATCATAAATACTTCAAAATTAGTTAAAAACGTAAACAAAATAAGAAATTTTCTGTTTGCGCTACAATTCAAACAAACGTTAAAACTCCGCCACCACAAATCGTTCCCGCCGGCCATCCTTCATCCATCAAAATCATCAAACCCTAAACACGACTTGACCTCAAAATCATCTAACAACAAAAAAAATTAACAAATTAAGTGCAGATCTATTGTGTTTGAAGGTGAACGAGTGAGTTCATGTTATCACGGGCTCTCTGTTATTATATATTAAGAGAAAATCAGCAACTTTTTAAAACATGTATCCATCCCCCACCGTCACGGTAAAGTCATAAAATATATAGTAGAAGAGCCACACAGCCTAGGCAACATTAGATTAGAAAATGGTAAGAGAACTTGCATGGCAGTAAAGGACATTTAATTGGTGCCATTGAATCTTTGAGTTTGAGGATCACTCCCTACAAATTCAATTTCTTTCATCAAATTCAAATGCGGACAAGCACGGATGTCTGCTCCGAGAAGCCCACCTAGAAATGCACCATACATGCAAACAAGTGCGAAATTTAGTAGTACAGTTTTCTACTCCAGACATAATACATAGATATACTGTTTTCCTTGAAATTCAAAAGGTCATGGAACAACGGTGACCAATGGCTCCACCATCTATGCCTCATTTCCCAGCACCAGCACCAGCACCAGCACCAGCACCAGCACCACCAGCACCACCAAACAGGAAGTCCAGTGAAGATCCACCGCCAGGAGCTGCATGCACCTTTGTTGTTGGGCGGTCCTGAGCAGAGAATTTCCAGAAAATCACTTTAGAAAGAACATTGCCTTTTGTAATGAGGTACAAAAGGGAGGAAATTGTATGATTTTTTTTTTTGACTAGTTGCCTTTGAATATCAGCAAAAAATGCATGTATACACACCAGTCCACCAAATAAAAGATACCGAATGCCAAAAATTATAAAGCAGGAATAACAATCTATCAGAAAACTTCACTTTTCAGTCACATGAATCACCTACAACCACCACCACCTAAACCCATATACTGGTGCCAAACGTAAAATAACAATTATAAACTATCAACAAGCTTGCACTTGTTACGGTGAGGATGAAGCTTCAAGAAAGAGTTCAAAATTTTGAAACGTGACTGGAAACAAAGGGAAACAGAAAGATCTTCAGGTATTATCTAATGCTAGATAGAACACGAAGCCAGATGGCTTTTACAGGCATAAATGACAGCGTTACAGGCTGTTACAAGGCCAGTAGAGGTTACTTCCCTAGTTCAACCCATGTCTTTTGGTGAGGCACTATTAAACCTCTGGCTCTGGTCACATAAGCCTATTTCTGTTTACCAATCCCACCCATCAGCGTTTCAGAAGATAATGTCCATCTCATGCATAATGGTATAACTGTTATTCTGGAGTTTTAAATTGTGGGGCGAATGTGATGCATCGTGTCAATAAGCAAAGTTAAAGGCCTGAAAATGAGGAATCTTGATCTCTATGGAGCAGCAACTATGATATCGAATCCCATGGAATTCTCAAAATGGAGGAGCGATAATTTACCATGACACTTGCATTCATTTTCCAACCGAGTGTTCAATTATAAAGCTTAACCAGACACATCCCTTTGTAACGAGGATGACAGACTTGCATAACAAATGTGGTAATAAAACTAACAATCAACCTTCACAGGTAGGATAAACTGAATCACCGAGTGAATTTTTAATAATAATAATAATAATAAATCTCTTGATAATCCCAAGGTTTCTATTTCACATCCAAAATGCTAGCTAGAATGTTAGGTTAGTGTCGGAGATTTATGACTAAAAATTGTTAATTATCAACTCTAGATAAGATCCAGTTTGAGTATTTTATCAGCATACCGTGAGAAAGTTGCCACAGTTCTGCCCATCAGCACGGAAATAGTTATTAGTGGTGTTGGGTTTTGCAGGAACACCAGCTGGAATCTGCTTGCTGACCTCTGCAGGCTCATTGGCTACAGGGAGGCGGCTGCTCTGAGGAGTCTCAGCATTGGTATTGGTGGCCTTTGGAACTGGAGGAGCAGGAGCCTCTCCACCTCCAAAAAGGTAGCCCAAAGAACTCTGTCCTCCGCCGCTGCTCACTCCACGTCCCATTATCTCGATCCAACTGTTATATGAGAAACCCAAGAGAGGAGATGCTCGTTAACATATCAGAAACGGAAATCTAAGTCTTACTGGACAAGATTATGATGATCCCATCCCATCTTTGTATGGTTGCCGAGAAAACCTTAAATTAAAACAGTTTGTTTGATCTTGTTTTCCAGCATTTTCTCGAGAAACAAACAGATATCAGAAAATGGCATTGGTACGGAGAGGGAGAGGGAGAGGGAGAGAGGACTTACCTGTCGGTGATATTTTTCTTCTTAAATCTGATCTGAGGCTCAAGTGCTCTATCTCGCTCGAGGGACTGTAAGCCTAGGGGGTTGCTTTAAATTGACGATGCTGAATAATAGTGTGAAATTTATTTATTTTTATTTTTCCCAATAAAAAGGGTGTTTTTAGGTCTGCTGGTATTCCATCAAAAATAAATCTTTTTTTAAATAATTTTAAAGACTTGATTTTTATATATGTATGGTACATTCAATAAAATCTAATAAATTTTTTAAAATATTATCCTTTCAGTTGAATTTTGTAAAAAATAAAAGTAATGTGGTATTCAAAAAAGAGTAATACTTCAATTTTATGAAAAAGTAGGATTAGAAAAACAAAAAAGTAAACTTCTATTCAAATGCAATATTTTGTTTATTCAGAAAATTAAAAAAAAATAATTTTAAAATTTTTAAAATTTATAAAAAATTTGAAAAAAAAGTTTAGAAGTTCTTTTTAGTTTTTCTTTACAAATTTTGAATTGTTTTTCAAATGAAAAAATTCATCAACAATACAATTTTTCTATTTTTTTAGCAATATAAAAAATTAAAATTATTTTTTTATATTTATTTGGTGTCATAAATTTAATTTTTATTATAAATCTAAAATAAATATTTTTTTTGAGTTAATAATATAACTTTTTCATGATAATTTTTAGTTTGAGTTAAATAAAATTAATATTTTAGAATTAGATTATTACAAATTTAGAATATTTGTCTAATCTTTTATCCTGGGTCATGGCCCTGGCCTTTGATGAATTTTTTCTTTGTCTTGGACCCTTTTCGGTGATTGGGTTTTATAAAGAAAGGCTTTTTAGTATGAATGGTGTTGTTCCATCAACTTATTTATTTTTATGTTTTAAAAATATTTTTTAAAAAAATTAAATTTTTTTAAATTAATATTTTTTTAATATTTTAAAATCATTTTGATATACTAATATAAAAAATAATATCAAAATTTGCTAGAGAAAAAAAAAACAAGAAGAAGAAGAAGATGAAAGAAGATGAAAGTTTGAATTTTTAAATAATTTTTAGCAGTGTGATTATGGTTGCTTTTCAAATAACTTTTCGTGTCGAAATTCATGCCAATGATATTTTTTTATTTTTTAAAAATAATTTTTAACATCAGTATATTAAAACGATTCAAAATATATAAAATATATTAAATTTTAATAAAAATAAAATTAAATTTTTTAAAAATATAATTTACACCACGTTTCCAAACAATGCCGAAGAAGAGAAGTGAGATCTCAATGAAGGTGGATTCGAGAATTTTTAAATCGCAGATCAGTTTATTATACTCTGGAAACCGTGCAAATGTATGTATATATATAAAACTGGGAAGCTTGAGGACTGGGTTATAAATAAGAATATAAATAAGGGACTGAATTGTAACTTGTCAGTCAGCAGTCAGTCTTCTGGAGCACAGCCCTTCCGCACACACTAACATCTTAAACGGTATCCTTGCAAGAATAAGAATAAAAATAAGAATAAAAATAAAAATCGACAAGACTTCTCACTTTCCTTTTGATTTACTTTGTATCTTTCCTCCTCCTCCCTTCTTAAACAATTCATCACCAATTTTACACTCTACTTTCAAATCGCGGCAATTTCTCTCAGGTTCTCTCTCTTCTCTTCTCTTCTCTTCTCTTTGATTTTATTTTATTTTTCTTTGAAGGTAACTGTTATCTGTTTCATTTGATTTTTCTATTGCTTTGATAAACCTCGTGTCTCTCTCTGTTTTTTTTTTTTTGGAAAGTAAGATAAGAGAGAAAATTAGGCTTCCTTCTTTTAGATTCAGTTTAAAAATTGGTTTATGTTAGTGTTAACAATAAGCTTATTTACAACTTGCAATTACCTGTAAATATTGGCTGCGTTCTTTAAATTAATCAATATTTTCATTTTGCAAATTTGGAAAATTAAAAAGAAAAGGATAAGAACAAGCTCGCTCTCTCAGATAATGTCATTTTTTTTATTGGTTAGTGTTATTGGATCATATTATTTTGTTTACTTGTAAGTTTTATTGATTCATAGAATCCTGAATAATAACCATAACATTTCTTAAGCCTAGATTGTTGGTCCAAGGTAAATAATAATAATAATAATAATAATAATAATAATAATAATAATAATTAACACAAGGTTTTAAATTCGATCATTTCTTTTGTTCTTTGTGAAATGCGCAAGTAAATTTGTGGTAGGATGAGATAATTCGAGTATGGCGCTCGATCATGATTCTGCTGAGGGAGATCATTTGATGAATGTAGAGAGAGATAAATGCTTAGAGGATACAGTCAACAACAATGCTTCTGAAGCAGTTTTCTTCGAGCAAGAGGGGGCGCTTCCGGTTAAGAACATTGCTTTGCATTCAGTTCTCACAAAGGCCATATTGAAATATTCAAGAAAGAAGAGGAAGAGGGCTAAGAAAACTTCATCCTTACTTAAAGATACATCAATCGTAAATAATACTGTTCATTCAGTTCTCACAAAGCGCAAATGTAATGTACTACTGAAATATTCAAGAAATAGAAGAAAGAAAAGTTCATCCTTTGTATATCACAGGAAGATGATAGAGTCACATGATTCCTCACAACATTGTGTGGAACCCATGGTGGTGGCAGGTCAAACTTCGTTGGATCAGTCAAATGAAGTTCGCTCCTTCCATGTCATGGAAAATAACGTAGAAAGAGTACAAGTTGTTGAGCGTGCTGCACCAGTGCAGGTTGCGGCAAATGTTTTGGTTGAGATGTCCTCTGACTGTTCACCGGGTGACTTTGCATGTGAGGAAAGTAAGATCACGGAGATAAGGAACAGTGTTGATGTGGAAGCTTCTGTCAAGGAGGTGAAGATTCCACAAGCCTGTGCACTGGAACGACCTCACATTGGACGTGTCACTAAAAAGCTCCTTATCCTTGATGTTAATGGACTTCTAGCTGATATTGTTTCATATGTTTCTGCTGGATATCAGGCTAACATAGTAGTCTCTGGGAAGTCAGGTAAATATTGCTGTGTAAAACGTCTTTGTATAGCTAGAATTTTCAAATGTTCTCCTTTCTCATTTAATTGTTAAATTCTAATTTCATCTCCACTTGTCTCTTTTCAGTTTTCAAAAGGCCCTTCTGTGATGATTTTCTGAGGTTTTGCTTTGAGAAATTTGATGTTGGTGTTTGGTCATCAAGAACCAAGTATTGTTCTTAGTTCATACCTGTGATAGTCTTGTACTCCATTTTTTAAAGTTTTTTCGTATTATTTAACATTAACATCATTGCTCTCTATATCTGTTTGCAAATTAGCGTTTGCTTTGGTGGCCCTCATTGTATCTTAACTGTATTCTCGTTAATTGCAGGAGAAATGTGAACCCGCTGATTGAGTTTCTCTTTGGTGATTCAAGGCATAAGTTGCTCTTCTGCTGGGTAAGTATGCCTTTCAAATTTAATGCTCTCTTCTTTTGTGCATGTCAATAACTAAGGGAGCTCTGGGTTACATCCCATTCACTGTATTTTGGTGGGCATGAATGGAACAGAACAAAAGGGTGTTTGATGGACAACTTTCCATCCTTTTGAGCAGGTAATTGGACTCAATGTTACTGGTTCATATGGGGAGTTTTTCCTAGTGAAAGGAGTGCCGTAGAGTTTGCTCACTGTCTCTTTTGTTACTTCTGTTCTTTGCTGGATTAGATAATTTTTTTTCCAGCTTGTAACATCAATAAAAAAGTTTTAAATTTTACGAGCATGGCTTTGCACTGAAAAAGTTATCTTGGCACTGGCAACAATGCCTGATTTGAGCATTGGTTGCTGGTTTGATCATTTTAAGTTTAACCAGTTCTTTTTCGGAATTACATCTAGGTGTTTTTGGCAGGATCACAACTCAATTTGATTGCTATAGAATAATTTTTTTCTTTCAATAATGCTATTCTTATTGGACGGATAGTTTTCTCTGAATGTCCTAAGAAATTTACAGTCAAACCTCTAATAGTTTAGGTGTCAAAACTATCTACTGATACATGGTACCTGAACTTCTGTTATCTATGTATTTTGGTTGAAGTTTAAAGAACTTCTGAAGTGCTTTGGTTAATAGCTTCAAGAACTCTTAGGATTTTGTAAAAAATTCAATTCAGGCGACTTTATTGGTGTGGTGTTGTTGAAAGATGCAGCCACTTAAAGATCACATCTCTTGGCTGTTGTGTTATTGCTGCTGTAGCTTTTCTTTATCTTTTTTTTTTTAGCTTAACAATGTTTAACTTATGATGATTTTTTTCATACAGGATCAATCTCACTGCACTGATACAGGATTCACCACAGTCGAGAATAGGAGCAAACCCCTGTTTTTGAAGGAACTAAAAAAAATATGGGAGTATCTTGAGTCTACTCTTCAATTGAATAAAGGAGAATATGATGAATCAAATACGTTATTGTTGGATGATTCACCATACAAGGCTCTATGCAATCCAGTATGTTTTATAGTTCTCTCTAATTTCTCTCCTTGTGGGTGTGTAACTGGTTTTGCGTTGGGTGGCATCTTGACACCATTCTTTATCTAATTTTATGTCAATGTTTTGTTGTTTAGGTGCACACTGCTATATTTCCTCCTTCATATGGGTACAGGGACTTAGCAGATTCTTCATTAGGTAAGACACTTGAAATTTAGATGGAGGCTTCTCTCTCTTTTGGAAAATTTAAGGTATACAGGAAGCCACTTTGTTATAAACATCTGCATGCTCTTGCCCAGGTATGGCAGGCCAAAGTTTGAGCCTATGAATGAACACTGAGCAATCAATATACCTCGCTAGTTTGCATTACCCATGTTTATATTCAGGGTTTCAAATCCCATGTTTTCTCCTCTATAACCAAGCAGATCTATATTTTTTGTTCAGGAGATGCATTAATTTTAGGTGCCATTAAAATGAAAACAATATTAACCACTCCTCACTTTTGGACCTTATTTTGAGTTAGCACTCCTAATCTCTATTTGCCGTGCTTTTAGTTTCTGAACCGTGATTATGCCAGTTTTAATTCCTATTCTGAATGCAGCTACGACCATCCTGTGCTTTCTTTGTTGTAATTATCCCTCTGAGAGGCCTATTTTATTTGAAGAAAATATGAAACTAATGTAGTAATGTTCCTTTCCTGATCATGTTTTCTAATGGTTGTTTCTCCACATGGTTCTGAACAGGACCAGAAGGTGATCTTCGGGTATATCTGGAGCGATTAGCTGAGGCTGAAAACGTCCAAGAATATGTTGCACAACATCCATTTGGTCAACGAGCTATTACAGAATCCGATCCATCCTGGGGTTTCTATAGCAGGATTGCAAGTGCCGACTCATGTCAATCCCAGAATGTTGCCGGCACCTCCGTCACTTGTCAGCCATGACCACGAAGAAATGCTTCCCATGATGATGATTTTTGACCCAGAATGCTTGTGCCTGAGCTGCTTCTGAAGGCTGACTGATGTAGAATATCTTTTGCCTCAGGTTGGCTTCAGCCTTGAGACGAACAGGGACACTTCAATGTATTTTCAAGGACATATTTTTGTGTGTATTAATCCACGCTAAGCCAACAGATTTAGACTCTCGCAGCCTGATGGTGATGTTTTTTCAACAAGCCAGGTCTGTGATGAATAAAAAGAAAATAAAATCCTTGCCCCGCAGATGACTGGCATTGATGGTGGAGGTGAAGATCTCGTGTGGCCTCCTCGTGATCTGACGTCACGCCTAGGAGTGGAGTCACCAGCTAAGATAATAATGTCCCGTCCCATGTGGTGGATGACCTCTTTTAGAGGGCGGTCTGTGGTTATGATCGTCTGTATCTATTGGGCCCACCAGCACTTAATGCTGGTCCACAACTTCTGAAATGCAACTTAAACAAGGAAGGTCGTTGAGCTAACCAAATCACTAGAGAAAATGGCTGGTCACTCATCCATTTTGCGTGTGCAATAGATGTGGTTTGATTGATTCCACATGACCTGGCAATGGCAATTCATTTGGATGGTTTTCTAGGATGCTGCTACGTGTCTTCGTCCAGGATTCAATTCCTAGAAGTAATCTCTCCTTGTTTTCCGAAGGAAGAGATGAAGAACACGTAGCTTAATTGATGTAGAAGCATCAATGGACAGTATATCTCTCCTAGAAAGAATTAAGATTGCAGATTTTAAATAATTTTTTTTAGGAAAGACATACAAACTATGAGATAACACATCTTCAAGATGGTGTAGCGAAACTTTTTATAAAGGTCTAGTTCTTTACACCGTTATCTCACTCTATCAATAATTAGAAAGAAATGAAGATTCCTTTCCATTAGCACTTCTACAAAACTAAACTAAAGGTAACATTGGCTGACTTAGTCAGATTATCCAAGACCTATAAGAATCAATTAAGAGTTATAACCTTAAATTTATAAAATTAAAAACTAAATACAATTCAACTATAATAGAGCAAGAGTGCATTAAACTCATTTTAGCATGAATATAGTGGGACATAAGGAAGCAATTTGTAAGAATTAAAAATATAGATATTTATACTCTGATAGATAAAGCTACTTATTATGAGAAGATGTTAAAAAATAAACATAGAAGAAAACACTTAGAGGAATACACCTAGTTGATTATTCCAATAACATTGTGAACACACATTCCCTGATTGATTCAGAATCAGAAGAGGAGTTTGAAGAAGTCCAACAATAACTTATATATATATATATAAAAGAAAGACAATTTAAAATCTCGAAATTAAGAAAGCCTAGAGAGGCTATTAAACCTAGTAGCAAACTGAAAAAGGCTATTAAAGTGGTTAAAGAAAAAAAATAATACTTATTTCATAACCTAGTTTTTTACCCTCTTTTTCAAAACATTTTCCAAAAATAAGAAAAGACAAATTTTCAAAAAATACTTTTTCAATGCATTTCATCAATTCACTCATTTTTTTGTGAATTTTTTACTATTTTTCTCATGTTGATATCTTCTTGAAAAAAAATAAAATAAAAAATAAAAATATATTTTTGACGCATTTACACCCATTTGTTATTTTCAATGTCTTTTTAAAAAAAAATCAAAATTCATAAGTATACTTTCAATACATTTTGGCCATTAACGTGTCCATTTCATAATCCTTACTTAATTTTCCTATCAACTTGATATTAATGTTGTTTTTTTAAAAAGAAAAAACAAAATACAAAAAATAAGAAAATTAAAAATTAAAATAGAAAGCAAAATGAACTAATTGATAAAGTGCAAAACAAGAAAAAGAAGGACCAAAGTGAAATTAAGTCACATGGGGACCAAATAACTAAAAAAAAGGTAACAAGATTTATGAGCTATAAAAGCCTAACCTTATCTCTTTCAAAATACCTAATAACATCATAGAGAGAGAGAACATTATTCATCATCTTTTACCTCCACACTTTCTCAAAATCCTAACCAAGAACCCTAACCAATATAGAAAAGAGTCACCATAACTTTGCTTTTAGAGAATATGAGTTGAAATATTGAGAAATAAACCCTAGAAAACACTATCATCTTCTCTTACCTTTGTCCTATAAAAATTATAGCCTCATCTTTCTCCCTCTAAAATTGAAACTTATTTCATTTATTTCTCTCACCTCTAACTTCCATTTCTAACGAAACCATCACCATTCTCTTTGTATCAAAAACCTATACAAGACCCTTCTATCAATTAAAGTCAACAACCCTAGCATCATTGTCAATCAAGGAGAGAGAGAAAACAACCTTTTGAAACTTCTCTTTTCAATTTCTTTCTCTTTCGACCTCCAAATAAAATGTGACCACCACCATTATTCTCCATTTGATGATAACTACATAACCATATAACCTAATAACCTTAGTGTGAATAGATATAAAAGTTACAAAATTAATCAGTAGAAAGAGAAAAGACCATCATACCTTCAATGTTTTTTTTATCTTTTTCCACTAGTGGTGGTGAATGAAATTATTGATACCAGAAGGAAGATCATGGAGCAACGCTCCAAGCAAAGCTATCCACCCATTGATCAGATGTTGGTGGCACGTGCAATGTTGTGCAAATCATCATAACGCCTCCAAACACGCCTTAGAAATGCATCACCACTGTTATACCACTACCACCATTATTCCAACAGCTTTTGGTCCACCTCACCACCTTTATAAAGTCTATTTCAAGCCTTAAATATATTTTAAATAATTATCGTATTTTATTATTGATTTTGATTTTTTTGTGATGAGGTTTTTTAGATTGAGCAATTTTTATTAGATTGATATTTGTGTTTGAATGATGTTGGCCAAATCTCTTAATATTGCATCTTGTTTTATTGCTGATTTTTATGTTGGACATAAAGAACATGATATTCTTTCATCACCACAAGTTCTACATATGACAAGATAATGAACTTCATTCTCTAACTTTCTAATGTCAAGTTAGGGAATGAAGTTCATATAATATCATTATTTTTTTCAAATCAAGATAATGATCACCACCAGCCATGACAAGTACCAACCAACTAGTCATGGATGATCATGAAATAACATTTTTCTATTGGCCTTTAAACCTTTCTAATGTTAATACGAGGGTCATCTAAATTGAGATGGAGAATATAAAAAACACAACTTACCACCATAATGTTATGGAAGTTAATAGAATCATACACGTCATATCTAACTAGTTAAATGAGATACAAAATTAACTATAACAAACCATGTCTAGAATTCTATGGGCATATGCACCCAAGGAGAAAATCTCATGAAATTCTACAACAAGTACTCTAGCAGGGTAGTTTAAAACTACTATGATTCATGCGGTGGAATGATTAGTACTTAAAAGTGTATTTTTATCAAGGTTTTATATCATCATTTTGCACTTGAAGTATCAATAACTCCTTAACTAAAGCATGTTTTATAATAACATATCTAATAATATAAGATACCTTTAATTTATGGTAAATGTTCATCTTAAATGCAGGCCTATCACATAAATGAAAGAATTGATTGATGAGTTGAAGTACTGAAATTGAAAGGACAAAGAGATGGCCAAACTTAGAAAAGAGATGCTTTGTGCAGTCCAAACTGGAACACTTGTTTGGTAATCGGGTCATATCTGGAGTCTGTAGATCTCGGATTTAGGTCTACCTTATATGGATGGAAAGCTAAGACATAGGCCTACAACTTTCATGAGGAGTCCAAGATTTAAGAAGGCCGTTTTCAAGTCCAAATTGTAGCAACAACGAAGAAGTCCGAATCTGTCCTCGCAGCCTAGACACTGTTCAGTGTTCAGCCCATATCTCGAGTTCTAGAAGTCCAAATGATCTCAAATGTTTACCCTGGAAAGATGAGACAATTGCCTAGAACTTTCATGATTGAAGTTTGTTCAAATTATGACGTCATCAATGCCGTTTTTAGCAGACAAGAAGATAAGAATTGTCATCAAGTCAAGATGTGGCCACCCATTCATCAATTAGTCAACAAATCAATAGTTCCGAATTTTGGCCTATAAAAGGAGGCATTTGCCATGTATTTAGGCATCTTGGTGTTCAGATCAAGATCATGCTCTTGCTCTCTTTTTATATTTTGTAATGCTTAAGTTTTGTTTATATTAATTTCTTGCTTATGCTTTTCATTTCCTTTCCTTGTTTATCTATGTTTCTTTATTTCATTATGTTTAGCTAAGTTAATTATGTCAAGGTGAAAAGGGTACACTAATGGTGTAAGAATAAGTATAATATAAACTTAACATGGACCTTAATGTTGGATACTAACATGCTTTATATTTGTTATCTCGTTCACTTTTAATACTTTGCTTGTTAAATGGTTAATCTAGATTTATGTTGTATAACACTTGGTACAACAAATACTTGGCACTTTCATAGCCCATACTGTATGGTATAACCGACACCTGAGCTATGAAAGGAACTTGATTTGTTGTTAACATAAGTTATAATCATGAATACCTGACAACATTTACAAGTATTAGCATTATTCGAATAAGATAACTAATGTAATCATGTTAACAATTTATAATCTGATTGGAACCTCCTTTGTGTGTGGTTTCCAATTGAATAAAAAGAGTTTATACTATACTTGTTTGAAATACCATTAGTGGATCCTCTAACCTTGACATTTATTGTTATCATTGTTTAATCCTTACGTTAATCTTCCATCTCAAAGTTCTCATCAACTTCTTCCTCTTCTTCTTCACTATTATTATTATTGTTGTTATTGTTGTTGTTGTATTATTGTTATCTATAATTTATACAATTAACCTCCTTGTGGTTCGACCCCTGGTCTTGCCGGGTTATTTATTACTTCGACACTCCCGCACTTGGGAGAAGACATCAATCTTTTGGTCGTGTCAAGTTTTTGGCGCCGTTGTCGGGAAGGTAAATTCTTGTACAAATTATAGTATTTATTTTATTTTCTCTTTTACTTTTATTGTATTTAACTTTGTTTCTTTTGTGTTGTTTCTTTTTCTTTTGTTTTCTTCTTCTTTTTATTCTCTTTTTACACGTGCATGAGAGTGTGGTCACGTACATTAAGTGGTAGACTTTGTAGGGTATCCTCATCATTTTCGTAAAATATGGTCAAGAAGATAACCAATCGCTTCATAATGAGAATAATGAGAATATTCGGGTTAGAACTCTTAGAGACCACATGAATCCCACAAGAACAAGTGCACCCTCATGCATAGTTTTTCCACCAGATGCATCTCATTTTAATTTTAAGACAGGCAT
The DNA here is from genome assembly GCA_019202695.1 of Populus x sibirica. NCBI lineage: Eukaryota > Viridiplantae > Streptophyta > Magnoliopsida > Malpighiales > Salicaceae > Populus > Populus x sibirica. The sequence goes on along the minus strand of JAGMVL010000416.1, from coordinate 371,689 downwards.
TATTCAACTTTTACCATCTTTTCATGGCTTAGATTTAGAAAATCCATACTTGCATTAAGGGAATTTGAGGAGGTTTGCAACACGTATAATGACTCAAATTGTAGCATGAACACCATTAGATTGAAGCTTTTTCCTTTTTCATTAAAAGATAAAGCTAAAACATGGCTACAAAATTTGAGACCTGGATCCATTCGTGCTTGGGATGATATGCAACAACAATTTTTAAAGAAGTTTTTTCCATCTCATAGAACGAACTCTTTCAAAAGAGAAATCATTACTTTCTCTCAAAAACCAGGAGAAACATTTTATCAATGTTGGGATAGGTATCGGGACTTGCTTAATACTTGCCCCCATCATGGTTTTGAAACATGGAGATTAATTTCACATTTTTATGAAGGGTTAACTCCTAGAGATAGGCAAATGGTTGAATTGATGTGCAATGGAACTTTTGAGGATAAAGACCCTAATGAAGCAATGGAGTACTTAGATTTGCTAGCTGAAAATGCACAAAATTGGGACACCACAGGTACTTATGAGGCACCAAGTAAAACCCAACCTCATACATCTAGTGGGGGTATGTACAACCTTAGGGAAGATCATGACCTCCAAGCCAAGTTTGCATCTTTAGCTAGAAAAGTCGAAGCGCTAGAAGTGAAAAAGAGTGGTCAATTAAAATCTGCTCAAGACATTGCATGTCAAATCAGGAAACCAACGAACATTCAACCAATGACCGTCCAACCTTGCCTTCTTTTAAAGAATGTCTCCATGAACAAGCACATGCATTAAACAGTTTTCAAAGGCCCAACCATAACCCATATTCGCAAACATACAACCCTGGTTGGAGAAATCACCCAAATTTCAATTGGAAGAGTGATAACAATAATGCACAAACTTCACAACCACTGTTTCAAGCACACCATAATTTCCAAAATTCTCATGGATATGCACCTCCTTATGCTCCACCTCCTAGAAGAAATCTTGAGGAAACATTGCATGCATTTATGGAAAAGCAAGAGGCAATTAACACTCAACTTGCTCAAAGCATGACAGATTTTAAAGATACTCTTGCAAAATTGACATCCGCTCTCGCTTCCAAGAGAAAGGTAAGTTTCCATCTCAACCACAACAAAATCCAAAGGGGCAATACAATGCGAATGCAAGTAGTTCGGGAAGCCAACACATGGATCATGTAAAATCAGTCATCACTCTTCGTAGTGGTAAGGTTATTGAAAAACCCAGTCTTGAACCTTGTGAGAATGATGATGAGTCAATCTCTGAGAGTAAGGAAGGGGTTGAATCTGATCATTGCAAAGAAAAGACCGATTCCCCGCCAAGCACTTCCATTTCCTCATGCCATGGCTAAACAAAGGAAAGTTAATCACAACTCGAAATCTTTGAAACTTTCAAACAGGTAAGGATCAATATACCTTTGCTGGATGCTATCAAACAGTTCCTTCTTATGCTAAATTTTTGAAAGATCTCGTGCACTGTGAAGAGAAAACTGAATGTGAAAAAAAAGCCTTTTTTAGCCGAACAAGTAAGTGCTATTCTTCAAAACAATAATGCTTTGAAATATAAAGACCCTGGTTGTCCTACAATTTCATGCTTTATTGGAGAACATAAAATTGAAAGAGCTTTACTTGATCTTGGAGCTAGTGTGAATTTACTTCCATATTCAGCTTTTCCAAAGTCTCAATCTAGGTGAGTTAAAACCAACTTCTGTAACTCTTTTACTTGCCGATAGATCTGTAAAAGTGCCTAGAGGAATAGTTGAAGATGTGTTAGTACAAGTTGATAAGTTCATTTATCCTGTGGATTTTATTGTCTTGGACACACAACCTGTTGAAGCATGTAATTCATTTCCTGTTATTTTAGGACGTCCGTTTCTTGCAACTTCTAATGCATTGATTAATTGTAGGAATGGACTGATGAAGCTATCATTTGGGAACATGACATTGGAGATGAATATTTTCAACATTTGCAAGCAACCTGGAGATGATAATGATTTACAAGAAGTAGATTCTATTAAAGAATTAGTTTATGATCAACTTGAATCTACTTTGAGTAATACTGAGTTTGATGAATTTGAAGATTTGCAAATGACTTATTCTCGGGAAGAAATCACGGATGAAAAAGGCATTGAAAATATTGATGCGAATCTTTTGTCAAGAGTGACAACAGATTCGATATCTGACATCACACCAACCGATGATTACTTTCCTGAGAAATCCTTACTTTCTCTTTGTTCAATGCCTTGGTTTGCTTAAAATATCAATTTCCTTGCCTCAGGAGATTTGCCAACTCATTGGAGTACCGAAGACAAAGGTGAGTTTCGAACGAAGTGAAGAAATTTTATTGGGATGACCCTTACTTATTCAAATATTGTCCCGATCAAATATTTCGAAGATGCATTCCCGACAATGAGGTAAGTAATGTCATTAAATTTTGTCATTCGAAGCATGTGGGAGTCATTTCTCATCAAAAAAGACCATTGCGAAAATCTTTCAAAATGGATTTTATTGGCCCACCATGTTCAAGGACACGTATGCATTCCCGCAAAGCTTATGAAAATTGTCAAAAGTCAGGATTTATTTCAAAACATAAGGAATCTTTAGATAATCTTCTATTGACTTTGGAGACATATCCTGGTGGAGATGTGCATTGTGCATTTCAAGATTTATGGCCCCATTTTCATAAAGAACATGATCGACTTAGTCTTGGGAATCTGACTAAAAAAGACCCTGTTTGCCAGTTTTTAAGAAAACTGGATGGGAAGCCTATCCCCGACCCATAGAGGGCGTTTAAGCCGTTCTTGGACGTAAAACCAAGGGAAGATGTGAGCCACAATCACAACTACCCGTACATACACATGCTTTTTCAAAATAAATAATTAAATAAAGAGAGAGAGAGAAAGAGTGTGTGAGACTCCAAATTGGTCTACATATAGGGGTATGATTGCATCTTCAATTTCTCATCTATAAAATCTTCTCTTCCCTCCCCTCATTTCTACTCAACCCTTACATTAGACAGATATAGAAGTGTGTAGAAATGGCGGGTCCCTCAAGTTATCACATCAAAAATATTTGTGTTTTCGGTGGATCCAGTCCGGGAAGGAAATAGCATTTTTAGAAGCAAAATCATCTTGGTCAGTCCTAGCGAGAGAAAGATTCATTTAGTGTATGGGGGAGGTAGCCTTGGGTTAATGGGGGGTGTGTCAATAGCTGCATTTTTAGGAGGAAGTCAAGTTTTGGGGGTCGTCCCCGAAGCTTTAGCAAAAGGGGATTTCATTGGGAAAACAATTGGAGAGGAACTACAGTCTCCACAATGTTTGATCGAATGAATACAATGTTTAACCATGCCGATGCCTTCATTGCCTTACCAGGTGGTCTCGGGCACATTGGAAGAGATCTTTCATATTTCCTCTTGGGCCCAATCGCACATTCACCATAAACCTATAGGTTTGCTCAATGTTAATGGTTTTTATGATAATTTGTTGTCTTTCCTTGATCAAGCTCGTGGAACAGGGAATTTCTAACATCTTCGGCACGACAAATCATAATCTCTCGCTGCTACCGCTGAACAATTGATCGACAAACTACAATCTTTCATCCCTGTAATTGATCCCTCCATGAGTCGCATAAATTGGTCAACTACGTAGAAAGCCGTAAAAAGCTTAGATTGGATTTGAGCCTTCATTTGTGAATCCTTGTGTCTTTTGGTTTTATTTCTAGCATAGTATTTTGTTCTATTATTTCTTATATTTGTTTAAGTGTGTTTCAGGTTTGTCAGTGTTCGTTGTTTCAGGTGATGTCTTCTATACTCTATCTTTCTATCTTATGACATTGAGGACAATGTCTCGTTCTGGTTGGGGGGAGAGGGTAGTAGTTGACATTAAAAAAAAAAACAAAAAAACAACTAACCAACTAACTGTTTTTGTTTTAAAAACCATTTGGCAAAACTGTTATCACTAGGATGGCAGAGTAAGGGGGAGTGACTCTTGAGACGCATCTTAGCAAACATTTTCCAATGGTTATTTGCAATATTCATAACAAGGCCTATTAGAATACTTCTTGAAATATTCAGGTTTACAAACTCTCGCATTGTTATCACTTGATTCTCGCTCATATACTTATTTAACAAGTATTCTTAAACCTTCATTTTCACACACACACTTTAACATATGATTGTGGGTTGCACTTTGGATTATTACATTATTTGTGTTCTTTTGTTAAAGGTAACAATTAAGGGATAGGGATAGTCTATAATTTGCAAAAAAAAAAAAAAAAAATAATGATAATAAAAACGTAGATAAGTTTGATTTCGTAGCCTCCCTAACCTAAGCAATTAAGCCCGAAGGGGTGTTTTAACACCTAATACCCTAAAGTCAACCGACTTGGGAGCTATTGGCCCAAAGCTTGTTACATGGGTTAAGGAGAAAAGCTTAAGGGAATCAAACATTGCACTATCTACGTATCGCAGATCTCGCAACCCGAGTTACTAAGCTCGTAGGGATGTCTCAACACCTAATGCCCTAAGATCAACTGGGTCTCGGGAGTCATTAGCCGAAAGCTCGTTACATGGGTTAAAGATGCATTGTGTTTTAAGTTATATGTATATATATTAAAAAAAAAAAAGAGATAATAATCCCAACCCAAGGAAGTTAACCTTAAACATTAGAACCAAATATTGTTTTCTTCCAATAAAAGCCCCATCATCTATGTTTTTGTACATTGAGCACATAACAAGGAAGGTTTATTAATATCTTGTTTAAGAGGTATTGAGCAGATATATAAATTTAATGAGAGTTTGTTTATCTCGGATAGATTAATGGAAGTTGAATGATGAATGCCTTGCTTTGTGAAAGTTGCAAATTGTTTTTCTATTTTAACGCTTTGATTACTAGGGACTAGTAATAAGCTGGTTGGGGGGTGTGATTAGTACTTAAAAGTGTATTTTTATCAAGGTTTTATATCATCATTTTGCACTTGAAGTATCAATAACTCCTTAACTAAAGCATGTTTTATAATAACATATCTAATAATATAAGATACCTTTAATTTATGGTAAATGTTCATCTTAAATGCAGGCCTATCACATAAATGAAAGAATTGATTGATGAGTTGAAGTACTGAAATTGAAAGGACAAAGAGATGGCCAAACTTAGAAAAGAGATGCTTTGGTGCAGTCCAAACTGGAACACTGTTTGGTAATCGGGTCATATCTGGAGCTGTAGATCTCGGATTTAGGTCTACCTTATATGGATGGAAAGCTAAGACATAGGCCTACAACTTTCATGAGGAGTCCAAGATTTAAGAAGGCCGTTTTCAAGTCCAAATTGTAGCAACAACGAAGAAGTCCGAATCTGTCCTGCAGCCCAGACACTGTTCAGTGTTCAGCCCATATCTCGAGTTCTAGAAGTCCAAATGATCTCAAATGTTTACCCTGGAAAGATGAGACAATTGCCTAGAACTTTCATGATTGAAGTTTGTTCAAATTATGACGTCATCAATGCCGTTTTTAGCAGACAAGAAGATAAGAATTGTCATCAAGTCAAGATGTGGCCACCCATTCATCAATTAGTCAACAAATCAATAGTTCCGAATTTTGGCCTATAAAAGGAGGCATTTGCCATGTATTTAGGCATCTTGGTGTTCAGATCAAGATCATGCTCTTGCTCTCTCTTTATATTTTGTAATGCTTAAGATTTGTTTATATTAATTTCTTGCTTATGCTTTTCATTTCCTTTCCTTGTTTATCTATGTTTCTTTCTTTCATTATGTTTAGCTAAGTTAATTATGTCAAGGTGAAAAGGGTACACTAATGGTGTAAGAATAAGTATAATATAAACTTAACATGGACCTTAATGTTGGATACTAACATGCTTTATATTTGTTATCTCGTTCACTTTTAATACTTTGCTTGTTAAATGGTTAATCTAGATTTATGTTGTATAACACTTGGTACAACAAATACTTGGCACTTTCATAGCCCATACCGTATGGTATAACCGACACCGAGCTATGAAAGGAACTTGATTTGTTGTTAACATAAGTTATAATCATGAATGCCCCGACAACATTTACAAGTATTAGCATTATTCGAATAAGATAACTAATGTAATCATGTTAACAATTTATAATCCGATTGGAACCTCCTTTGTGTGTGGTTTCCAATTGAATAAAAAGAGTTTATACTATACTTGTTTGAAATACCATTAGTGGATCCTCTAACCTTGACATTTGTTGTTATCATTGTTTAATCCTTACGTTAATCTTCCATCTCAAAGTTCTCATCAACTTCTTCCTCTTCTTCTTCACTATTATTATTATTGTTGTTATTGTTGTTGTTGTATTATTGTTATCTATAATTTATACAATTAACCTCCCCCGTGGTTCGACCCCTGTCTTGCCGGTTATTTATTACTTCGACACTCCCGCACTTGGGAGAAGACATCAATCTTTTGATCGTGTCATGGAACATATGTCAACATATCAAAAACAACAATAACAACCTAACTTGGGCATCATGGCCCTAGATACACAAATTTTCCTGTAGATATATTAGAAACCACATTCCAATTATATAGCCCCATAACACATATTATCCTATACAACAACCCTTTACTAGGCAGTTTGATACCCCCACAAGCTATTTTACAGTAAAGAAACCTCAATCTATTAGCACAACAAGTCATTACTATTGATCAACAAACAAGGTGAATGATAAATATGGTTGAATTAACTTACTACCTAAGCGAGATAAAGTTAAAAATTAAATGAACAACAAAACCTACATATAATCATTAATATTCCAAATGGGTTGACAAATTGCTTCTAATTCCTAAAGGAATAAAGATTGCATATTTTAAATAATTCTCTAGGAAAGACAACCAATCAATAAGAGAACACATCTTTAAATTCATAAATGAATATGACAATGATGCAACAAAACCCTTTATAAGCTAAGGTTGTTTGGTTCTTCATTGATCAAAATAGTTTTTCTCTAGTTTTCTACACCACCACCTAACTCCATCAATAATTAGAAAGAAATGGAGACTCACTTCCATAAGCATTTCTACAAAACAAAACAAAAGGTAGCATTGACCAACTTAGCTAGGATTGTCCAAGACCTAGGGGAGTCAATTAAGTCTAATATCTATCGATTACATCTAAGTGTCAATCAAGGGTATTGATTTTCCTTAGTAAGTCTAAAGCATCAGTGTCACTAGATCTTACCTTCAAGTAGATTAACCCATATTGGCTGTTGCTTGAATATTTAGGATTGGGGTATAAAAATCATTATTCGATAAATATTACGAGTAAATATTTGATAGTATAATATAGGTAAACCTTAACATAACATTATCCATGGACCATTCCTAGGATTGGGGAATAAAAATCATTATTCGATAAATATTACGAGTAAATCTTTAATAGTATAGCATAGATGAACCTTAACATAACATTATCCATGAACTCTTCTTAGGATTTGGGTTGGGTTCAATTATGCTAATATAAGCTCATTGATTATTCATTAGCATGAATTGATAGACTATTGGTCACATGTCATGATAAAAAATAACCAGTTATAGACATGTTAATTTACTAGTTATTATCAAAGATAAAAGAAACTAGGAGTAACAAAGATTACCAGGTCTTAGAATGGCTAAGAGTAAGCCCACATATTCATTTAAGGTTTAAATTATAACTCTAGACCCATTATTACCCATGTAGATAGACCACTGGTAGATTAAGCACAACAGATTGTTAAGAATAGAAGATAAGTAGTAATGCAACTTATCTCAAATAAGATGCTTTAAGATAATAATATCTTTCTTTTAGCATAATCAATCATTTACCTTAGAACTCTAAAAACTAGTTAGGGTTTTCTAATGACCATAATACTAGGTGACAAATCCTTTTTAACTTAAAACCTTTCTCCCATCTAAACACAAAAAAAAAAAAAAAAACATTTCCCCTTCCTAAAAAAAAGGGTTGATCACTACAATGTCATATGTGACAACTTTTTACACATAAATAAGTTGAGAAAATCTTTGACCAATTAATACATGAGGGGAAACTTAAGTTATTTGACAATCATTTTGTCCTCGATGTTGATCAAATTAAGGGGAAGAAGTGTAACAAGTAGTATATTTGAAAAACATGACACTAACAACTTTGTTGCCTTTAAAAACTAGATTTAGAAGGCATTAAAAGCTGATTATATTCACTTTCTCAATAAAAGAAAAAGAAAATGGATAACAATCTATTATCCAAGACAACAATAATAATGGCTACCTCTAAGCCTTACTTCTTAATAAGGGAAAACTATAAAAGATAAGGCTTGATTGTCCATGAAAAGGTTAGAATTGGTCATGAGTGTTAGTATAAGAAATAAGTATATAGACCATACTAAAGCTAAATATGTGGTTCGACAAACTCAAGATATACCTCATAGTAAGGTATATAAATGCCTTACATGTTATACAGCTCTCTCAAATGGTAAAGACTTAGGGGACAAGGCTAAAAAAGTAGTAACTCAAAGATAGACAAAAATATTTATGACCAAATGACAATGACTAGAAAAAAAAAACATCAGCCATAACATAAATTATCTAAACCCAATGATGAGAAGGATGTTTATCTTATCAGTAACTACCAATATCTCATAGACTTAGAAGAAGATGGGAAAAAAATGTCTAAAGCTTATTTTGTAAGTATTGCACAAGATATCATGGTGATTGCTCTTTTTTTTCCTAAGTTTTGTATAGAGAAATAGAGAGGTTCGAAGAGGGAATAAGAAGTGAATGAGTTGGTACATAATATTATGGTCACTAGGAACTCTAATTGGGTTTTTAGATTTCTAGGTAAGAGGTCGATTATGTTAAAAGGAAGATAATATCACCCTAAAACATCCTACCTAAGATAAGTTGCATTGTTATTTGTTCTTTTATTCCTAATGTACTTAAGGTACTTGTATGCCAATGGTGTACCTATATTGGTGTATGGGTACCTATGGTTAAAAATGGGTATAATATATGAGATTAAACCCAGGGTATAAAGGTTGGTTGGTTGGACTAAAGTCTATCCTATTTAGGGTTCAGATTGTTTAGCAATTCCTAGTTGTTACAATAATAACATCATAGATAGTTCATTTATTCTTAAAATAATCAGTGAATTGACATGACCACCATGCTATCAATAAAGGAATTGGTTATTCCTGATTGAGGCTTATGACCAATGATGGTCTTTCAAGAAACATTAATGAATAACAAGATAAGCCTATATGGGGTCAAATTGACCCAATCCTAAACTTAAAAGGGATGGTGTTAAATACTTGTTTATGCAACCAAGGATTTCAGTATAATGTCCAATGACGGTTCATTTATATCGAATGAAAAATAAGATGCATTTTAATTAATGATTTTATATACACTATTCCTAGGTATCCAAAAGTGATTGGACATTATCTTGGAATCCCTGGTTGCATAATGGTTCATTTACTTAGAGATAGGATATAGATGTAACTAAAAAATAAATGGTCTTTTTTTTCTAATATTATAGGTAGATGACATATTATTGTTAAGAAACAATATATCTTTACTTTAATCTGTAAAGTTTTGGCTGTTCAAGAATTTTCCTATAAAGAAATTAGGAGAACCAACCTATATATTGGATATAGAGATCAATAAAGATATGATCTAGAAGGTTGTTTAGATTGTCTTAATCCATACATATAGAATAAATGCTAAAATAGCTTAGCTTGGAAGAATCTAATATTGGATTCTTATTTATTTTTCATGGAATACATCCCTCTAAAGAAATGTTTTCTAAGACACAAATTGAGAGAGATATGATGAAAATGGTATCATATACTTGGCTATAAGATCCATCAATGGAGAAAATAAACTAAAAGTTTAAAATTATTTGAATTAAGATTTTTTCAATGAAATGTTGGAAAAATACTAAATACCAGTCAATATATGTTTTACTATAAATGGTAGTGTTCTGAGTTAGAAAATTTCCAAACAAGAGAGCATAACTTATTCTAAAATTGAATAAGAATACACCTCCATATTTGAGAAAACAAAGAGATTGTTTGAATTAAGAAGTTCATCAACGAACTAGGTTGGTTACTAGCATTATTGATTCAGTTTCCATGTACTGTGATAACAATGAAGCCATTGCAAGAGCAAAAGAACCAAGGTCTCATCAATGATCCAAACAAGTGCTTAAAAAACTCCATATGATATGATAAATAAATGAAATAAAGATGTAAAGATAGAGTAAGTACCCATTGATGAGCATCTGAAAGATCCTCTTACTAAGTTACTATCTATGCAGAAGCATTAAAGCTACATAAAGCAATATGGTATTAGATACATGAGCGATTGAATTTAGTGCAAGTGAGGAATTGTTAGTTTAATATGTCCTGTAACCAATCGGTTGGTTACATGTGGCATTATTATATTAATATAAATACATGTTTATTATTATATTAATGTAAATTCATGTTTATTGTTAATAAAGGCTTAATTTATCTTTAATATTCATATAATATTAGATTAATGAATCTAATATTTGATTTATGAATCTAGAGTGAAGATAAAGTCTATAGGACAAAAATATTTTGCAAAGAAAATTATAAAGTTGTTATAATTATGGGATTCCTATTGCATCAAAGTATTGTTCCTAAAATATTTTTAGTAGATACTCTATTAAATACTAAATATTCATTAAAGCGTAAAGACTAATACATATTATATTCTTTATTTTATGAAAGGAATCAATTGTTCTCATAAGCTGAAGTACATGGATACCTAGATCTAATATGTAGGTGTTTGACATAAGACATGTACACTAAATTGACATGTATGAGAATTCTATATGGCAATATTATTTATGTTTATGAAAAGGCTTACATAACAATTGTGTAAGTGATCCTTAAACTTGAGATCACTAAGTTATCTTATATAGAAAATGTTTTGATCTTATTACATGTTATCTTAATTGAGGTAACAAAAGGGCAAATATTGGGTATAACATAAACTATATGAAGGTATTTGAGTGATCAGGAGAGGATTCATGACCCTAGATGAATTAAGAAAAATATTTCATCTGTTCTCAAATACTATTGACTAGGAAATCCTTGGCCAAGATGGAATGAGATTTGAAAATGGTTTCAAATTTTATTCAAATGATCAATGACTATTGTGTAGAGAACAAACATGATTTAACATAACAAACATAATCCATGCTTTAATGTTAAATCAAAATATTATTGATGAAATAATATTAATTATATTGAGAAATCGGTTACTAAAATGTTAAGTCAAACCACTAATACTTTTCTAATATTTTAGGGATTATGACATGTTCCTAGACGATGCAACTAATTTTAAAATATAAATTAATCAATTGTTGAATTGATAATAAATTAAATTATTCAATTTATTTAATTCTATTTAATTATAATTATAATTATAATTTATATTTGGACCAATATATTAGAAACCAAATGGGTCACACATATTAACAACCATTAGTCAGAAATTAAACTGGAATGATTTAATTAAGTAGGACTTGATTAAAATATATTTTAGAAATTAAGAATTAGAATATAATTAACATAAGGATTATATTTCTAGACCTAGAAAAATTAAGTAAGAACTTGATTAAGCTAATTTCTAAAATTGTCCTGAATAAATATATAGATATTATCCGGGGGCAAATTGATATTTTGCTAATTTCTATGGTTTTTTAGATTTTCTTATAAATAATAAGTTATGCCTATAGGAACATGATTTTCCTATCAATGGGTTTATATTAGACACTTTAACAATTTAGCATAATTTAAGTAAATGTAAAAATTAACATGTTTAATAACAACTTATGTATTAAGAAAAATAATTTTCTCCCCTAAATATATGCATATGTTATTAACACATTTCTCATAATTCATATATATCTTCTCCCCTTTTGCCATTAACAAAAACACATATATAAATGAGCATTCATTGCATAATCTTTAAAAATACATAATTTATTACAATTAAAAAGGAGTAAAAACATAAAAGATATATGAAGTACAATGCAATGCTAGTATTTGATCTAGGGTGGTGGATAGTTAGAGAGAAAATTAGTCATCATACTTTTTATATGTGACAAATCTTCAGCGATATCCTCTTGAGTGGCACACATGTGTGATAAGTTGTCGACAATATGTAATTACATATCTATAATGCAATTCACATCTATCTCTAGTTGTGACAAGTGGCTTGACCAAGTACTAATTGCATCCTCTTCAAAAGAGGAAACAGGCGGTGATATCTCAAACATTGCTTCAAACTAAGCATCACTACCCATATGCTGTTCTTCTTCCTTATCATGCTCTTCCTCAACATGAGCCCAAACTGATGTTTAGATACCCAATTACCATTTCCATTTAACATATATTTCATCTTGGTAAAGGTTTTATTGTCTATTTCCATTAACTAAGAATATGATGTCTTATTCGTACCTGCTATATTTCTAAAAGTGTTCAAAAATAGAAGTTAGACACTGACTATAGGAAAAAGATTTCTACTTTTAATCAAGTGTCATGATCATATTTCTAATCATAATATACAAAAGATTTATTTGATGACTTCTAATCATGCAATCTATCAAGCATATATCCATGAATGTAACCTCATCATAATGCCCTTTGTTTTGCAAAATATTATGTGTTATGATTTTATGGATAATCTTAGGCTGTAATAATAGATCTGAGCTCTTAATTAGCACATAGAGCAAAGTCATGCCTACCAGTGTGCATTACAATTGCTTCATCATACACAAAGCCTTCTATAAAAGGTATAATCTTCAATTTGAAATACCTAAAATTTCAGCTAATGTCTCACAATTAAATTCAATTGGTTTATCTTGCAAACTACTAATTATTTTAGGATTCACACTAATCCTTATATTAGCAATAAAAATCTTAAAAGCTTAAGATATGTGGGTTTCTTCATGTAAAATAAAGTTCTCCAACCTATACATTCAAAAATTGAATCAATACCAAAGGCACACAAATCATTTTCTAAACCTCTTTCTATAGCAATTGACCTATTTGAAAAAAGCTTAAGAATCTTTGAATATTATTACCTTAGTAAGAAATTGGATTATTGGCTCTTTTGTTCCTTGATTCGACCTCTTTTTGATGTTTTCTAGGTGCCATGTCTCTTTAATCTTCAAGACACAACCTAAAAATATGATAGATTTTGTGCGAATTAGTGAGAATTTGAGAAAGAATTGGTTAGGATTTTAAGGTTTATATTTGGGTTTTTTTTATTTTGTTCAAAAAAATAACAGGTACATATCTAATGTTGAGAAACCGATCGACTAGTTGCTTTGGACTAAGTTCAACAGGTTGGCCTAATTTGAAACCCAAACTGAGATTTTTTCAAAATTCTCTATGGATCCTTTCTTTGCATTAAAAAAAGCTTTTTTCATGTCAAAATTTTAATTTTATAATATGTGTATTCTCAACGAAGTATATTATTACTTAAATTTTTATTTTATTGAGATTATCAAAATATATAAAAATATAAATGTGTGACCCAAAGGTCAACATAAGCCACATCTATAGTGCAAAAATAACCTAGTATGATCTAAAATGTGTAATTATTGTATAATATAACATATTATATATTATAATATATTTTCTAGTAATATTATCTAAATTAAAGCATTATATGATTAAGATATCTAAATTAATATAATTTTATATATTATATTATTGTGATATCCTACATTATTATTTTGTATATTAATATATTAGCAATTTATTATCTTTTTTAATAATATTATATATTTTAAAATATTTTATTAATATATTTTTTGTTTGTATTTATATAAATAATAAAGTGTTGTGCCACTTTAGTTTATGAGTTCTTTATGAAAGTATTATTCATTTTTTAAATCGTAAAAGAATTTTCTCCATTTAAAGCTTTTTTTTATTGAATTGAAAAATAATTTTTGTTGACTAGTTTTTCTAATTACATCAAAATATAAAAAAATCCAGAAAACTACTTTTTTTAAAAATATTTCCACCAAATAAAGAAGTACAATGATGGAGGATAACAACCATCTATATATAAGGTTAAAATGAAAAACAAAATGAAAATCTAATACTATAATTATAAAAGAAAAAAAATATATCATAGTAATTTTTTTAGGTATTTGATTATAATTGAATATCAACATCAGTTTAAAAAGAAGAAAACTTTAGGAAATGCTTATTTAGGAGTTAAATATAAGCACTTTAATGGCCTCCATGTTTGGTAGTCTTTTGTATTGCTTTACCATCACCCACTTACTAATTAATTATGAGAGAAGCATTTCTGGTTTTTTTTTTGCCGACTCTATTGACTATATGTCTATTTCTAAAGTCATAGTATAGTCAAAATTTTGAGCTAATTAGTAAACGTTTTACAATACTTAAATATTACTGTTAAAAAAATAAAGAACAATTAAGAATATACAGATTCATAATAAAACTTAAAAGATAAATTCATATATTTTATTATATATTTTTTAAATACTTAGAATACAAGACAAATAGTCTATTTATACAAGAAGAAAATGAGAACATTAAAGAACACTAGGAAACCTAAGTATCATGAAAAATCAAGAGACTAAAACCAAGATTCATGAAGTCCAAGAGATTCTAATGGACATTCAATATATATATATATATATATATATATATATATATATATATATATAGATAGATAGATTTTATAACACTTCCTGTTGAATGACAATGTACTAAAAATGTGTCTCATTAAAACCTTGTAAGGAAAAAACCCAATGAGAAAAAACCTAAGTGAAGAAAAAGGAATACAACATTCTTGTGTGATTTTTAAGTACTTTAGAATTTAATAGAGAGTTTTATATAGATACTTCAAGATCCATATTTGAATATTTCAAAATTCATAAAAAAATGTCAAATTGTCTTATTAAAACCTTGCAAAGTAAAACCCGATGGGAAAATCCTAAGCGAAGGAAAAATAGTACAATTTGCATTGACTTCACCTCAAAAGTACATGTTTTATGATAAATATTTAAGATGACACATTCCAATATTATGGACATGCTTCTTAAAAGTTGATGTTGGTAAAAACTTTATAAATAAGTCTGCTAATTTATCATTTCACCTGATTTGCTTGATATCAAATTTTCCCTTCTATTGAAGCTCGTGAGTATAAAAGAAATTTGGTGAGATATGCTTTGTTTTGTCTCCTTTAATATAGCTTCCTTTAAGTTAACTGATGCAAGCAGTGTTATGTTTAAACAATATTGTGAGACTATTTTCAATGGCTGTCAATCTACTTTTTTATGTGTTGGATAATTAACCTTAGCCATATACACTCTCGAATTTTTTTATGGATTGTAATAATTTCTGAATGATTTGATGAAGTAGCCACTAATATTTTTTTGATACATCTACAAGAAATTACAATACCTCTATAGACAAATAGATAACTTGTTTGTGATCTCCCTTTATGGGGATTAGAGAAATAACCTACATCTCCATATCCAATCAGTTGTGATTTTGATCCACTATAAAATAACTCCATTTTAATTATTTTGTAGAGATAGTAAAGTATATATATGTTTGACCTCATTCGAGTGTCTTTTTATGGGAGTGGAATTGTATCTTGCTAATAAATCGAATGCAAAAGCTATATCTGGTCTTGTATAATTTGCAAGATATATGAGTGCTCCTATAACACTAAGATATGGTACTTCTAGACCAAGAATTTCTTCATCCTCTTCCAACGGTTGAAAATGGTCTTTCTTCACATTAAGTGATCAAACAACCATAAGTGTACTCAAAGGATGGGCATTGTCTATGTAAAAATGCTTCATAACCTTTTTCGATATACATCAATTAATGGACAAATATTCCATTTTAAAGATATTCAATCTATAAACCAAGATAAATTTTGTCTTTATGAGATCTTTCATCTCAAATTAATCTTTCAAATAGGTTACAATTTTTATGATCTTTTCAAAAGTACCAACAAGATTTAAACCATCAATATACACTACAACAATAACAAATTCAGAAGTGGTTTTCTTAGTAAAAATACATGGGCAAATCTCATTATTCTCAAACCCTTTTTCTAGGAGGCATTCACTAAGACAATTATAACACATTCAACCAGATTGCTTCAACCCATATAAATATTTTGTAGTTTAATAGGATAAACACTTTTGGGTTTATCATAAAAGACTTCAAGCATTTTGAATCCTTTAGGGATTTTCATATAAATATCTTTATCTAATGATCCATATAGATATATTGTAATTTTTTTTGGTTCTTACCTGAGTATCCTCACACCATTTTAAAGGGTGAGACCAGTCCCGTTCGGGGCTCGTGGCTGCTCCTCTCAATAAGTGCGCTTCCTGGAGATCGAACTTGTGATCTCACCCTTACAGGGGTATAACAGTGCCTTAACCGCTAGACCAACACTTTATTGATATATAGATATATTGTAACTACATCCATTAAATGCATACCTAGAGTTTATAAGATTAATAAACCAATCAAAAATCTAAAAGTGATTACATCCATAACTGGAGAATATATTTTTTCATTTTTTAATGAAAACTCGCTTATATCCAATATGCATAACACCTTTAGGTGTATAAACTACATATTCAAATACTTCATATTTTGCAAGTGAGTTTAACTTTGTTTGGATTGCTTCTTTCCACATTGGCTAATCATTTCTATGTCGACATTCTTCAACAATTTATGGTTTAGTTTCATCATCACTTCTGGTGATGCCAAAATCAAACTTAAAGTAAATACATTATTTATGAAAATTTTATTTTGATCCAAAATCTCTCCAATATGAACATAGTTTATAGAGATTTCATTATTTCCAAATACATTGATCTTTTTAGGAGATGTTTCTTTAAAAGGTCTCTTTTCTAGAGGATCAATATTAGAGGATGGTTTGGACACAATATTTATCACCTGTTTTGTGGATGAAAACTCTTAAAGAGTACCATCATCTATTTATTGTAATTTTTATTTTCTAGGATTTTTGTCTTTAGCGCCAATAGGTCTTCCACGTTTCAAGTGTGGTATAGATTCATTTAATGCTATGTTGTCTTTTTTTTCCTTTTAGAGATTTCAATTCTAAATGGAGCATATGCAATTGAAATGTGGTATTTAATCACCTTTTTACTATTGGTAAAAACATCCGGTAATTGATTTATAATATTTTGTAAAGGAATTATCTTTTGAACTTTAAGTTCATATTGATTTGTTTTTGAATCAAAATGAGATAACTTTAGGTTATTCCAAGTAATTTATCATTGTGCTTCAGACACTAAATTTTCTTTCCTTAATAATGGGAAAATATTCTCATAAAAATGACAGTCTTCAAAACATATCTTAAAAACATCACCAATCAAAGGTTCAAAGAATCTAATAATAAAAGGAGAATCGAAACCAATATAAATTCTTATTCTACATTGTAGACCTATTTTAGTCCTTTGTGGGAGGGGTGTTACAGACACATATACCACACAATTAAAAGTTCATGGATGATATATATTTGGTGGTATACTAAAAACAAGTTGCAAAGGAGAATATTTATGGTAAACATTTGGTTTTATTCTAACTAATGATGCAACATATAATATAGCATGTTCTCAAATAAATATAGACATTTTTTATTTAATAAGTAATGGTTTAACAATTAATTGAAGTAGCTTTATAAATAATTCTACTAGACTATTTTGAGTATGTACATGAGCAATAGGATGTTCAACATTAATTCCAATAAAAGTGCAAAAATTATCAAATACTTGAGAAGTAAACTCACCAGCATTGTCCATTCAATTTTGTTTGATTGGATAATAAGGAAATTATGCCTATAATCTGATAATCCATGCTATTAATCTAGCAAATACAACATTTCAATTAGAAAGTAAACAAATATGTGACCATTTATTTGATGCATCAATCAATACCACAACGTATCTTCAGGTCCGCATGGTGGATGAATAGGTTCATATATTTCTCTTTGAATTTTTTCGAGAAAAGATAATGATTATATAACAACCTTTAATGAAGATGATTTGATAATTAATTTACATTGAGAACATACAGTACATGGATTTTCACTTGGTAAAAGAATCTTTAGATTCTTTAAAGGATACCTTTAATCAAGATAAGCATTATGATCTTCAAAATCATATTTATGAATAAAACTAGTCTCAACTATATTTTATTTCAAAAAGGTTTGATATAAATCTATAAGTTATTTTAGCGTACGACAAATGTGAAACCAATAATCATGTATACCATACTTATGACACTTATCTTTAGGTTTTCTTGCCTTTTTTATTTTGGGTTCATTGTGTCTCCATTTCTGGTGGTATGATGAATTGCCTTTTGAATGATTATTTCTTTTTTTCTTTTCCATTTATTTTTTACATATATATATACCCTTGATACTTTTTTTGTTTTTTAGACAAAGGCTCCATTCACTTCAGAGAATGATTTAGAACTTATGAGATAGGATTTATGATTTTTTATCAAAAGCTCATTATTTTGTTCAGTCACGACATGAAATCAGTTCCGAGTACCCTTTGAAATTATGTTCTCTATATTGTTGTTGCAAGACAATATTTGAGGCATGAAAAGTAGAGAATGTTTTCTTTAACCTTTGGTCTTCTTTGATATTTTTACCACACAATTTCAACTGTGAGGTAATTAAAAAAAACACAGAATTATATTCACTAACTAGTTTAAAATCTTGCAACCTTAGTTGCAACCAATCATAACAAGATTGAGGAAGTATGGTAAACTTTTGGTGGTCATATGTTTCCTTTAGATTTTGCCACAGAACAATAATATCTTTTATTATAAGATATTCAACTATTAATTCTTCTTGGAGATGGTGGCGAATGAAAATCATTATTTTTGCTTTTGCATGATCTTGCAAGAATGTGTTATTTTCTTCTTTAATGATCCCTCTTAGATTCATAGCTTCTAGATGAATCTCAACATTAAGAATCCATGACAATTAATTATTCCCAGAGATATCAAGAGTGGTAAATTTAAGTTTCGTCAGATTCATAAAATAAGGAAATAACTTATTAAAAAAATCATGAATATAAAAGGGGAAAGTTAGTGTTTTAAGACTGCTATTTATTTAGTATTTTTTTTAGAAATACTAGTTCTTCAAGAACTATATTTAATTTATTTGATTCTCAAGAAACTTACAATACTAGTTGTTCAGGAACTTTAAATTTTGATGAATAGGAAATAAAAATTGCCAAAATAAGTTATAAAACCAAATATATTCTATAAAATATAAACAATAATGAAAAGAAAGAAAAACTTAAAATTGGTACAAGCCACATAACATAGGAGTTAATGCATACCAATATTTCAATATACATTAGATTGATTGTGCTGATAACGTGTTAAAAAATAAAAAACAAGTAAGAACATACATATTCATAATAAAAATTTAAAGGAGAAATTCATACCTTTTATTATATATTTTTTCAATACTGAAAATACAAGACAAGTAGTCTTAAAAACATTAAAAAACACAAATATCATGAAAAGTCAAGAAATTAAACCCAATAATAAGGAAATCCAATATATTCTAAAGGGCATTTAATATTTATAACTATATATTTTATAACAATTACAAGTCTTTCCAAGTTTTTTTTTTCTTAAAATGATTGCCTAACTTTTACGAGGTGTATATTGAATAATAATTAGCTATTGTCCTTGTCAATTTTCTTGTTATTTTAAAGGTGAAATGAGCAGTATAAAGTTGTTGCTACTTCCATGTAAAATTCATAACTAGTCACACTCATTGTAATTCCATCTTGAGGTTTTCATAGCCCCTCCATTTTTTTTATCACTCAACAAATTCCTGCTTGACATTTTGTTCAGCAGCTGATTAAATAATAATAATAATAATAATACCAAAACTCTGTTTACTGGGAGACAGAGAATAAGAATTTCTCATTTATGTATTATTTGATAAATGGACAAGTTATAATAAAACAATGAAGTAGAGATCAACAAAATTTAATGTTTTATATATTTATTTATTAATATAAATATTCAAATCAATTTATATACACCACGACTAATACTACCTCGCTTCTCGCTTGTGCAAGTGTCCATTAAATTTAATACAAGGTAAATCTTTTATAAACAACTCCCTTGCTCCTATGCGAACGTGCCGTTGGCCGAAGGAGTTGGAATGCTTCTTTCTTTCTTGTCTTTTGTGTATTCGGAAATTTGGTTGAATTGAATTGTTGCAAATTTCTGATTTTTATTTATTTTTTATTTTAAATTGTTTTAATGGGTTGATATTAAAAATAAATAAAAAATATAAATTAAAAAAAAAAACTATATTGAAAAGCAATTTTTGCTGCACTGACAGTCACAGACATGCCCTCATTTCTGACAAAAATCACATGTCCACGGAGACAGCTTTAGACCCACTCGCATACTCTTCACACATGGATGTGTGAGATGGAGCTAGAAGACAACTGCCCCACATTCTATCTCTCTCTCTCTCTCTCAAAAAATAAATAAGTAAAAAACAGAAAATGCCATCTGTATTATTTTCCCAGGTCAGGCCAGATTAGTTTAGTCACCATATTTATGATATGACAAACCTTCTTATCACTCCTGGCTGTCTTTCCATATGTTCTCTGAACTGAAGAGCATTTACTTTTCTTTTTTTCTACATGTCTGTTTTTCTTCTTGGATCTGGAGGGATCAATTCCTTTTCCTTTTGCATTGGAATTAGTTTCTTATAGCCAGGCAACTGGAATTAGAAGTGATGTTGTTGATCATAACTCTACTTGGCACTTTCTTGTGTTGTCGGATGTAATAGTACTACATATTGAGTCCCTTACCTTACCCTTTTCTTCTGGTTCTATTCAATTTACAAGCCATTCTGGTCGGTCCTCACTCTGAATAAGGTATCTTTCAATTCCATGTAATATTTGATTTGATTTGATTTTGATTTTCTGGGATTTTTCTTTTCTTTCTACATTTCCTTTATTGCCGCAAAAGCTTAAGACTTTGGAGGATTTCATGGAAAATCCAAAATGGGCAATCATGTTGTAAGAGGAAAATTCGTGGGGTTGTGATTCTGGTGGCAAAGGCCACCTTTTTATCTTGTGGGTGCCCATAAATGGCAAGCCTTTTCTTTCTTGAGCTGTTACTAGCTGGAAATCACTGATTTTGCAAGAGATTTTAAGGTGCCTAGTACATGGCAGATAAGCTGAAGGATTTTATCTGATATGTTGCTAAACTTCTGTTTTTGGAAATTCATTATTTGGATTTACATATGTATGGAAAGTCCTCCATTCTCTTTTGGTTTCTAGTGTTAATAAAAGCGTAGTTTATGTTTTAGATTTTGCACAGAGGAAGAAAACAAATTGAATATAGGGAGACTCTAGATATCATATTTTATTGATTGGTTTACTATAGAATTGCTCAGATATCTCATAAGTATATGCTTTTCAAGCACTGGTTCCAATCCATAGATTCAGAGTTTGGGGGAGATAGAGGCTTGAAATGTTGTAATTTTGTGGTTTGGATAGAGGAAGACCGAATTTACGAAGTGGAAGGACTGAACTAGGATAGTTGAGAAGAAGAGGAGATGGCTGCAAAACTTTTACATTCTTTAGCAGATGATAATCCAGATTTGCAAAAGCAAATAGGATGCATGACTGGGGTTTTTCAAATATTTGATCGTCACCAAGTCCTTACCGGTAGGCGCCTCAACCAGAAGAGGCTTCCTCCAGGTAATTCTCATTATCAGGTGTAGCTTAACTTTGTAGCATTCGTTTCATTAATCAAGAGTCCTCATTTACTTGGTTAATATCTATTGCTTGACCCATCCTGAATCCTTTATCATCTCCAATGGCATGTGATGAGGAAAAAGAAAAAAAGAAAAACGAGACTGATTACTTTATTGCCCGGTAAAAAAATATTTTCTCAATTCTACTCATCAAATGAGCTAATATTGATATTCTATATCGAGAAAATAAAAAAGAAAAAGAAAAAGAAACGAAAAGAATAGAAAAGAACAAGACTCGTGTATCTGAACAGTTTATGCTTCTGATAATAAAAGTTTGTCTTTTGGATGTAAATTTCTTAGAGATCTTTCATTCTAACCTATATTTTCAAATTATTGCCTATTGTTATTTGGGGTGAATGTGAATAGATAAAGACATGTATTTGTACATGTTTTCTTGAATGCATGGCCAATGTGTTGTTTCTAACTGTTTTTTCGTTGTGCATTCATTTTTGCTGGTAAATTCTTGTAGCAATCATCACTTCATCTGCAGAGCTAACTCTTTCTCATAAACTTAACAAACTTTTATATATAGACCAGTTCTAACTTGATAAATCATCTTTGTATGTAACCAAAGAAAATTAATTGCACATCTGCTGTTTGCGTATCCTTCAGTAGTTTTCCAAATTCCAGGTTGATAACAACGAATTGACTATTATTATTCCTATTTTTTTGTTTTGGTTGTGAACTTAATCATTCAATCTGTCGTTGATGTTTCTGTGACAATGTAGGTGATTCCCACTTCAAAAATGGCAGCTCAGAAAGGGAATGTTTTAATGCATACAATCAGAACACAACAGTTGTAAGCATTCTTAGTTCCTGGAAATTTCATTAATTCTCCAAAGTAATTGGAAAAGATTCAGTCAAGCTATATGCCTAAACCAGTGTAGAATTGTGTTCTGATTGATTGTTGAATAACGTGTGCTCTGTGTTGCTCTTAAGTCTTCTTACTTTTTTTTTTATTTGCCTACAAAAGTCACTGTCAATTTGATTTTGTCCTCACACTGTTGCTTTTTCTACCTCAACTTTTTCTGTGCTATATTCTAGCCATGTCCTTGCATATCAGAGTGAATATGAACTATTGATTGCAGGACATTAATTTAAACAAGAATTTGAATGAGAAGCAAAGAATTTCTACAGAATCATCAAGAGCATCTTTCTCATCCTCTTGCTCATCTTCCATGTCCTCCTCTCAGGACTGCAATAAAACAGCTCAACCAGAAGCATCTTCCTTTGACAGAATTATCTTTCCTGAAACTCCCTCGAGGAACCCAGTTATAACTCAGCCAAGTACCTCTGCACATTTAGGGCGGCATTCTCTTGATCTTCGAGATGTTGTCAAGGATTCTATGTATAGAGAGGCCAGAGGGTTATCAGTCAAAACTACAGCTAAAGAAGAAGCAATGAGCCATATAGTGAAGCATAAAGATTCCCCGAGGGCATTACAGGCCTCCAAATCTGCAGATGGATCTTATAGAGTTGGTAACAAAGGAAAGAAAAATGCTCCTCCTGTCGATCTCAAGGAGTCTCTTAAAGTTCTTGCTAAACTTCATGAAGCACCTTGGTATTATAATGAAACTAAAGAGCGTCCAAGATCATCATATGAAGCAAAAGATGGATCTTGGCATACAATTCCAAAAGATGCTCCTCGGTTTTCCTGTGATGGGTGGGGGATCAATCATTTGTCATTTGAATCTCGAGATACCATCAAGTCCACCCCAAAACTAAAAGAGCTTCCAAGACTTTCACTGGATAGTAGAGTAATTTCAATGAGTGGATCCAACATTGATTCTAGATCAAATTACCTTTCAAAAGATCTAGAAAGTAGCAGCAACTCAAATGAAAAGATCTTTACTCTGCAGCAATCACTGAAAACTCAGAAACGGCCTCCTAGTGTGGTAGCCAAGCTGATGGGCTTGGAAGGATTGCCAGATTCTGCGATCACCAGTCATAGTCAGCCAGGTTTGATCAAGAACTCATTGGTGGAACATGATGATTCCTTCTCGAGATCATTGAAAACAAACGATCTAAACCGACCAATCCATATTCCAAAGTCTCAGAGAAACTCGGTGAAAGATCCAATATCACCACGGTGGAAGAATCCAGATTTGGTCATGAAACCCATTTCAAGGCTGCCAATTGAACCAGCACCATGGAAGCAACTGGATGGAAGTCGATGTTCTTTGAAACAACCTTTCAAGCCTGAAAAAGTTCGTGGGAAGACACAAAATTTGTTCCCTTCAGTTTACAGTGAGATTGAGAAGAGATTGAAGGATCTCGAGTTCAAACAATCTGGAAAGGATCTTAGAGCTCTTAAACAGATTCTGGAAGCAATGCAGGCTAAGGGGTTCTTGGAGAATAGAAAAGAAGAACAAGCTTCAAATTCTGTACCCCTGAGAGATCATGAACCAAAATGTAGCAGTCCCAGTCAAAAGCCAAGGTTGCTAGGTCAACAAAACCAACAGAAAAATCATGCTGGTGTTCCCACAACCAGGGGTTCTGATTCTTTGAGGACTTGTGAATCCCCAATTGTGATCATTAAAACAGCTAAACTAGTTGAGAAATCTGGTATTCCTGCTTCCTCAGTAATTCCTATCGATGACCTTTCCAGCTTTCATAGAATTCCAACTGGTGGACATGCAGATAGTAAAAAGGGATCCAATAATAGCCGAACAGCTAAAGATCAATCTCCAAGAAACAGCCAGAGAGATTCTTTAGCCAGCTCCAGTGATAAGAGAACTGTTGTCAAGAAGAACACAAAATCAACACAATCCTTGACAAGATCCCAACAAGTGCCAAAAGAAAGCAACCTGAGCTCAGCAAGGAGTTCAGGATCTGTGAGCCCAAGACTTTCACAGAAGAAACTTGAGCTAGAGAAGCGATCTTGTCCACCTACCCCTCCATCTGATACAAGTAAACAAAGAACGCAATCCAACAGGCAGCCAACAGAAATTGGTTCACCTGGTAGAAAACACAGGGTAAAATATCCCAAAGTGCCACCGAGTGATGACCAGTTAAGTCAGATAAGTAATGAATCAAGAACTTCGAGTCACCAAGGAGATGACACCTCTTTGCAGTCTGATGGCACTACTTTTGACTTGAAGACAGATATGGAAGTCACTAGTACTGAACGATCTACTGACAACTACAGTGGCCAGAGTCCAACCCTGAATGCTGCCAGTCGCTTAGTTTCTGGCTCATTACAGAAAGTAGGTGCTTTTGAACTTCTCTAGTCACTCAACTATTCTGATCATATAGTTGACACTTCGTTTTCCTTGTCTCAGAAATCAACTTTTATGTTTGAAGAGGATAGGACATCAGCAGAGCTTGCTGTTGTTGCCCCTGAGCATCCTAGTCCTGTCTCTGTACTTGATGCATCTGTATATAGAGATGATGCATTGTCTCCTGTAAAGCAGATGCCAAATTTGATCAAAGGTAAAATTTTGCTATGCCTAAAAAACTTATAGCTGGATGTGGCATAATATAAACTGATGTTGTGAGGACTTGCCATCATATATTGCTCAGATTAGACAACTTCATCAATAAAAACCTTTATGTAGGAATTAAGCACCCCCCTCTCAATTTAACCACATATTTATCTGGTCTAGTAATGTTGAAACCATGTATTTGTGGGGATAGATTCTCAACTTGCTGCATGTAGTTTTTATTTGGCCTCAAGTTTTTTGGTTTCGCTATTGGCTTCTAAAAAACCTATGTAGCATCTGTGTCTATATTCTTTGCAACATATTCAGGAAATTTATCAGGCAGTGAGGGAATAGCTGCTCATATTTATACAGTCAATGATTGAAGTTTTTGAGATTTTCAGGCAGTTGAACAGTGTCGTTAAAAAGTACTCATTGGATCTGTTATTAATAAAAAAGAAACTACGATGTTCCAAAGAAGAAAAAAAAAGACAAGCAGTTTCCTCATCATCATGTTCAAGTTGTCATTGTACTTGTCATTACTTTCATTCTGCTTTATCCCAACAACTGGTCAACAGACTCTGAGAGAAGTTCTTCTACAAAAAGAATGTTTTTCCATTGCTACATATTCTGTTTAATCTCGTTTGTTTAGAATAGGTTGGATATATTAGTTGCAACTGGAGAGCTATGTTTGATCCATGGGTCATCGTTCTAGTATGATTCTGGGTTTCGATACCTGGCCTAGGGCCAACTTTGTGTTGTAATAAATGGAGTATGTGGTAGCTACAGGTATAGAACAGAACATAAAACAATGAAACCTTTTGTTACCACTTATTTTCTATTTATCATTGCAGGAGATGTCACCAAAGATTTCCATTACCAACAGAGTGAAGATCAATGGAATCCTGCAGATAACTTATTGTCTAACAGTGTGGCCTCTGGCCTCTCCTCAGATATCAATCGCAAGAAATTACAAAAAATTGAGAATTTGGTACAAAAGCTTAGACAATTGAACTCCACTCACGATGAATCCAGCACAGATTACATAGCATCACTTTGTGAGAACACAAATCCTGACCACAGATACATTTCAGAGATTTTGTTAGCGTCCGGCCTTCTACTTAGAGACCTTAGTTCCGGCCTGTCAACATTTCAACTCCATCCATCAGGTCACCCCATTAACCCTGAGTTATTCTTTGTATTGGAGCAAACCAAGGCCAGCAATTTGGTTTCAAAGGAAGAATGCAGCCCTGGAAAGTCCTTCCATTCAAAGCCAAACCCAGAGAAGTTTCATCGGAAGCTCATATTTGATGCTGTTAATGAGATTCTTGTCAAAAAGTTGGCATTAGTGGAGCCCTCTCCTGAGCCATGGTTGAAGTCTGATAAGCTAGCAAAGAAGACCCTCAGTGCTCAAAAGCTTCTGAAAGAATTATGTTCAGAGATGGAGCAACTTCTAGTCAAGAAATCAGAATGCAGCTTAGAGGAGGATGGTTTGAAAAGCATTTTGTGCTATGATGTGATGCATCGGTCAGAGAGTTGGATAGATTTTCATAGTGAGACTTCTGGCGTAGTGTTAGATGTTGAGCGTTTGGTCTTCAAGGATCTAGTTGATGAGATTGTGATTGGTGAGGCAGCTGGTATACGAACCAAACCTGGAAGAAGCCGTCGGCAGCTGTTTGGGAAGTAACTAGCTTGCGATCTGCAAAATAGTTTTCTAATTATTCTTTTAGTTTTTTTTCTTCCCCTTTAATGTTCTCTTCTCTTTTCTCATTGTGAGTTACATATATATTTATATTTTTTCCGTTGTTTAAAGCAAATAATTTGTGGCTAAGCACTGCAATTATATGCTGGATTGTAAAGAAATTAACTTTTCAGATCATGTCACCCCACATTAATAAGAAAAAATAAATCCAACTTTTGGTTTGTGCTTTTAAATTGTTTTTTTTTTTTGGAATGTTGTGAATACACTCTAGACTTGCGATGAGGCTAGAAGTGCAAATATTTGATTTATAGGCGGATAAGAAAATAAAAATCCTAGGGGGAATTTTTAAGGTATTTCAGGTCTTAAATATTGGAGCATGTTGATTATTATATATATTGGAAAACTATTCAAATTTGATTTTAGTATATATATATATTGGAAGTTTCCGTTAAAAACCAAGAAACATAAGGATTACTGGATAATAATTAGCTATGAGTTTATTTATTTAAAATAATAAAATATTTATTTTTAATAAGATTTTAAAAGAGAGATTTAAAAGAAAAAATAAATTTTAGCATATCATATTTTATAAACCTTTTAACACGAGTCGAATTTAGATAGATTTTACAAATAAATTATAAAACCTAAAAATACATGCATGTTATATGAAAAATATTTTTAATTTTTTTTTTATGAATGCCAAGGTAAAAATCTAAAAGTACATCAATAATTAACAAGGAATGTATAAATCTCAAAATGGATGAAATGATATATTTTCTTATTTTTTTTGATGTGTGAGAAGCTTAGACCAAATGAAAAAAAAAAAGAATAATAACTTTTTGGTAATTTTTTAGGCTAGAAACCAACATGCTTAAATCAACTAATTAAACCACAAATAAACTTAACAAGCCCATGCTTGTAAAATTCCAAAAAAATAAAAATAAAACACAATAAAATGTAAGAGAAAATTAACAACGTTGTTGGGTCCTCAAGACTTGAAGGGAAACCAAAGCCGAAGCAAAGCCATGACCCAGACTAAAACTAAACACACTTCACTTCTTCATTAATTTTCTTTGCTGCAGACTTTGTGAGAACATATCATAACAAAAAGGGGCAACCTCTTTCTCATGCTTTGGTATACTGTCTCTA
This sequence comes from Populus x sibirica, assembly GCA_019202695.1. Lineage (NCBI taxonomy): Eukaryota > Viridiplantae > Streptophyta > Magnoliopsida > Malpighiales > Salicaceae > Populus > Populus x sibirica. The sequence continues at coordinate 343,506 of JAGMVL010000416.1, read as the reverse complement.
CAGTCTCAACGAGCATGTTTGATACCGTAATAAGCAAGCACAAGCGAAGGGAAGGTGCATGCAGATTTTCTTGTTAAAAAAACCCTAGGGAATAAAACCGAGAGAGGCAACGCATGCAAGAAGAAATAGGAACTGCTGTCATCAAGATCATCAACCAATAACACATAAAGGAAATCATGATTGAAATTTAAAAAGTGAAAGCATGCATCACCAGCGAACTTTGTCTTACGATTAACCAAAAGAAAAGAACAAATATACCTAAAAGGGGAATATTTCTAACAAGTTTCCATCCATCATTCATGGTTATTGGCCCTCTTTTACATCATGATCCTCACCTTCTCACCAACTTAAAATGTTCCAGCAAAACAAGCACAGGAGAGGTAAAACATGCATGTAACTCTCGGGTAGCAAGGACTGATGGGTTCGAGCAGGAACAACACACCCGATGGGATCGAAAGAAGCCATGCACATGTTAAGAATAGAAGGGAAAGACTTACTCACGCTACCATACTTACATCTTTATCGAAAACCAACTATAAGACCATTTTTTCCTTTAAAAAGCTACTATCCCCGAAGTATAAAAGAGAACCTATAACTATGTCTTTGCTACCACTAAACTTGGAAATCAAACAAAGTTACTACCACTTTCATTCCATTAAACCCTTCACCAAGATCTGCTGGTAAGGTTGGTTATGCAGGAGTCTTTGAGCTGGCTTGGCAGAATCTCCAGAGTGAAGGAAGAACTAAGAGAAAGCTAGGGAGACTGTCTTCTATCATAATAGTAAGAGGAGTGTGCCTTTTGTCCCCTTCAAGATCAAACTAAAAAAAGAAAGAAGACGCCAAAGATCTACCCTCAAGCTCGTTTTTTCTCCATTTAATTTTTTTTAATAAGCCCTGATTGAATTAATAGGCACCTCAAATTCCAGCTACTATTCTATTTTGATCATTGGTGCTTTAATTCTTCTAATTTAGGTCAAATTAAATCTTGTTTTAATTTTTTTTCAATCAAGCCCTTGATTAAATCAATTAAGACCTTCCAAGTTTCAACCACTTTTATTTAGGTCATTGGCTTTCCCATTTATGCAATATTTCCATAAGTTTCATTTTTCTTTTCAATTAAGCTCTTAATTGACTGAATTGAACTTACAAATTTTTCTATGTTCTTTTATTTTGATTATTGGTATTCTAATTTGTGCAATCATAACCAATTTCAGTTCTTTTTCCTGATTTTCTTGACGAACTATAAATTAAATCTTTGTTTATTTATGAGCAAAAACCGTTTTCTTTAAATTTTTTTGTTTGAAAATTTGTTTTTTTAAATGACATTTTTGTTTTGTTTTTTCTTAAAAAATAATCTTTGAAAAATTTTGCGAGGGTAAAAATTAGGTTATGAAAATTATCAAAGTACCTTCTAATATGAAACAGTTCAACGAGAATCTATGAAATTCCCAACCATATCCTTGGTGCCATATGTCTACACAACAAACATAGCCGCAATCATAGCAATAATGTAGTACGATCACACATATAATGTCATCTATTATATGGGTATACAAGCAACTTCATGCCAATTATATAGCCCAAAAGCCTTACTATTAGGTAAACAAACTTGTGCAAGGGTAGTACAATACCTCATAAGCTACATTCTAATAAGGCAATCTCAAGCAACATATATCTTCATGACCTGTTGTTGAACAATGTCACACCCGACATCATAATAACCCACCTTTTTTCCTATAAAAATGGTCTTTTTTGTGTATAAGAGGGGGATAAGTCTTAACATTGTAAAAAGAGTTGCCACCTAGTATTATAGTCATTAGAAAACCTTAACTAGTCAATAGAGATCTATGGTAAGAGATTAGTTATACTAAAAAGAAGATACTATCATCCTAAAACATCCTACTTGTGGTAAGTTGCATTGTTTATCTTGTCTTTTATTCCTAATAGTTTGTTATGCCTAGTCTATCGATGGTCTATCTATAAGATGATAATGGATTTACTATGATGAGTTAAACCCTAATTATTTGTTTAAACTTAGCCTTTTTAAAGTCTAGTTTAGTTTTGTCAATCCCAATTATTACCTTCGAATAACACTCGGTGAATTGACAATTCTAAGGTGGGTTACTTCTGATCACAACATGTAACTAATTTTTGATCAAGTCATGTTAGTGAATGATCCATAGGCCAATGTTGGGCTCGTCAACCCCATCTAAATCCTAGAAAAGGTCTATGAAAGGTGTTTTAATAAGGTTCACCTATCATTTAATCTCCAATTTTGTCACCAATGAATAATAGACTGAAAAATTTATTATTTGAAAAATCAGGAGGATACACAACTTCTCTTAATATCCAATGAAATCAACTTTTCTTAATATCCAAGGAAATGACCCATAATGAGTCCTTTTACCCTAAATACTAAAAGTGAATAGCAAAACATTTTTGACATAACTTGTGAGAAAACAATGAATGGTTTTTAAAGTTTTGGAATGCTAGTCCAATAGACTTTTAATTTGGCTCGAACCCTTATTGAGTTTTATAAACAAAGTTATAAAACTCAACATAGATGCATACATGAATGAACATGAATTTTCTATTATTTGAAGCAAAAGACCATGTCAATACATATTGTTGATTATGTCCATCCATGTTCATACACAAAGAAAGACATGTTGCATTGTTAAGAATAATGATGCAATGAAAAAGAACATGAAAGGAAACAATATGCATAATTTAAAGGATTTGGTCAAATGCATTCAAACACAAATATCAATTTCATAAATATTTATAAAAAATAAAATTAAAATGCAAGATTAAAATAATTCCATCACAAATATCCATTCAATGAACATTGCCTAATCAAAACCTCATCATTAAACACATAAAAAATCAACAATAAGGGAAGATAATTATTCCACTACCAGAAATTCAACGAATATCAACGGAGTTACCGGCGTAATTTTTTTGTCGGTAATTTGCGGTGATAGTTACCGACTGATTTAAATTTGTCGCTAACATTGTCGGTATATATTGATGAAATTATTTTATCGATATATACCGATAGAATTATAGATGAAATATAAAAAATTTCAAAAAACAAAGCAGTGCGATAACGTGGATGTTTTTGTGGATGATTTTATTGACAAAATTTCAGAGAGATTCAAACCGGGATCTTCGTACAATGACGTGTCCACTTCACCGGTAGAATTGCCATCGGAATCATATATGAAAATATTATGTCGGTGATTTCATCGGTAAACGTTAATATATCACCACGCTGCCTCCCCTCCCCTCCTCTATTTCTCCTTCTTCTTTCCCATCTCTGCATCTAAACAAACTACCCCCCAAACTGCAAAGAACCACCCCTCAAAACATCCCTCACTTCTCAACATAAATCATCATTCTTTATTTTTTGTAGTCACAACATCCGTATCCTGATTTATTATGGATTTTATCATTTTTTGTAAGTAAATCTATCTTTTTTAATTTTAACATTAAAATGTCAATTTTATTATTATTGAATGCTTTTTTAGTATATGTATTTTGTTAGTGTATGTACATGTTTTATTGTTTTTTCTCAAACAAACTTGTAATATGAATGTATAATTTTGTACTTGTTATGGTTTGTTTTAGATTTTGTAAAATTATATTTGTTTGTAAATTGTTGAAACTTATATGGAATTACCAAATTAGATGTGTTGTGATGAAATAAATAATAGCTTGTTTAACAGGTCCGTTTTAATTTTTATCAATGTTATTGCCGAGTTGTAATTTCTATAAATTTATGTGTATAAATTTGTATGGACGTTGATAATTGATAATGAATATTTAAGTGAAGTTTTAAAGTAAGTTGGATAATCTTGAGCTAAACCAATATTTTTGAAAATTTATTTACTTAACGTAGTTAATTAATACATGTTGTCATCATTATTTTATAGAGGTTCGATAGAAGTCATGGATGATCGTTCATGGATGTATCGAGATTCACCTCAATGATTGCGGATGATGGATTATTGTAATGGGATTCAGGGTATTATTAATTTCGCAATATCTATTCCAAGAAATTTTAGTGGAGGCGGTATTAGGTGTTCATGCAGGAAGTGTAAAAATAAAAAGTTTCTGCATCCAGATATTGTAACGATGCATCTTCTACACAAAGGGTTCGCGGAGGATTACCTGTGTTGGTATGCATACAAAGAACTATTTGTTCGTTATGAGAGTATGATAGGAAGGATTGTTAGGTCAACTTCTAGTGCTAGCAATGAGCATGAGGTTGTAAATGACAACAGTAATCCTTACAGAAATATGGTTATGGATGCAATGAGAATGAATCAAGATAATGTCAGTCAATGTCCAATCATAGAAAAGAACCTAATGCAAATGTGGTCATGTTTTTTTATCTGTTGAAAGATTCTGATGAACCATTTTGGGATAGCTGCACGAATCATAGTAAATTATCGGTTGTTGCACATGTGTTCACCTTCAAGTCGGATTATAGGGCGAGTGAGGCCGGTTATGACAGAATTATTGAATGGGCGAGAAGCATTTTACCTGAAGGGAACAGACTAAAAGAGAACTTCTATGCTGCTAAGTCTATGATGAAACCCCTCGGTTTAGGATATCAGAAAATTGATATGTGCCTTAACTTCTGCATGCTATACTACCTTAAAAATGTTGAGCTGACCGAGTGCATGACATGTGGACATTCCCGTTACAAACCCAGAACTAGCATGGGAAAGACTCTCGTGGCATATAAAAAACTTAGATACTTTCCAATCACACCTAGATTGTAGAGGTTATTCATGTCACCAAAGATTGCTGCGCACATAAAATGACACCAATCACATGATGTGGTTGATGGAGTGATGGTGCATCCTTATAACGGGGAAACATGGAAACACTTTAACAGTATGCATCCTCATTTTTCAGTTGAATCAAGGAATGTGCATCTTGGGTTGTGTACGGACAGATTTAACCCATTCAGGCAATTTACTGCTCTTTATTCTTGTTGGTCGGTTATACTCACGGTTTATAACTTGCCACCAGGGATGCGTATGAGGCCGAAGTTTATATTTTTATCTACGATGATACCTGTTCCGAACAGTCTGGGCTGGAATATAGATGTTTGTCTTCGAGTGTTGATTGATAAGTTGTCGTAGTTGTGGTCCTCTAGAGCGTTGATTGATATATCGAGAAAACAAAATTTTCTTATGAGAGTAGCTTTGATGTGGACTATCAATGATTTTCCAGCTTATGTAATGGTTTCTGATTGGAGCACACATGGAAAACTAGCATGTCCATACTGCATGAAAAAAAACAAGGCATTCACGCTAACAAACAGAGGTAAAACTTCTTTTTTTGACTGCAGTTGATGTTTCTTACTAATGAATCACAAGTATAGAAAGAATATAAAGGATTTATTTGTTGGCAGAGTTGAAAAGGATGTTGCTCTCCTACATCTTTCTGGTGAAGAATTGCATGACGTTGTATCAGAGTATGGTGACATTGTGTTTGGTTTCCAGTCTGGTAAGCAGAAGTTTCCTGGTTTTGATTTGAGCCAAAACTAGGTAAAGCGAAGTATTTTCTAGGAGCTTCCTTATTGGAAAACCAATCTCCTCCGCCATAATCTTGACGTTATGCACATAGAAAAAAACATGTTTAAAAACATTTTCAAGACCGTCATGGATGTGAAGGAGAAGATAAAAGACAACATCAAGGCTATAATGGATATAACATTCTATTTATACCGATCATATAAACATAGACTACTACTACTACACACACACACACACACACAAATCACTTATATACCTAGAAAATTTTAAATGGTAGGAAATAAAAGAAATCCTTAGGAGTTGGACACCTACCTGTTGTACAAGCTTGACTGGTAGTCCTCGACTACTGTCTGGGTTTTGTGGCTCTCCATGCATTAACATGCATACCATGTCATTACTCACGAGCATTTATTCCTTAAAATAAAAAATCTATACAATTCCTTTTAATCATCTCATTCGTTATTATCTTTATTTCTTTAAATTTACATCTCATGTTCTCATTAAATCTTTTTCCTTAAGTTCTTTAACAAAAATGCAAATCAACATTACAATCGGTGTAATTCTTCATTAGAACACTATTTTTTGTTTAGTCTATAACTAACATTATATAGTTCGGTTTAAGGCAGGGCTTAATCCTTTGGAAAGCTAAGATACAAGGCTATAAGTCTACTGAAAGGAGAAGAACCCTACTATGCTCATAAAGCCCTCAAACTACCCGTTATCGAGAAGATGGTCAACTGTCCAGTAGGGTCTATCATGACCATCTCTCAATTATTAACCCATAACTGGAGTTTTATAAAACCAAATTAGCAAGGTCAACTTCCTTGGATATCTAACATCTAAATGTATAATTTTTATGAAGAAACATAGTCTAAATTCCCTCATTTACATGCTCAAATTCCCTTTGGAAGACCAAGAGATGAAACTGTCCAGTTTCATCAACAATTTCGTAAATGAATACACATTACCAATTTAACTTATCATCTTTCAAACCAATTCCTTGTTATGTTATATACACTATAATGATGTTAAAAAACACCTTCTAAGAATTTGTTTGTCCATTTTCATTAACTAGTCAATCAACATTCTTTCCAACCCTCTCTAACACCTTCATTGCTATTCCTTCATGCATTTCTCATCATTTTAATTCATATAATCACACATCATCAAGTTAAATATTCAAATAAACACCCTCGTTCTTCCTACATTAATGGTCGGCCAAATAAATACACTTAACAAGGAACTATCAATTTCCTTTCAAAATTACGTATTATTTCAACTCATTTCAACCCTATTACATGTCATAAACATCAATTTAATTCAATTTCTTATTTCCCCCAAAAATGCATCATGAACCCTTACCTTAATTTGATGAAATCAATGAAAACTTAACAAATATTGTAAGAACCTGTTAAATGGAGGTTAGGACACCTTACCAAGGAGTAATCTAGGTTCCAAGTGCTAACAAATGAAGGATTCTTGCATCTTCTTCCTTGTTTGCTGCTGCCTCCCCTTCCCTCTCACTCTATCCCCAAATTCTCCTTTTAAGAACACTCTAAATCTAAGTGATTTTATTGTTTAAATCCTTTAGCATCACTAATTCTCTTCTTTTCCTGATTTTTCTCTAGGTTTCTCTAGGATTTTTAAAGCAAAATGGAGTTTTTCCCTCTCTTCACTCTTAATTCCCCCATGGCTAGCTACACCCAAGCCTATTATAGGCAAATATTATCAAATTCCCACTATGTCCCTTCAAATAGTAACTTTTATAGTTATCGGGTATTATTTCCTCCATCTCAGTATATTTTTAGTGCCGATTTTCAACGGGTGATATCGAAATTCATTAATTTATACTCCAGTACCTTTCTTTCCTTATAAATTACTTCCATTAAAATTTAGTTCACACTTTTTAGGGCATTTTCGCACTTCTATATTTAATTATTCGTTCACTAACCAATTTTTCTAGATTTTAAAGGTCCATATCCCTTCTTTTACTACAAACATCAAATCCCTAATTTTCATAATTTATTTGTTTAATTTCCTTACACACTCTTTTAGAATTTTTACAGAACTCCTGAGTTGTATCGGATTTACGTATCTTAACAATCTAGGGACCGAAGTGTAATAGACACTGAAACTTGAGAGGAAAAATTAGAAAAGAAGTTAAAGTTAAAGGGTTAATTAGTGGCTAAATCAGAAAACCTAGAGACCAAGGTCAATTTCATAATGGGTGTTGAAGTCCAAGGGTCTAATTGAATATGATCAAGGATGAAAAATAAAAGATTCCCAAAGATTACTAAAATAGAATTCATATCAAACACTACTCCTTTTGCATCGTAAGCATCTTCACAATATGAGTGTGGTATTATTACTTTCTTACTTAACAATGTTTGGTGGAGTAAAACATAAGAGTGCAAACTTGCTTAATTAATGGACATGTATAATGGGAACTTAATTAACCATACTACATACATCCTTGTCGAATCATTAACATCGATACCACTTTGGAGATATTCATTATTAAGTCACTTGGAAGCCATCATTGGCCTACACGAGAGGGCTTACATACATTATGGATATTACTTCAATCTAAAAGCCTAGACTATTAGGTTATGAGTCTATTTTTGTATATAACCTTTTAACTTCTAATTCTTAATCGACGTGTCACTTATATATGAAACTTAATAAATACCATAGTAAATTAGGTAGTTTTATTAAATTTGATGGTTGGTTTTGAGTTTCATGTAAAAGATTTAAGTCTTGTGTGGGGGTGAGTAAAATATTAGATAACGACTTCTTTTTCTATTTTTATCTTATTTTCCAAAAATAAATTATTTTTTTTTATGGAATCATTGCGATGTTAGGTGTGACAAGCATCATAATAAATAATGGAAAATAAAAAAATATCTATTTTTATAAAAAAGCTCTGACACGTGAGTCCTTCAATCATATCAAACACTACCCCCCCTGTATCGTAAGCATCTTCACAATATGAGTGTGGTATTATTACTTTCTTACTTAACCATGTTTGGTGGAGTAAAACATAAGAGTGCAAACTTTATCAATCATTGGACGGTTATAATGTGAACTTAATCAACCACACTACATTCATCCTAGTCGAATCATTAACTTCGATACCATTTATTTGGGAGATATTCATTATTAAGTCACTTGAAAGCCTGTCATGGGCCTACACGAGAGGGCTTCCATACATTGTGGATATCACTTCAATCTAAAAGCCTAAACTGTTAGGTTATAAGTCTATTTTTGTATATAACCTCTCAACTTCTAATTCATAATCGACGTGTCGCTTATATATGAAACTCAATAAATATCATAGTAAATTAGATAGTTTTATTAAATTTGATAATTAGTTTTTAGTTTCATCTAAAAGATTTAAGTGTTGTGAGGGTGGCTCATTTTTAACTATATACATCACTCTTGCATTGTTTCTTTTATTTAATGTAGAATATGTCCTCTAACACTCTCCCTCACTTGTAACCCATCTTTGGGGATATGTTAAGTGACTTGGATTTTAGAATCTTTGTTGGATTGCTAGCCTTTTTAAGGCTTTGTTATCATATTAAATTAAATAGTTGAGTATGAGTTCCATCCAAAAGACTTAAGTTTCGTGGTGGATAGTCCATTCTCTATGACATTGCTTTTTTTTTTTTATATATATAGTTATTCTATATGGGATAGTGTATCTAACAATCTTTCTTATTTGTAACCCATCTTTTGGTGTTATCCAATGACTTGAGCTCTAGGATCTTTGTTGTGTCATTGGACCTATTTGAAACTCTTATTTTATATAAAATTAGATAATTGTAATGAGGTTTCATCCAAAAGATTTAAGTCTTAAAATGGGTGGTCCTCTCTTTATATTTTATTTTTATTTTGTTTAACTATTCCACGTGAGATGAATTTCTCTAACATTCCTTTTTATTCTTTATCCATATTATGGTTTTGTCAAGTAGGTTTAATTTTAGGATATTTATTGAGTTATTAGATCTCTTTGATTCTTAAATAGCTTAAATATTAGTATCCAATTGAGATTTGAATAAATATAAAATCAATAAACATACATACCTTTATAACAATAAAATATATATTATCAATACAACTAAAAGATGTATGGTTAGTTTAATTGTTCATATAAATAGTGAACTAGGTTAATATATTTCTTTAATTGTTTTATAATAAGTTTGTGTCATAGTTAAGTTGGTTAATACGCGCCAAGTATACACGAGGTCACGAGTTTGAAATGAAGGGTAGGGGGATGCAAAATTTATTTTTAGGAGACAAATTGCATATCGTTAATTTGTTTTTTTTTAAAACAATGAGTGGATGACCTATCATCCACTCTTTATAATAAGAAAAAAAAACTAGCCTAGGCCCATGGGCCTCTCTCAAGACCATGTACACGACCTATCTTTTGGGTTTTTTTTTTTAATTTTATCATTTAATATAAGGTTTTTATTTAATTTTATTCTTCAGTATTGAATTGATGGTAAATTAGTTATTGTATTTTTTATTATATAATAAAAAGTTTTTGGTTTTTTTTTTAATTACATCCTTTAATATGAGGTTTTTATTTTCCTTGGGTTTTTTGAACTTCTTTTTAATTTTTTTTTTAATTTCATCTTTTAATACATGATTTTTATTTAATATTATCATTTAATATTGAGTTGAAGGTGAATCAATTTTCATATTTTTTTTTTTGTAATATAGTTAAATAAAAAGTTAATTCGACATAACGGAATCTATAACTTGGATCACGAGTTTGATAGTTTGACTAGTGTTAACTTGACTTGTTTTTTTTTCTTTGGACTTGTCCAGCCGACAAAACGACATCGGGGTAATTTTCATGCGATTTAATTTAAAATCCGGGGTAAACAAATAATCTTGTTAAATATTCTTTTTACATTAATTTTTTTTGTTGGTAAAACCCTCCAGGAAAGCATTAAACTAGTAGCTGCTAACCTAAGAAAATATGCTAACTATCACAATTCACATTTCTCGTAAAGAAGTTTTTTATTCTGAAGAGCTGATGTCTTTTATGCCCTTTGATCTTCTGAGTGATTAGAGACACAGCAGATTGGAAAATTCTACAGTATAATAAATCTCAGCAGTACCAATCGATCTACAAGCACGCCTGCAGCGCGAGCGAGACCCGTATGCATGCTACAATATTATTGACAGGCATATAGCCTCCCCACGCGCTCATCAGACTAATTAATCTCTCTCAGTGTAGCTTCATGCCAAAAGCTTTTCTTTATATCGATCCACACAAGTGGACCACCTATCCTGCATAATTGCATGTCCTTTAATGTTTTCTTGGATCCAGCGACAGGTTTATTATTCGTTTCCTTTTCAAAATCAGAAGAATTGCAGATTCTACTATTCTTTTTCTTGTTGTCGATGCTTCCATGCATGCCTGAGTGGTACAATGTGGCCTGGTGATCATAAGGAAACGCATTCTGGGTAGCTGGCTTTTTGCTCCAAATTAATATATGTACTGACAAAAAGAGCTGCTGCGTTTCTGAAAAGAAGTGATTGAATAAAATTTAGGGCACCTCTTTTGTTGTAGCCTTTTCCTCAAGGGTTGCACCGTGCAAGAGAACATGTAGAGGCACTGTTTCTCGTCTACTAGATCTACATGGAGTGGTTTTAGGGTTAATGTGAGATTTGGATAAAACTATAAATGAAATTTATTTTTTTATATTTTTTATGTATGTTTGGAAAATGGGACCTTGAATAATTTTTATTTCCTATTTGAAATCTTTTGTTAAGCGAAGATATATAATTTTTATTTTATAAAGTATAATTAACAAATATATCTTAATTATTGTTAAAGCATTTTATTAAGTGGCTTTTAGCTTAAGCGGGCTCGGATTGTTGATGCATTAGAAAACTACATCTTAATTTATGAACTCAAACCACGGGATCAGTTGGTCGGATACAGTGAGGGGTATAACTGCCTCACCAAGTTGACCTTTTTATATATAAAAAATTATTTTCAAATATTAAATTGGTTAAGTGAGGTTTTGGTTTTATATTATTTCTAACATACTTTTTTAAATAAAAGTTTTTTAAGTTCCAAATTTTCATAGATAAATCTCTAATTTAAACATATTTTTTATTTAATTAAATAAAAAAATAATGAGGTTAGAACTCATAATCATTTAATCATATAAACTTTAATAATATATTATAAAATCACATCAATAAAAAAGATTTGTGCACTTTCAAATTTTTATTCACAAAAGAAGAAAACATTTTATCATGCAAAATTTTAAAGCATGTTTAATATATGTTTTCTTTTATTCTGGGTACAATTCATGTTACATATATTACTATATTATACAAAAAAAGAATATTACATGTAAAGACAATAAATTTTATCATAAAAGCAAGAGTTCCTTTTCATTATAACAAACATTTATTTTTTATATAGGTTGTGTTAGTGTATATACCTTGAAGTCAATCAATTGGTTACACATGACATTAACTTTGTTCATCTATATATATATATATATAATATTAATAAAGGCTTATTTATCTTTAATATTCATCAACTATTTGATTAATGAATCTAGAGTAACGATAAAGTTCATGAGACAAAAATACTTTGCAAATAAAATTATAAAGTTGTTATAATTATGAGATTCTTATTGCATCAAAGCATTGTTCATAAATGTTCCTGGTTAATACTTTATTAAAATTGGATATTAATTAGAGTTATTGAGATTAATACATATTATGTTCTTTTTTTTATGAAAGGAAACAATTGTTCTCATAAACTAAGATATGAGAAATACCTAGAACTAATATGTAGATGTTTGTCAGATGATATGTACACTGAATTGACTCGCATGAGAATTCTATATGGAGGGATCACCTTTGTTCTATGGAAAGGCTCATATGATAGTTGTGTAAATTATTTTTAGACATGAGATCACTAAGTTATCTTATATAGAGAGTGTTATGTTTTGATCCTACTACATGTTGTTCTAATCAAGGGTAACAAATGGGTAGATATTGGGTATAACATGAACTATATGAAGACATTTAACTAATCAAGAGAGGGCTCATTACCCTTGGTGAATTAAGAAAAATATTTTATTTGTTCTCAAATAGTATTGATTGTAAATCCTTGCGCAAGGTGGAATGAGATTTGAAAAGAGTTTCAAATCTTATTCAAATAATCAATGACTATAGTGTTGAAAATAAACATGATTTGACATAGTAGACACACTCCATGCTATAATGTTTAAATTGAAACATTGTTGATGAATGGATAATAATTACACTAAGAAACTAGTCACTGAAAGGTTCAGTCAAACTACTTATGACTTTCATAATATTTAGGGGATTATGACAGGTTGCTAGACATTGTACTTGATCTTCAAATATAAATCAATCAATTGTTGAATTGATAATAAATTAATTTGTTTAATTTATTTTATTCTATTTTATTTAGAATTGTGATTTGTATTTGGATCAACTTATTAGGGAACATAATGGGTCACATATATAAGAACATTTGGTCAGAAATTAAAATGAGATAGTTAATGAAGTGTGACTTGATTGTAAATAAATTTTAGAAATTAAGGACTAAAATATAATTAATATAGAGGATATATTACAATTCTAAACTCAGAAACAATCAAGGACTTGATTGGATAAATTTTTAAAAATAGCCTAAAATAATATATGTGATATTATTTAAGGGACAAATTGATATTTTATCATTTATAGGGTTTTAGGTTTCCTTATAAATAGAATATTATGCCTCTTATTTCCATAGGTGTTATGTTAGGTAGAGTACAATATAGAAACACCTAAAACACAAAAGAAAAAAGCTAGCACTCTAAGGTATAACAATCTCTATCTCCTAAAATAGTTTAGGAGATTTCTCACTGGTGGTTCGTGTGGATTTTCGTTAGAGGATGAATAATTGAACGGCTTGTGATTTGTGACAAACCAGCCTCGAAGCAAATATTCAAAGCTGAAAAGAACATCTGATCTTCAGGTAATATTTGCATAAATCCGAAACAGCTCTAAATCTGTTTAACAAGATTCTTGAACTCCTTAAAAAATTTTAAATTTATTGTTTCTACTGCATATATGTATTTTAAAAAACCCAACATGTTGTACTAGACCAAACATCACAAAAGTACTTCATTTTCTTAGCAAAAATGTTTTACACTTAATTTATTTTCCAAACACAATTTATGCTCGTACAAATAATAAAAATAGTAATCCTCTTTTACTGAATCTAATTATCTTAGCTGATTATTGAGACAAAAAAATAAAAAGAAATATTCGCCATTGCCGGCATTGGCTACTGGATCAGAAGACATGACTCTTTTTGTGTGATACTTGGAAGTGGGGTGATGATTTGAACATGAGCTGTACTCCCACTCACGGCCTCAGATTAAGTCTTTAATTAGCCATGCCTTATTGTGAAGGCATATTTTCTTATTTAGCCAAAACAATGTTCCAAACTATCAATATAAGGGCTAAACACTCAGCCATGCACTTCCAATTGGTAGCTCGTCGCGCCCTAAGATAAATGATGCAAAATTGGGTCTAGCTGAAGGAAAGAGGCCTTGGAGAAAAGATGTAAAAATTGATCATAAGAGCGAAAATACAGGAGCAATATGCTATAATGTTCTGCAACTCAAATATGTAAAATCCAAAGGTTGTAATAACTCAAAGCGCATCATACTTGGTTTTCGTTTAAGTAATAACTTTTACAGAAACTTAAAAGAACTTAGTTTATATATATATGGAAAAAAGTACTGTCTGCAAAATAAATACTTGTATATAAAACTACAGAAAGATAGAAGTGTCTGGTGTCTTACTTGTATCGTCATATATAGCTTGAATCCGCGTACGGATATATAGGAAATAATTCATGTTGCAAGGTAGCATCTTACAACGTTTGATTGCATGTGTCTCCAAGATGTTTAGAGGGTAACACAAGAGAACATAATAATGTGATAGCTCGATGAGCTTTAAACTCTCATACTGTACTCTGATCACTTGACCACCTGCTGAGGTACATGTTTATAAAGTCCGCCTTCAACATCCATCCTTGAACCAAGTAAAGAAAAAACCAAGCCATGCAGTGTGATATTTATGATTCTGTATTATCTTCATCAGGATTGCTTTCGTTATTATTTTGCAAACGAAGAAGCCCAGGATTTAGATTCAAGGAAAAAGGTTTTGTTGTTGAGCTCATTGTCAGAGAAATCGGTAAGATATGCTGTGACGAACTTGAGCTCAATAATTGGAAATGGTTCATATCTCTGGACTCATTCTCTGAGGGAGTGGTAACACAAGGAGGATAGGATGGAAAGAGTGGAGGCATTGGTGGAGGTGGGCAGAAAAATAATTGAGAGCCAGAAGAGAGAGGCAGTGATGATGGGGTGTCCAAGGAATTTTCTGTTTGGGAGAGAAATCCATGGCCTCCAAATTGTGTAGATAGAGATAAATTTGAAGCATCCCAATGATTGGAGTTGAAGGGCACAGTAGGATTGTATAGCAAGCTTGGTAAGGAAGAATGATTGGCTGAAGGAAAGAAATTTTGAGCGGGGACCTGTCCAGGAGTACTGTAACTTCCAATTTCTCCATCTTCATTTGTTTTGATCCACTTTCCTTTCTCATTAATAGTGTCAACTTGCTTGCTTTTTGCTCTTATTGAAGCTTCTATATCCCTGTTATAGCTTGATTTTGGCATAGTAGTACTTCTGTTTTGCACCTGCCCATCAAGACCAGCAGTACTAGTACCGATCTTTATCCCTAATGAATGAAATCCTACGTCCTTGATAAACGTAGAATTGGGATCAAAGAAGGGAGATGCAAGATTTGATTGATGAGAAAATAGCATTGGCTGGTGGAATTGACCAAACCCTGGAGGCATCTGAAGTGGAGGCAACTTATCGATATCGTTTTTAGTGGCATCAAGCAACCAATCTATTACCTTGCTAGGCTGACTAAGGCCAAGCCTATCTTGAAGATCATATAACTGAATGGCTGTGGGTACAGAAAGCCTAATTCGCCGGTCCCTCAGTCCCCTCACTGTGCAAACCTTGCTATGCCTATCTTTTCCTCCAAAAGACCGGGAGACGCGAACAATCCTTGGATTTCTAAATGCTGACCATTGTCTTGATGAAGTGGATGGTGTTGCCTTGGAAATCTTGTCGCCCTCACTGCCGCCGCCACCTGCTTGTTTTCCTTGCAAATCCATATCTCTTGAATTTGAAATCATCTTACCTTGATTCTCTCGATCACATTATTGAGTATATAGTACTTATGCAAGGTAGCATCTACGTCTGATCAATCAGTAGTACATTAACACAATCAGTTACTCTGAAAATCTAATTATTTTCACAATCCATAAAGAAGAAATATATTTCTTTATCAATACAAAGATGAAATAAAGATGAAAGATGTTTCTCAGACATTAACAATACTATATATGCAATTGCAGGAAAGAATTTAGTGCATCGAAAACCTTTTTCTTTTTAATTTCTCTTTTTGGGTATGTTATTTGAAATTCAATAAAAACTTGAGAACTATCATGTATAAAGATTCTCTGAAGTAGTAGTTGAATTGAATCTAGGGTTGAGTTGAATATGGAGACAATGGAAATCTAAATTTTACATTTATACAGTATCACTGTCCCTCATATATGGAGATGAAATCAAGCAAAAGAGAGCAAGAATTATATGGAAATAACAAACATATATTTGGAAAAGTTTACCATGAATATATCGCCTATTTTAGGCGAATATACGAGAGTTTAACTTACATCAAGCAGGAAACTGTAGGCTTCCATATATATCTGTTCAGCTTGGCTAGGGAGGAAGAGGAGGGGCAATCAGAGAAGACAACACAGCACCATTTGAGAGTCCTTTCTTTAATTTAACGACCTAGCTTGTGTGGGGGAGGTTCTATTAAACTTGCATCAAATTTATTTTTTTTGCGATTAATTTGTCAAGAATGTATATCTACCTTATTTGCATAAACTCCCAATTTTGAGAAAGAACTACAAAGATGCTGGAATTTTACCAAGCCTTGCTTTATGGAATGTATACTAGGGATAAAAAGGTGTTTATCGCACATTTGTGGCCATGTGATGTCCATGTAGTGTCAAAATGTTTTTTAGTTGAATGGTTAGGATGTTCTTGAACTATTTTGCATATCAGTACTGAAGATTAAGTTATTCTTCAAATTATCTTTAAAACGCATTGTCCACCTGTTGTATTTAGAAGAATTTAATCAAATTTTATAGATTTTAGCCTCAAAATTTAAATTAAAAAAAAAAATTCCTTGACCATGAGGCCAACCCCTTGATTAAGTTTAATATAGCAATTTTATTAGACTTAATTAGTCATATATGTAAAAACAATTTAATTAAAGTTTATTATGAGTTAATTTTCATGGGGACCATCCAACACAAAATAGAAAAAGAGGGCTTGTGCTTTATTCACAACTACAAATAGCTAGCTTTTTAATGCATGCCTAGCCGAATAAAAAGAAAGCACGCTATTGAACCATTATTTTTTACATTAATTTACTGTATTATTATCATTTTTTTTTTACAAATCAGTATATATTTCCAATTTTGGGTTATATATTTAATGATGAGTTGAATATTTTTATTCAAATGGAAACAAATTTGCAGAGGGGGGGATGGTTTAAGCTAAATGACACTACTTAATTTAATATTGGTAATCTTATGGCATTTATCGAGTAACCTTTTATTTAAAAAACTTAAGTCGTTAAAAAATCATCTTAATAAAAAAAAAACTTAAATTGTTAAATAAAATTTTAAAATGATTTTATATATTACTTTCTAATATACTTTCTAAAAAAAAAACTCTTTAGATTTGAATCTAATATAATTCCACTATTATTTTATGTTTTTTTTATCTATTTTTTAATAAGAAATAATTGAAATGTTAAGATTTAAACTCGTGATCATTTGATTATCAAAATTTTAACACCATCTCAAACAACTCCACCCGTCCGCGATGCATGAAAGGAAAGGTAACCATTTCAACATAAAGCTTACGTTGTTAGATATAACTTCCTGCTATAATTTCATATTATTTCATATTATTCTCCAGCCATAATTCATTATTAGATTTAAATCCAATGTGATTTTTATTAATTAATTACGTTATGATCAGAGTTACTATTAGATAAGTCATAGTCATGGGGCTTAAAAAGTTGTGGTGTATGCTACGGAAGTTTCATGAGCTGGATTAGGTGGTGCATAGCTAGCTATCTGCATGCCCTTAGAGGAGGGACCAATGTAGGTTCTTTAAAGCATCTACACCCAGTAGCAATGAAGGACCACACGGCAGAGAGATATGCACTGCATGCAGATCCAAGTTGAAGTTTAATTTCAATTAGCTTAACTTCAAAATTAAATCAACATGGATTGCCTGTTATGCACGTGTGTGATCTTGTAACACTGATGGATATTCCTGGATAATGAAGAGAAACCAGCAACATGGGCATGCCCACCTTGGGCAACCAAAATGGAGGACTGTTTAGTTAATTGAGCAGCCATTAACTATCTAAATTAACAGCCTCAAATTAAAAGTCTAATTTAGTTCTAGGGTTTGGTAGAAAAAAATATCGGTAGGATGAATCGATATATAATAAATGATGGTGTAATTAATTTTATGTTACTGATCTCTTCTTGCACAATAACTCCCAAAAATCAAAACTCAAACTCATCAACATGCATATGGATACTATATAGACTCCACAGAGCTGCAACTTCTCTTCGTTCCGATCAGCTGCGTACCTTAACAATCTAGAAAACGTCACCTTCACCGAAATTATTGAGCTCTAATGGACTGCTTCTGTTGCACCAGTCAAAAGCTGAGCTCTGCTTTATATCATTATCGTATCGAAACAAGAAACCCTAACAGTATGAACCCTAAATATATAATAACCCTAAAATCAAACTTGCCTTCTTCTGCTTTCAAGAACAGCTCAACAGCCAGTAAATAATATATAAAGCAAAAGGCTAGCTACCCCATTTCTGATACCAAGCAAATTAAAAACAAGCTCATCATTTATGTTGTAGCTAGGCCATTGAGAATGATAAGTATCCATTAACTTGAAAGTTCAATGGATACGAACCCAATTGCAGTTAAGCGTACGGAGAAAACATAGTTCCTTATTTTACGAAGCAGTAACAAGGCTGTGGTGAATTATTGCCATTGATGTCTTAGGGTTCTTTTAATTTCATGTAGGAAGAGAGAGAGAGATATGTCTCTTACTCTCTGAGAACAAGCAGAAAATTATGTGGGCATCACGAGAAACAGTTTCATTGTTCTGATTCCCACCCTAGACTGCAAAGTTTATGGTCCCCGGCTGGATAAAAAGACAGCCACTGTTGTTAGTTTGTTCATCAAGTGATTAACCCTAATAAGATTTTCTGTGTGATAGGTGTATCAAGCTTTCACCTAATAGTTTAATGGTAAAGATGACATTGTTTTATTGAGTCGTGAAATTTAAGGTTAGTTGCAAAATTGCCCTAAAGTTAATACCCTTCATTAATTCGAGCAGCAATCAAGTTCTTCCTTAAAGTAACCTGATGTTTCGATCCAATGTCGCCCTTCCACCCCATCTCTCTTACAAATAGTAAACAAAACTGCCAAATAACTCATGTGCAGCTAGCACCTTTGTTTTATTATGTCTACAAATTGAAGGGAAAACAATCTAAAATATGCAATTCCATCCTTATATCAAACAATTAACTGTACATTTTCCTCTATTTCCCTTACTTTATAAAACACTAATTTGCATGTCACGTCATGCATTTGATGATCTTGTTAGTTGTTTGTAGCAGACTCTGGAGGAAGAGTGACATTGAAAGTGTTAAATAGTGTTAAGGACATAATTGATCATCCAGATTGATTAGGGATAATATTGTGAACTATGTCCTTCAATTTAAGAACCCTAGAAAAGACATCACAGCAAGACTATAGGAAACTAAAAAGATTTGGTGGTGTGGAGATATTCAAGATTATTATTTCGGGAAACTAATTGAGATAAAGCATTTGTAAGCCAAAAGATTTTAAATTCTAGAATTATTGCACGTCTCAAGAGTTGCCCCTAGGACGAGGAATGTGAACGGTAGGAATTTGAAATGCAAAACACGTAGAAACATGAAGATATTTCTTAAAATTAAATATCCTGGTATTTTATATTAAGCTAATTAATATTTTATTATTATTTTTTTATAATACATACTTTGTGTTTTCTTTTTTTAATGATTACCAAGTACATTTATTAAGCTAGTCATTTAGAAGATGGAGATTCAGCAAAACAAAGAAAAGATAAAAAAAAGTGGAAAAGATAAACAAATTTATAGGCACTAATTACTCAATATCACTATACACTCTCTATTTCTTAAGAAATCCATACCAATATAAATGAAACTGTATTTATAAAAACAAATCCAAGATGCAGCCTTGTAAAAGAGTAGATGGAGAACATTTTCAAATCTAGAATGATAACTCCAAATATGAAATTGTTCCTAGTATGCCAAATTATTCCATGGAAGAATCATTGCCACACCTTTCTCGAAAACTTTCTATTAATGAATCCTTGCCATTGTTGAAACAAATCATCCAAGAAATGAGGTATACACCATGAAATGCCTCACGAGCTAACTATTTTATTCCAGAAACTCAAAGATACTAGACAAAGAAAAAGAATTGATTTGTAGTTTCTAACCTAGAATTACAAAATGGACTTATATTTTCCTATGATAATTTTTTTTAACAAAAAATAAGCGAGTGCATAACTTGTTATGCATTGATAATCATAATAGTATCTCAATTTTTTAAGGAGAACGCATTCCAAATAATTGTATTATATGTCTTCAAACCGAGGTAAATAAGTATATCAAGAATAATAAAACAAAACTTAACTATGTAGTTTCCTTTACCATCTAAAGCCTATATTTTTCTACCTTTTTTATGTTTGTGAAGGTCAATGTCATTAATAGTATTCATCATACTATGAAGGTGATCTGTATTATTGTTTCTAATGCATTGATTCCATTTTAGATTTCAATACCAGCAACCATCATCTCCAAACCCTATACTATTGATATTATTAAGTTGTTGAGCTGACATTTGATATAACTAAGGATAAAGTTAGAAAGACTTGTCATCAACCCAAATATCATCCCAAATCCAAAATCTATTACTCATCTCTACTTTAAATCTAAAGCTATCTTTCAAAACAAAAGAAGATTGATCACTAAAGTGAATAGTAGAGAAAATACTAGACCAAATAATATATAGATGTTTTGAAAACAAAGGCATGCCATTTTAAACTTGTGGCTTATACTTGTTGTTGATGAAATCTTCCCAGCCTTATTTGTTAATTTCCTGACCTTAATCACAAAATGTTATGATGTCACGGTTGCACAAATTAATTATCCTAACTTCAATAAACAAGATAGTATAGAGCAAGCAAAGGGTCGATCCCACGGGGAAGGTTTAATTTAGATTTTTATGCTATATGATATGCAACTAGGGGGGATTGTGAAGTTATCTATGTTATGCTATTGCAAACAGAAAGAAACAATCAATGCTAGATCAAAGAAAACTGAAATTTATCAAGAAAACAAACTTTGGTCGTAAGTAAACGTCTACCTACAGAAATCAAAACTAATCATGGAAACAAAACGTTAATTTATACTCTAAATATTTATCTTTTCTTACGTTGATTAGTTAACAGATCCACTGTATAACTAATCATAACCATCAAACAACCACAATGTCCGCATTAATAATTTAATTCAATGGCAGCCTTAAGAACTAAATAAATTGATTAATCTAGACAACATAATTGTTCGCAATTCATGTTTGATTTGTTTGAATGTTCCCCCTAAGATTAATAACGTAGATCCACCATAATTATTAAACTCAGTTATTTCACAAGTTTAAATAACACAACTCCAGTTTTGATAGCAAACTTAGCAATAGATTGCTCACAATAATAACTAAGAGTCCACTCTAGCAATTAAAATAAACAATCCTAAGAAATAAGCATAGGAAAACAAACATATTCATTCATCGTATAAAATGAAAAAAAAAGGTAAAATAAATCTCACAGTTCTTGAAATCTGAAGGTTTTCGTGTCCTTGCAACCAAGAAAAAGAGTTTAGTCTTGCATGTCTATTGAACAACTAATAAAAAAGAAAGAAGAATGCATGGTTTCGGGTTTCTTAGAGGAAGGTGTGCTTTTTCTCTATTGGTTGGCCACCCCCATTTCCTTTCTCTCTTTCTTTTTATATCCTAGGAAACCCTAATCCCTTTTCTACAAAAATAGTCATTTCCTAAGTAGACAATTTACATTTAAGTAGTCAATAACTATTTTCCTAAGAAATGAGAAATAGCCTTGCATAAAATCTTCAAGCTTTGAATTTTGACTTAGAGGAGCTAAATTGCTGAAATAAAGACTTGGATGTTGGTTTGGATGCTTTGGCACGTAATTTGGACTTGTTTCTTCACAAAACCTATCTCTGATAGAATTCATATGTCATCTTAGAAAAATCATATCTCTCTTATATGAGCTCTTTTTCTACTGATATTTGGTAGGGTGATAGGTCTTTGAGTCAGCAATCCATCAAAATTGAGTTTGCATCAAATGAACTTCTGTAGCTCAAGATATTCATGTCGGAATGGCCAAAGGTCAACACTAGCAGAATGTGAGATTTGACTTTGAAGGCTGCGATTTCCATGCTCTTTCTTTTTTTATTTTTCTTGCCATATATGTATAAAAAGGTATGGATGTTAGCTTTTAATGCCACTGGAATCACTCCATTTCGACCTATAGAGCTCAAGTTTTATATAAAACATTGATCGGAGATCAAATATGCCAATTATCTCCAATTTACTTCTTTTTGAATCTTACATCCAAAAGTACCTTCAAAACATAAAACAAAGAATATCAAGACATTTTATATATAAAAAAAAAATAGGCAAAATACTAGGTAAATATGGGTAAAACTATAAATAATATGGTTGCATCATCAAAGCCATTTAAATAGAAGGGATTTATTTTTTACAGTTATTAATCCAATTCCTAACCCTTCTTTTTTTTCTTCTCTCATCACCATATTTCATGTCATTTTATAAACTTTTTGCTTATCAGAATTTCTTGACTAGAGGAACCTACACTTCATAAGCATAATAAGCTTTGCTAATCCCTTTGGCATTTGAAACAAGGACATATAATAGATAAGGAGAGAGGCTAATATACTCTTAATCAAACAAACTCAACCTGTTAGTGAGAGCAATTTACCCTTCTAGGATTGAAGTCTCATTCTAATCTTTGAAATAATTAGTTTCCATGTAGAAATTTTATTACGATTGGCACCTAAAGGTAAGACCAAGTTTGTAACCAGCAATGAATCAAAGTTACAGTATAAGAGATTTGACAAGCTAATAGAGAAAGTCAGCAGCAATTTCTAATCTCTTGATCTAGTTCATCAACATTTATTTATATCAGCTTTTATGATAATTTATTCTCAACTCAGAATAATTACCAAACCACCTTATAGTCTTTATAACATTTAGTAGACTTTTAGTTTCATTATGAATAAATATCAATGTATCATCAATAGATTGCAAATGACTTACTTGAAAATCACTTCCAATTTTGATACCTGAAAACATACCACCTTTTGTAACTCCAATAATTAACATATAAAGGCCTTTAGCTACCAAGTTAAAGAGAGTTAATATATAAGAAGTGTTTGGAGGCTTAACAATTATATTAATCATCCTCTCTATTTATATAATTAAGGTTGTATACAATATTAACAGTAGAACACCTTACACATGATTTGAGCTATAAGTTATAGAAAGTAAATATAATTTCCTATACTTGTATTCTATAATTCAGCAGTGTACTTCCTATAATATGCCTCCTCAAACTAAAGGTTGACCTTCCACATGAAGCTTGGACCAAAAAAAATCATAGAAAAGAGAGGTTTGGTCTAAACATCAACAAGCTGATCCTTATAAGAAATGAAGCGAATTAAATCTCCTGCTTGGGAACTCTATCACAAACAAAGTGATAGTCGACCTCAATATGCTTAGAGAGATCATGAAAAATAGGATTGATTAATAAATAAGTAGCACCCAAGTTATCACATCATAACATAGCCGTAGAAACACTATAAAATCAAAGGTATAAAAGCAGAGAGCGAATCCATAAGATTTTAGCAATACCATCAGTTACGGCCTTGTATTATGTTTTAGTAGAAGAACAAGCAACAGTCTTTTGTTACCATGATTTCCACAAGATAAGGCTAGTACTAAGAAACACAAGATACTCGTCTGTAGATTTTAGATCATCAATACTACCAGACCAATCAACATCAGTGAAAACATGAAAGGATAGAGATAAACTATGAGTGATGTGTAGGCCATAAGAAAAAAAAACATGGCCTTTAAATAGCATAGAATATGCTTGACTACAGCCTAATGAGCTTTAATAGGGGCATGCATAAACTGGCACACTTTATTCATAATATAGCATAAATGAGACCTTATGAAGGTAAGATATTAAAGAACACCAATAATTTTCTGTATAGCGTGTTGAGTCAAAGTACAAATCACCAGATATCATTGCTAACTTAGAAGAAGAGACATATACTAGAGTATCAACAGGCTTATAGGAAGACATACCTGCTATATAAAGAATATCAAAAGCATATTTGTATTGGGTAAGCATAAGTCCTATATATACAGATTTAACCTCAATGCCCAATAAATAATAGACAGAGTGAAGGTCCTAAAGTTTGAAATTTTAGCTTAGTAATAAAATCAATTTGGTAAGTAAAGTCGAGTTACTTTTTTTAAACAATGTGTCATCAACATACACAAGTCGGTAGACAATATCACAAGCCATAAAAAAGATAAATAAAGACATGTCAACTTTAGAGGCATAAGATCCAATGGATAACAGATAGTCATTCAAACGATTATACCAAGCCCTGGTGACTTATTTCAAACCATATAACAATTTATAGAGGTGGTACACATGAGATGCTGGAGTAAGATGAGTAAAGTCAGGTGGTTGCTTTATATAAACCTCTTATAAAGTATCTCATTCAAGAAGGCGTTACAAACATTTAGTTGATTGATCTTCTAACCTCAAGAAACAATAATAATAAGTATTAATCAAATGATAGTTGGTTTAACCACATGACTAAATGTTTATGAATAATTAATACTAACTTACTAAGTAAAACCTCTAGTAACCAGACAAGTTTTATAACGCTCAACACCACCATCAACTTGCCTTTTAATTTTATATACCCAACAATATTCATGGAGGGATAAGGAATAACTAGATACCATGTACCATTGAAATGAAAAGCATGAATTTTAGTTTGCAAGGCATGGTGCTAAATTATATATCTGCTGGCTTCTTGAAAATTAAGGGGCTTATGGTTAAGGAGAGAAGACAAACATGAAGGAGATGAGACAGTAAAGTGTGTTATCTTATATTGTCTCGGGTAAAGAACCATATGGTACTGCCATGATATATGAAAATGAAAAGGATTATTATAAACGAAAACTAGTGGAAGCAAAAACTTGGAATGATCAACCACCAAGTTCAATCTAAGTGGTGACACAACAACAATGGATTATGATGAGTGGTCTGAAACTGGAGTAGATAGTGGAGTGCCCAGAACATCAGTGGACTTCGATGAGTAATCTAAAACTAAAACAGATTGTGTAGTGCCTAGAATAACAGGATAAACATTTTCACTAAAGGAGACTGAAACTATACCTAGACAATTATCAATAAAAAAAGGTGACATGTGGAGATAAAATATTAGGACTATAACATACTGAATATGGTGTAAGAGAGTTGGAGATTGGCAGATGTGGAGTATGAGAATATGGCAGAATGAAAGTTATAGGGTCTAGTGATGTCAAAAATGGTAAAAATATACTGGCTAATGGTAAAGATGATGGTTGTATCTATTCAGAACTCTTAAAAGAAAAATATTTTAATGAAATTAAACATGTCAAGCAATATAAACTCATTCAAATGGCAAAAGAGGTAGACACAATTATAGATAATAAAGCCTGAGGTAAAGATGTTGCAAAAGACTCAAAGATAATATAAAAATCATCCTTGCTCCGACCATAAAGAAGTACTTCCTTAGTTAGTATATTTTTAACATAAAACACAAATGAAGCACTTGATATCGCAAGTCCCTTACCATTGATATCGCAAGTCCCTTACCATTTTTAATAAGGTAAAAATATTTACCTTCATTTTTAACAGCTACATTTATTTTTACCTTATTGGACATTTAATAAGGTAAAAATATGTTTACGTGTGTGGATGGTAGAGTGAGAAACACTTGATATCGCAAGTCCCTTACCATTTTTAATATGTAGCTGATCATTGCACAGATACAGTTCTAAATTCTTCATATTCAAAAGGTCAGGTGTCACATAACGATTAGCACCCGTATTAGAAAACCAAGTAGCTAGAGTATCATTATGAATATTATTGACTGCAAAGTTAGCATTTGTTTTCACTATGTAATGTTGCAATTATAGACATTGTGGAGCAAAATGACCTAATCCATAACATAACTCACATTTTATAGGTTGATTATTAGACCATTGATTTAAGGAGGAAAATCAATTAACATGCTACCCATTCTAACTTGAACCAAAGTTATTTTCTAGCTACGTCAAAAATGGGTTGAACTAGTAAAAAAAAACTAATTTTGGAACAAGGCCAGTTTATTGGGGTTGAACCGGGAATATTCTAGGAATATTTTCTAGCTGACGGCTTAATAGCTCGCCTGGTAGCATGACTCAACTCAACTGGAGGCTTGGCTAAACAACTTGGAGACTCTGCTTACATGGCTCGGCTTGGCTTAATTATAGCTTGGCACTTATGGTTCACTGCAGGCTTCGATGGGGCTAATATTTGCACTGTTGGGTTTATTCCCTCATGTTTTTGTATTGTTTTAAGCTTAAACTATTAACATCCTTAGGTTAACTTTTGAAACACTTTTATTATTTATAATTATTCATTCAATGTCCACCACTTATACATTTATTTCCTAGTATTTAGTTTCTTCTTATTAGAAAAGTCATAAATAGTTTAACATAACCTTTCAGTGACTAGTTTCTCGATGTAATTATTATCCCTTCGTCATGAATGTTCTAATTTAAATATTATAACATGGAGTATATCTGTTTATTAAATCATTTTACTTCTCAACATTATAGTCATAAATGGTTTAACTTAACTTTTTGAATAAGATTTTGAAACTCTTTTCAAAACTCATTCCACTTTGACTAAAAATTTCACAATAAATATTATTTGAGAACATATTTGCCACAAAAAGTATCACCATTGCCACAAGAATAATTGATGCGAACCCTAGAGGAATTTAATGGAATTAGCGACCCCAAGATCAATCTAATCCAAGGTTATTGAGATTTGAATGAGCTTATCACAATGGAAGACTTGCTCCAAGACAACAAGACTATAACCAACTCGATCACAACGCCTACACCTGGAGACGAGCAAATAAAGTATAAATTCACAACAAAGAATGATCAATTCTTTGAAGAGTTGAAAGTTCAATCAAGAACCAAGATTGAGCAACCAAAAATTCGGCTACAATGCTGAAAATATCATCAAAAGTCTTCCTTAAAATTATTCCTGAAGAGTATTTAAACTCCAAGCCAAAACCCTAGTTTCCCTAATGGGTCACACATAAGCCCAATTTAAATAATAATCAACTCAAGCTAAAACTAGCCCAAACTAATTAAAATAAACAAAATAAATAAGTCTAAGACCTAAATAAAATGTCTCCTCTCAAAATAAATAAAGTTTGATAGCCCAATTAATTAAATAAGACAAGATCATTGTTTCCGTATTCTGTCTGGCAAGAACAAAAGCCCAACTTAAAACGGATGGTTCTCTCTCTTCTTAATGAATTAGAAGGTGTTCCATATACCGTTGGAAACATATGGAAGGCTAGTTTCCATCCCATTTCCATCCCAACTAGAATCACATCGAAATTCAATCTGTAGCTTCAGTTATAACTAAAAGAGTAATGAAAGGTCAAACTATCCGAATCTAATCTTCTTCTCCCAGTCCTTGTGTAATGGTCTTGGTTCCACCAACAAGCCCCTCTTGAACATGAATCATATTAATCAAAGCTTGCTCTTTATTATTACAAATCCTCTTAAAGTCTACCATAGCCCATGTATCTTGAAGAAGTCCATTGAAAGCTTCTTTGAACTTCTTAGCCCTAAGCCTAGTAACTGGACCAACTAGAACCTCCAATGGATCCTTTGATGGTTGGATCACATCATCCCCTCTCTCCTCAAAAGGATTCGACCTCGAATCATCACCTACATCAAACAAAGAAAGATCAGAAACATTGAATGTAGCACTAACACCATACTCACCTGGTAGATCCACCTTGTAGGCATTATCATTAATCATTTTTATGATCTGATAAGGACCATCTCCTCGAGGCATTAACTTTGATCTTCTTTGTTCAGGAAACCTTTCCTTCTTTATATGCACCTAAACCCAATCACCTGGCTCAAATCTCACCAATTTTCATCCCCTATTGGCTTTGTTTGCATATTGTTCATTCTTCTTTTCTATTTGTTGCCGAATCTTTACATGGAGATCTTTCACCACCTATGCTTTTTTATTACCATCAAGACTAACCCTTTCATCAACAAGTAAAGGAATCAAATCTAATGGTGTCAAAGGGTTAAAATCATACACAATCTCAAATGGTGAATAATCAGTAGTAGAATGCACACTACGATTATATGAAAATTCAAAGAATTGCAAACAATCTTCCCAATTTTTAATGATAGCCCTTTACAATTGAATCAAAGTCCGATTAACAACTTCAGTTTGACCATCTGTTTGTGGATGATAAGTAGTAGAATATAAATTTTAGTTCCTAACTTGCCCCACAAAACCTTCCAAAAGTAACTCAAAAACTTAACGTCTTGATCGGATACAATGCTTCTAGGAAGACCATGTAGCCGAATGACCTCTCTAAAGAATAGGTCAACTATATTTGTTGCATCATCGATTTTATGGCAAGCAATGAAATGTTTTATCTTAGAAAATATATCCACAACAACAAATATAGAATCTCTTCCTTTTCTATACCTAGGTAGACCCAAAATGAAATCCATAGAAATATCAACCCAAAGTTCCTTAGAAACAAGCAAATGTGTGTATAGTCCATGAGGCATTACCCTAGACTTAGCTTGTCTACATGTTATGCATCTATCACATATTCTTTGCACATCTCTTTTCATATTAAGCCAATAAAAGTGCTCATGCAGAACCTCTAAAATTTTAGTAATTTCAAAATGCCCCATTAAACCTCCCACATGTGTTTCCCTCACAAGTAATTCACGTAAAGAACAATTAGGCACACATAATTTATTTTTCTTAAACAAAAATCCATCATGCCTAAAATATTTATCCTTAGCTGAAACCTTGCATGTGTCATATATAGCAGCGAAATCATGATCATCAAGATACAACTCCTTAATATACTCAAATCCTAGCAATTTCGTATTAAGAGTATTGAGAAGAACATACATTCGTGACAAGGCATCGGTGACCACATTTTCCTGACCTTGCTTGTATATAATCACATATGGAAAAGTTTCAATAAACTCAATCCACTTAGCATGTCTCCTACTTAACTTACCTTAACCCTTCAAATGTTTCAACGATTGGTGATCAGTATGTATGACAAACTCCCAGGGCCACATATAATGTTGCCAAGTCTCCAAAGCTCTCACTAATGCATACAACTCTTTGTCATAAATGGGATAGTTAAGAATTGCACCATTGAGTTTCTCACTAAAATAAGCAATGGGTTGTTTGTCTTGCATTAGAACAGCTTCAATACCTATTCCTGAAGCATCACATTCAATCTTAAAAGCTTTATTAAAATCAGGTAAAGATAGTAAAGATGCCGAAATCAACTTTGATTTTAACAAGCTAAAAGCATTTTCTTATTATTTTCCCCACTTGAAACCCACGGCTTTCTTAATAATTTTAGTCAATTGAGAGGATATCGTACTAAAATCTTTAACAAATCTCCTATAAAAACTAGCCAAACCATGAAAACTCATAACGTCTGTTATTGATTTTGGTGTAGGCCATTCTTGAATAGCCTTAACCTTAGCCTCATCCATTTGTATACCTTTTGCATTAACCACATATCCAAGAAAAACAATCATATCCATGCTAAAGTCACACTTTTTCAAATTAGCATATAAGGACTCTTTTCTAAGCTCATCAAGAACTTGTCTCAAATGACCTATGCTCATCAATCTCCTTACTATAAATCAAGATATCATCAAAGTAAATGACTACAAACTTGCCAATAAAAGCACGCAACACATGATTCATCAATCTCATAAAAGTACTAGGTGCATTAGTAAGTCCAAAAGGCATAACCAACCACTCATACAAACCATATTTAGTTTTAAAAGCACTTTTCCATTCATCCCCTTCTTTCATCCTAATTTGATGATAACCACTTTTCAAATCAATTTTCAAAACCAATTTAGAACCATGTAATTCATCCAACATATCATCTAATCTAGGAATGGGATGTCGATACTTTACAGTGATGTTATTGATAGCTCAGCAATCCACACACATTCGCCATGTTTTGTCCTTTTTTGGAACAAGAAGCACGGGAATTACACAAGGACTCGTGCTCTCTTGAATGTATCCTTTCGACATCAACTCCCCCACTTGCCTTTGAAGCTCCTTAGTCTTTTCAGGATTGCTCCTATAAGGTAGCCTATTTGGTATAGATGCTCTTGGAACAAAGTCAATTTGATGCTTAATACCTCTAATTGGCGGCAAACCACTAGGAATGTCATCCGAAAAGACATCCTCAAATTCCTGCAAAAGAACTTTAACAACACTAGGAACACAAGAATCTAAATCATCTGAGTTAAAGAATGCCTCCTTATACACAAGTAAAATCACAGGCAAGTCAGAAAGATATGCATGTTTAAGATCATTAGATTTTGTAAAAAAAAATAAGGTGTTTCCCTATTTTTTCTACACATTCTTCTTTTCTCTCCACTCTCGGCCTTCCTTTGATCTTTTTGTTCTTGGCCGTGACCCTCCCCTAATGTCCTAAGGGCCGAAACTTTGTTCCCTTTTGTTTTCAACTCATGGCTCACTTTCTTTTCCCTCTTCCTCACATCCTCACCATGTTGTTTAACTTGTTTTTCCATTTTGGCCGAATCTTTTTGTTCCTCCACTTTGGCCGAAACATGTTGCTCTTCCTCATAACCCTTCTTCAATTGAATTTGATATTCATACACTTGCTTTGGTGAGAGTGGGGCAAGTGTATAAATCCTTCCATCCTTTTCTAATGAATACCTGTTCTTAAACCCATCGTGCTTGGCTTTTCTATCAAATTGTCAAGGCCTCCCTAATAACGAGATGAGTAGAATGCATAGGCACAACATCACATAACACTTCATCCTTATATTTGCCTACTGAAAAAGAAATCATCACCTATCTATTCACCCTAACAACACCACATTCATTCAACCATTGAAGCTGATAAGGCCTTTCATGCTTTATGATATTCAATCATAACTTTTTAACCAAAGTAACACTAGCAACATTAGTTCAACTACCACTATCAATTATCATACTACATACCTTATCGTTGATTAGGCATCTAGTATGGAAGATGTTCTCCCTTTGTTGCTCCATATCATCCTTCTTAGTCTGAACACTAAGTGACCGTCTAATTACCAAAACTTTATCACCAATAGCATACTCTAAATCACTAGCATCCTCAAATGGTGGCATGTCATCATAATCAGACTATCACTAGTGGACACAATCTCTTTATCATCCTTTAAAATCATAACTCGCTGATTTGCACACTCTAATGCATAGTGTCCCAATCTCTGACACTTGAAACACTTTATATTATGATTACGCTTTGGTTGGACTTATCCCTTAAGTTTTTTATCATTAGGCGCAACCTGCTTCTTCATGGAGGTAGGTTCGGCATTTTTGGAAGTCACTAATGGCTTTGTTGGTGCACTACCCTCTCTCTTATAATTCATTCTCCAACCCGAAGAAGACCCCGTATAAGCTCTAGATCATGTATTAACCTTCCTTTTCAACTGTCCTTCAACCTTAATGGCTAAGTGTAGTAACTCCTCCAAATCAACATATGATTGCAACTCCACAACATTAGCTATGTCTTTATTCAAGCCATTCAAAAACCGAGACATAGTCACTTCCTCATCTTCATTAACATTAGCCATAATCATAGCCATCTCTAATTCTTTATGATACTCCTCAACACTTTTATTACCCTGTGTAATCATTTGTAAACGATGAAACAACTCCCGATAATAGTGTTTAGGAACATACCTCTTCTTTATTATTATCTTCGACTCCACCTATGTGTTAACTGGTCTTTCTTTATTCCTTTTTCTTTCTACCACCAATCTCTCTCACCAAACCATGGCATAGTCAGTAAACCCCACTACAGCTAACTTAACCTTCTTCTCTTCCGAGTACCTATGAATGTCAAAAGTCATCTCTACCGTTCTCTCCCACTCTAAGTAAGCTTCTAGATCAGTTTTTCCTTTAAATGCTAGGATTTCAACTTAATACTACCCAAATTTTGATCTACGTCACCCAAATCATCAAAATTACTCCTATGCCCAGAATCCCTATCTAGTCGAATTCTACCCATCCTTGGTCGAGCCTCACACAAGTCATTCCTATGTGTACGGAACTCACTACCACGGTTAAAATCATCTTCGGCTCCTTCTGTAGAGTTTTCAGCAACACTCTCGTTCTTCCTAGCTTCTCTACCCTTTTTCCCAAGCCCACTTTCAACCTTAGTCTCCAATTTTTCAAACTTATCTTCATACCTACTCATCATCTCTCCAAACATGAACTCTATTTATTTTTGCATTTTAGATAGTCCATCCTCTAGAACTCCTTTCTTTTTCGGTGACACACTGCTTGAAGACATTATCTCTTTTTTTTATACCTGCTCGAAATTGTTAGCAATAAAAAAAATACCTCGCACACTCGTGTTTCACATAAAAATATAAGCTTTTCACTCTAATATGCTCACCACGCCCTTTTTTTTCACTCAAAATTGCCTTTCTCTAGTTCTTAAGATCACTTAGCAACAATTTCAGAAAACAACCAACTATGCAGTGAATTTATAAACGTAATATAGACTCAAAAAGCATGAAATTACAAAACTAACAAAACAAAACTCAATGACAAATTCACGAATAGCAATGCAAATTTGTACAAATAATATGACGATTTGAAGACACCAAATAAAAAAAATCAGAAACAAGCTAAACAATTACGAATTATCAAGAACTAAGGATTTAATTCAAGAAAATTTCAGAAACTCAAGAAATCAACTAAACTACCCAAATTTTCAAGAAACACAATCAATACTACTAAAAGATTCACGAATCAAGACTAACCAATTGCCTAATGATCAAGGTTTCTTCAAGCATGTATTCGGCCAAAACTCAAACAAAGTGATTTTTTTTTCTTTTTTTTTTTGTGCGGCAACAATCAAGATTTCAAGATAAAGCCTCTGTTATATATATATATATCAGCAAGAATAATTAAGTGTTCAACAAAGCAATAAGAAGTAAGATCCCTAATTTTTTTATTTTTTTTATAGGTGGTCGAATCTATCAAGAATCAAACAATAAAGACTCAAATTGAAGGATATAACCTATGATTAGATTTGCTCTGATACCAACAGATCGCAAACCCTAGCAGAATTTAATGAAATTCGCGACCCCAAAATCAATCTAATCCAATTTTATTGAGATTTGAATAAGCTTATCACAATGGAAGACTTGCTTCAAGGCAACAAGACTATAAACCAACTCGATCACAACGCTTACACCTGGGGACGAGCAAAGGAAGTATAAATTCACAATAAATAATGGTCAATTCTTTAAAGAGTTGAAAGTTCAATCAAGAACTAAGATTGAGCAACCAAAAAGTCGGCTACAATGCTAAAAATATCATCAAAATTCTGCCCTAAAATTATTCCTGAAGAGTATTTAAACTCCAAGCCAAAACTCTAGTTTCCCTAATGGGTTTCACATAAGCCCAATTTAAATAATAATCAACCCAAGCTAAAACTAACTCAAACTAATTAAAATAAACAAAATAAACAAGTCTAAGACCCAAATAAAATGTATCCTCTCAAAATAAATAAAGTTTGATAGCCCAATTAATTAAATAAGACAAGATTGTTGTTTCTGCATTCTGTCTGGTAGCAGCAAAAGCCCAACTTAAAATAGATGGTTCTCTCTCTCTTCTTAATGAATTAGAAGGCGTACCATATACTGTTGGAAAGGTATGAAAGTCTAGTTTCCATCCCAACTAGAATCACATCAAAATTCGATTTGTAGCTTCAGTTATGACCAAAAGAGTAACGAAAGGTCAAACTGTCTGAATCTAATCTTCTTCTCCCAGCCCTTGTGTAATGGTCTTGGTTCCACCAACAAGCCCCTCTTGAACATGAATCAGATTAATCAAGGCTTGCTATTTATTATTACAAATCCTCTTAAATTCCACCTTAGCTTATGTATCTTGAAGAAGTCCATTGAAAACTTCTTTGAACTTCTTAGCCCTAAGCCTAGTAACTAGACCAACTGGAACCTCCAATGGATCCTTTGATGGTTGGATCACATCAATAATTGTTGTAATTATTGTCAGTGTTGATTCTCCATCCACCATAAAATCTACCCCTAGAACCAAAATTAAAATTGATGTTATAGGATCCTGCAAACTGACTATGAGATTGATGTGGCTAGCATTGAACAAAAATAGCTGAAGAAAAGCTGAAAAGTATATGCAGTAGTGGTGTCGTTGTGTAGCAGCCAACAATAGGCTTAAGAGAACTTTTATTAAGGTATTCATGAGTGAGAAAATGACTATGCAAGTTAATGTAATTGAGTGGTTCAACTTTGGTTAAGAGGCTAGTGACCAAGTCTTTAAATTCTCCTCATAAACCCTTTAACACATAAAGATTGAAGTCCTCTAACATAATTGGTCTTCTAGCTGCAGCATGCTCATCAAAAAAGGACTTGGCTTTCTGTAAGTAGGCATTAACAATATCATTTCCTTATCTTAGTTCATGGAAGGACTTGTAGAGCTACATAATTCGTGAGTTCGATGGAGATTTAAGAACTTGTTCAAGAGTCTGCCATATATTATATGATGTTTGACAGTCAACAACCAAGTTTGAAATTTCAATAGATAAAGAGGAAAAAAAACATTCATAATTAGATGGTCTTGTTGTTTACATGACATAAATGTTGGATTAGTTACTAGAATAGCCATGGTTGGTGAGATAATATGAGAAAGAGTGCATGGGAAAAAACCATCCATAAAAGAATAAAACCCCTAGCCTAGTAGATAAGGCTTCATCTCGCATCCTTTAATATAAGTAGTTCGTATGAGAAAATTTCAAAGAAATCACTTGTTATGTGAGAGATAAGGAAACCATAGTATTGCCATAAGAAACATTAGCATATAAGGAGGAATTGAAATCAACATCAGCAGTAGGGGCTTGATCAACATAATGAAGAGAGGAATAAAACACTGGTACAACTAAATAATTCATTAACGTTGTTTGCACTAAATGAAAGCTTTGTGTAAGAGGAATGGAAGAAGAACCAGGTGGCAAAACAATATAGAAAGCTAACATAACAGAAATGGTATGTCCAATAACAACAGAAGGATTAAAAACAAGAACAGTCTTAAAGGGATCAAAAGCATGATCAGTAGTAGTTGTATATCTTGATTAGGATTCATGTATAACAAGATTAGGGAGAAGAAGTCTCTAATATAAAGTTAAGATATAAGAAGTGTTCTGAGGCTTAACAATTGTATAATTCATCCTCTCTATTTATACAATTAGGGTTGTGTAAAATATTAACAGTGTAACACCCTACACATGATGTGAGCTATAAGTTATACAAGGTAAGTATAACTTCCTATATTTGTATCCTATAATTTAGCAGTGTACTTTCTATAATATAAGGTAATGTCTCAATATATAATTTATATTATTCTCAAATACACTCGTTCAAGAGAAAGTCCTTTAAGCTTGAAATTTACATAGACTCATACTACCTGGTGTTGTTAATTAGATATTAATTAGAAAAGAGAATGAGGATAGTGAGATTTGAATTCATAATCGTTTGGTCATCAAAGCTTTGATACAATATCAAAGAACATCTCAACCCAATAATAACTATTAGGTGGGGCCCAAATATATAATTTATATTATTCTCGACAAAAAGCTATAGAGATAATGGATCACCTTATCTTAGACCACATGTAACTCTAAACTCTAATGATAGAGTTAGAGCCATTAATCAATACTAACAAACGGGATATAGAGATGCATTTATAAATCCATTTTGAACCAAAAGACTTCAAAGCTCATATATTCCATTATCTTATCCAAATATTCCTATGAAATAGAATTAAAAGCTTTATGAAAATCTATTTTGAAAAAAAACATCTAAAGCCCTTTTCTCTTTATAAAGTCAATCATCTCATTAGCAATCATTATTGAGTCTAAGATATATCGATCGTTAATAAAGGCTAACTGAGTACTACTTATAACCCTATCAATCACGTCTCTTAGGTGATTTGCAAGGAACTTGAATATCATCTTATACAAACCATTTATTAAGTTGATAGGTTTGAAATCTCTAAAGTTTAAGTTTCTTTTTTTTTCGAATCAAAAAGATAAAAAAAAAAAATGTTTATACATTTAGAAGGCTTCCCACTTCTAAAAATTTCTAAAACCACATAAACAATTTGAAGCCATCTTTTAATGACGAGCTTGCTCAATGTTGTTTTATCATCTTTCATAAGCCCCTTGAATTCTGCTTGGTTTTCTAGCTGTTCAATACAAGTCTCCAGGTATAATAAAATTGTATCCTGGTTTCTAAAAGATTACTTGTTCCAAACTTGTAACTTTGCTTTAAGGGCATTGGTCTTTTGAATAAACTTAAATCTAACTAGTAGCATATCACTCACCTCTTTTCAAAAATCATTTAATATGGAAATGAATTTTGGATTAGTTAACTAGCAACCTATTCCCTTAAAAGTAAGGGTGAGTAAAAAAAACCGAGAAAATCAAAAAAAAATAATCGAAAAAACCGAACCGTAAAAAAACCGATTAAAATTTTGAAAAAACCGACACGTTCGGTTTCAGATTCAGTTTTATAAGCCTGAAATCAAAAAAACCAAACCAAACCGAACCAAACCCAAACCGAGCAAAACTAGAAAAAAACCGAGCCAAAACCAAGCCAAACCGGTTTGAACCGGTTTTTGTCCTAAAAATCGAACCGAACCAAAACTAGTCAGTTTCGGTTTTTTTTTTTAATTCAGTTTAATTACTTTTTCTTATAAAAATTAAATCGAACCGAAAATAATCACCCCTACTTAAAAGGTTGTCATCCCTGATACATCAAATCCTCATCAAAGACAATAAAATAGTGATCAGAAAGCCCACAATGTAGATAGAGAAATCTGAAAGCATTGAATTGTATTAGACATTTCAAATAAGCAAGAGCCCTATCAATCCCACTCATGGAACCTCCTCGAAACAATGTATACCAATCTGCTGCAAAGGTACTCAACCAAATTACAGCCCTGAATAAACTTTTGAAAAGCTTTAGCCTCTATTGTGTCTAAGTAACCATTATTTTTATCATTCAAGCAAAGAATTGTAGGAAAAGTATATTGCAGCTCAGTAAATTCATGCCATATAATCTTTCTATCAATCACCATATACACCCACAACTACATATTCAAAATTATTCTCTGTAACTTTCCCAATATCCTTTCTCTTTTGATATCTCTTCTTGGAACTTGGTTGTAATCTTTGTATCATATAGCCCATAATCAATACCTAAATCTTTACCCACTTGCATAATTCTCTCTATTTCATTCTCAGCAGTAAGCTGAAAGGTGTTCTGGCAAGGCAGAGATGACTAGATTCTAGAGTTTACTACACGTATTTAAACATGAGTTTATAAAGTCACCAATCTGATCTATGTCTATTGTCATAAGGCTACCTTTGAGTGAGATGTAGTTAATCTTGTATTTTCTACTCTGCAGAACCATGAGATGTTTGCAACCATGAGAAAGTACTGTTCATTGCTAGCCTTTATAATCTACATAAACAAATCTAATGATTTATTCATGTCGGCAGCTTGAGATAAAGTACTGTTCATTGCTAGCCTTCCTATACATGGTGATAAATGATATCAATATCATCCAATTATGGTCACTTGTAAACTAAAAGTTCATCACTGTCAACATTACCACTGTTATGGAGTGACATAATGTCATCTTCATCCTCAGATTCTGATTCAGGTGTGTAATCTACAAAGTGTTGAATTGGTGAGAGTTTTGGACCGGAAAAAGGTCCAATCTTTATAATTGTTACCTAAAATTTCTCTCTGTCTAAAGCCAGATGAAGTCTATCATACGAAGAGTCAGCAGATGATACAGCAAGCAAGACACGTACTCCAGAGATGCAGTTGTGACCAACATTATTTAAGTCATATCCAATTAGCTTCCCTTGTGCTGCTAAAATATTAGAAATGAAATCCTTGTTCCACATTGCCAAAGGTAATCCTGAGACATTAACCCATGTAAATCTTTTAAAAGCCATATTCGATCGCATCCATGGCTTGATTTCAGTAAAAAAACAATCCTCATTCAAAGACATTTGACTCAAACGCTTCCATTACAGAATCACAAGTGTTGAACGTTAGAGTTGCTTGGGTAGCTCCTAATAATCTAAATCCAACCAACCCCAATCCACTTCGCACCAATTCTGTCTGAAGAGCAGCATAATCAACATCAAAGAAATAACACCCATAATACTTCTCTACAACCACTCAACATCTTCATCCTAAGTTTCATACATGAGTTTGGTGTTCTAACCATATCTATATAAGTCCGCTCATCCCTGAGTTGCACCAGGGTTTGATTCATCTTAGGTAGTTCTCTGTCAAATGACCCTTCCTAATGCCAATCTTGGAACGTTTGGAGAAGATTTACTGAATCACACCACATTAGCCCTAAGTTTAAAGGTGTCAAACTAGATTTGATTTTGCTTCGCAATGATACTATCATATGATTGATAGGATCGTATTGTAATAAATCCAAACTGTCTTCCAAACTTTGTTTTCCTTCTGGAGAGAATAAAGGTAATTACTTGTCCATGTTTATGAAAT
Organism: Populus x sibirica; assembly: GCA_019202695.1. NCBI lineage: Eukaryota > Viridiplantae > Streptophyta > Magnoliopsida > Malpighiales > Salicaceae > Populus > Populus x sibirica. The sequence continues at coordinate 304,532 of JAGMVL010000416.1, read as the reverse complement.
TCCTTCTTCAATTCTCTATATGTCAACCATGTTCGGAATCGTTCAAAGTAGAATCTGGGAACTATGTGTGGGTTTTGTAGACGTTGCTTATACTGGAGGTTAAGGGGTGAGGTGATTTAGATCGTTAGGCATTATTTTAGAAGAGGATGAAGGGATAAACTAGAGAGTTGAAAGATGAGTATAAGGTTTGTGTGGTGGTTGTGAAGACAAGGATTCAAAGGGTGAATCAATAACTGGTTGTGGGTTGAAAGCTATGGTGGTTTATGGAAGACCATGGCGGCCAGAAAGAATTAAGATAGAAAGGGTTTGTTTCTCTCACAGTCATTTAGTCGAACATATGGGGTGCAAGTTGAACGGGTTGGGCTATTCTACCTCTGTTCCATACACGTAGTCTGTAAAGATTTTACTATATTCGCCACTGATTTTATAATTTAAAATATCATATATTGGTTTTTATACATCAAATAACTAAGTCAAATGATATAACCCATAAATCATAAACATAAAGTTTATTAATGTTTGCGGTTTTATTATGCAGAAAATAGAATTTTGTGAAGGATATATTATTTTATTCGGGATTTATAATTTTCTAAGATATTAAATTTATTGTTAAATCCATCTCAATATATTACAATTGCTTGCCTAACCCAATACCTATAGTTAAAAACCGTATAATTAATACCCTATGTGTTCTTTACGGCCACTGGTGTTTTTTTTTTTTTTTTTTTTTTTTTTGTGTGGCAAATAGACGTGTTCTAACCCCTGCCTAGTATTAGTGGTCAAAACAAGAACTCCATCGTTTGTATCTATTTAATATCTAGCCCGAAGGCCAAAACCAAAACTTAATTGTTGTGTGGACTAGCTAGGGTAACTCCTTCGATTTAACTTGTAAACCCCTGAATTTCTTACATTAATTAAAATATTTATTTGTGAACAAAATAGAGGGAGGAAAACGGTTGATAACGAGTATAGTCAAACATCATAACAATCCAAATAAATTTATGAGGTATAAGACTTTTTTTTTTTTACAACACTCACTAACCATCCATCCAGTTGTATGGTTTTAAGTGTATCTTTTAATTTGATTGTTGGATTTAATTAAAATTTTATGAGGAGTTATCAGATAGGTTGGTGTATTTTAGGTTAAACTTCCATGGTGATCAGAGATTGGAAAGTTCCTAAGGTAAATACATTAGTGTAGGGGTAAAACATAAAAAATTAAAACGGTAAGGATATAATAATAATTTAGCTTACCATTTAACTCAGACACGGTTCATACCGAATAATAGCAAAAGAAGAAAAACAAAAGAACCAAATAAAGAGAGAGACTCCCTCTTGAACATGAGAAATCCTTCCAACAATAAAATTGTGAGTTGGGGGTGCTTATGATTGAGTTTTGGCGGAGAAAAAACAACTCTTAATCCAATCTTTTTTTTTAGAAACCGAGCTTGAGAAACTAAAGGTATAGGTAAAGGAGGAGGGACAAATTAATGAGGACCTTGCAAGAACATCTTCAATTAAGTTTGAAGTTTGCTTGGTAAGGTGTTTTCCCTAGTTTTCCCTCATTATTCTTGTAATTATAAGAATAATTGAAAAATTCATAAATTCTTAATTCTAAGGTTCATACTTGAAATTGAGGGAAAGGATATTCTATAAAAATTGTTGTGGAAGACGTGTAAGGAGTAAAAAGGGGTTAACTATAATAGAAACATGTACCAAATTGAAGAAAATTAAGGAGGGAATTATACCTTAAGTTTCGACCAAGACTATTACTAGATGAGGGATGAATTGTTTGAATGTGAGTTGCTTGGGTGCTATTAAAACTTGAATTACAACAATATATTAGTATGATTTTGGAACAAAAATATTGAAATAATTAAAGAAGAAATCTCATTCCTCACTAGGTACAAGTTTCAACTAAAGGAAAAAAATATAGGGAGGTGGATTGTTTGATGAAGTTATTGTGGAAATAGAATAAGATAAAGGTATTTGATAGAAGAATGAAATGTAGACAATGTCATATTTGAATAATAATAAAAAAGACCTACTATTGTCCAATATGAGAATTAACCATGTTTTATTTATATAGAGAAGTTAGAATTATTTCCATGCTTGAATGCATACTTTGAAGTATTTCAAAGGTTGATAATAAGTTGAATGTAAGAATCATTGATAAGGAATCCACTCTTACCTTGGATAGAAGTTTCAGTTAACCACTCTTGAAAGTTTTAAAATTTTAAGTGTAAAGGAAAGTGAAGTGTGTGGATTTGAAAATAAATGATTCATTAATGAATGAAAGTTTAGGAATTCCTTGAAAATGTGTCAGCTAAAGGGTAAAACAAGGGGAAAAGAATGATTTATATAATAGCTATTCATATCATACATATAATAGGATTAATGGAAGGACTTAGGAAAGAAGTAAGGAATAAATGGTATGAATAAGATGGAAAAAACAAAAGAGAAGAAATGAGAAACTAAGATAAGTCACTTATAAATGGACCATGTGACAAATATAGATTTTAGATAAAATTGGATAAGTTAAATTGATAGACATGTATGTTGTGTACATAAAATGGGAGATGGTGTGACTGAACACATAATTAAAGAAACACAACATTTTCTTTCTGTGTTCCTAGATTCGGATAAAAGAGAAAGAAAGATGAGGGAAAGGAGAGACAATTTCAAAGTTATGCTTAAATTAATTTTAAATTTTTTTTGTTATAATTGTTAAGATGAATTCATGAAAATTCTGAATATGGATATGTGCTGAAAAGTATTTAAATGGAAGATGATTGAATATAGAAAAAATTGGTATATAGAGAAAATTGGTATGTTTCGTATCATGAAATTGGATTGAAAGATTAATAACATTACACTTGACTTGGACATGATATAGTACTTCCATCGATACAAGAGAGGTCACATGATACACTTGACTTGGACATGATATAGTACTTCCATCGATACAAGAGAGGTCACATGATCCATTTAGCAAAGAAGGAATTTCGGCTTGAGCTTAAACATCAAGTAGGTGTTCTACACCTTTGTTAAAGTTAAATCTAAAACAATGTCTATTTGTAATTGTTTTAATTTTGTTATTAAACCTAAGAATTCAATAAAAGGAATTGAATAGTTGTAAACCCCTGGTCAAAATAGATAAAATTGGGTTAAATAGGGTAACTATTAATTTCAAAATAATAAATTAAGGAGAAAATCTTATGAATTGAGATGAACATTTCCAGGGGATTAATTTAAAATTTAAAGAAGCTAAAGTAATAAAAAAGTATGTGAAATATTAGTTAATGATAAATCATGAAAACTTCCTGGCCAGGTAAAAATAATAATTTGAAGGAGGAAATTTTGTAAATTGAGTGATATTATGTGTAAAATAGAAGGAAATGTCAAATGAATCAATACATGACCCTTTAAGCGAGAAACGTTGAATTTCAGTATAATCCCCGCACACAATCGCGCTATTAGGACTGAAAGTGGTAAGAAACTCATAAACAAATTTATGATAATTATGAATAGGAATCTTCAAAGAATTAGTCTAAGATCCAAGATGATTTAAGTAAATTATATGGCATGCGAAATTTAGATTTTTGGCGTGAAATTTTCAATTGTCTAGTTTTACAATATTGAACGTATCTCTCAATTTGACCGTTGGATCAGGCTGAAATGTTACATGGGGTCTTAAGACATAATGTTTTACCTTAAGTTAACATTTGAGGTCGATCGGAGTTCTGAAACGCTCTGAAAATAGAGACACAATGTTGGGTCAGTGCAATAAACCAAAATTTATAGGGGATAAGTTGGGGTATAATAGTAATTGACCCATAAAACCTAATGTCATTATGCTTGCTGCTATTGTTTACGTGGAACAGCAGCTAAAAAGAGAGAAAGAGGCTTCTCTCTTGCCTCTCTTTAAAATCACTTGAGAAATCTTTTCAAATTATGAGATTGAAGCTTGCAAATAGGTTTGTGAGGAGAGAAACACTTTTAGGTCGAAATTAAAAAGCTTGGTTGGAGGAGAGGAACTTGAGGGACAAGTATGGGTGATGAAGAGGAAGAACAATTGAATAAGAAATTGGTAAGAACTCTTCAATTTGAACTCCAAATTATTGATAAAAGTGTTCTTCCTTAGTTTTCCTCCTTGATTTCATCATTAGTAAAGGATAATTGAAAAACCCCGAATGTTGTGATTCTAGGGTTTTTTAAAATATATAGAAAATAAGAGTTTCTTTGAACATGGAATAATGATAATGGATGTTGTGATGCATGAAGAACCCCGACATAGTACTGGACAGATTTTGAGTGCTATTATAATTATTACTGTTAAGCCTTAAACTGATGTAATTTTGACCTGGTGTCTTTATAATCGTTGTAGGAATGGATGTTATCTTTCAAATGAAACTAGTCTCGACTTAGTTGTAGTTGTATAAATCCATATATGAGAAACATACTGAGTAAAGGTCTAGATCGACATAGTACTGGACAGAATTTGAGTGCTACTATAATTATTACTTTTAAGCCTTAAATTGATGTAATTTGGAGCTAGTGTCTTAATAATTGTTGTAGGTATGAATGTTATCTTTCAAATAAAACTAGTCTCAACTTATTTGGAGTTATATAACTCCAGATATGAGAAAAACACTGAGTAAAGGTCCAGACCAACATAGTCATTGAAACGATTTTGGGTGTTACTGTAATTGTTACTTTTGAGCCTTAAAACAATGTAATTTGGAGCTGGTGTCTTTAAACACGTTATAGACGTGAATGTTATCTTTGAAATGGAATTAGTTTTGACTTATTTGGAGTTGTATAACTCCAGATATGAGAAAACCACTACGTATGGGTTCAGATTAACACAGTACTCGACAACTTTTTTATGCTGCTATAATGAGTGAGTTTAGACATGTAGATGGAAAAACTAGGTGTTGTGTCCTGAAAGTTGTAGCCCTATGTATTATCTTTCTATAGAGACAAACCATGCTCGAAAAGGAGTTCTGAAACTTTAGTTATGATTAAAACACCAAACAGTGTTTGGGGTTGGGTGGACTAAACCAACTATGATTAATCAAACTCTAATTTAGCACCTATCACAAGTTATTCTAACCCAATTGATTCAATTCATCATCAATTTTCTTTTTCCCCAAAGTTCTATCATGAACCCTAACATAAAATTCATGATTTTAGCATCAATTCTTAATCAAATGTATTAAGGCTTGCATTTTCAAGTTTCGTACCCCTTACCTGGTGATAATACAAGCTCTGAATCTTAACCGGTTAAAATTTTTCTCTTCCCCTTCTCTCTTCCTCTACTGCCAAAGAACTGTTCTTCTAATCCCTCTCCTCTCTTGATTTTTCTTCTTCTTTTATTAATGGATTTAGATGGTTTGATCCATAACCATAAAATCCTCTCTTAATTTCATGGTTTCTATAAGTTTTCTCTAAGGATTTTTTGGTAAAAATAGAGTTTTTTCTCTCTTATTCTTTCATTCTTTACTGTCATCCCCATAAGAGAGAGAAAGAGTAGCTTTTATATCAACTTCTTTTTTTCATTTTGACCCCACTTCCTCATATTATCTAAATTTGTCCCTACAACTTCTAATTGATTTTCTCCCTTTTATTTAGTGTCAACATTTTTTTTAATTTTGCCCTTGATATTAAATTTTAATTTAACCCATTTTATCTCTTGTTTAAATAAATTTAATATTTCAAGAAAAATTAGCCAAGAGTTTACATTCTCCCCTCTTTTAAAGAATTTTATCCTCACAATTCACATTTTCTTACAAGGATTTAAGAATAACTCTTGATACTTTCCCTTCATCTTTGATTCTTTTTCCCAAGTTTATTTTTCAACCCAAAAACTCTTCCACAATATCTTTACCATATGAATCCTTTTACTTCTCAACTCTTTTTCACTTTGGTCCAGAATTTTTATTAGCTTCACCTCCAGGGTCAAATCTTCTTTAACCTCTAATGAAACTTGTGGTAGCACTCAATAAGGGTCCACATTAGCCTTTCACAATAAGGAAACATGAAATACATCATGTGCCTTTACCAATTATAGGGGCGAGGTCCAATTTGTATGCTACCGGTCCAATTCTTTTCACTACTTCGAAGGGTGCCAAATATATTTTCATACCAAACCGCAACATGTGCTTTCAAGAAGTAACTTTCAGATACACTATATCTCTAACATCAAATTTAAGAGGTCTCCTCCTAACATTTGTAAAACTCTTATGCCTATCCCGAGTAGCCTTCATTCTATCTCTTATGATTTTCACCTTCGCTGAAGTAATCTGTACTAATTATGGTCTCATCAACTTCCTATCACCAACTTCCTCCCAACAAACAGGGGTTCTATATTTTTTGCAATATAATGCCTCATAAGGTGTCATCTCTATCATAGACTGATAATTATTGTTGTAGGTGAATTCTACAACTGACAGGTGTTCCTCCCAATTTTCCCCAACTCCAATATACAAGCCCTCAATAAATCCTTTAAAGTTTAGATTGCTCTCTTTGATTGCCCATCTGACTAAGGATGAAATAAGGTGCTCAAAATTACTTTTGTCTCTAGGGCACAGTAGATATTTGGCCATAATCGTGAAGTGAATCTAGGGTCTTGATCAGAAACAATCAATATTGGTACCCCATGAAATCTCACCACCTCATTCACTACAATCCACTCCAAATACGTTTTTAAAAAATATTTGATGACAAACATGTCATCTACCTAGGTAGGCAACTTGTTATCATCTCAACCATATCAGGCCATCTAAGGTGACCAAGAAATTGAGTTTCGAGATATTTTGACCTAAAAACCCTAATATTTTACCATCATTTTAAAAAAAAACACAATATTATCCTTAATTGCCCCATTTGTAAAGTCAAAACACCTAAAATTGGTGTAAAATCTCAAAATCAAATCAAATATAAAAAAACCTTATTGAGCCTTAAACTTTTTTTTTTCTATAAAGATTAAAGTTTCAAATCACTTCCATGTAACTCTCTTCTCAAAGAAGAGTCCATTGACATTGGATTTTTTTAGTAGTTGAAATATAGTTGGTCGAAAACTTCTTTCACCTCTTTCTTTTATGATAACCTCTCTCTTATCTCTATGAATATATGGATTGAAAAGTAATGAAAAAAATTCAAAATTGAAGTGTAAAAAATAAAAATATAGGAACCAACTCTTTAAAATAGAAACTTTAGGGACTAAAATATTTAAAATCATTGTTCCCTAATTGTAATGTCCATAAAGCTCCATAGTGTAGGAGAATAATGAGTTTCACTGCACAAAACTTTCAATTTTTTTAGTATTTAATTATAATACATAAACTAGTAAGGATGTTTTTACGAAATCATATACTTCAAACAAAGTTTTTGCTTTTATATAAGGTGATTAAGGTTTGTATGGTGTAAATGAAAAAGTGAAGTCAAATAACTGTTGGTTTCCCGAAATACATATACGTAGCAAAGACAATAAATTTAAAAAACAATTAGGAGTCCTAAGATCCTCTTAAACAAATCTTGGGTTATTTATGATTTATACGAAGATTTCCTGAAGATTAGATGTTTTTTTTTTTTTGAATAATTGCTTCAAAGTTAAGTTGTTACAAATCACAAGTCATCTAAGTTTCTGACTTCTAATGGTAATTCACATGAACCACTGGTGAAAAATCTTCTAAACCCTTTTAGAAGAAAGAGATTGTTATGTTTTTGAGTGTCAGCTCTTTTCTTTTGTAACTTTTAGGTGTTCTGTAACTTATATAGTTTTTGTACTATTTACTACACAGAAAATAAAAGGCTTACATTCTATTTTTAAGGAAACCTAAAAACCCTATAAATAACAAAATATTAATCTACCCCCCGAATAATATCACATGTATTATTTCAGGAAAATCTTAGAAATTTATTCAATCAAGTTCCTACTCGATTTTTTTAGGTTTAGAACTGTAATTCCATGTATAAATTACACTCTAGTCATCAATTTCTAAAACTTATTTACAATCAAGTCACACTTGATTAATCATTCCATTTTAATTTCTAACCAATAGTTCTTATGTGTACAACTCATTAGGTTCCCTAATAAGTTGACTCAAATATAAATCACAATCCTAAATAAAATAGGATTAAATAAATTAAGTTATTATTTATTCAAAAATTGATTGGTTTATATTTGAAAATCAGGTACAATGTCTAGCAATCTGTCATAATCCCCTAAATATTAGAAAAATCATAAGTGGTTTGATTTAACCTTTTATTGACTAGTTTCTCAATGTAATTATTATCTCTTCTTCAATAATGTTCTGATGCAATATAAATGTTATAATTATAAAAACTTTATAATTTCTTTTGCAAAGTATTTTTGTCTTAAAAACTCTATTTTTACTCTAGATTTATTAATCAAATATTTGATGAATAATAAAAATAAATAAATCTTTATTAATAAATTAAATATATTTATAAAAAAAATGAATATCATTTATATCCGACCGACCGATTAGTTATAAAAGCATATAAACTAACAACAATAACATAGGCAGTGGTCCAAATATTAGCTTCATTATAAATTACTAGAATATCAAAACACCACCTATTTATTATTGTATCCACGAGAGATTGAGATAGAGATCACTGAGATTCTTACTGTCTGTTGTCAAGGGAATATTGATATAGATATAGATGCCCGCACGCACGTATGGGAGGAGGAAATGATGAAAGAATCACAGTGTGTATATTTGAAAAAAAATAAAAAATAAAAAGAAAAATCTAAAGGAATGTTAATTCGAAAGCATTTAAAGTATCGCTATCCTCTCTCTCAAGCTCGCATTCTCTCTTCATCTTTATGTCCCTTTCTATGCTTAAACAGTTAATAATGTCTTGAAAGCGACACCGCGTGCCAAACCGTAGAAATATCTTGTATCGAAGCAAAGCATAAATGCGGCCTCTGTCAATAGTACAGAAGGGAAAGGAGGTTCGTGCAGGACTGCAGAGAGAGTTGAACTGCAACCCCTCGTGATGTCTACTGATTCTCACAGCGCACTCGGAGAACATGTATGTGTGTATGTAACTAATTGGATTGAAATTCGTTGTCTGATGAGTTCTATGTTAAGTATTCAAATGATATTATCTCTACAAAAGTCTGATGAGATAATAGCTTTATTTATATATATATCAGAGAAAAAAGTATAAGTGAAACACTAGCTTCTGAGTAGAAGTATTGTTCATTCAAACAATTGTTTTTATCCTTGAGATTTTTAATGTTTTGGCTCCTTATTTTTATTTTCTCATTTAGTCCATTAACATTGCTTCGATTTGCAATTGAACTTGATGATTTGTTTTTCATGCCAGCGTAAGGAGATCTTGAAGTGTCAAGAAAATGTTACGTTGCTCGGTTAGTGTTTGATTTAGCGAAATAAAATCAAGTTTCATTTAAAATAATTAGAGTTTTATAGACTGAATTTGAAGCCTAAATAAATGTTTGGTCCTTTTTTTGCCAACATTAGGGATTGATTTGCATGGTTATGAAGGAAGTTCATGTTCCTTTTTTAATTTTGGTCCCTTGACTTTTTTTTCTTTTCAATTTGATCCCACTACATTGACTTTATTTGGAATTTTACTTGGTAGTTCGTTTTGGTTGCCTTGATACGAAGATCTTGCAATATCGATAAAGATTTGTGGTATTTGCTAATGCTTGGTTTTGCAAAATAAAATAAAATTTGACTAATTTAGAATAATTAAATGTTAAGAGATTAAAACTAAAACTAAAACAAATATGTGGACGGGATAAACGGGCAATGAAAGTTAATTGGCACGTGTGAAGCACTCACCAACTAGTAGGGGAAGCCCACCATATTCCAGTAACACGTGTGGCTTCCTTTAGCAGCCAAACGTCGCCTTCCACAATGAAGTTGGAAGTAGTGCGCCAAGCTTTTCGTGATGGCCCGACACATGGTTACAGAGGTGTGATGGTGAGGCTCTAACAACTTCTTTTTTTCTTCTCCTTATTTTTCCTCTCTTCTCATCGAGATTCATATTGGCCTGCCAAAAACATATAACAATATATCTAGTCCAAGAGACAACTCTATGCAAGATTAAAGAGCATACATTGTTCCAATTCAGAGTGTTATTGTTGAACACATAGTTGTTTCTCGTTGTAAACCCCTAAAACATGAATGCATGAGATTAAGTAAATAGAGAAGAACCCATCTAGTAAAACATAAAAAGACTTTAATATAAAGTATTGAAACACACATAAGTGGGTAAGGAGAAATTAGGGCATAGTATGGGAAGGACAAAAGGATGAGGGGACTAAATTGACAAGGTATGAACAAGTGAGGGACAATAACAAAAAAAAGAGAGAGAAAACCCGTCAACCCTAGGAAGAGAAAGGGGCTAACAGCGAAAGGGAAGACGGGGAAGGAATAAGCCATTTTTCTCTCTTCAAACACCTCCTATAAAAAAGAACAAGTAGAGGGAACATATACCATCAAGTCCATGAGAGAAAATAAAAAGTTGAGTGAAGATTAAACACCCAAAAACCATACAAACTTAGAAAGAAAAGGAGAGGGGGGCCGGCGAAGGCAGAAGAGAGTGAAGAGAGACCAAAAGATTTGAGGGAGAAAGAGTTTGAAGAGGTAGAAAACACAGCTAGGAACAAACCTAACATCCTCTTAGAAAAACTTCTAGTACTTTGGGTAAGTTTTATACAAAAACATTAGCTCTTAGATTAGGGTTCTTGAGGAAATTTTTTGGGAAGATGAAAGGAAAGGATAGAGCATGAAAGAGAGATGAAAAAGGCTTGATAATGTGTTAGAAAAATTAAAGAACAAAACGACTAAGAAAAGGCTATAGAGCCTTCGGCATACCTGAAATTAGTGATGGGGAAGAACCCTTTTTATGCTAAATCATGCGTGAATGTTAAAGTCTCTTTCGCAATGAGCGAAAGCCAATATTGGGATTATTTCCAAAGTCTCAGAAACCAATGAAGTTGAATTTCTTTCATAATGAGCAAAAGCTAATGTTATGATTGTTTCCAAAGTCTCAGAAACCAATGAAGTTGGTTTATTTTACTTATAGTAATCTATCAGCCTATTCATATGAAGATAACGAGTACTGGTTTCATGCATAAATATTTATAACTAGATTTAGATAAAAATCTTTAATCATAATTTGGTTTCCCACTATTTTCCTGCAAATTAATAACCCTCACTATTAATTAGGAAAATCTCGTTTAGATCTCTTAATGAGCTAAAATCCCGTTTAATTTATATGACCTTACGTAACTCAACAAATCAAAATAAATTAAATTAGGTTGATAACATAACTTATCAATCACATCTTTATGTGACTTCTAGATCAATTAGACGACAACTTTTTATTTAAACATATCATATATGTTTTGCCTAACTATTGCCTTTAATCTTATATGATCATGAGTAACTCATACAAATCATGTAAGTTAGTTAAGTAGGACTCAATTTTATAGCATCAAACATATTCGATTAACGGTAAGCTTAAGTAACTCAACAAATTATCCGTGAATAGAACTCTGGTTTTATGCATATAAAATCAGAAGGCAACAAATCATGTTCTTAATATGTACTTAATATATTAATAAGGGATTTATTATTTTAATTAAGTCTCACTTCATAGCATTAATGATATATCATACATAACAATTATGTATAAACATTCACCCTTAATACGTCATTCTAATTAGATGATTATGGACATATTTAAACTAATTCCTTCAAGCCATTGAAGGGAATTATGTGGTCAAAACCTAGGTAGTTGTTGCAAATCTTCATAAGTCTTTTGCAAGCACAATGGTTATAGCCTTTTCATCGTTATTTCTTTGTCTTAGATTACAAAATAAATTTTTCTATTTGAATTCCTACATTTTTAAATCACATAACATTTACATAATTGTATAAGAAACCTTGAGTTACAGTCGAGGTGAATTAGATGAAAAAAGAATTTTACAACACAAAAAAAATAGAGAAAAGGCAAAACACGCAAACCCTATATACTATTACAATCATTCAACCATAAAAACATAATGGCATTAGTCTTTAATGTTTATAATCATCCATCATGCATAATAACATATTAATATGCATAATAAAATTATTTCATGTTAATTATAATTATTGGCTTTATGTGCAATTTTTAAAATAATATTTCTAACATTTAAAAATATTAAATCAAATGCAATTTGATAATTTTCCAAACATAATAAATTCAATCTAATAAAATAAAATTTTCAAACTTTAATAGGAAAATTAATCGTATTAAAATTCTTATTAACATTTGATCAAATAAATAAAATTTTATTTCTTAAAAACTCTCTTTATTTAAGAAAAAATATTAAAAAAATAAATTTTAATTAAACAATTTAATTAAATCCTAATCATACAAGGATATAAAATTCAAAATTTTTGAATTAAACATTTTAATTCAATTCTAATCTTATTAGGAAAATTAATTTAATTTAAAGTTTTAATTTTAAAATACAAAATCAACATTTTATATTTAGAGGGGTAGAAGCATAATTATATCGCATATCACATATCCCATATTGTAAAAAAGGAATAAATGACAGGGGAAAATTAGTAAAGTACACTTTAAAACCCTATTATAATTAATTATAAATGTTAGGGATATAATGGTAATTATACCCCTAAAAACAGACCAAGGGTAGAATCATAATTTTGCCTCTCTCCCTTCTTCTCTACTACTGGCAGTGGGCTCTCTACCCACTACCAACAACTAGTGTAGTGGAAGCCATCACTGCCACTGCCACCTAACAAAGACGAGGGATAACCCCTCGCGTTAAGCGTAGCCCAGCATGCTTTGCGAAGGCTAATGATGCCAGCAGAGCTAAGCACTGCTGGTGTGCCTCAACAGTAGTTGGGGAGGTGCTACTGCAAGCAATGCCAATTATAGCCACCCTATTGTTTTTAGGATTTTGCCAGATTCATCCAGAATACTAGATTTTACCATAGCTGAATAATCTAGTCAGATTTGGCTAGAATAGTAGATATTCAATTTTTTTATATAGAAAAAATATAAGAGAGAAAAAATAATTTTGGAAAAATAATTTTTTCACATAAAATTAATTTGAAATTAATGCCAATAAAAATTAAAATATGCAATTAACAACCCTAATTATCTAAAGATGTCTCTAATACAACTGTTAGGTTTCCCCAAACATATAGACGTAGCAAAAATGGTAAATTTAAATATTTTTAAGAGTCTAAAAGATCAAGCTAGATAGAACTAAAGTTGTTTTAGGGTTTTATGTGAACATTACCTGAAGATTATATGTTGTTTATGACTTTGAATATTTGCTTCAAAGGCTGGGTTGTTGCAAACCACAAGATGTATAGTTTTTTGCCTTTAATAGTAATCCACACAAACCACCAGTGAGAAATCTCCTTAACTCTTTTAGGAGAAATGGATTGCTATACCTTAGAGTGTTAGCTCTTTTCTTTTATGTTTTAAGTGTTTACAAACTGTTCTATACTGTACTCACCCTTGCATCATCATTACTCATAGAAAATAAAAAGGCATAACATTCTATTTATAGGAAAACCTAAAAACCCTATAAATGATAAAATATAATTTTTTTTCCTTAAATAATATCATATGTATTATTTTAGGCTAGTTTTATAAATTTATCCAATCAAGTCCTTACTTGATTATTTCTAGTTTTAGAATTGTAATCCTCTGTATTAATTACATTCTAGTCCTTAATTTCTAAAATTTATTTACAATCAAGTCATACTTGATTAATTATCTAATTTTAATTTTTAACCAATGGTTCTTATATGTATGACCCATTAGGTTCTCTAATAAGTTAACCCAAATATAAATCACAATCCTAAATAAAATAGGATTAAACAAATTAATTTATATCAATTCAACAATTGATTGATTTATATTTAAAAATCAAGTACAATGTCTAGCAACCTTTCATGATCCCCCAAATATTAAAAAAATCATAAGTGGTTTGATTTAATATTTTCATGACCAGCTTCTTAGTGTAATTATTATCCCTTCATCAATAATGTTCTGATTTATACATTATAGCATGTAGTGTGTCTACTCTATTAAATTACGTTTGTTCTCAACATCATAGTCATTGATTCAAATAAGATTTGAAATTCTTTTCATTTCTCATTCCACCTTATACAGGGATTTACAATTAATGATATTTAAGAACAGATGAAACATTTTTTCTAATTCACCAAGGATGATGAATCCTCTTTTGATTACTTAAATACTTTAATATAGTTCATGTTATACCCAATACCTACCCATTTGTTATCCTTGATTAGGATAACGTGTATCAGGATCAAAATATAACACTTCCTATATAAAATAACTTAGTGATATTAAGTCTAAGGATCACTTACACAACCATCATGTGAGCCTTTCCATAGACACATGTGACCTCTATATATGAAATTCTCATGCGGGTCAGTTCAATGTACATGTCATCTCATAAGAACTTATATATTAGTTCTAGGTATCCCTCGTACCTTAGTTTATGAGAACAACTGTTTCCTTTCATAAAGAAAAGAACATAATATATATTACTCTCAATAGCTCTAATTAATGTCCAGTTTTAATAGAGCATTTGATCAAGAACATTTAGGAACAATACTTTGATGCAATAGGAATCTCATAATTATAACAACTTTATAATTTTCTTTGCAAATCATTTTTATCCCTAGAACTTTATCTTTCATCTATATTCATTAATCAAATAATATATTCATTAATTAAATATTTGATGAATATTAAAGATAAATTATCTTTTATTAATAAATTATATATATATATATATATATATATATATATATACATGAACAAAGTCAATGTCACGTGTAACTAAATGATTAACTATATGGCATATACATTAATACTAACAAACTTGTAGCGACCACAAATTCACATCTTTCTTAATTATAAGTAAACAAGAATGAACTAGTCTAAAACATGGTTTAAAGGCTGCATGACAAAAAAAGAACAACAGAACTTTGGCGAATGATAAGAACTTTAAAGAAACATTTAAAGCAAGAACAAAAACTAATTAATCACATATATCAATAAAATAGAAAAAGTAAGGGAAAAAAATAAAGAAAAAAGGGATGGAACTAGCAAAGCTCAATCCAAAACGCTCAAAAGCATGTAGTTGAAAGTAGCATAATAAAACCTCAACAACAAATAACAATTAAATTCAAAAAAAAAAAAGGAGAAGAAGAACTCAACATGGTAAGCAACAATTGTCATATAAGCAACATGACACCATAATAGCTAAAAAAGAAGCGAAAACTATTTTTTAAAAAAAGAAAAAAACAAAAACAAGGCTAATTAAGGAACAAAACAATTAAGCGAAACACAATGTCTCAATGATAAGCAAGGATTCATGAATCAATGTAAAAAGAAAGAGAAACCCATTGCCTTGTTCAACCCCAACAACGCAAGAAAAAAGAAGCTATAGGATAATGCACATTTAATGAGTTAATAGTGTTAATTTAATTTATGTGAAAAATAAAAAATAACCCCCTAAAACCCATAATATGAACAAATTAAGGATAAAAATATAATAGCACAGAACCATAAATGGCATCATAACAAAAAAAGGGTAAATAAAACAAAACCTACCTAAAAACCCCAAAGCATGCCTAAAAAAATGTCAAGGTCGACCATTCAAGGTTGACCAATCATTGTTGCACAAACAATATCATCCATTATGCAATTAAGAGAAAAGCAATGGTCACAACACAACAAAAATGCATGCTCATTTAGTTTTTGTGTTAATTATTAATTATTAATGTTGTCATAAACAAAAGAATCTATTAAAAAATGAGGATAACTGAGAAAAAAATCCTAATAAAGATACTAAATAAATCAAAATTTGACAATACAAACATTTTAATAGAAAATAAATGAGTATAAACACTTGGATAAAAAATAAACAAAAACTATACATTATGTAATTAATTCTCTCAACTAAAATAGAAAAAAAAAATTGGTATACAAATAATTTTGCAAATAACTCATCCACGAAGCCTAATAAAAGAAGATATTAACCATCTAGTAGGTGACCTAGTGTTAAGAGCTTGAGACCAAGGAGTTTGCTCTCCATGTGGTCTCAAGTTCGAGCCTTGTGGTTGCTAATATGATGGCTACTGGAGGCTTACATGGTTGTTAACTTCAGGGCCCGTGTGATTAGTCGAGGTGCGCGCAAATTAGTCCAAACACCCATGTTAATAATAATAAAAAAAGATGTCCAATTTCAACATCAATTGTCCACGTAAAAGAGATGTTAACCAATGTCAAACCAATTTTTTTATAAATATACTTAAATAGAAAAAATAAAATATTTTTAAAATTAAAAGGATTATCTTGAATAAAATATTAACACGCGTAAAACAATTATTACAACAACAATTCAAAAGTCTTTAGTGGAATAAATTATAAATTATTTCTTTAGTTTTACAAAATGAATTAAAAGAATTTAATTCATTTAATTTCAAAAAATTCATTAATTAGTACTTTGATTAGTGTTAAGTCGGTCTAATTACTTTGTTCTATAAAATATCTTCTTTTTTGTCAATTTTTTCGTATTATTTTTTTTCTTTTTTATTTTCTAAAATAAATAGATGAAAAGAGCTAACTAATAATATTTTAAGAAAATAAAGGGACTATTTCATTATTTTATAAAATTAGAGAGACTAATTTATAATTTACTCGGAGTAATTAACTTTTATTCCTGTCTTGAAAAAAAAATAATCACTCACAGGTTTTTGTTTATGATCTCAAGCTCCCAACAACACTATTAAACACTTCACAAATCTCTTGCGATTCCTTAGCTTCCTTTGTGATCTTCTCTTCGCTCTTTAGTTACAGATCTCTTTCTCTGTTTCTCCAAACCCCAAATCAGAATCCAATCCAATCAGGTACCTTTGATCTTTTATTGTCTTTGTACTGTAATTTCTTGTTGATCCATCTATTTATGCATGTTTAATCTTATTTATCTTCTTTGAGTACTTTTCTCTATTTTATTTTTCACTTTCTTGAATTCCCCCTCTTTTTTTGCTCCTTTCAATCGCTGTCTGCATCTCTCTTTTTTGTCCTTTTCTTTTCGGGGTTTGAAGTTAAATTGGGCTTTGTGCTTCGGATTTTCAATTCTGGATCTTGCCATGCTATTTGACTAGTATTGGAGTGGACTTTGTCGCTGATGCTTTGACATTCTTGTCATTGCTACTGCTACTTTTGCATTCGCTCTGACTGCTGTATTTGCTATTATTGTTTCTCTTTTATTCCCATCAAAGACCACCCCTTTTCACAAGCTGTTGAATCGGAATTTGGCCATCAATAAGCTTTACCATGCCAAGGACGAGCTTTTAGCATGCCTGTCTGTTGAGCATTTGGTCTTGTGTGGTTGGATCAGCTCGCTGAGTATTTCTATTTTAGTTAGTCAATGCTTTGCTTATTCATGGGTTTGAATCCTGTGTGGACATATTTGTTGATGGTTTTCTCTGCTTGTTTAGATAGTGCCCCATTTGTTTATTTTCTTACATTTTTTCCCTTTCCAGGGTTATGCTTAACTATATTGGTTCCTTTATTTTTTTGGATAAAATTCATTGTCTTATTAGCTTATCCAATTGGTTTCATTTTTATGCTTCCTCCATTGAATTGGCTTATTGAATTTCATGTGCAGATGGCAACGCAGGAAACAGCTCCTGCTTCTGGTCCCAGTGCTGAAGTTGTTGGCAATGCCTTCGTGGAGCAATACTATCACATTCTGCACGAATCACCGGAATTGGTACATAGATTTTATCAAGATTCAAGCTCGCTAAGCCGACCAAATACCGATGGTTTTATGACAACAGTTACTACCATGCAAGTATGTTTATATGCAGACTTTCAGTGCAAATGCACTGCGCGTGTTAATATGATGAAATATGGTGACTTTTCTCTTGCAGCAAATGTGGATTGTACTATTTTTGTTAATCTGTTCACCAAGTAAAGCATATTGCTTGCTTTCTCTAGTTAATAAATGTGAGGCTAACAAGCTCATTCAATTACTGTGATTTAGGACATACTCTGTGATAATTGCTGATGAGTGCATTAGATGAGACATTTTTTTTTTAATAATTTAAAAATGGGAATAAAAAAGTTTGCTGAATGATCTATTTTCATTACCCTTTTTATGTAAATGAATTGTTCTGTGCACCATTGTCTAATCTGCTTATATTGCTTTGGGAATCTCTTTGATCAAGTTTAGATAGCTCAGAATTACTGCAATATAACTTAAGGTAGAAAAGCTTGTCATCCCACTATTAAGTATGGGTATTTTTCTTAATGGTAATTGATGCACTTTCAGAATCAGCACAATCACTTCAACTCCAAAGGTTTGCCAATTCACATTTTCTGACTTGCATTTAGTCCTCGATATAGCTCACACAGAATAAAATTTTCATGAAAATTTTCTTCAGACTGGTATTCA
This sequence comes from Populus x sibirica, assembly GCA_019202695.1. Lineage (NCBI taxonomy): Eukaryota > Viridiplantae > Streptophyta > Magnoliopsida > Malpighiales > Salicaceae > Populus > Populus x sibirica. Next base: position 285,994 of record JAGMVL010000416.1, on the reverse strand, counting down.
TTATGGGATTTACCTCTCGTATTTGTTCAGGAAACTTGGATATTCTGTACTGATAACTGGCTTGAATGAGAGTCTTAAATTCTTATTATAGTCTGGCATAGGTTGATGGGCGGTTTTTATTGTTCTTTGTCTTGGAGCAGGCAATCAATGACAAGATCCTTTCATTGAATTATGAAGATTACACAGCTGAGATAAAAACGGCAGATGCTCAAGAGTCGCATGAGAAAGGAGTGATTGTTCTTGTAACTGGGTGCTTAACTGGAAAGGATGACGTGAAAAAGAAATTCACACAAACATTCTTTCTTGCTCCTCAAGAAAAAGGGTACTTTGTATTGAATGATGTATTTAGGTTTGTTGGAGAGAACGAACCAATGCCAAACACTTCTGCTTTGGCTAATGGCATCGTTGAAAGTGCTCCACCTGCCTTGACAGCAGAATCAGGTTGGGATGACGTGGTAGAACCAGGTTGGCATAATATTCTGGCTCTCACTTCTTTTCTTTTTTTCTCCCCTTTTTTATATTTATCATTATCCTCGGTTTCATTGAAAATGCTCCACCTGCCTTGACAGCAAAATCAGGTTGGGATGACGTGGTAGAACCAGGTTGGCATAATATTCTGGCTCTCACTTCTTTTCTTTTTTTCTCCCCTTTTTTATATTTGTCATTATCCTCGGTTTCATTGAAAATGCTCCACCTGCCTTGACAGCAAAATCAGGTTGGGATGATGTGGTAGAACCAGGTTGGCATAATATTCTGGCTCTCACTTCTTTTCTTTTTTTCTCCCCTTTTTTATATTTTTCATTATCCTTGGTATATTCATTGGGAATGCAAATACTGAACTTGCAATTAAAAATCTCTCCAGATCCCACTCAGGCTACTGATCATCTTACGGTGGATCCTGCTACTTCCTTTGAAGAGGAAGATCTAAATAATGGTTCTGAAGTTTGTGATCATTCTGATAAGGAGGATGGTTCAGTGATTGACATAGAGGTGGTTGAACCTGTAACTGATTCAACTCAGAATGAAATTCTTGCAACTCTTAATGCAGCTCCTGCTTCCTTGGAGGATGCTCCAAAGATATCATATGCTTCAATTGTGAGTTGATGCTCGTAATTATCTTATTGTACATTTTAGTACTATTTTAACCCCTTCTGACAATTTTTTAACCTTAATCTTGTATAGTTAAAAGTGATGAAAGGTAACACACCTCATCCAGTCCATTTTTCTATGACTAAATTGAGAGCTGCACCAATAAGCATTGAACAACAGTCAGCTAACTCTGCAAAGTCAGCTGCACCAGAGGCTTTGGCTTCAGCTGGTAGCAGTGCTGGTGAAACTAGCGATGTTCATGAAGAAGGTATCATTTGCCTTTTGAATTGATAGATTGTCATACCTTGATATTTTTTCTCGAGTTTGGTATGTACATATTCTCTAATTATCAATCCACATGTATTATTCTAAAATAAAGATGCTTGTGGTGTGAGTGGAGTGATTGAATCTCTTTTGCCAAGTGGATATACCCTGATGGCAATATCCCTCACTTTAGAAGGGAGGCACCTTTATTGATGGGGTAGGTGAGGAGCCTGCCTCATAATGTTATCTATATTGGATGCAGCAGGATCAATATTTTTTATATCTGACTTTCGTGTGGTAGTCTGGTGGATGTTCTGTTGGTTTTTGTTCTATTTTCCTGATCACATATTGTTTACTTTGCTTTTGTTGCAGCTGAAGGTCACTCTATATTTGTTAAAAATTTACCTTTTGACGCAACAGTTGAACAGCTTGAAGAGGCATTTAAACATTTTGGGCCAATCAAGCGTGGTGGCATTCAAGTCAGGAGTAGTAAGGTCTGGTTTGCATGACATTTTTGCATTCCATCCCAACCAAACAATTATTTCTGTAATGCTTATGGTTATCCCTGATGATCTGCAGCAAGGATTCTGTTTTGGCTTTGTTGAATTTGAAACTATGAGTTCCATGCAGGGTGCTCTTGAGGTAATGTACAATACCTTCCTGTTTCATTGTTTTGTAAGTTTTCTCTTGTATTGATTTAACATATGGATTATGAAGTACAAAAAAAAAATGATGATCCTATGGCAATTTAAGCTCATCCAGCAACATACCTGAATTGGTTCCTGTTTCTTTCTTCAATTCTTAATCTCTGTTCCTGTACATTTGGAGAAAGGTTATATGTATTTTGTACTGATTGATGGCGCTTAGGTTTTTCCACTAATTGGATCAAGAGATCAGAGTTTTTTTATGAAGGTGTGGATCCTTGGGCCATTGTGCTTGTAGGTTCTCAGCCGAGGTGCCTTCACTTAGATGCACATGAGGTGCCTTTTATGTGACCAACATTGCATGTATATGAAAGAAAAACGAAGCTAAAGGTCACTCAAGTTTTTCTGATCTTGAGCAGAACTCTCTCTCTCTCTACACACACACACACACTTGCATGCTTGCACACAGCCACAAGCAGATGTTCTCAGTCTTAATAATATTTTAACTTTTCTCTTATCTTTTAAAAGGTGATATTGATTTGAGCCACGAGTGTCAATGGCATATTTAGTGCTTTCACTCCTTTTTCCAACTGTGCAAGCTTATGCCAAGTATCTTGTCTCTTATACTAATTTAACAATTGCTAAAACAAATTCCAGGCTTCACCTATCAATATCGGGGATCATCAAGCTATTGTTGAGGAAAAGAGAACAAACACCCGAGGTAAGCTATATATGTCCTTGAATTGGTGCTGTGATTTGAATCCCAACCACTGGGGATGGCAATGGGTATCTATGGGTTGGGTTTGAAACTATACGTACCTGAACCTGAACCCTAACCCAAAATTACTATCCATGCCCAACTCGAAATCCAATGGATATGCATTTTTGATATCCAAACCCGAAACCGACCGGGTTTTGGCTATCCATACCCTAGAAAATAACGATTTTTTGCATCTCTTTCTTTCATGGTTGCTGGGCATGATTAGCTAAGTCAAAAAAAATGAGATCAAATCTTTTTGCCTAGCTGCTGAGAAATTGAAAAGACATGAAAACCTGTATCTTCAACCTTATTTTCCAGCAACAATTAAACTTATCTAAACTTGAAATATTCCTTGTGAGATTGCTAAGCAAAGGAGATGATGATGACTTGTCTTTTTCTTGCAACAAATCAAAGGAATGTCAAACCAAAAGAGATCGAAGGCTTGGTCCCTTTCACAAAACAAATTTTGAGATAAACAGTATAACACATAGAAATCAGTTGAAAAACAAACAACTCCATAGAGGGCCACAACTAGGCTGCCACTGCTGCTAGATCTGCTGCCGCCGCCACAGGATAGAGAAGAGAGTGAGAGGAAGTGAAGTGATGGCTGGAAGCTGAAAGGAGAAGTGAAAAACCTAAATTTTCCATTAATATATACATAGCTGGGTATAAGTGTAATTTCATCAAACCTTAAGGTTCTTAGTGTATTTCGGGTTGGGTCTGGGTAGGTAGAGCAATATCTGAACCCGACCCGAAACCTGAATTTTGCCTTCAGGCTTTACCCAACCCGAAACCTGATTGGGTAAAAAAAAACTCCTATCTATTAAGACCGGGTAGAGTGGGTATCTATCGGGTTCGGGTAAAATTATCATCCTTAGCAACCATCACAGATAGGATTGCATTTAAAGAGGGCTAAAACCTACATCCAGGCCTAGATGGAAACTAGCTAGGGTTAAAATGGTCCAAAAGACTAGAAGTTTATGGTTCAGTCCTATTAAAGACAAGTTTTAGATGGTTGGTTTCAAGACCAGGATGTAGAATATTGTGTTTTGGGGATTTAGAAATTGAAAATAGATGTAGAATATGATAAATTAATGTAAAAACAAAATAGAAAACTACTAGCCTAACACTAGTAAAATCAAGGAATCATTCCTTAATGAAAGAATCCCACTCAAAATGTTAAGCACTCTATTCGTAATAAATTCTCTCACATTGAAATTGAAAGACTACTACAAACATATTAAATAAACGGTGCTTGGACTTTATTCCTGCTCTAATGGAACTTGGACTTTATACCGAGAAATATATAAGAATTCCTAAACAAGAAACCTAAACAAGTCAATTGTTTAAAGACTAATAAAAAAATGTATGTCCTGCTGAAACTTCCAGCAATCTATAAAATACAGAATAGCCTGGCTACTAAATGGAAGGCAGCCTTTGCGGAGACTGAAACAACCTGGAAAACCTTTAACGAACTTCCAAAAGAATCCTCGTCCCACAGAATTAACTCTTGGGGCTTGAATATATTCTTTGTTTGTTCCTTGCTTAAATATTTGCCTAAAGTCAAAGCTAAATCCTTAGGTTGCATCATAGTTTTTCTAGAGACAGACCATCTAACAATACTGCAGACACTTTTTTACCTCAAAACAAAGCCCATTGTGGGCTATATGATTCCAGAAGAGGGTGTGCAAAGGCTACAGACGCTTCTTTATAAAGCCTTTGCATGGCACGTGCCACCTTCATGAGAGGCGCAAAACAATTACAACCTGTTTGGAATCAAATCACATATGAAATTGAATTCAATTCAACATGAGATTTGAATTCAATTGATAACCTATTATAATTCTTATGCTTAGAATAAAATACTATGGAATTGAATAGAATTAACAGTCTTAACTATTTTATTCTTAATTCAGAATTGCATGGTACAACTTCTTAGTGAATAATTTGACATTGTGACAAGTATTACAAGTAATGTCCTCTTCAAGTTTTTATATTTCATTGGAAAATGACTGCCTTCTACTATAATAATTTGGATTAACAAGCATGAAAATTCAAAATGTTAGTTAAGATGCAAATGAATGTAAAGAAGCCATTACTTTGGTATGTTCTGGGAATAAAAGCCATGCCACTGTGAAGTAGTAGACCATGGAAATGGATATTATAATAGAGGCCATTATATGATCATTAATGGACATTTAATCTTAGGGAAGATGTAAAAACCAGTATTGCTTAATTTAGTGGGTTTTAAGAAGGGCAATGACCGACCGTATTATTACCACTAAAAAACTTGTAATTGTAAGAGGAGGAAATATTCATTGATTGTCATTGATTTGTTCATGTGCTCTCTTACAAAGGAGAGAGAAATATATAGACCCCATCTTGTGAACTGTAGTGCTAAATTGAGGTGTCATTTGAAGAACGTTTTGATGTGCTGATATTAAAAATGATTTTTTTAAAATAAAAAAAATTATTTTGATGTATTTTTTAGTGAAAAGCACCTTGAAAAACAACCATTACCATACTTTCAAAAACTCTCTAAGTTCACTGTGCCAAGCCCACGTCACTAAGTGACTGTAGTCACTGGAAATTCATATTATTTAGATGAACAATTTAAAGTGAAGAGAAGTTTTTTTGCAAATCGAAGGATCTCCCCTTTGATTTACTTTTGTGTATTTTTTATGATTTGAATTTCATTTGGAATTCAAATCAACACCCTCAAAAGAGTTCTAAATACTTGAATTGATTTAACCCTTGGAATTGAATTCAATTCCAAGGGTTCCAAACAGCCTGATAAGATCTGCTTCCTTGTGTTTCCATTAAGGCCAATTCCTGGCTACCTAATGATTTAAGGTTGGTGATAAAATGGCAGAAACGATACAATCTAAAAAAATGAAGGAGGGGTTGAAGCGGCTGCAGCAATTCCTTGGCATCACTGGCTCTTAGATCCAGTGAAGACCTCTACCCCATACTTACCATCTCTCATAAACCTTTTTCAGAGTTGAATCAATCTTAAGTAAGGGCATATAAAGACAAGAAAACGTCTCCTAAGGCTTGCACCATCACCACATATCTGTAAAATCCAAACTTAGACAAAACAGGCAAGAACCATTTAACCACTAAAACCTAGATCTCCTTGAACCATCCAAATATCTACCAAGTTCAACCTCCACCAAGACCAGTCCAAACCACCCTTTTGAGTCTGGTCACCACAAGCTTCAAGCTACTGTAGGAGACCATTATTGTAACCAAATACAAAATAAAAGACAGACATCTCCAGATATGCCTTGAGAGCAGCAAGGATCTATACCACCCCTTAGCAGGTGGTGGAGGTAAAGAACCATGCCTTGAGGGAGTAGCATGAGATAATGAACTTTGATATGCTAGTAAAAGGAAGGTTATAGAACCTGGATAGGAGTCTCCCTCTCTTTAGTTTGGGAAAGGAAAAGAGAGCTGTCAGTTCAGTTGTGTATTTGCCTTCTGTTTTTTCATTTTTAACTTCTATCGACACCTGCAGGCATAAATAAAATTGTAAAATTTTGCTGGTGCTTGCAGTTGGAAGCAGTAGTGGGAGGGGGAGGTATTCTTCAGGAAGAAGTGGGTTTCGGAGTGACAGTTTTAAGAGCCGTGGGAACTTTTTTGGTGGCCGGGGACATGGCAGGAATGAATTCAAAAACCAGGGTGAGTTTTCAGGGCGGCCTAGGGGTTCAACTGGATATGCTGGAGAGGATCATCAGCAAGGTTATCAGAGTGGAAGCAGAAGGGGAGGGCGTCAAGGTGGGACAAAAAGCAGTTCATTTTCTACATGAGCACAGGGAAGGAAAGTTGACAGATGATTTTTTTGACAGTACAAATGAGGGGCATGATGACAATAGATTTTGTTTTGGTTTTATTTTTTAGTGTATTTTTATATTTGCTACTGCTCGTAAGAATATTACTGAATCTTTTGTTTTTTTTTTTTTTTTCATGCCCCCCTCTCTCGGGGGACATTTCATAAAAGCTTACATGAGATTTAAATGGTGTGGCTGCAATCATCGATTAACGTTGTGATGATTTCTTAGCTCCCTCGCTCCGTCTTTTTCTTTTATTAAAAGAAACTGTTTCTCAGCTTATGTGGAAGGGAAATTGATATCGTTAATCGTATTGAATGATTTCTACACACACTCTCACAGAGCTTGTCTCTCATTCAAGGCTGATGTTGGTTTTTAGCGGCATCAAAGCATCATAGATGGACTGCTAGCAGTAGTGATAAATGATCTGAACTGGCATATAAATTTGGCAAATGAAAATCAATTTGATTTCTGCAAGTTGGATACGAAATTTGAAGCTGCAAAGGCTGCAGATCCACCAGCTACGCAAAGCAGAACAACTGCAACTTGCAAAGCAACCTCCCAAGGGTAATCCTCGGGCACAAGATAGGCACAAGAGGGTCCTAAAAACAGCAGTCCCAGGCTAAGGCTTAACAAAGCCCCTGGGGTTCCCGGGTCTGTAGCTGCTGAGAGGACTCCCAATTCTTCTGCCTTCGAGAGTAGCCCCAGTTTCTCTATTGTTGACAAGGAGAGGCCAAACTTCTCTGCTGCTGAAAGTAAGCCTGCTTTCTCAGCTTTGGTTAGTAATTTAAGTTGCTCCACCCTTGTCAGTAGCTTAATTGGAGGTGAGGTTGCGAGTGGGCGGCTTCTAGGGCCTTGCTCGCCAAGGGGGAAGACATTTGAGCTCTGGCTTGGTATCAATTGTCACAGAGTAATAACAGAATAAGAAAATGATGGCTGCTACGAATTAGAGTTGATAGCAAGATGATGATGAAAGGTAGAGCAGAGAAGAACTGACCTTTCTAGAGCTAACAGTCTTGGCAGCTGATGGCAAAGGCTTCTGGGAGGCCATGGATTTGATTAGAAGAGGTGAAGAATTAGTATGTGATATAGCTGCTGCTGCTGCTGCTTTCATTCTGAATGGAGGTCCTCTGCTGCCACACAATGCTGTGGCCTCCATCTTCTGGATTTTGGAAAAGCTTTGAATGGAATGAATGATAGACAAAGGAGTGATGATGGATTGGGTTTTTGTCACTTGGGGTGTCCAGCTGGCAGTATATGTTTGGCTACTTATTTCATCTAAATATTATTGATTGGTTGCTATTTTTCCTCCAAAAAAATAAATGAGCCCAGCCCACTCACATCCTGGTGGGGGGGGGGGGGGAGCCCTAATTAATGATTAAAAAAATCACATGTAATGTTTCAATTACTTCTATTATTAAAAAAAAAAAAAAACCCTTTTATCAATGAAAAAAGACTTTTGCCATTTGCTTTGATTTCTAGACAAAATGGTTTTGTAGCATTAAAATGAAAAGGAAAACAAGAGAGAAATATTTCGTACATGTTTGCCCCTGCATATTAAAGCCACAAGAGGCAGTCAAGCAAGGCTTCCTCTGTAATTTTAAATGACACACCGTATCAAATAAAAACCCTAATTTCGGTGGAAAAAACCCTGTTTTCTTCTGCCTCTCTAAAATCTAAAACCCTAAACAACTCTCTCTCAATCTTACAAGTTCACCAATGGCAGATTCATCAGTTTCTATTGACCAGCTAAAAGCTATCTGGCACTCTCAAGTTCACGATGAGGAAAAATGGGCCCTCAACATGGTACTTCTCTCTCTCTCTCTCTCTCTCTCTCTAGAACACACACAAATTTACTAATTTATTCCTTGACTTGGTTCTTGCTTCCCTTTAATCAACTTTTTTTTTGTTGATTTGGAATGTGAATTGAATTGAAGCATCAAATTTTGGTATTTGAGAGATGCTACGGGAGGACTTGTGTTAGAACTCAATCTCCTTTACCTCAAGTTCTGAGGAGCTAGGAAAGATAGATTCGGTTATAACAGTCTGTGTGATACTGTCTCAATATATTTAGTTTAAGATTTGGGTCCTTAAATTGTACTATGATTCATTTATTAAGTAATCCCAGAGGTCCCAAATTTGTCTGTCTTGTTATATTTTACTTGTGAGTCGAAGTTATAATTACATAGAGGTAGAAGAACATAATGTATTAACAGAGAGACAAAAACAACTCTAATGGATGACAGCAACCCGCAGGAACAGCCAACATTAGGAGAAACAAACTCTGATGAATTTGTGCTTGACCCTGTTCTTGACGTAGTAGCTCTGTTTGTAACACTGGTTTTCAGATGAACAAGTGAAAACCATATAGGTTACTTGGTCCTGGAATCTTGTGACTCTTCCTTCCTGAGCGATTGAAGCTGATGGCCTTGTTTTGGTTTGATTAGGGTTCTGCTGTCACTAATAGAACCGAAGGGGCATTTCATATAATAGAGCCAGAACATTAGCTTTGAGCTTGAAGGTGACGAATAAGCTACACATGAATCCAAACCAGAATGCGCTTCTGTATATTGAATAAGCAATTCTTGCTCGGTCAAGCGGTTTCTCCCCGTTTCTATCGCGGTGTGGCTTGAAGCCCATCTTCCGTGGAAACGTCTTCAGTTCTTTGATTCATTCCGTAGCCAGAAATCCATCTTTAGCAAAACAATTATTTGGTTATGCTATTTTGGGATTTGCTCTAACGGAAGCAATCGCCCTCTTTGACCTAATGATGGGATTTTTTAATCTTATTCTAATTCTAAATACTAAAATTTGTTCTTTGATCACCAAGCAGTCGAGAAAGAGTTTCTTTTTCTTTCTAGGAGAAAGACTATATAAAAGTTAAGGATATAGTGTCCGAAAACCTCTCATAGCTGGAGTTACATCTAAATCAGACAGAGATTGATGGTCCAGGGTTGCGACACCTGAAATCTTATTAATAACCTCAGGGTTTAACTCAGATTTTTGTGTGGCAGAACGCCAAATAGGGTGGGTTGCCACACCTGATTTCTGTAAATGCTTCCCATGTCCAGTTGACTGGAATTTAAGACCTGAGAAAAATGCTTTCTGTATTTAGTTGAATGAAGTTTAGGCCTTAGGTTTAGTTAAAAGAAAGGGATTTGTTTTGGTTTTGATGCCAAAAGCTCGCTGTTTTTAAGGGCAAGATCTCCTTTGTGCCATTTGGAAAAGCATTGGGGAATGCCGTTGTCTTTTTGCCTAAAGTAACTAAAAGACATGTTTAAGCACAGCCTGGTTGCAGATCCTTGCTAAGAGAATCTTAACGGTATTCAAAGTGCTATTTTTATTTTTAGAATTTTTTAGCACTGCTAATGCTGAATCTTAGCCAAGGCATCGACTAAAATCAATAGTGGAAATTAGCAAATGCCTGACTTTCACGCTGTTTAGTTAGATGTTACCATTTGCTCCATCAACTGGTAAGGGTTTTACTAGTAAAGACTTTTAGCTTCACTAGCATTATTTTCTTAAAACTTATTTGTCTGCTGATGTTACATATCTTTTATTCTTCTTAAGATTTTGTTCAATTTCCATGAGCACGGCTAGTAGCTGATTTCATTTGATGTCTAGTAAGGAACTGCTTTTTTCTTGGTGCAGAAACTGCTCCGAGCTGTTGGACTGTTTGCTGGATCTATTTTTCTGATGCGGAATTATGGTGATCTTATGGCAATATGAGGATTGATGAAGGGCTGCTATACTGCAGTCTCTTATTTCTGGCAAAATTGGTACTGTGAGCTCATGAGGTTGGATGGGTCTCTTTGGATACTGTGAATGGCAGATTTTCTTGCAATACTTTCAGATTTTCCGTAGTTTAGTGTTCTTACTTTGGAATATGGACCTGTTTCTTCAATCTCCTCTGGAAAATAAACACATATGCTAGATGACTTGTCTTTGTTTGCACAACTTGCCAATCTCATTGATTCCTGGTAGTTTCTGTTGTTAATTAACTTAAATGACTTGTTTTGCCAGTACGTGTGTTCTTAATGCATACTAATAACTTGTTATGATAAGGTATATGGAGCTTTGGAAGATTTTGAAATTGCTGACCAAATAACCTCGATGATTTTGCACTTCACTCTTGATTATCGATACGTATTCTGTATGAGCTGAGAAATATAAAGCACGAGAGAGAAAATGAGAGATAACTAAAAATCTGAGTTTAACTTCGAATATTTTATTTTTCATTTTTATATTTTTTTTCAAAATAGATACATGGAATAAGTATTGAAAATTATTTCTAGGTTTTAAATTTTTTTTTATTTTGTCTTTTAAGCTGAATAGTTATTTTCGTTAACTAGGAAAGTGGCAAACTGATTGGGGGCTGGCTCCGTGTGCTCTCTTTTTATCTACTAGATTTCCGGATAAAATAAAATAAAATTGGCCATCCAACAATAATTATTTTCGTTCATGTAACTAAATTTTTTATAGGTTTATTTAACACATTTGTTATTTTTACAAGTGTAAAGTATTTCATTATAATGTTTCAAATTTATATAAACAAGTTACTATACAAAGATTATATATATAAAATAACTGATTATTTTTCCTTTGTTTTCTCTTTTTAATTTTTTTATAGATTTAGAAAGTTTAGTTATATTCTGAAAGTGTTGTTTTTATATGAGATAAATAAATATTTTAAAGATAGTGTTTTTACGCCTTGAAGCCAACTCTTTATTTGTTTTCATTAATAAACAGATTTTTCAACAATCTTAAGGTGTTTAATTTGATGGATTTAAATATGAATTCAAGCATCAAGTTGCTAACTTGCTAATGATGTCAAAATTCAACTGGATTGTTTTGATGATACGAATTATATAAAGTGGATGGACAAGATGGTGCTTCCGCTTGCTTCACTAAAGATTTACTACATTCTTGACTCGAATTTGTCTCCACTATTTGAACCATAAGAAGATGAATCTATTGTTATTAAGACTGAAAGATTGAAACATGAGGAAGATGAAGTGCTTTGTCGAGTGCATATATGAATACTTTACCTAGTCAACTTTATGACATCTTCTTCAAATTAAAGTCGTCAGATGAAATTTAGGCAGCCTTGGAGACACTATAAGTAGAAAAAAAATCAGGTTTTGATCGTTTTCTTGCTTTAAATTTTCTTTAGTATATTACTAACAACAAGCCAATCATGGATCAAGTTCATGAAATTCAAATGTTGATATCAGAACTTAATGATTTGAATATCAAAGTTCTTGATTCACTTCAAGTGGGGGGTTGTTTATCAAAACTTTTGTCATCTTGAAATGAACGGAGGAAGAAAATGTTGCGTTCAATAAACAACCCTGAAATAATTTCAAACACACTTGCAAATTGAAGTTCAATATAATATATATGAATTGCAAGCAATATATTCTAAAATAAATTTGGTTACTGAAATTCGTTTGACAGTGACTCAAAACAATATGAAAGTGCAAAAGAAAGGAAACAAATTCAAGAAAAAACAAAATACTAATAAGAAGCATATGGTTTGTTTCCATTATGGAAATAAAAGACACTGCATAAAAAGAGTGCATATTTAAAAATTTCAACAAAAAAGGTGGTTCTTTCAAAGTGAATATGATTGAAAATGACAAAGTCAAGGAGTTGGTTGTCATGGTTTTAAACATTCAAATTTTAATGATTACTTAATTAAATATGATATCTAGTGCTGTGAAGACTTCTGATTGATGGATGAATTCTGGTGCAACAGTTCATGTCCACAACAACAAAGCATGGTTCAGAACTTATGAATAATCAAAGAAACCTGAAAAGGTCTTGATGAGGAACCATAATTCTGCCAAAGTTTTGGGAAAAGAAACTTTTGAGTTATATTTTACTTTTGGACAAAAATTATTTTTAATCAATGTGTTTCATGTTTGTGAGATTAGAAAAAAAAAACCTTGTATCTACTAATCTTTTGAGCAAAAAAATATTCAAGATTGTTTTAGAGTCTGATAAGGTTATTACAACTAAGAGTGCGATATTTGTGGAAAAATATTATTCTTGTAGTAATATGTTTAAGTTCAGTATTGATGAAATTAATATTATTTATTTTTATATGGTTGAATCTACTTTTTTTTTAATTTGGCATGGTAGATTAGGTATCTAAATTTTAGATATTTGAAATATATATGTAAGCATGATTATATTTCATATCATCAAGATAATATTGACAACCGTGAAGTATGTATTCAAGCAAAGATGAATTTTTTTTTTAAAATTAAAAGAAATTTTAAATTATTTGAGTTAGTTCATTCTAATATATGTGAAATAAATGTTATGTTAACAAGGGATGGAATAAGATATTTTATATCTTTCATTGATGATTATTCTTATTTTACCTATAGTTACTTATTAAGAACTAAAGATGAAGTCTTTGAAAAATTCAAAAAAATAATATAAAATCAAAAGGAAATAAAAATGAAAAATTTTAAAAATAATAGAGGTGAAGAATATTCTTTTAGAAGTCAATAATACATCTTGCTTCGTTATTAACCTTGTCCATGTATTCATTTTTAAATACAATTCCCAAGCAAAAGAACTTGGAAGATTAGAGAATTGAATTGGATTTACTTTTAGAGCATTATGAGGTGCTGGCTTATTCAGAGGTTGATACATTGTTTTTCACTTTGTGTTTTCTATAGAATGATTGGCATTGCTTGTGAATTTGTTTTGCTCTTCTAGTGATTGTAAAGAGAGCATTTGGCAAGACCATAGCCGATGGATTTATGGTATGTTTGACAGTGTGATAGCGTTTGCTTTTTAAATAACTTTTCGTGCTGAAATGCATGCCAATGATTTTTTTTCATTTTTTTAAAATTATTTTTGATATCAGCACATCAAAACGATTCAAAACGTACAAACCGTATTAAATTTTAGTAAAAAAAAAAATTGAATTTTGTGGGAACACGGTTTCAACCGCGTTCCCAAACGCTTCCTTAGGCTTCAATGGTTTTAAAAAAAAATTATGAAAACAATTTCATAGGCAAATCCACATTTATTTTTATCAAAAAGTTATATAAGATTTAAAAATATGTAACCACAACAATACTATCAAACATATTTAAAAACTAAAAACTTCATTCGAAGTTAATTTTTAATAGGATTATCGATGAAAAATTAACGGTAAAACATAATTTTTTTTACCGGAATAATTTATTGATATTTTATTAAAAAATTCTATAAATATTTAATGAAAACACAATTATCGAGAATCATCTTGTCAATGAAAGGTCTCGGTCAGCAATTAAAATACCATCATGATTTTTTCCTATACTCCAAAGAAATATTCTATCAATGTTTTTCAATTTTATGGTAGAGAGCAAGCACGGGCCTTGTATAACTTGATAACTAGGTCTAGGGTCCATCTTATTTCTTTGAGGGAAAATGACAGAAAAAGACATTTAGTTGGTAAAGTAATAATTTCATTTGCATAACTTTCTAGGAAAGCAAGCAGACTTTTCTCTATCTCTTTGCCTAATTGTTATATTTCTGATTTGTTTTTATGTTTTAAAAATATTTTTAAAAAAGATTAATTTTTTTAAATTAATATTTTTTTAAATATTTTTAGATCATTTTGATGAGATGATGTCAAAAATAATTTTTAAAAAATAAAAAAAATATTATTTTAATATATTTTTAAATAAAAAATACTTTGAAAAACAATTATAGTCAAACTCCTAAATACTCTAGAGTCAAGACATAAAATCATTTTCTTCTCAAGTACGATTTCATTTTAAATTTTATTTTCACGTTTTGTTTTTAAATTGATATTACAATATATAAAATAAATTTTATATATTTAAATATATTTATTTTTTATAAATATTTATCACGTGTGAGATTATTAAATTTACACACATACATAGTGTAAATTACTTCATGTTATTGTTAAAATAAATAGACTAAATTTTTATTAAAAAAAATATAGATAATGAAATTATATCAAATGTAATCAATGTTATAAGTGAAGTAATAAAAAGCAACTCTTTAATTAGGAAAATGGTATCAATATTCCATAAAAGAGATTAGCATATTTCCTGAATTAGGTATGAAATCTAAACCCCTACCCTTGACCTTGTGGAATTAGAGGGTTTTTTTTTTTTTTTTTTTAAGGAATTGCGTTGTTGTCCGGAAACGAAAAAAAATCTTCCCTTATCACGAAGTCAATCATTTAGCAATGACATCCTCATTCTACGAGGAATATTCTTGGTTCCAGTATAGATCCACAGCCAAGAATGAATCGCTCTGGCAAAATCACCAGAATCGTAATTTTGACTTGCTAAGAAGAGAGGAAGAGGACCCATAGCATGGAAAAACACAACGCAATGCTTGAGTGAGATTGTTTTTGTGATTTAGATTGAGGTGTGTGTATTGGATCATAGAAAATCTAGAAAAACAAAAAAACCTAGGTTTTGTGGTTGGAGTTTATGCATAATTGAATTATATCTAACCTCAATCACAACCTTAATCATCAAAATAAACACGTGTTACGTGTGTTTGTTTTTGTGGTTGTAAAGAACAGATCAAATCACAGTGTCTTTATTGGCGAAGAAAGAGGGAGAGAGGAGTTGACTGGAAGGAAGCTGAGGCCAAAAACATGCCTTCAACTTGTAAGTTTCAAGACTAGATCTCCAATTCATTTCTGGGTTTCCTTTCTTCAGTTTGTTTATTTTGTTTTTTCATATATTGGTCGGTTTCGGTTTCTTAAATGAAGCAGCATACGATGAGCGAGGATCTTGATCTTGGTTTTGAGAGTAGTAACACCAACTGATCGATGTAGATTTGTTCATTGATTAATGGGAACCACAGGAACTGATTGTTCATTGATGCTTTATGTATGTAATTATTATTTATTTGCATGGATATAATTCATAAATTGTTTATTTTGTAACGAATGAAATGGCAGGCTCAGGCTTTGGTTTTGGCTTTGCTCCAATCTTATTTCTATCACTCGTAGTTGCATGTGCTGCGAGGCCTATCTATCCTCTCCCTAGTAAAGTAAGCCATGGTAATAGACTGCCTCTACAGACTTCTCGACCGTATAATATTGCTCATCGAGGATCAAATGGAGAGATTCCTGAAGAAACTTCTGCTGCATACATGGTGTGTATAGGCGTGCAAGTTAATCTACTTTGTTCTTTCATACGTTTGATTTTTTGAACCTACTTCTTTTCATGTCGAGAGCTGGGAATAAATCTATTGTCTCAAGATTAACAAGCATTCAGTTATGTGCATTGATTTGGCATGCCTCATTCAGCCACAAAAAAATGTTGTTTATGCACAAACATATTAGATGAATCATTTGCTGTGATGCACTTATTTACCAAACTTTTGCTTGTTTTGCTTGACGCGCATGTTTTTCCCAGCTTATGTTCTTTATTATGACCTGTTTCTACAGAGAGCCATTGAAGAGGGAGCTGACTTCATAGAAACCGATATCCTGTCCTCCAAAGATGGGGTTCTTATATGCTTCCATGATGTTACCCTTGATGACACAACTGACATTGCAGATCATAAGGAGTTTGCAAATCGTAAAAGAACCTATGAAGTTCAAGGGGTCAACACCACTGGCTTCTTCACCGGTAACACTTATCCATTCTGCCTCTGGTTATATGTTGTTACTGTGTTAGCTTATGCATCAGCACCCAGCAGAAATTAAATCAGCAAGTTTGCCCAAGTGTTATCTTTTATTCCCTGTCTTGTTGAATTCTCTACCAACTTGTTTTTACATGGGATTTAATTGGGAAAAAAACTGAAGTTATTGCAATTACTTGCAGTTGATTTCACTTTGACAGAACTGAAGTTGTTACGTGTGAAGCAGAGGTATAGTTTCCGGGATCAACAATATAATGGTTAGTTTGTTACAGTTCTTAAACCATGTCATGGTTCCTCAGGGGATGAGGAACCAAACGTGTAATGAATTCATATCATACCTCTCAACAATTTAATGATCTTTGCTTATGTTATTGGAAGTAATCTGCAACATGTAACAGGCTATATTTTAAATTTATGTTAAGTACACATTGTGTGCTCTGTCAATGAAAGTTACAGAAATGTATTACCCTTAGGACATGAAATAACCATAGATAACTCACTACATTCTCTTGTTGTATGTTCCTCAGGAATGTTTCCTATTATCACTTTCGAAGAATTCATATCAATTGCACTGGATGCACCAAGAGTTGTTGGAATATATCCAGAGATTAAGAATCCGATTCTCATAAACCAGCATGTAAGAAATTTCTCACTATATCAGCCTAATAGATAAGAATTATATGATTGCATTTAAGATTAATTAGAATCACGCTATTTTCCTATTCCTACGATGCCACTCATCTCCCATCCAGGTTTTTTCTTTTTTTTCTTTTTTTGTGCCAGCATCATATCTGATGCATGAATCCACACTAGAAAACCATGTGGAGACATCAACTATGTGAGATTTTTTTTGTCATGGGATGTGGGGTGTGTTGACGTTTGATAGTATCATATGTTGTGATATACTTATTTTAGAGTATCATGCACATTGTCTAATTTCTTAACAATGCAACAGGTGAAATGGCCTGATGGTAAGAAATTTGAGGACAAGTTTGTGGGGATACTTAAGAAGTACGGATACAGGGGTTCATATATGTCTGAAAATTGGCTGAAACAGCCATTGTTTATCCAGTCTTTCGCTCCAACTTCACTTGTATATATATCAAATCTGACAGACTCGCCCAAAATCTTCCTGATTGATGATGTTACCATTCCAACTCAAGACACTAATCAGGTTTGTGTTTCCTCTAGTGCAAACTCCCCCTAATTACGTAGTTAATTTTATTACCATTTTGCGTACAGTATAATTTATTGTATTGAATACCTGTAGAACAGTTTTCTAAAATACTAGAACTTTTGGACCTTGGTTGTTTTCAACAGATTGCCAATAGGGTGGAATCATATGAATTACTCTACCCCATGGGGGGTTCATTCATAAGGATGGTGACAAACACTGTAATTTGTATATGTAACAGGAACATTCACATGTGATTGTATATTGTTTCCATGAAATTCTGTACAAATTATTTTTATCACCTGATCCTTTAAATTCCACAGGAAGGATGTACTAGACTGGACCCATTTGTGGTGAAAAACTGGACCTGTTATATGCAATGATCTCAATTGTCTGATCGATGCAATATGATTTCAATTTTCATTTTAAACACTTCGAGTTTTCAAGTTCTAATGCAAAATGATGCTATTGACAATCTGCAGTCATATTGGGAAATCACTTCCGATGCTTATCTAGACTACATCAAGGACTATGTGGTGGGTATTGGACCTTGGAAGGATACGATAGTTCCTGTAGGGAAAAATTATTTGCAAATACCCTCAAATCTTGTTGCTAGAGCACATGCCCATGATCTACAGGTAAACCTCGCCTCTGTTCTTATCTTCATGTAGCGATGATATGGTGATATAAAAATGTGCAACGATAATTGCAAGGAATTTCTAACATAAATTAAGCAGGCCATATGGTGATAGAGTTTTTAAAGTGGAAAGCAACATGCCTTGCACTTAGACCAGCCGCAATTTCTAACACAGTTTGTAAAGTTTATTCAAATGAAGACATCTAGGATGAGAACACAACTTAAACACATGGCCAACAACAAATGCTGCAACAGAACACGTTCCAGGTTAGAATTGAAAGGGAGATGCTTTTAAGTCTATGAAGAAATTAATGGCGTTGCATGTAGAACTCCATAAGCATTGGAATATTTGTGTGATTATGGAGGGAAAAAAAGGAACGGATACAATTTGATTTTCTGCTGTCATTTTATACTTTACTAGCATCATGATTTAAACAACTTGCTTGCATGGCCAAAACTCCATTATTCACAAGAGCAAAATCAAGTGCATTGGTTCATTTCAGTTTCACTGTTTCCCTGACAATGATATTGAGCTGCTCTTTTTCTTTCATATACTCGTCGTAATCATAACCATTCACCGGTGTGCTTAGAGCTGACGTGTAATCGTGATTTGAACTCAGGTGCACCCTTACACTTACAGAAATGAGAACAAATTCTTACACTTCGACTTCCACCAAGACCCATATGAGGAATATGATTATTGGTTAAACAATATACGAGTTGATGGACTCTTTACAGACTTCACAGGCAGCCTCCATAATTTTCAGGAATGGACTTCTCCTCTCTCTAAGGATGGTGGTGACGACAACAGTGCATCAAAGTTATTGCATAAAATAGCTTTGTTAATCTCGTCATATAAAAATTGATGAGATCCGAATGTATCACCTTTTTATTCCTTGTTAAATAAATTTGAATTCATTGAATTCAATTAATAATCTGCTACAATTTGTATGTTTAGAATAAAACATTAAACCTTTGAATTTAAATATATTGTTTTGTTCAAAATATCTGTAGAAATGAATTGAATTATCAATCTAAATTATTTTGTCTTTAATTTAGAAATAATTTCTTGTTAAGAAAAAAAACTTTTCTTTTTGCTACAAGAATCTTTATAATTTCATAGCAAATTGAATTGAAAATCTAAGAAATTTTAGTGGTAGGGACTTGCAATGCATTCCTCCTTCATTTGATAACTTCTTTCCATTACCATGTAAATAATTATGGTCTCGTCAACTAAAAAGACCAGCATGACAGTAAAAGCCAATGGAGTGAAAATCAGGGGCAAAATGATCTTTTTATAAGATTCAATTTGTATTTTCAAATTCATTAGAGTTAAATCAGTCTTTTTATTTTTTCTAACAAAGTAAAATAATTTAATTACACTTAAAAGGCAACAAAAAAACTAGCATACAAGCGTGTTTTAGTCTTTTTAATTTTTTTTTTGTTAAAATAATAAAATGACTAAAATATCTTTAAAAGAAAAATTTATGTAACTGGTTTTCAAGGGATTTCTCATCTTTTCATTATGGTTTTTTTTTGTTATAAACAAGTGCATTGAGAGGAAATTTAGTAGTTTATTAAATATAAATATTCTTAAAAAAATTGCTAGTGTGTGCAATGTACACATCAATGCTTGGGTGTTGCTAGCGTACTTCGAGTGGCATGTATGGCGTCGCTCAGCAGCCAAATGCTAGCTTCCGAGGTAGCATTGGAATCTATTCAACTGCTCATCCATTTGTGAGTGGCATGTTAGAGTCGATGATCTTTTTTTTCTCTCTCCTTGATTCCGTGCCAAACTTCTAATTTTTCAAACAAACCCTTCAATTTGGTTTTCTCTTGAATTTGATCCATGTTCTTTTAATTATTATTTTTTTATTTGAAATATTCATAAAATTGAAATTTTGGTTCAATTTTATCATTCTTCAGTTTTTTTTTCATATATCAAATGTGGTCCCCATTAATTTCATTGCTATTTTTTTAATCCTTTTCATGATTTATTTTATTTTTAAATTCCATCCCTTATTATATTACTTCATTTCATTTTTATATCAGATTTTATTATTATTCTTTCGATTGTCATTTTTTTATTTTTTTTATTTTTTCCCTCATGACTCAGGTCTTGTGTTTTGAAGATTAACCTAATTTGATTTTAGTCTTTTTTTAGTTTTTTTTTTAAATTTAATCTCATTTGATGAAATTAGGTTATTAAACCTTCAGCTTCGTGATTTGTGTTGCTTTATTTTCTATGGGGTTTTTTTCAATCTCATATCCCAGATCACAGATTAATCTAGTTAACCCTAATTGACTCAAGTTTTTTTTTTTTCAATTTTGTTTTCCATTATTTAATTTACTTAAGAGTTGACCTCCATTATTTTCCTCGTTTTTTTTTTACAGGGTTATTCCAACCTCACAAGTGGACTGCGAGTTTGGCATATTGACGAGAATCAAGTTTTTTTTGTTCTTTTTTAAAATTGATATTTTTTCAATTCATCCTTCAATGTTTGATTTGCTAGTAATTGAGTTTAAGATTTTTTTTTATTTTTCTTTTTATGAGGTTATCCCATTGTAATTTTTTTTTTGTTATCAAATAAGACAATTGAGACATTTTAAGAATATTTAGAGGGTATCTTTGAATAATATTAGCAAGCATTTATATTTTTTCAATTAGTCATTATTTTTTTGGTTTTTTTATTGCCATTTGCTTTTTTTATAATCGTTATCACACCCGATATCGCGATAACCTTAAAAAAATTTATAGTACGAGATTGGTTCAATTTTATCATCATCAATAACCGATATCGTTATCACACCCGAGTCGCCACCTAGTATTATGATCATTAGAAACCCTAATTGGTCAACAAAGATTCTATAGTACGAGATTGGTTCCACAAAAAGGAAAGACACTATCACCCTTTAAATAGATTGCATTGCTGGTTTTATCTTAAATTGCTATGAGTTTATTGTATTATATTATTGATGGTCTGTCTATAATATTCCTGACTATGGCGTTAGTAAATGTTCAACTACAAACACTTACAACTATAGTATTGATAAGTACTACATGAAGAAAATGTATAATATTCTTGACTTTGACGTTAGTGAATATTGAGTTCAAAGTAATTTTCAATTCTAATGTCAATATTCATAACTCTAATGTTAGTGAATACCGAGAGTATTTCTAATTTCAACATTAGTGAATATGAATACTCGTAACTCTGGTGCCAGTAAATAAATAAATAAAAATTTGAATTAAAAATTTTGTATTTAAGAAAAATATTTGAGAATTGTGATATTATTTTTTATTGTTCAAGACAGCAACTCGCTATGAGTTTACTTATCTCAAACATGGATAACAAATATTTTTTATTTAGAAATATAAGGTTGATGGATTTATTATTTTGAAAATTTAGGTATGCTTTAATTTCGGTCAAATTCCAATGAATTTTATAAATTTGTTATAAAGTTCAAATATGCATGCAAAACATTTTTGTATTTTTGTATTTTTTCACAAAAATGAAAAAAAAATAACTGTTTAAAATATGCAAAAGTCCACCACTGCTAAACAAACGGATTTTAAGTGAATGATAGCCAGCTTTCTTGACTTCTGAAAGAGATTAATAAAAAAATGGAAATGGGAGAGGGAGGGAGGAGCGTCACAGCAACAAAATAAGCAATAGGAATTTGAAACGGATCACACCCTTTATGGACTCTTGGCTTTCTCTTGCAAAATAGTTTTTAGTTTTATATTTTTTCAATTCAATCTTCAATTCACTCTTTAAACTTTTAATTTTTATAAATTCATCCCTAATTAAGTCAATCAAAACCCATGGAACCTTAATGCTTATTCATTTTGATCTTTATATCTTTATTCCTTGCAATATTTACCCGAATCAACTCCTGACCTTTGATATTTCTCCAATTAAACCCTTGATTGCACTAATTAAAATAATGTAAAGTTCAATTGAACCCTTGGCTTCTCCTAATTTGCAATTTTGCTTCCATATTCAACTTTCTTCTTAATTAAGCCTTTATTTGTCAAAATTGAATTGCCAAACTTTGCAATCTTGTCTATGTTAGTCCTCAAACTTTCAATTTGTGCAATCTTTACCACATTTTCAATCCAATTTTTAATATTTCTTCAACAAGACCCTAAATTGTTTATCCACCTGGCATTTTGAATAGCTGTGCATGCCTGATTGATCTGAAGTATTTTTTTTGTTCTTCATTTTTTGAAAGAAAAATATTTTTTACGTAAAAAAATGAGAAATTTTAGGGAAACCTAGAATTGAGTTATGACAATTATATTATTAAATTAACTGAGTTTATTGAACATATTCGAATCAATGACCCATATACTAAGTTTTTCTTACTCCTTTAAAAACACTATCGTTGTTTGAGCATTTTTTTTTATATTAGAAAAAGTTTGACTCGGCCTGTGAAGTAGCGCATGCTATCTATCTAATTAACAAAACACTAAAAGGTGTGGGAAAAATATTATCCCCCATCACTATAGACCAACACGTATTGCACCATGGATTTCCACAATACAATTTTCTTTTCGTCCTAAGACATTTTTTATTTAACCCTTATATGACCAAATTGAAGGTCGATTTAAGTTTCTTTGTTAGGAAATGGTAAGATTGAAAAAGAAGGGACTAAAGTGAAACAACAGAGGAAATGATTGGCTTTTTCAAACTTTTGGCAAAATATTCATTGTAATTCTCATACTATTTTATTTATAAATATTGAGTCCTTATGATTTCCAATTAAAAAAAATTCAATTTTAGCCCAAATTTTTTATTTTATTTTTCAATCCTTGGTTTAAGAGATAAGAGAGAAAGTCATTAGATTTTAGTGTTAGAAAAAAAATTATTGTTAATATCGATTCTGACCACCAAAATAGTTGATCTTAGTGTTAAAAGGTTTCATTCCATGAGGGAAGCTTCACGTAAGTGTTTTTTCACCTTCAAATTGCCCAAAAAAAATTTGAACTTGGGAAGATTTTTAGTTTCGGGTTGACTACAGGTTTTTGAGGCCAGTATGAGTTTATCATGATATTTAGGGTGTTTTCAAGGTATTTTGGATCAAAATGAGTTGAAAATAAATTTTTTTAAGGAAAAAAAAAAAACATAGGGCCCAATGTGTGCCTAGCCACCAAACAATGCGTCATCTATAGTTTTTTTTTTTAATTAAAGACGGACGATGCTTTATCCATCTTTTAATATTTTAAAAAAGAACGGATAACACGTTGTTTGTCTATTTCATGGGCCTGATGTGTGGGCTTGGCCTTTTATGGACAAGAGTGTGGGTAGGCCTACACACTTAAGCTTCCTTTTTTTTTATTATTATTAATTTAATGCGTTTTTAACTCCTTGAAAAATAAACACATCATTTCATCTTTTGTTTGTTTTTCAGAAAAACATTTAAGTTTTTTTATAAAACTTTTAAAAAGTTAGGGTTAATTTTTTATTTCATTCCTGCATGTAGCCTCTATTTTGTATTTTTTTAATTGTTATTTGATATAAAAGAAGTCTAATAAGCCTATTTTTTGTATAATTAAATGAAAAATAATTTTAAAAATAAAAATATGTTAAATTCAATGAGATGCATAACTCAAATCATATATTTTATAGATTAACCCTGGTTAATTAGAGTTTTTTTATTTTTTAAATTGAATATTTTATTAACTTTTTATTTAAACTTTTTCTTTTATTTGTTATAAAAAAAATATATTAAAAAATTATTTGATTGGCAGGCAAACCACGGACAAATGGCTATTGGAGGACTATTTGTGGAACAAGAAAACGACCCTCTGTTTGTGAACAATAAATAAATAAATAAATAAAAATCCATCCAACCAGTCATGTGTAGGTACATCAACAAAATGAACGGCCGATAGCTCTCCTCCATGATCACTATCATGTGGAAACTCCCCACCCAAAGAACCAAAATGACCTAATAAAATTCGAGCTCTACCCTTCAAAATTGAAAAAATCCCAATTCAAATCAAATCACAAACCTCAAAACCCGAACTTGATTAAAAAAATCTCAAATTCAATGGCTCAAAACCGAAGACCCAAAAGTGTTCTTGATTCTTTAGGTGAAGAACTAGTCAGAATCATAACACCAGTCTCAATCTGCATGTTCCTGGTGGTGGTTCTGGTTTCAATTCTCAATACGGACTCCTCCTCTTCAGCTTCATCAATTAACACCATAGCTACCATAGCTTACAATGAGACAACATCTGACTCCTTTTGGGACAAATTCAAAGGTGCCCTTATCAACTCCCTTATCTTTGTGGCTATAATCACTCTTGTTACTTTTGTTTTGGTGATTCTCTTTTACCTCAGATGCACTCATTTCTTGAAACTCTACATGGGTTTCTCTTCCTTTTTAGTTCTGGGATTTATGGGTGGTGAGATTGCTTTGTTTCTTATCGGAGATTTTAATATTCCCATTGATTCTATCACTTTTTTTGTGATTTTGTTCAACTTTGCTTCTGTGGGTGTTTTGGCTGTGTTCATGTCAAAAATGGCTATATTTGTGACACAAGGGTATTTGGTTGTTATTGGGGTTTTAGTTGCTTATTGGTTTACTCTTTTGCCTGAATGGACTACTTGGGTACTATTGGTTGCCTTGGCATTGTATGATCTTGCTGCTGTTTTATTGCCTGTTGGTCCATTAAGGATCCTGGTAGAGCTTGCAATCTCTAGGGATGAAGATATCCCTGCGTTAGTTTATGAAGCTCGGCCCGTGACTAATCATGATTCAGGCTCAAGGGATGGTGTGGTTCGAAGGAGGGTATGGAGAGAAAGGAGCAGTGTTGGAAATGGTTCTGATGAGAATTTGAATTCTGAGACTAATTCTAATCTCAGTTTGGATTCTGAGTCTGTTGTCGATTCTAACTTGACTCGTGGCACAATTAATTCAATTGGTAGTGACCACAATGACAGAATATTGATTGGAGCTGAACAAGGGCAAGTTTTGGAAAGGGAGGCTGAACTTTCTGCACCATTAATTGATCGTAGGACGAGCGTTCAGTTGCACGGACAGGAAAACTCTGCATCCAGGGAGAATTTGCTGCTAGAAGGTATTGGGTTGGGGTCAACTGGTGCTATCAAACTGGGGCTGGGGGACTTTATCTTTTACAGCGTCTTAGTTGGGAGAGCAGCTATGTATGACTTTATGACTGTATATGCATGCTATCTTGCTATTATAGCAGGTCTGGGAGTTACTCTGATGCTATTGGCGTTTTATCAGAAAGCTTTGCCAGCTCTTCCGGTGTCAATTGCACTAGGCGTGTTGTTTTATTTCTTGACTCGGCTATTACTTGAAGTTTTTGTTGTACAATGTTCTTTGAACCTTGTAATGTTTTAGCAATATAATTAAGTTATTGAAGTTTGATACTTCATCATAGAAAATACATTATTTGGAACTCGATTGGTTGTTGCAACTAATTTTATATTTCCATGTAATTGCATGTTTGGAATTCATCATTCCCTTGAGAATTGGACACATTGTAGAAACATGAGACTTGCAAAGCCTCTGAATCTACCATTTGAGGTTTGTCTTGGCTCAAGGGGATGCGTTTTCAAATTTAGAATGTTTCTTAACCATGAAAATAACAGACACTGTTAATAAACTCAAAAAAAAAGGAAAATGGATCTGGTCCTAAATCACAGCGAGGGAGGGTAAAAGGGAAGTAATGTGAGGTGGTCAGATGCTCCATAAGTGGATAGCACCAATTGCACGGGAGGAAAATGTGGAACAGATGGAATGACAGATATAAATATGACTGGGAATTGCAAGACAGAAGACATTCTAGCGAGACATTCCTATATTGCTTTTCTGTGCTGCATTTGAGGAGGCAATATAGGAAGTTCTTACTGTTCTGTGCTTGATAGATACCTCATACCTCAGATGCTTTGCCAACTCAAACTATCGGCTGATATTTTGGCGTTCTAGCAGCCGTGATCAACTATGTAAAAGGTTACTCGAACTCTTTTTTTTTTTTTTCAACTTTCTGGGAATATTATTTTTTCTTTTTATATGTATATATATTTAGTAACTATGAAATTAGGTTATTATTTGAGATAACTAGAATACAATTGTGCGTAACCTTCCTGAGCTTCCTCCTCGTATATCTGTTCTTTATTTACTTTTATTTTCTTGTTTCTTTCAAATTTTGGTTTGATATTTTGCAAAGAACTTTAGGATTTGTTTGCCTTTCAATTGTAGTTGAGACACTTCTTTTTTATTATTTTTGAAATTTAGTTTTTAGCCTAAACTCAAATTTTAAAAGGTAAAAGATAAAGTGATAACCCAATGATAGGAGGGGGGGTTTACGTTCATTCCCAACATCCCTGTCAAGTCTAAATGACATGGGTCTGGCTTGCGTCCAAGCCTAATATTTATAGGTTCGACTATGTGATGAGCTTAGGTAGACACGGGTCTAGTGAGCTGCTAGATCCAATATCTTTGGGTTCAGCTACGTGCTGAGCTCGATCAGACATTGGTCTAGCAAACTGGCAAACTTAACATCCTTGGGTTCAACTATATGTTGAGCCTAAAAACACACGAGTCTGACGAGTTGCCAAACCAATGTCTTTAGGTTCAGCTACGTACTGAGTTTGGACGGACATGAGTTTGATGAACTATTAGACCCAACGTCCTTAGGTTCAGCTATGTGCTAAGCCTAAGTAGAGATAAATCTGGGGAGTTGCCATACCCATCATCCTTGGGTTTAGCTATGCACCGAGCCTAAGCACATATGAGTCTAGTGAGCTACCAAAGCAGACAGGGGTCTGATAAGTTGTCAAACCTATTATCCTTGGGTTAAGCTATATGTCGATCCCAAGTATACATGGGTCTAGCAAACTCAAGTACACATTGTCTAGCAATGTCTTTAAGTTTAGTTACGTATGAGCCTAAACAGACATGAGTTTGACGAGCTGTCAAACTCAACGTCATAGGGTTCAATTGCGCGTTGAGCCTAAACATGCATTACTCTGGCGAGCCGTGAGATGCAGGGTTCTTGGGTTCAATTATGCGTTGAGTTTAAGTACAAATAAGTTCGACGAGTTGCAAAACCTAACATCATTAGATTCAGCTGCAATTGAGTCCAAGTACATATGGGTTTGACGAGTTGCAAGACCCAACATCATTGGGTTCAGCTGCGTGTTGAGTCCAAGTACACGTGAGTCTGGTGAGTTGTTAGACCCAGCATCCTTGGGTACAATTATGTGCTAAGCTTAAAATACATACAGGTCAGGCGAGCTACCATACTTAACATCTTTGGATTCAGCTACATGTTGAGCCTAAGTACACATAGATCCAGCGAGTTGAGGTTCAGTACGTGCTAAGCCCAAGTACACATGGTTCTGGTGAGCTGCCAGGCTCATTATCCTTGGGTTCAACTGCACATCAAGCCCAATCACACATAAGTTCGACGAGCTGTTAGACCCACCGTCATTATATTCAACTACATGCTGAGCCTAAACACTTATGAGTCTGACGAACTATCAGACCAATTATCATTGGGTTCAATTGCGCACTGAGCCCAAACACACATGAGTTCGGCGAGTTGCGAGACCCAACGTCATTGAGTTTAGTTAGGTGCTGAGCCCAAGCACACATAGGTCTGGCAAGCTACCAAATCCAGTGTCCCTAGGTTCAGCGGCATGTTAAGTCAAAGTACATAGGGGTCTGACAAGCTATCGGGTCCAATATCCTTAAGTTCAGTTACGCATTGAGCCCAAACAAACATAAGTCCGACAAGCTACCACACTTATTGTCCTTAGGCTTGGCATCATGCCAAGTCTAAGTGGGTATAGGCCTGACAATCATTATAGATCCCATGTTGGGCCATGAGGCTTCGTTTATTTATTATAATGACTTTTAACATAAAATGCTAATGTCAAGAATACTCGTCTTTTTACACCCCTAGGTGTAAGAAAGTCTTTTAAGGACTTACAATATTTCCATCAACATTAATATTGTGTAAAAGATATTTATCTCTTATTAATACTATCAGGTGAAAAAGCCTCCCCATACCAATAAAAATAACAAGGTTCATGAACTATAAATACCTCATGAACCACTCAAATAAATGTTCACAATTTCTATTCTTTATGTATTTGTATTTTTATTCTCAGAGTATTTATCATACAAAAACAACGAAAACTCTTGTTCTTAGAATTTAAAGCTCATTCTCTCATTTATTGCAATACTTACTAAAAAGTCACTGACTTTATCATTTAAGGGTCCCTAAACCCTACCACAATAGATTGTTTTGCTGGTGTTAAGCTTTCTACAACCAACTATCTACTTCTTGAGTTCTAGAGAAAAGAATATTGACATGAACGTGTGATTACCCACTATCCAAACACCAAATAACTTTATTTTTTAGCATATTGAATTTTGAAACATCATTAACTAGTAATGTAGAAACAAAAATATCATAATTTGGCATCTTTTTTAACTTGGTTTTAGTTAGTGTACTTAGGCGAGGAGCTTGCATTAATATCATGTAAAAACACCATAAATGTTAAAAGCTTAAAAGCTTGGAATGGAACAATTTCAACTAAAGGAAGAATTAGCAAACATATGTGAATGATTACATCATATTTATGTAATTACATCATATTGCATTAATTATATTTATGGATTAAAGTAAATTCACGTATTTATGTAACTATATTGTCATTATCGAATTGAAACTAGTGGTTTGATATTTAAAATATTTTTATTGATGTAGGAGACTTTATTTTAACACTTAGCTTTATGTTAATAGCTATAAATTTTGATTTGTTTATTTGATTAGACTGAAGTTTTGCTAGGAGATACTAGAAGTTTTCATAATCATTTGAGATTAGAATGATCTTAAAATAAGGTTTAGAAATTACTATTTATAATTTGCAATATTTTTCTAATTGATTTAAAATTATTTTTTTCCATTTACTTAATTTTTCTTTTATTTTTCGAGCTTTGTTTAGAATATTTTCTTAGTATATATGCAACTTAAAAGAGCTGTAATATTGAGTTTTGTTTAGATAAAACATTGAATAATAAAATTTCAAATAAGTGTTTTTGTGTGAGTTTTAGTCGACATAATTCTATTTTGATTGTGATTGTTATTTGTTTTTGTGTTATTTTCATGATATTAATTGATATCAAAGCTGTATTATTTATTCTATCATTTTGAGGAATTTATTAAATTTATTTGAATTTATCAAGTTGATGTGAAGGAGTGTACTTATAATCACTTAAGAAATTACCTAGTTTCAATCAATGACAAACTAGCTCGTTGAATAAAAAAGAAAGAAAAAAGCAATTACTATATCCTTGTTTTACTTGGGTGAGATGGCATGCACAGAATAAAGTGCAATTATTCTATAACAACTTTATAAAATAAATCTCACTATTCAATCTTTACTTTTTAACTGCAATTTATTTTATAAATAACAAAAAAAATTATTAGTATAAATTATTTATATAACGTTAAAGATGTGTGAGATTAAAAGAAACAGATAATTTTATAATAAATAAATAATTTTAAATAAACATTTAATATAACTATAAAAATGTGTTTCTAGCAAAACAAGAATTATATTTAATTTATTTCAAGTTTTAATTGAAGGAAACAAGTTTTGCCTATATAAAAGAAAATAATCATAATAATATAAATAAAATAAGAAAATAAAAAGAAAACCATAGTTTTTTTTTTAAAAAAAAAGTTGCGAGCCAAGTTTGCACTTTGGACCTGAACTCTTAAGTCAACGCACACCTGGACTGAGCGTGCTAGGTTCGACCTTAGTATAGAATTTATTAAAAAAATTTGATTGATGATATGTCTTTCTAGTTTTCTTATCTATCACAAATCTATAAACTAGAAAGTTTCCGACCACTAGAATATTTTTTTCTAAAATATTTTTGGATAATATCTTTAACTAAAAACACTTTCAAAAAGTCATGATAACCTTTATTAACACTTTTTGATGCTCAAGACCATTTTTATTCACTTCAAAACATCTAATTATCAAATCACTTTACAATTTTTATTCTTACCTTGGAGCCCTAGTCTACTTTTCTTATGAACTTTTATCTTAAAGACTTCTAATAAACTCATATATTTATGTATTAGTGTATATGTTCTATAATAAAAAAAAAATTAGCTACACATGAAATTGAATTTGTTAATGTAAAAATATATTTATTGTTAATAAAGATTTTTTTTAATCTAATATTCATTTATATTTAATGAATGAATCTAGAATAAAGATAAAGTCAATGAGATAAAAATTCTTTAAGGAGAAAATTATAAAATGATTATAATTATAAAATTCTTATTACATCAAAGCATTGTTGCTAAATGTTATTGGTCAATGTTATATTAAGACTGAACATTAATTAGAGCTTTTGAAACTAGTATATACTATGTGTCTTTCTTTTATGATAGAAAACAATTGTTCTTATAAGTTAAGGTATGAGAAATATCTAAAACTAATATAGAGGTGCTTGTCAAATGATATATACACTGAATTAATTCACACAAGAATTCTGCATATATAGATCACTTGTGTCTTTCAAAAGGCTCACATGGTAATTGTGCAAGTGATCCCTAGAATTGCGATAATTAAGGTATCTTATATAGAAAATGTATGCTTTGATTTTGATTACATGTTGTCCTAATCAATGGTAACAAATGATTAGATATTGGGTATAACATGAATTATATGAAGGTATTTAAATAATTAAAAGAGGATTCATTACCCTAGATAAATTAGGAAATATTTTACCTATTCTTAGATAATATTGATTGTGAGACTCTTGCGCATGATGATATTTGAAAAGAGTTTCAAATCTTATCCAAAGAATCAATGACTATAGTGTTGAGACAAACATGATTTGATAAAGTATACTACACACTTCATGCTTAAATGTCAAGATGAGAATATTATTGATGAAGAGATAATAATTACTTTGAGAAACTAGTCACTCAAAAATTAAGTTAAATGACTTATGACTTTTCTAATATGTCAATGATCATGACACGTTGTTAGACGATAAACTCGATCTTCTAATATAATGAATTAATTGTTGAATAGATAATAAATTAAATTATTTAATTTATTGAATCCTATTTTATTTATAATTATGATTTATATTTGGGTTAACATATTAGAAACCTAATAGGTTACACATATATAGAACCATTGGTGAAAAACTAAACTTGGATAATTAATCAACTGAGACTTGGGCTCCGTTTGTTTGCTAGAAAGTAGTTTTCTTTTAGAAAGTGGTTTCTTTGAAAAATGAATTCCTGGGAAGTGAATTATTTTTCGATGTTTGATAGTGTCATGAAAAATAAGTTGGAAAACACTTTCCAGTGTTTGGTTATGTTATGGAAAATGAGCTGGAAAATAGCTTATTAATGTTTTTTTTTTCAAGTTTATTAAAATAATGAGGAACAAATCTTACAAATTAAAAAATTAAATGAGAATGAAATTGAAAAAAAATATAATTATCTCAAATAAAATAAATAATAATTAAAATAATGGAGATCAAATCTAACAAATAAAAAAAATTGAAAGATGATGAAATTAAAATAATAATAATTACAATTTCATAAATTATTTCAAATAAAATAAGTAACAATCAAAAGAATGAGAACCAAATTTGATAGATAAAAAATTTTAATAAAAAAATGATAAGAGAAAAGCAAATAACAATCATAAAAATGAGGATCAAAGATAATATAAAAATCAAATTAAATCAAATTTTAAGTGATGAAATTAAAAAAAAAAGATTCAAACAAAATATATATCAATCAAAAGTTCGAGGACCAAATTTGATATAATCAGCAAATAATATGATATTTCTAAATTTTTCACAACTTCTGGAAAGTGTTTTCCGTCCAAAATAAAAGAAAAACACTTTCCTGAAAATCAAGCCAAATTTTTCTTTGACTGAAAAGTGTTTTCCGTTGACCAACTTTTTTGATGACAAACAAACATAGGAAAGTTTGGAAAGTGGTTTATAGGAAACCACTTTCCGGGCAACACAAATGCCCCCTTGGTTGTAAATAAATTTTAGAAATTAAGGACTGAAATATAATTTATATAGAAAATTATAATTATGGTCCTAGAAAAATCAAGTAGGTACTTGATTGGATAAGTTTCTAAAACTATAGAAAATATATGTGATATTTTTCAAATGATAAATTGATATTTTGTCATTAATAGGGTTATCAAGTTTTTCTATAAATAGAATATTATGCCATATATTTTCAAGAGAGAAATATAGAAGCATGTTATAGAATACATGGTATAAAAACACTTGAAAACACAAAATGAAAGAGCTAGCATCTAAGGCATATCAAATTCTCTCCCTTGAAAGGGTTTTAAGAGATTTGTAATTTGATTATTAGTGTGGATTACTATTAGAGACTGGACAATTGAATAATTTGTGATTTAGGCAATCCAACCTTGAGAAGTTGATCAAAACTCAGAAAAAAAGATATTATCTTAAGATAATTTTTACTCAAACCCTAAACGACTTATCTAACAGGATTCTTGAGACTCCCAAGATTTTTTTTTAAAAAAAAATTATTGGGTCATTGTTAGATAATTAGAGTTGTTGACTGCATATTTTAGTTATCATTGAATTTAATTATGAATTAAATTTATATGCAAGACAATTTTTTGTAGAATTATTGTTTTTGTCAAAGATATATTTTGATTACTGTTCTGGTCTTACCTAGCTAGAATATACAAAAATTAAAAAAATAATTTTAGGGTGGCTGCGATAGTCACCACCGGCAGCGTAATGCCAATGTTGCTAGCATGCTTTGCTATGTTGTGCTCACAACTAGCTCGCTGTTGGCAATAGAGGTAGTAGTCCATAACATGAAAATGTTTCACATGTTGATATTATTAATTGTGAAATCCTTGGTAAGGTAAAATGAGATTTGAAAATAATTTCAGGTCTTATTCAAATAATCAATTACTATGATGTTGAGAATAAATATGATTTGATAGAGCATACACACTCCATGTTTAAATTTTTAAATCAAAATATTCTTGATGAAAAGATAATAGTTACATTAAGAAACTAATCACTGAAAGTGTAAGTCAAATCACATATGACTTTCCTAATATTTAAAAGATTATGATACTTTGCTAAACAGTGCACTTGATATCCAAATACAAAAAAATTAATTTGTTGAATTGATAATAAGTTCAATTTTTTAATTTATTTAATCTTATGTTATTTAGAATTGTGATTTATATTTGAACTAATATATTAGGAACCTAACAGATTCGCATTAAGAATCATTGCCGAGAAACTAATCTGGGATGATTAATCAAATGAGACTTGATTGTAAATAATTTTTTAAAATTAAAAACTAGAATGTAATTTATACAAGGAAATTACAATTCTAAACCTAGAAAATTAAAGTAGGGACTTGATTATATAAATTTTTAAAATTATCCTGAAATATTATATGTGATATTTTTTAGGGTGTAAAGTGTTATTTTTCCATTAAAATGATTATCGTGTTTTGTATATAAATAGAATGTTAGACCTTATTTTTTTTTTAATGATGAAAGCTAAAAAATACACGCTCTTCACATGAGATACACCTATACAAATAGGTAGAGTAGAGAAAATAAAAAGTTCACACTCAAGACATAAAAGTCTCTCCCTCTCCCTCTCCCTCTCCCTCTCCTCTATAAGGATTTTAAGAGATTTTTTATTCAATGGCTGATGTGGATTAATATTAAAGGCTAAACAATTAGAAAACTTATAATTTATGATAACCTAGTCTTGTAGAGTTCATCTAACCCTAGAAAGAAGAAATGATCTTCAAGTAACTTTTGTTCAAACTCTAAATAATCTTAAATTATTTAACGAGACCTTGGGATTCCAAAAAAAAATAATTAAAATTATTTTTTTTATTACGTTTATGTGTTTTAAGAAACTTAAAAGTTTTCCATATTAATTTGTTGAAATAAGAAAAGAAAACTAAACTTTTAATACAATTTCATTTTTAAAAAGTATTTTTTAGAATTTAAAATGTTGATATATATATATATATATATATATATATATATATATATATATATATAAAGATGTAGTTTTCATGTCTAATGGTAGAACTTAATTTTAGAATTTGTTCTAGTTTTCATATCTAATGGTAGAACTTAATTTTAGAATTTGTTCTAGTTTTCATATCTAATGGTAGAACTTAAGTCAAGTAAAATCAAAGATCCATATTTGAATATAAAGATAGAGATTGAAATTATAAAATGCTTATAAGGATATTTATGAGAAAAATAATAATTTGGTTGTCTCTATCTCCATCTCTCTCTCCTTTTTTTTATTTTTTAGAAGAATAAAAAATTGATTTAAAACTTATTTTTTTAGATAGACAATTCTATTTTTGTCTCAATTTTCATAAGTAGAGTTTCTATATCTCATTTTTTTTTCTTACTAGAGTAAAAAACTAAACAATAACTAAAAATTTAAACTTTATTGCTTATACTAGTAACTATATAATTTTCCTATTTGCTTGTGATTTTCTCCAGAAAATACTGAGATTTTCTAGATGTTCTGGATGGATAAGGTCGTCATCTTCTAACCCAGATTTCAACAGTCTCTAATGGTTGAAAAAACTTCAAAAACTCATTTTTATTTTGATTCGAGAACACCTAAACAAACATGTTATAAACCCAGTTTTAAACCAAAGTTCCCTCCAATGTGTCAAAAAAGAAGAAAAAAAAACCCAAAATACAACAAATTATGTTCGTTTTGTTTCTGCAACTTAAGTCAGGAGATTCATTGTTTGGCTCTAACGATGATTGATGTCACCGAAGACCAACTGAGTGGTGGCTTAACTAATAAGAATGTTTAGGACTCATCGGAGGTTTCGAGTTTGGGATCCCTCTCCACCTCCCTTGGATGACGGGAATGACAAATGTGCAGTGGACAAATCTGATTTTCTCCAAGCCTCGGCCTCTGAAAAGGTAATCAAGACTTAGATAAGCCCAGCCTGATCCAAGAGTTTTGTCCAGCACCAATCAGAGCTTTTGAAATTGTTTCAGGTCAGCCAAGCCGAGGCATCTTCACCATACAGGAACACCGCGTAGAATTTGATCCAAGAGTTTTGTCCAGCACCAATCAGAGCTTTTCAAATTGTTTCAGGTCAGCCAAGCCGAGGCATCGTCACCATACAGGAACCCCGCGTAGAATTTGTCAACATTAACATCTGGAAGCCGGCCTTTGTACAGTAATGATTTTTTTTTTTTCTCTTTTTTCTAGTCAACTATTTTCATATGCATTGAATAAACATCTCCATCATCAACACTTTCACTCTTATTACACACTATCCAACTGGTGCATGATCTTTAATTGAAGAGAGAACCGTGAGCACTGTATTAGTTCTGGTCAATAACATCTGGGTGACATGAGAAGTCGACCTTTTCACTGGCCTTTAAGAGGTTGTCCTGTGCTGTACAATTCTGACCTGCCTTGAGGACATGAATCAATTAATGTACGCACAAATTTAAGGTCGTTAATTATGTCTGGATGCGTGCACGTACAGGAACCAAGGATCTGGTCCTATGTTTACAGAGTTCACATACAGGATTCTTGCTTCAAAGCAAGCAGCTGCTGCACATGCACAACACCTAGAAAATCTTGCTTAAACAAAACCACAGTGCAACAGCTGCGCGCACACAAGCACTTGGGAGATATGGATGACGAATGACCCCTGATTTTGAAGAAAGTTGCATACAAAACTCGACCAAGATTTGATCGAGAACCATTGACAGGGCAGGTGATAATTTACATATGCATCCAAGACAATCATGGTATGTATAATCACGGGAAGAAAGTTACAAAAAGAAAAGAAAAGCCAAACTCAAATCATTGAGGCTTCACCACTTGTGTGAATTGCGCAATGACCTTGGTGATCCTACAAAAAGATCCAAAAGCATTTTCTCCATATCATCAGAAGTGTACTTGATGTACTTGTCGCTACCATTTTTGTCGTTCATTCCAAGGAAAGCTCGATAAGCTGGGATTACTTTCTGTGAAGTAGAAATTTGCAAATCTTCCCGGAGATGAAGATCTGGAACACGCCACTGTGTCTGAATTTTGTACACATCGTCGAAAGCATTACTGAATCTCCTGCACCTTTCTTTCAGAGAAGTCCTTCCATCATCTCTAAGCAAAGAAACAACAACACTCCATGTGGCTCTCTCATAGCTTGTTGCATGCTGCTGAAACTTCCCATTATGCTTTCTGATCCATTCATCTCCAAAGAAAAGCCTGAGTTCAGAGCCCTTGACCTTCTGGACCATGTAATGGATGTTGTTCATTAAGAAAATATGCCCTAAAGAACCATCCTTGTATAATTTGGATTTGCAAATAAGATTCGATTCTAGAGTAGATGTAATTGACCTAAGGTGGCAACCCATGGGACTAAAAGTAGAAGTACAAATGTCCTGCCCATTATCCGTCTCAAGAACAGGATTTGGATCATCTACATCTTGGTCATTGAGAAGCAAATTGAGAGTATCACAGTATGCAGTAAGGGTCTTGATGTAATTCATCACATACCTAGTGAGGGGATGAATTTCACCTCTGCGGAAAGGGTGTATGGAGGCATGCAATGCAATGGCATTCCCAAATTTAAAAAAAAGTGGTACTTGCAGATTCACCCAATCTCCTAAGAAGGTCATGGAACTCGCTCGTAACATAAGAATTGGCCACTTCAGAGAATAAAGCTTCCATATCAAGGTGAAGATCTGCCAGAACCTCGTACATGTCAAGAAAGCGAAACAACTTTTCAGGATTATAGGGTCCCATTGCTATGGCTTCACCAAAACTCAATAGGTACAAAACTGAAGCCCTTGAGATCTCAACAAAGCAATATGAATCGAGGGAACCAAAGTCCCCTAATATCTGGTTGCAAAACCGTTTCTCACTAGCAAGATAGACCCGAATGATGATTTTCACAGCCCTCACCCATTTCTTAATTTCACAACTCAAGGTATCCCATTCTAGTTTTAATACATCATCGATGCTGAGTTTCTGAATTTCAAGGTTGGACAAATTCTCATCCAATGCTTCTTTACGGTTGCCAATGAAAGCATCACAGAATTCCCTATCATAACCAGAAGCAAACATAACACTAGCAATGGACTTGATGTCAGGCATCACAAGTGGATCAATCAAATCTACTGTATATTCAGTAGCTTCTCTTCCACTGTTGTCTCTCTGTGATGTATCCTCGACTATTTCATCCTCTACCGAAACAAACGACTCATCATAGAAAAAATCAACACTTGGGGGAAAATAAATGTTCTTCGGCTCAAAGGATTGCTTATGTTGAACAAGAATGTGGTAGAGCTCTTCCTCAAGCCTTGACATTGCTATCTGCTGAACACACTGAGCTCGGAAAGCAAGTTCCTTCGGCCTCCCATGGTCATTCATGGGCAAGCCACCTAAAGTTTCCATCACCGTGTGAATTTCATTAACGGCTTGTATGTACTCAGAAGCCTCTGCGGGTCCAGAATCCCATATCAGAGATGGATTAGACTCCCAACGCATGACCTTTCTCTCAGCACATTTCAGCTGCTCCTCAACCTCAGCAAATCCCCATCTCTTGCTTTCATTTATTATAGTCATTGCAGACAAATGGGAGTCCAGTTCTGTGAGGGCTCGTCTAAAGTCACCAGTCAGGTTCTTATTTTCTCCCAATAACTTCAAAATATGCTGAGCTGCAGCAATGATATGTTGTTCCCCTTCATAAGTCGTCGTCGTCATTGATTGACAGCCGGGCATTACCACGGAAGGAAATATGAAAAAAGAAATTATTGTAGCAATACAAAATGTACACCTTGAATAACCTCCCAAACAAAATCCCAACTTTCTTGAAATGAACTCCAAACCTATGTCATGTCCATGCCAGAGCCATGTTCAGTATTACAAAAGGTCTGTTGGAGAGAAATCATGAGTCGGGTTCAATGGAACTCCAGTTACAATACAGAACGAAAACTAAAGAAAGAAGTGATCCAACTAAAAAGGAGGGATTAACTGAAGAAGAAAAAGACTCCTCTCATTCTCGAAGTTTGTTCATGAAAAAATTATCAGTGAAAACCAATTGATGCAACAAAAAAAGAGGAACGTATTGCAGAAGCAAGGATTTTTCTCAAAGTTCGAACAATGAAAGATACCAGCGAGATAATAGAGAGGACAAATGGGGTGAAGGATCAGTGATAAATGATATTAAAATGCAGAAAACAACAGAAGCAGAGCCTTAACTATGAGAAAATCCACTGAAAATAAAGACTGGACAATCAGCAATACACTATGGATAAGAATCAGGAGTAGGTCAGTTAAATTTACTAAAACTCAAAAGAATAAAAAGGGTAAGTTTTATAAGAATCTCAATTTTCTTTCTGTTAAAACCTTTCATGCCCTTTGCCATGATCTAATCACTGTCTATTGAAGATTTTTCCAAACTACATAAACACCCCGCAGATAAATATGGATAAAAAAGCAAAGTCAAGCTGCTAAGAAAACCTAGGAGAAGAACCCTACAAACTGTAGGCCCGTTGTTAAACAAAAAATACAACAGCTAGTGCCAACAATAAGAAAGCAGAAAAGAAAGAATTCAACTCTCAATTCAATGATGTTCCAGATCAAACAAAACAACAGCACACAGCTAACTAAAAAGCCTGATCAAAGACTAATTAAGAGGACCCCTTGATCAACTACAACCCCGTAAAAACATAGAAACAAGGAAAAAAAAAAAGCAAGAGATTTTATTGGGAAAGAAAGGAAATTTACTTTGTTTGGTTGTGCAGATATGTTTCCACTTGAGAAGATGAAATCCAAGGCAAAAAAGAGAGAAAAGTGATACAAAGAAGAAGGTGAAGAGTTTGGTGAAGGTAATAAAATATGTGATGAAATGGTTATATTTCTTGGCAATTTCTATAACGCTCTTTCTCTCTTTCAGTTGAATAATCCTAGAATATATATTTAAGTTCTGTGCACCGGAAGTGTGCTGGTGCTCCATTCATTCAAGGTCATGGCTTGACTTTTGACTGTCATAAGCGTTGGCTTACTTGTCTTAGCCAACAAACAAAGCAAAATCCTAACACTTCAAAAAAAAAGAAGTTAAACCCGCAAACTTTGTGATTATAAATATAAAATTTTAAATAATTTTATAAAAATAAATATAAATCTTTTTAAAAAAATTAATTTCTAATAAATTAAATTAGAATATAATAACTTCAAAAATCAAAAATCAAAAAAAGATAAAGCTCGATCTCTAAACAATAAAATGTTAAAGGATAAAAACTAAAAAAAAATATATAATTAAATAAAAGTTTAAAAAACTTGGTCCGAGCTCACCCAGGTCAAGACACAAAATCTCTAACCCAATCATAATACCAAGATGATCATGTTCAAAACAAAATTAAATAAAATCATGAAGTTAAATCATTGAACAACATAATGTTGAATTATAAAAATAATAAAAAAATAAAAATAAATGGAAAGAAATATGAGTTATCCGGGGTTAAATCTCAAACCTCACGACCATTGAAATCATGAAATTCTTGAATCAAGTTCAATCAAGAAGTTTAATTTCCAACCAATTTAATTTTAAATGATGAGATAATGAAAAAATATATATAAATTTAAAACACTTGCCAAAGGAAAAAAAAAATAGCAATAAGAAGAAATTGGATAAAATTTGATAGAAAAAAAAAACCATAAAGGATGAAATTGTAAAAAACATGACCGAGATAACCAAGTAGACAGGAAATGGGGAAAAAAGACACGGAGATCAATTTTCAATAAATCAAATGACAAACGATGAAATTAAAATAATTTAATTTAAAAAAAGAATAAAAAAAATCAATCTGCGTTAACCTTTAAAACTAATGACTCTAGTTATGAACCAAGGACTAACCCATAGTAATGAAAACAAATATGAGTTAACCCTAATTAATCCACAAAACCCGTGATCACGGGCATAAGATTGAGACAACCAATAAAAAGGAAAGGGAAGAACAATTTAAAATAAATTAAATGTTGAAGGATAAAATTAAAATTAATTAATTAATTAAAAAAAGAACTTATGACTAATCTCATAGAACTCAAACCATAACAAATAATAAAGCAAAACTCTAAAAAAAAGGTAAAAAAATATCTTTCAAAAAGGAAAAAAAAAACCAAGACAACCCAGGAAAATCTTCTAAACTCGGTCTAATATCTAAAACTCGCAACCCATTATATCATTGAACCGGGTTCAATCAAGAAGTTTAATTTTCAACAAATCTAATTTTGAATTATGAAATCGTGAAAAAAACATCAATTCAAAAAAATTTCCAAAGAAAAAAAATAGCAATAAAAAGAATGAAAATCAAATTTGAAAGAAAATAACCCATGGAGGATGAAATTGTAAAAACAAAACCTAAATTATAATCCCAAATGAAATAAATAACAATCAAAAGAATGGGGACCAAATTTAAAAGATAAAAATAAATAAATGAGGTGAAATTGGAAAACAAGTGTAATTTTAAAGCTTATTAAAAATAAAGAAAATAGTAATAAAAAAAAGACAAAATTTGAAAGATTAAAAAAATATAAGGGAGTGAAATTAAAAAATATTTGCAATTTCATGGCTTATTCAAAATTAAAAAAATCAAAAGGACAAAGACCAAATATAAAGGGAAAATAAATTGCAGGGGATCATGCAGAATGTGAGGCGGGGAGAGAGAAAAACAAAAAAAAATCATTGGTGTCAAACCTGCTGCTTGTTAGGGGCACGCGCCGCCCCCATTCTTGTGTTTGGTGGCCAAGACCTTTCAAACTTTGCTCTAAAAAGAGATTTTTGGTGGTCGAACAACCCTGCAAATGCTG
Organism: Populus x sibirica; assembly: GCA_019202695.1. Classification (NCBI taxonomy): domain Eukaryota; kingdom Viridiplantae; phylum Streptophyta; class Magnoliopsida; order Malpighiales; family Salicaceae; genus Populus; species Populus x sibirica. Next base: position 245,010 of record JAGMVL010000416.1, on the reverse strand, counting down.
CCCAAACAACGGAGGGGTGGCATCCACATGATGACATGTTCTAGCAACTTTTTTTAATTATACTTAATAAATGTAATTTACAACAATATCCATCAGTATCCTTGGGATTTACAATAAAACCAATATAATATAAAATAAAATAAAATTAGCCATTGGACAAGAGTTATGTTGGATTTTTCTTTAAAGGCATCAAAGTAATTATATTATTCTAAAAAATTTGAAAAGATAAAAATATTCCTGAGTAGTGTCATAACTCAACTTTGAATCCCACAAAATTGTTTTATAAAAAAATACATTTTTTTCAAGAAAATCCAAAAAACAATAAAAAATTTAAAATCCAAAAATATTTTGAGACATGAGGAGATAAGCCTTTGAACTATAACACGTCAAAAAGATAAAAGAATAATCAGATTGTGACATTTTGATAAGATGGGTTGAAGAAAAACTTAATGGAAAGAAAATCGAGGTTGAAATCAAACTTGACCATGATTAGAAGAATTAAAGAAAATCGAGGTTGAAATCAAACTTGACCATGATTAGAAGAATTAATTAAGTCTAAGGACTTAATTAAACTTTTAATGGGTTTAATTGGCTTAATTAAGGACTTAATTGAATAAAAAGTAAGTTTAAGAGTCAATTTGGTCAAAATTTGAAGAATTAATTAAGTTTAAGGACTTAATTAGACTTCTAATGAGTTCTGTGGATTCAATCAAAGACTCAATTGAAAAAAAAATCAAGTTTGGAGGTCTAATTCGGATCAATTCACAAAGGTTTGAATATTAAAGGTTGATTAAGGGTCAAATTGAGAATTTGAAAACCAAGAACCACAATGCAAAAGGCACGTAAGTTAGGGCGCTGAAAGTAATAAAATCAGGGGTCAATTTGAAAGAAATTGAAAGTTTGATGGTTGATAGGGGTCAAATTGCATATTTTCAAAACTAAGGACTAACTTGAAAAAGACGTTAAATTCAAGGGATTCGATTGAAACATTTCAGGGATAAAATTGAATAATTTCCCAAAGATTGACTTCAATTGAGAGCTCAATTAAACAAATTAAAAGAGTGGGGAATAGATTAAAGAAGGTTATGTAGACGACAAGTCGTTTATTTACAAAAAAAGAAAACATAGATGACACGTCGTTCAATTACTATTCATTTTCTTCTTCATTTCAACCCAAAAAGGTTACCCGAGTTGCCCTATTTCACCTTGATTCTAACCGTCATCCTCCCATCCAAATACCCTAAATGTTTTCCAAAATGTAGTAATGATTTCTCTTAACAATATTTAACCATCAAAGTCATCATTTTATCTCCAAAAGATCAAAATCTAAATACCACAATGACTTATCCCAATCACAGCTTATGAAGAACATGCCTGAATTGCCCTTTTCTAGACTCTTCCTCACCTTCATATTTGCATCAAATAAAACCATAAGTGCCCAAATTAATAGCTATGATGTCCCTATACAATTCTAACTGCTCAGATCCTCTTTATTTTCCCCAAGATTCAAGAAAGAATCACAACAAACTCGCACTCTAAACTACCAAAATTACAGATAGTGTGACTAACCATCTTGTCAACTGTAGAAACAGAAAGATAATGAACCTAACCTCTCACCTATAGCTCAGATCTCTTCCTAAACATTAAGGGAAGAGATTCACCTAGCTCAAAACCCTCCAGAACCTTCGCATTCCTCCTATAAAATCCCAACCTAAACAGCCTGGGAGGGGGAATAAAAGAGAGCCTAAAAAAAAGGAAAGCTAAAAACTCAATTATGGATTTCCCAAAAAACTTAGACGTGGTGCAAACGATATTATAAAATATTTTAGGGTTCTCAAGGACTCTGTTAGACAATCTAAGGTTATTTAGGGTTTGAGCGAAGATTACCTAAAGGTCAAATCTTATTTCTGATGTTTGATCAACTTTCTCAAGGTTGAGTTATCACAAATCACAAGCCATCCAAGTATGCGATCTTTAACAGTAATTTATACGAACTACCACTTAGAAATTTTCTAAAACCCTTTTAAAAGATAGGGATCATTGTAACTTTTAAGTTCTAGCTCTTTCTTTTGTGTTTTCAAGTATTTCTATATTGTCTATAACTTACATAATGTTTCTCTCTATAAAAAATATGAGGTATAACATGCCATTTATAGAGAAACTAATAACTCTATAAATGAAAAAAATATCATTTTTTTTTCATTTGAATAATATCACATATATTATTTCATAATAGTTTTGGAGATTTATTCAATCAAGTCTTTACTTTATTATTGCAAGTCTAAAATTATAATTCCTTGTATTAATTACATTATAGACATCAATTTATAATACTCATTTACAATCAAGTCACACTTGATTAATTATCTCAATTTAATTTCTGATCAACGGTTTTTATATGTGTGACCCATTAGATTCCCTAATATGTTGTCCTAAATATAAATCAAAATACTAAATAAAATCAGATTAAATAAATTAAATAATTTAACTTATTATCAATTCAATAAATTGATTGATTTATATTTGAAGATTAAGTATAATATCTAGCAACATGTCATCGTCCATCACATATTTGAAAAGTCGTATGTAGTTTGACTTAATCTTTCAATAACCAATTTCTCAAGGTAATTATTATCATTTCATCAAGAATGTTATGCTTTAGATATTATAGTATGAAGTGTGTATGCTTTGTCAAATCATGTTTATTCTCAACACTATATTCATTGATTCATTGAATAAGATCTGATGCTCTTTTCAAATCTCATTCTACCTTGTGCAAGGATTTACAATCAATACTATTTGAGAACAAATAGAATATTTTTCTTAATTCATCTAGGGTAATGAATAATTTCTTGATCACTTAAATATCTCTATATAATTCATGTTATACCAAATATCTATACATTTGTTACCCTTGATTAGGATAATGTTTATCTAGGATCAAAGCATAACATTCTCTATATAAGATAACTTAGTAATCTAAAGTCTAAGGATCACTTACACAACTATCACATGAGCCTTTTCATAGAAATAAGTGATCTCTCTATATGGAATGCTCAAATAGGATAGTTTAGTATATATGTCATATGACAAGTACTTATATATTTGTTTTAGGTATCCCTCATACCCTCGCTTATGAGAATAATTACTTCTTTTCATATAAAAAAATAATATAATACATATCCGTCTTAACAACTCCAATTAATATTCAGTCTTAATAAAGCATCGACCAAGAACATTTAGGAATAATGCTATGATGTAATATGAATATCATAATTATAACAACTTTATAATTTCTTTTACAAAGTACTTTTTTTTTCTAAAGACTTTAGCTTTACTCTAGACACATTACTAAAAAATAAATTTATTAATTAAACATAAATGAATATTAAAGATAAAAAATTATTTATTAATAATTAAATAATTTTGCATGAACAAAGTCAATGTCATGTATAACCAATTAATTGGCTACAAGGCATATACACTAACAATATTCTACTCACACTAAAACCAATCGATCATGTATGTAATACCATATCATTTCATATGATGATTATGCTTCTATTTAAATAGTGTTTTAGTGAGAGGATCTATAAAATTCTCTTCAATTGGTACCCACTTTATCTTTACATGTTACATTTCTATAATTCAGTAACTAAATGAAATCACTTAAGTGCATGTTTAGATCATTAATCAAATTTTGGTTCCTTTATTATGCAATGGCTCTATTGTTATCATAGTACATGATTACTAGATCAATAATTCTAGGAACCACACTTAGTTCAGTGATGAACTTCTTAGTTTAAACAACATCTTTTGTCCTTTTAAACATAAAGATGTACTTAACTTCAGTTATAAAATATGATACGACCTTTTATGTGGAACTCTTCTAACTTACAACACCATCATTCAAAGTAAAAACATATTTAAACAAAGATATGCTATTAAAAATTACTAATTAAAAACTAGCATCTGGATAACCATTAACTACTAGTTCATCTCCTCCATATACCACAAAGATATTTTTAGTTCTTTTATGTACTTAATAAAATTTTCAACTTTCAGTGACCTTCAACTAGAATAAATTGATATCTACTCATTATATTTAAAGCATATGATATATATGTTCTTATATATAGTATCACATACATTATGGATCTTATAATCTAAGCATAAGGAATCATTTTCATCCTATCTCTCTTAATTTGTGCTTTAAGATACATGTCATTAAGAGATGTATCTCATGTGAAATTGGTAATTATCATCTCTTGGATGCTTCCATGCTAAATCATTTTATTATCTTGTCTATATACATGGATTGGGGCAATCCAAGCAATTTTCTAGATATATCTCTATATATATTTATTCATAGTATATAGGCTGTTTTTTCTATATCTTTTATGGAGTCATTCTTGAACAATTAAATCTTTACTAATTGGAGTAAAGAAATATAATTTTCTATCAATAATATGTCATATACATATAATATTAGGAAAATAACTCCACTCTTACCAACCTTTTTATAAACACAAGGCATATCCATATATATTTTTATGAAATCAAATTATTTGATTATCTCATCAAAATTGATATTCTAGCTCTGTAAAGCTTGCTTAAGTTCATAATTGGATTTTTATAGCTTACATACTTTGTTGGAAAACTTCTTAAATTCAAAACCTTTAGTTTATGTCATTATGGATTTTAATATAGCTAATGGCAAGAAGTTTTTATCAAAGTCAACCTCTTTTTTTATCTGTAACCTTTAACGACATGTATACCTTTGTACATTTATACATTGTCTTTCTCTTAAAGACCCCATTTACATTCAATAGTTTTTATCCCTTCAAGTGAAGCAACCAAGGTTCAAACATGGTTGGTGTATATGGAATCCATCTTAGATTTCATGGTCTCAAGCCAATTCTCAAAGTCAATATTAGATATTGCTTCCAAGTAGTTGGTAGGCTCATCAATTATAAGCAATTTATCATTTTCAGCTTCAATGAGAAGTCCATATCTTATTGGTGCATGATGTGTCCTACCAAATCTATAGAGTTCTAGTATTTTTTAAGCTTTAGGTTGAAAATTCAATGTTATAGCCTCAATATCAGGTTCTATTTGAATGTCAATTTTTGGTTCTTAAACTTTTTTAAGTTCCATTTTCCTTTCATTGCTACTTTTAATAACAAAATATTTCTCTAGAAAGATAACATGTTTTGAAACAAACTCTTTTTTATCAACTGGATGGTAGAAATAATATCTAGTACTTTCTTTTGGATACTTCATAAATTTATATTTATTTAACTTAACTCCTAGTTTTTCAAATACATTACGCTTCATATAATTGTCACATCCCTAAATTGTTAAGTATGATAAGTTTGGTCTCATATCATTTCATATCTCATATGAAATCTTATCAATAGATTTTTGATGAAACCCTATCTAAAAGATAAGCAATAGTTTATAGGGCATAACCCTAAAAAGAATATAGAAGGTTTGTATAACTCATCATGAACCGTATCATATCCAATAAGGTAAGATTTATCCTTTCAGAATCTTTATTATGTCATGGTATTGCAGAAGATGTCTATTATGAGATAATCCCATTATATATATATATATATATATATATATATATATATATATATATATATATAATCTTGAAAATATTAGCTCAATTATTCACCACTTTAATTCGATAAAATTATTTTAATACTCTTTTCAGTTTGTTTTTCAATTTCACTTTTAATTCTTTGAACCTTTCAAATGATTCAAACTTATGTTTCATCAAATACCATAACCATATCTAGAATGGTAATAAGTAAATGTAATGATGATGATGATGATGATGATATATATATATATATATAACAAATCATTATTGGCCCGCATACATCTGTATATATTGAACCTAATAATTCATTAGATCTTTCACTCTTTCCACTAAAAGGTATTTTTGTTATCTTTTCTAATAAACAAGTTCCACAAACTTGATACGATTCATAATAAAAAAGATCAAAATATCCTTATTTATCTAACTTGGTGATTTTTGTTTCATTGATATGACATAATCTATAATGTCATAAATAAGATGGATATTGATTATCTAATCTATTCTTCTTCCTATTTATACTAAACATGAGTATTTCTAAATCAAGTATATACAAACCATTTGTATAATTACTAGATCTATAGTAAACATTATTATTATTATTATTATAGGAACAACATTTACCCAAATAAAAAATTTTAATCAATTTAAAGCTAAGTAAGAAATGGATACGATGTTTCTAGAAAGTACTAGAATAAAATAACAATTATCAAATTCTAGTATCAGCCTATTTGACAAATTTAATACAACAACACTTTCTCCATTACCAACACATGGGTTTATTTTGCCTTTATCCAATCATAAACATACCTAAAGCAAAAACATCAATAAGTTTCTTAATCTTCTCGATTGCAAGATAGTCATTGCAGAATTCCTTTTTAGTGGCTTTCCTTGACATAATGATGAGAAGTAACCTTATCTTTTCTAATGCCACAAGGAGGCTTCTATGATTTTGATGCAAGGACAACAATACCAAGTCAATGTTTAACTTATAGTTCATGACAAAATGTAATTGGTGTAATTTCTCAAAATAGCCTATTATTTTTAAAACATGGGTGTTCACAAAGGAACTCTCTAATATTTTGTAACGAGACAATTTTTTAAAGGTTTCATACCTTTTAGTCCTACTATCTACATAAAAAAAACTTCTTGTGATTCTTAATTATTGTACAAACATCCATATTCTTATAGTGTCTTTAAAGTTTTGATAACATGTCAGCTAACATCACACATGTAGCATACTCATCATCATCAATATGGCGTTGACATTTAGTTCTTATTTCATCATCATCATCCTCATCAATGATATGGGGGATCAGATTTTCAAGAACATATAGCAAGTATTTTAACAGATTTTCATGGTAGTAGTCCAATAAGTGTTTGGTGTAGTAAATTTGTTAACCTCAAGTATGTTTTGTAGGGATATATTGTTACTCATAGTGATTTATCAATATAAATATAAAAACAGAGATATATTTATATAAAAATAGCAAGTATTAGTTTTATACATAGATATTTAAAACCAAATTTAAATAAGGTCTTTAACAAAAAATGGCCTCCAATGTTTTTCTTACAAATTAATAGTCTTCTCTATTAATTTAGGATATGATATCATTTAATTTATATGATCTTAAATGACTCAATATATCATAATAAATTAAATTAGGTACATAACATAGCTTATTAATCATATCTTTATATGACTCCTATATTAGTTAAGTGACAACTTTTTATCTAAACATATCAAGATCTAATTCTATAGCATTAAATATATTCGATTAATGGTAACCTTGAGTAGTTCAACAAGTTATCCATTAATGAAACTTATTTTATACAATATAAAATTGAAAGGCAACAAATCATGATCTCAACATGTACTTAATATATTAATGAGTGATTTATTATTTTAATTAGGTCCCATTCAATGGCATGAAAAATATATCATACATAACAATTATATATAAACATACACCTGTAGTATGTCATTTTAATTGAATGATTATAGACATATCTAAATCGATTCCCTCGATCCATCGAAAGGAATTAGACAGTCAAAACTTAGGTACAACTTACAAATCTTTATAAGTCCTTGGAGCACCACGTTTGTATCCTTTTATATCATTCTTTATTCATCTTAAAATACAAAATAATTTTCCTATCAAAATTCATATTTTTTTAAATTACATAACATTTATATAATTGTATAAAAAACTTTTGGGTTACAAATGAGAGGAATTAAATGAGAAAAAAATTTTATAACCTAGAAAAAAATAGAAAAAAGGCATGACACGCAAATCCCATTTAATATTACAACTATTCAACCATAAAAAACTTGATCACTTTGGCCTTTTAATGTTCATAATCATCAATAATGCATAAAAACATATTAATAAGTAAAATTAAATATATTGCATACTTCAATTCTAATTATTTGTTTTATACGCAACTTCTTTAATAATATTTTAAAAATTTAGAAATAATAAATCAAACTCAATTTGGTAATTTCCATAACTTTAGTAATTTTATTTAATTTATTTTTTCTTGAAAAACCATTTTTTAAAGTTTAATAAGAAACTTAATCAAATTAAAATTCTTATTAACATTCTAAACTATTTTAGGATCAACTAGATAAAAGTTTCTTATTTTTTTAAGATTTAATAAGAAAATTAATCATATTTATTTATTTATTTTAATATCTTAAACTATTTTAGGATCAATTAAATAATTTTTTATGATTTAAAAATTCTCTTTATTTTAGGAAAAAAAATATTTTTCAAAAATATTTTAATTAAGCATTTAAATGAAATACTAATCAATTAGGAAATTTTAAAATATATATTTTTCAACTAAATAATTTAATTTAATTCTAATCCAATTAGGAAAATTAATTCTATAATTAGTTTAATTTAGAAATCAATTTTAATATAAAATCAAAATTTTATACATTTAGGGGAAGAGTCATAATGTTGCCCTAAAATATCCTAACGTAATAGTGTATAAGTTGTGGTGGCATAATCATGATTCTTCCCTAAAAACTGTAAACAAGGTTGCAGGGCAGAATCAAAATTCTTCTCCTCTTTTTTTTTTTTTTTTTCAAAATTACTTTTGTTTTTTCTTCTTGTTGTTGCCAACATGGGCAATGCCTATGTCGATCGACAACTACAACAATGATAGTAATGGTTGTCGATGCACTGCTTGCAACGTGATGGTAATACCTCATGCTACACCGTTTTAGCATGAGGCAATTGTCTCGCCACTAGTGGATTTTGCAGCCATTAAAACTATTTCTTTAATTTTCTAGGCAAATCTGGACGAAACAATAGCCAAATAATTTTTTAAAAAAAGGCATGAGAGAAAAATTAATTTTTGAGAAAAATAATTTTGCACATAAAATCAATTCACAATTAACGCTAATAACAATCAAAACATGAAGTCAACAACCTAATTGTTTAACGATGGTTATGATACCAGTGTTGAGTTTTCCAAAACTTCTAGACACAATGGAAATGTTCATTTAAGTTTTTTTAGGAGTCACTAGAATCTTGTAGACAATCTAGGATCGTTTAAGGTTTTGAGCGAAGATTACTTGAATAGCATTTTTTTTTTTAGGTTTGATCAACTTATTCAAGGCTGGGTTATAACACAAGTCATCTAAGTATGCGATCTTTAACAGTAGTACACATTAACCACTAGTGAAAAATCTCCTAAAACCTTTTTAAAAGAGAGGGTTCAATGTCTTTTAATGATAGCTCATTCTTTTATGTTTTTAGGCATTTATGTATCATCTATAACTTACATAGTTTTCCTCTCTATATAAAATATAAGGCCCTGCATTCTATTTATAGGGAAACTCGATCACCCTATAAATGGAAAAAATATCAATTTATCTCTAAATAAATCTAATAAATTAATTTAAGATAATTTTAGAAATTTATTTAATCAAGTCCCTACTTTTTTATGTTTGTGACCCATTAACTTTCTAATATGTTATTCCAATAAAGACTCTACACTGATAATCTCCCAAGTGAAGGGCGAATGACAGAACAAAGATGAAAAGCCAAGACTGTATCAAGAATACTTCACTAAACTCTCAAAAGACTTTCATGAAATTAAGTTCACTTATCTAGGTCAAGACAATAATCAATTTGCATATGCTTTTGCAACCTTGGCTTCTATGATTAAAATTGATTGAGGGATTACAGGACAACTTATATGTATTAAAATCAGAAACTCTTCAACTTATTACTACTAATTTGAGGGGAAAACAAATGGGAAGTCTTGGTATCATGACATCAAACAATTTATTAAGTATATAGAATACTCGTCGAGGACATCCAAGGTAGATAAAAGACCTTAATAAGGATAGTAATGGAATATTATCTAGATGAAGAAGTCTTACACACAAAGTTATTTGATAGAACCCTCCCAAGGTGTTTGGGTAATGAAGAATCTAAGGACCTATGAGAAGTCTATGAAAGGATCTGCACCACTTATGAAAACAAACATATGATGGCTAGGAAAATGTGGAGACTTGGTTACTTTTAGATGGCCATTAAAAGAGATTCTATAGATTATATGAAAACATACCACTCATATATATGCCTTCGAGGCAGGAAATTCTATTATATGAGTTATACCTTTGGATAGTAAAACTAATATTATATGAATTATGCCTACGAGGAAGAAGAACAATATTATATAAATTATGCCTATGGGGAAAGAAAATCAATATCATATAAGTTATTCCTTTAGGGAAGGAAAATGACATTAAATGAAATTACACCTAAGAGGCAGGAAAAATGATAAGTAAAGATATTTTTGTTATAGGAACTTATATATGAGATTTGAATCGACTGCAACAACGAGGTTTATTATGGATTGAAATTTGTGATACAAGTATTTTAAAAGAGTTTATGAATAAAGGGCATCCACAATTAATGAGATGGAATAACAAAAATATAATTGAAATAAGTGCAAGTCATGGTCATCAAAACAAAAAAAATAAATGCAAGTTTGATGTGGTGTATTAATTGAAATTATTGATTTAGATTAATGTATAATGTTTATCTTTAAATGCCCTAAAAATGGGATTGCTTTAGGATTAATGAATTTACTGATTGAACAAAAACACAAGTTATAAGCATTGTTTTGGATTATTGAATCCATAATGGAAAAGAGGCATGGACTAGGATTTTGAGGTGGATTAACAATTTAATATTTTGCAATTTAAATAGACCAAAAAAATAAGATTTAATACATGAAATGGAAATTAACCACAACGATGAGATTAAATTAAATTGTCCGCAATGATGGAATTTAATATGTAAGAACTTGATTCAGTCATAACAACAGGACTGAATTGAAAAATCTTGAATGGGAAAATATTTTGATAGTGTCAAAAATAGGCATAAAAACTATTTAATATGGAAACATATTCAAATGTGCCAAAAATGGACATAAGAAATATTTGGGACTTGGAATATACGATTTAGCGAAAATTTAGATAGAAATGAATATTTATGATTGAAAAATATATAGATGGGTCTTAAATGATAAATATATAAATGTTACATAAATGGGAAAAAATAAACATACCAACTTATTGGCTACAAGACATATTACACTAAAAATCTCTCACTTGCACTAAAGGCAATCACTCATATATTTAATACCATATTGCTTCATGTAGCATTAATACTTCTGCATGGATAATGACTTAGTAAGAGAATCTAATATTCTCTTTGGTGGATACTCGCTCTTTCATTTAATTAATTTATCAAATTAAATTAAATTTATTAAGTACTTGTTTGGATCATTAATGAGATCTTGGTTCCTTTGCTTATGCAATGGCGCCATTGTTATCATAGTACAAGGCAACTGAATCAACTATTCTAGGAACCAACCTAGTTCATTAATAAACTTCTTGACCCAAACAACCTCTTTGTTTCCTCAAACATGGAGGTGTACTTATATTCAATTATAGAATCAATTATGCTTTCTTGTTTAGAACCCTTCCAACTCTAAGCTCTACCATTTAGAGTAAAACATATATTGACTGGTATTCACTATTTTTCCCACATCTCATTGAAAACATCTTAATTCAAACAATTTTTATCATATCTCTTTCAATCTATATCTTAGAAGATATGTCTTTGAAAAGAGGTGTTCCATACATAATAGATAAGAATCCAATCTTAGATTCTTCCATGTTAAGTTATTTTAGCATTTAGTCTATATGTATGGATTGAGACAATCTAAGCAACCTTCTAAATCTATCTCTATAGATCTTAATATTTAATATATAGGTTACTTCTCTCAATTTCTTTATGGAGAAATTCTTGGACAACCAAAACTTTACTGATTAAAGCAAAGATGTCATTTCTTAACAATAATATGTCATCTACATATAATATTAGAAAAACAACACCACTTCCACTAACCTTTTGTAAACACAAGGTTTATCTATATTTTTTATGAAATCAAATCTGTTAATTATACCATCAAAATTGAATATTCTTACTCTTTAAAGCTTGCATTGTACATTTGCACATTGTCTTTCATGTTAGTCTTTCTCTTAAACACCCACTTAGATCCATTGAGTTTTATTCCTTCAAATGGATCAACCAAGTTTGCCAAGTTCCAAACTTGGTTAATACATGAAGTTCATAGCTTCAAGTCATTTCTTGTAATAAATATAATATATTACTTCCAAGTAATTAGTAGGCTCATCAATTATGAGCAACATGTCATTCACAACTTCCATTAAAAGTCATTATCTCATTGATGCATGCATCTCCTACCAAATTTATATAAATTTTATGTTTCTTAAGGTTCAGGCTAAACATCTAATATTTTAACCTTATGAATATATTTTATCTAGATGTAGTGTTCTAAAAGGTGTAGAGAATCTCATTTTTTTTTAGATAATCCTTGAAATGTTTGATCAAATATTAACCACCTTGATCTAATTGAAGTTTTTTAATACTTATTCCAATCTCTATTTCAATTTTATTATAGTTTACATTAAACCTGAGTATAGTAAATTCAGGTATATACAAACCATTCGTATAATTACCAGATCCATAAAAACATCATTATTATAAACGAACAACATTTGTCATTAATATAAATTTAAATCAATTTAATACTAAATAAAATGGAAACAATGTCCTAAAATACTAGAACAAAATAACAATTATAAAGTTTTACTATCATCTCATTAGGTAAAACAAAATAACTAGTTCTTACACCTAATGCATAACTAGTTTCTACAACTAATGTAGCAACCCTTGCTACGTTACTAGGTTGTAGGTTCACTTTGCCTTTAATTAATCTTCTACTTTTATTTAGTTCCTACATGTAATTACAAATGTGAAAACCATATTCGATATCTAATACCAAAGAGCTACAATGCAAAGTAGTAATATAGTTTTTCAATTATAAACATACCTGAAGTAGAAGATTTATTAAGTTTCTTTGCCTTCACATTTGCAAGATATTCCTTGCAATTCCTTCACTAATATCTTTCCTTGCCACAATGATGACAAATGCCCTTGTCTTTTATAATGATAGTTGTCTGCTTTCGAATTCGATTCTAATTCGAACTTCAAAAAAGAGATTGAGTTTGATTGAGACTTTATTTCTCGCAAGCAATGAGACTCTTACACTATAAATATAGATCTCAGTGTATGCAGAAGAGGAAGCGGAGGAAACCCCATGAAAAAACCATTACCAGAAACCCTACAAAAAAATAAAAAAAGGACATTTATAAAAAAAAAAAAGAGAGAGAGAGAGAGAAAAGGTGCGGCCGAATCCTAGACTAGCCGTCGCTGCCCCCTCCCTCCAACTTTTTCCTCTTTTCTTCCCTAGTCTCAAACCAGCCATGCCTTCCCCCTCGGTTTTTTTTTCTTTTTCATCCATCCCACTCTCTGCTCTCTGCCGCCACCCCCCTTTCATCGATTTTCTTTCCTTCTCTTCTTCCCCAGTCACTAAGAACAGACAGAGCAAGCCCTCCGTGGTTTCTCTTTTCCTCTCTGGCTTGAGACCAAGAACTCCACAACACCAGCCTTGGCCTCCCATCTTAGTCGAACGAACATCACCAACCTTCAGCCTTCACCCCTAGATTTCCCTCAACAGACTCCAGCCCCCCTCACCTCCAGACTGCCAAAGAAGATAACGTTCAAGAAGTTTAGTTTCAAAGGATGCTATCTGAATGGTCTTTTGGACAAATCTACTAACAAGCCTGTCAAGCCAGCAACATCACATCTCTCCACTGCCATCATCCTCGTCTCTGGTTGCACCACCCCTCAGTAGCAGCAATAGGGCATGGTCACTTCCATATAAACGGCAACAATGGAGTCTTCATCGTCCCAGCTGAAATCAGCAGCAATCTTCCCTTCCCAGCAGCAGCAATGCTGTCTTCAGCAACACAGCAACAGTGGTGGAAGATCTTCCTATAGGAAAAAAAACAGCACCTTCTTCTCCAGCCATCGACAGCTGCAGGATTAATTTCTCAATAGCGGGTAGCACTGGTTAAGTTCCCCTCTCCAGCCGAGCACCAATTTTCAACCGGCGACAGCAGCAACTCCAGCACAAACTCTTCTCGCCAACCCTTGCACCAGCTGTGAACAGCAGCAGACTACAAGCTCCAACAGGCACTCCTTTCTCCCCACCGTGCTCTTCCTGCCAGCGTCCACTAGTTCCTCGATCGGGAGAAGATCCTGCTCCACCGTGGTCAGCTTCCTCTTTTCTCTTCCGGTCGTGGCTCCAGCCATTGCCAATGCCAGTGAGTCGCTTCCCCTCCTGCATTATAATTCACGTTAGTAGCTGTGAATTATAATTCATTTGCTACTGTAGCAAGTGAATTATAATTCACTTGTTTCTGTAGACAACGCACGCCTGCTACTCAATCGGATTACTGGCTTAGGCTAGTGATTAGACCGGGGAGGTTGGGTCTGCCAGCCATGCAGGCTGGGTCAGACCCACCCAAAATAAATAAATAAAAACATAATAAAAAATAGTTTTTTTATCCAGATTTTTTTGGGTTTATTTATCGACGCTAGAGTCGGGAATTACCGTATTTTATGGATTGCGCAATATTTACCAACACCAGAATTGAAAATATTCATAGGTGAATATTCACTGGCGCCAGAGTCAGGAATATTATAGGATGACCATAAGAACAAAACACAAACAAACCTTTAGCAATTTTAGACAAAATCAGCAATACAGCCAGCCTCATGTAGGACGCTTAAGGGGTGATATCATCTTTCCTTTCGCGTAACCAGTCCCGGACAATAGAATCTCTGTTGACCAGTTAGGATTCCTAATGACCATAATATTAGGTGGTGACTCCTTGAACAAGATATTTTCACCTAAAAAGAATAAGATGCCAGATATCTGTTCTTTTTCTACAAGAGATTAAATTTTTAATTGGTTGCTACGATGTCTAGGTGTGACAAGTTTCATGCATACATATTTAAATTTGAATAAAGTCTTTAATTCTGATTTGGTCTCTTATTATTTTCTTGTAAATTAATAGTCCTCCCTATTAATTTAGGAAATCTCACTTAGATTTTCCTAGTGGGCTAGGATCTTATTTAATTTATCTGATCCTTAGTGACAAAACAAATCAAAATAAACTAAATTAGATAGATAACATAAGTTATCAACCACATTTCCATGTGACTCCAATATCAGTTAGGTGGCAATTCTTTATCTAAACATATCTTACATGTTTTGCTTAACCCATGCCTCTAATCTCATATGATTATGAGTGACTCATCCAAATCATATAGATTAGTTAAGTAGAACCCAATTTTATAGCATTAAACATATTTGATTAACAGCCTTAAGTGACTCAACAAGTTATTGATGAATAAAACTCTGGTTTTATACATATAAAATTGAAAAATAACTTTTCATGTTCTCAACATTTATTTAATATTTTAATGAGGGATTTAATAATTAAACATGTCTCATTCAAAACATGACATAATAGATATATATTTCATTCATAACAATTTATATATAAACATACACCTTTACTGTGTCATTCTAATTGGATAATTATGGACATATCTAAACTAATTCTCTCGAACCAATGAATGGAATTAGATGGTTAAATCCTAGGTAACTGCTGCAAATCTTCATAAGTCCTTTGCAAGCATATCAGTTGTAGCCTTCATCGTCATTTCTTTCTTCATCTTGGATTACAAAATAACGTCATTTCTACATTTCTAAATTACATAACATTTATACAATTAATTAAGAAACCTCGAGTTATATTTGAGGAGAATTAGATGGCAAAAGAATTTATAACCTAAAAGAAAAATAGAGATAAGGTAGGACACGCAGGCCTTATTTAATAAAAATTACAACCATTCAACCATCAAATAAAAATATTTTAATAATTATCCATCATGCATAAAAACATTTTAATATCACGATAAATTACATTACATGTTTCCAATTCTAATTATTGGTTTTATGTGCTACAATAAAATAATAATTCTAACATTTAGAAATATTCAATCAAATCTAATTTGATAATTTCCTAAAAAACAAATTTTATTTAACATAAATTCCAAAATTTAATGAGAAAATTAATCACATTAAAATTCTTATTAATAACCTAAACTATTTTAGGATTAATTAGGATTAATTAAATAAAGTTTCCTAGCTTAAAAAACTCTCATTACTTTATAAAAACCATTTTTCTAAATATTATTTAATTAAACCATTTAATTAAATCATAATCCTATTATAAAGTTATTCACAAGTTTCTTGGTAACATACCCAACACATTATTCCACTTCAACCAAAATTATATTCATCATAATACCTTACATATCCCAATGGTTACCCTAACCCAAAACACTTAATACTTACCTCATTGTTTACTCAATATCCCAATGGTTATCCTAACACTTATACAATTCATTTGTCTCCAATATAAACTAAAATCACGATATTGTATTTTTATTATCCGTTTTGAATACCATACACAACTATTCTTCTCTGTATACTCACTTTTATAACCAAGTGCAATACTACCTATTCAAAATGCCCAATTTTTTAACTATTAAATGTGATGTTTCACCCCCAGAATCCAATGTTCATATTATGAATACACAATTTTCCTTCATCATATATGCACACATTTCAATTCTATAAATCAATACTTTTTTCCACTTTCACCAATATAACTTATCGATACCATTTCAATCATAACCTTTATCATCATGTTTTAACTTTTCACATTAAACATCCATACAAGTATTGTCTTCTAATACCTCGTATCACAACCAATGCTTACTTTGTATTTTTCAATATTCATTAACTTGTTCTTTTCACAACACAATTATTTCATTATTCATAAACAATACTATTAGAAATAACAACTACTCAAATGATATTTAGAATTTATGAGAGTCAAGCTATTAGACACCTACCTGGAGCCTAAGTACGTCATGGTGCCTTAATCTGTTGTCCAACTCTAATAGCCTTTCTTATATTAACATGATTATAGTCCATCATAACCGCACTAATATGACCTAAAGACTTTATTTTAAATCCCATTTAACTCAAGTTTATAAATCAATAACAAAGAAACTCATAGGATTTAATGTTCACTATTACTTTTCAAATAAAATAACCATCTTTAAAGGTCTAAATCTACCATTTACTTAAGATATGTTCCTTCATTCAAACAATAATGAATAACAAAGCATTCAAACACATCAACTAACATCAACATATCCAAATCTAACCAATTTTCATACTTAACATATCCTTTTTTTCCTTAAATATAAGAGTTCATTAACCCAATCTTTTTTACCCAAGGTTATAACACTATATAACCTTGGTCGTTAGCATACTTTCACATACCACAACGATTCTTATCATTCTTTTTCTTTTTATCAGGTATTATTGGCCAAAAATTAACATTTATGTTTACAAGACATCATTTCAATTTCATCATTCTAAAATTATTTTAATAGGTTTGAATTCAGGTTTTAACATAATTGAAAACATCAAATCATACTTATGAAAACCAATTTTCCTACCTTTATCCCTATGTGACCGAAGGTTGTCAAGTTTCCCCAACCTTGGATTTCCTTCTAATTTCTTTCTAATTTACCAACATTAATATATTAATATACATTTTAACAATCATGCAAATTCATTATATAACAATTCAATCCTCTACCACTCTTTTTTGGTTGAAACCTCACTTTCAAAGCATAAATGGTGGAATGGTCTTTTTAGGTATCTTAGGTTATCCTTTGTTTTTCATTATGAAAATTGATTCCAATGTGATTGAAACACATTCTAAAATATGTTTAAACACTAAAAAACACAAACTAACAAATTCATCTTTTTTTTCCCTAACTTAGCTGGAATCATAAAAGACTATTTCATTGAATTTCCATTTAATTCCTTAAAACTTTATTAAGTTAACCATTTAGACACCATACACAACAATGAATCAACAAAAATCCTTTATTCCTTTTTCTCACTTAGGTCGAACCTAGCTCCAAGTGATGGCATGGTTTCCTTTCAAAAAAATGTCACAATTCACACCTTGACCATTTGTTTTTCATGCCCAAGAACATAATATTACATCAAAACCCTCATTCCAATCAATCCAACACATTAAACCCTAAGTTCCATAAAGCAAATGAAACATAACATGAATTAAAACATATTTTAAACTTCAATCAATTCTTAAATAAGGTTTCTTACTTCTTTTTAGCAACAAATCAAAGGTTTTGAACTTTCAACCCGATCTAACGGTCGGATTGAAAGTTATGTGTGATAGCATAAAATTAGTCGGTTTGTGATTTTTCATTAAAAATTCAAATTTTATTGTTCAATCCTTACGTGAATCATATCAATTATTCCTTTTAACCCTCAAAATCATTTTATTACATCAAAATATATTTATTTTATTTTTTCCCACTTTTATTTCTTCATCAGGTTTATTACTGTTTCACGATAACATTACCAATTTTTTAATCGGTGCTTGCACCTTCACTCTTTCCCTTTTGTTGTACTATTCTTTATTATAGTTTATTCTTTATTATTTCATTAATTATTTGAGATTATTTTCTCATTTTCCTTATTCTTTTATCCATCAAAACTCATTACCGGTTTAGTTGTCTTCATAAATTTTTAAATTATAACTATAATTCATGTAGGAACCCCATCTATACTTTTATATTTAATCGTGGAGACCATTCTCTTCATTTCACTTCATATTCTCCATTATTTATATCGCTTAGTCAATTTTCTTTTCATTCCCGAGTTTCTATTACTCATCGAGTTTTTTCTACATTTGGTTTTACCTTTACATGGGGGTTTACAATCATATTTTATACAAATTAGTTTTTGACATAAATTATGACATCATCATCATCCACTATACATGCATATCCAATTTGTATAGGATCTTTTAACTAAAATATTAAGTTTATCTAGTTGAATGAAATTTTGGCAAAGTTTCCTCTACATGGGAATGCTATCTAAAATTTTATCCCGCGTTAAAAATATCGTCAAATACATCACCAATTCACACCACATTCATTTCATTTAAACCATATTCATATGAAAGCGCTCTTAAGTGCACCAATTGTTATTTCCACAAAATACAAGTATATGCTTTACATCACCAATTATAAGGGTTATAACATCACCATATATTTTCAGTCATCCATACATTAAAGTAGCCATTTTTAAAAATATAACATAGTAATATCTTCACTTAAACATAGAAAACCAATATCTATATAATAGATATTAATACAAAATTCTACCTAATATAATATTATGACTAAAACTATGATGTCAGCTGTCAAGGTTGGGGCAATATAAGCGAGGTACTTGCATGACACACACAAATATAGAATTTAATATATTTATAAGGTTTAAGTTGATAATTCACCTTGTTACTTAATTTAAGAAAATCCACGCAACTGTTAAATCATTTTACCAATAGATATTAACCATATTTATCTATTTAATCCATATATAACAATTTATCTATGTCATTATACATTTTCATCCTTCACATATATCAAGTTCCTCATATACTTGTTTGAAGAACAATACTTTATTAACATTCACCCTTACTAAACCACACTTTTTTAATCTCAAACCCATTCCCTAGGTCTGACTAGGACAACATCTATCATCCTCACCGCAAAGATTTATTCCTTATTTGATCATTTTCTCCGCCTCGAAGGCATAATTTAATCGATATCACCCAATATCATTTTCCCTACTTTAAAGGCACAATTCATTCAATATCTTTTTCCTACCCTAAAGACATAATTCATACGATATTATATTTTCTATCTTGAAGGCATATTTATTTGATATTATTTTCTTGCTCTTAAAACATAATTCATAAGTTATCTTTTTCCCGGCCCAAGGCACATTTTATTCAATATCTTTTTTTGTATGACAAACACTTGTATATAGGCAATTTGTATTTTAACATATACATAAATAACTTGGAAAATTAAAGAGATAAAGGTGAACCCTTACTTGGAGCTCCTGTTGTATGTGTTTTTAAGAAAATGGATCTACTCCACACTTTTCCCTTATAAATTCCAAATGATAATAAATCAACATCCTATTTGGAAAAGCACATCTATATTCATTCATTTAGTAATCAATCTAGCTCAAGTACATAAGTACATCATTTTCATAAAATTAGCACAAACTTAGCTAATTTGGCCATTACAACCATACACAAAATCATTATATTATTTAACGATAACATAAGCATATTTGACCATTCATTCCATCAATACACATATATTATTTCAACCATAACAACCCACACTCACACTCATTCATATTTATCATACAGTCTATAAAGACACACATTTATGGTTGCCATTATAGCCCGCACACACACCTATTCGGGCTATCATAACAACCATATTTTCCCATCCTCAGTCTGTTATAATAGCCTTTATCTTTCACATGTTTGGGTTGTTGTATCAACCCTAATTTCCCTATATTTAGGTTGTCGTAACAATCCATATTTTCATGAATTTAGGTTGTCTTAACAACCTACTTTTCCTACACTAGGGCTATTGTAATAACTCTTATTTTTCAAGTTTTGGGATTGTTGTAACAACATTAAATCTCTATCATCTCAAATGTCATAACAAACCTTAATTATGCACCAAAACACTACCAAAAAAACTCTCATATGCTCATTAATTCATACAACACATCCTTAAACTCTAACAAAATCCCAAGTTTCCTTTACCCCCAATCTTAACCAACATATCCGGCCCAACAACACACATATACACACACTTATATTCCAAACACAACAACTTATTTCATCAAACACATGGTATGCATTCTATTAAAATCACTTTTTACATAACAACACACTCACACACACTTATATTCCAAACACAACAACTTATTTCATCAAACATATAATGTGCATTCTATTAAAATCACTTTTGACATATAATTTAAATCATTTCCACCTTTCCTGAAATACACTACACATAACTCAAACACAACATAACCATCCTTCAAGGGTTGAAATCAAGCTTAAACCATTAATTAAATATCATCATATAGTATTAATACAATTTCATGTCAAATTCCTACACTTCCTTCTTTTCCTAACATGGCCATAATAACTAAATTCAAGCCAAACTAATTTTCAATATTTCCAACCAAATTCAAGAATTTTTAACTTTATTTAAAACACCAAAATCATATAATTAAATTAAATTTCCTAAATCCCCCAAAACTCATAACCATGGTCCACCACTCACATAATTAAATTTCTATAATTAGTTGCAATTTCCTTTAATTGACATTCTATAATACAATTTCCCATACTAATTCAACCCAAGGTTTATTAAATTTACCATTTCCATTTATGGCACACAAATCCTAGAATTTTAAGTTCAAGAATTTCCTTACTGATGTGAACCCCAACGAAGCTTAATGGAATTCGTGAACCCAAGATCTATCTAATTCAATTTTGAGTATTAAATTGAGCTCGTCACGATAGAAGACTTGCTCCAAGAAAACATGACAAACCACCCAATCACAACACTTACATCTAAAGACGAGTAAAAAAAGTATAAAATCACTAGTAAACATTGGTCAATTCTTGAAGAGTTAAAGTTTAATCAAGAACCAAGAGAGAATATTTTAGTTTGCAAAACTGTTTTTGTTTTTTAATATTCTTGACAAAGAGTTCTTATACTAGAAAGCTAAATACCCTAGTTTTCTTGACGGGTCACACATAAACCTAATTTAAATAATACTCAAACCAAGCTAAAATTAGCCCAAACTAATTAAAAATAAATAAAATAAAAAAGTATGAAACTTAAACAAGTATTGTCGCACAAAACAAATATAGATCAATAGCCCAACTAATTAAAATAAGACAATGTTAATTTTTCACGTAATCTACTGGTAACATCAAAGCCCTGCTTCAAACGAATGGTTCTCTCTCATCTTAATGGATTAAAAGGCGTGTCATATATAATTGGAAAGGTATGGAAGTTTAGTTTCCCACCTAACTAGAATCGCATCACAATTTGACCTATAGCTCTAGTTATGATCAAAACAATAGGGAAAGGTCAAACTATCCGATTTGAGTCTTTGTATCTCAATCCTTGTGTAATGGCCTTAGTTCCACCAACAAGACCTTCTTGAACATGAATAAGATTAATCTAGGTTTGCTCTTTATTATTTATTACCCTCTTGAAGTCCACCTTAGCCCATTTATCTCGAAGAAGTCCATTAAAAGCCTCTTTGAACCTCTTAGCCTAAGCTTTGTTACTTGACCCATTAGAACCTCCAATGGATCCTTTGGTGTTGTTTGGATCACATCACTTTTCCCCATAAAATTTAAAAATAAAAATTTAAATTACTTGAGATTAAGCTCATTACCTCTGCCAATTTAACTCTAAATAATGAGTTCTTGATGTAGAAAACTTTAAAATCCTTTCTCCCTTCACTTTACAGGCTTTCTTTCTCTAACAACACAAAATCCCTCAATTTCTCTCTAGGTTTTAAGCTAGGATTGCTTTTTAGTGAGTATCACATGAATTTCCACACTAACTTACTTTTCCTAGGATTGTCTATCTCCC
The DNA here is from genome assembly GCA_019202695.1 of Populus x sibirica. Lineage (NCBI taxonomy): Eukaryota > Viridiplantae > Streptophyta > Magnoliopsida > Malpighiales > Salicaceae > Populus > Populus x sibirica. The sequence goes on along the minus strand of JAGMVL010000416.1, from coordinate 222,255 downwards.
ATAATTCAATGATTTTTCTCAAAATTTATTTTTTAGGTTGGGAACTACACTATTAATGGGGTTTAAATTTGTTAGGGTTGAGGTTTGCAGCCTGGGTAGCTAAGCATAAATTACTAGAGTAGTTGTTTGCTACGCATAAGAAGTCCTTTCAAATGTTATTTCTATTAGCTCTCAAAGTGTTAAATCCATGTACAATTATCGATTAGGATCATAAGAAGGTTTATGATAATAAAGCAATCATTGGGAGTGTATTTTAGGCATTTGGAGCTTCAATTGATGGGCTTTAATATTATCATCCTTTGATTAGTATTGACGACACTCACTTATATGGGAAGTACAAGGTAACGTTGTTGATTGTAATTGCTTATGACATAAGTAATAAGGTTTATCCGTTATGTTTTGCTATGGTTAAAAATAGATAAATAATAATTGAAGATGGTTTTTAGATTTGTTTCATTGTTATGTCACTAGAGGTCGCACCAAATTGTGTATTATATTAGACACACATACGGTGATTAAGAATTTTATGACATGGATATTTCCCAAACTAGTTGGGTATCATTCTTATCGTCCACGATACTTTGTCAAGACTCCAACACTTATGCCTTGAAAATTATGCTACATAAGATGTGTCGAGAACCTTTAGAATAGGAGTTTGACACTTTGTATAATGATATGATTGAGATGGACGATGCAATCAAATAATAGCTAGAAGTTAAACCTAAAGAGAAATAGACACTCTCGTATGATAGTGGTTATTGTTATGACATTATGACCAATAATTTGTTAGAGGTTTTTAATAATATATTGAAATGTTTTTGTGGCTTACCTTAATGGTTATGGTATAGATGACCTATTTTTAGGTCTAATAAATATCTTATTTACCAAGAAGCCGATGTTAAAAAATTCTTAAAGCATGAGGTATTGTGGCCTCCGGCAGATCTTTATCGAACTACTTGTTGATATAATAATATCAATAACACATGTGGCAAGTTTGTTTAATCTTGCAAGAGGCTTATTTCAAGTTGAGCTTAATAGTTGGTGTTCAAAGCAAAGTACATGAAATAACCAACATTGATGAAGGAAGTTGCAGTTGTGGTAAATGATAACTATATACCATCGACCATGTTCACATCTTGTTATCTGTTGTAGTTTGTGAAATATTGATCACGTTCAATCTGTTGACTTTTTTTCTATAATAAAATGTATAAAAAATGCATATACTTTTTATTTCTTATCCTCATATAAAAAACTATTGTGGCCTGAATATATTAGGCTAATGGTATACAGATGTCCAACTAGATGGTGAGTGAAAAAAAGGTTAGAAAAGATCCGCTCATTTATATAATAAGATGGATGACAAAGAGAGGTAAACACAAAATAAATATGGCATATACAATTAATGGGGACATAACGGAAAACATGTCAAACTAAACAACATATGTGAATATTTGCAGTTATATCAAATTATTAATATGAATTTATTTTTTTACATATACATAAATTAAGGTTTAATTTTATTTCAATGTACTTATTTTGACAGGATTGCAAGGCAGACATGATTCAAACTAGAGAAAGTTCCTCAGCTTTTAGTAGTGCCGATCAACAAGACAATTTATCATTATAGATAGGTCCCAATGACATGTTAGTTTTATACTTGCAGAACCAACATCACTCTAATAAGATTTGGAATGAGCATGTAAGTTGACGTGTATACAAACATAACACTCATATTTAAACTCATTATCATTTTAATAATTATGTATAAATTGATTGATTTTTAAAGTGATTATCATGTGACACATCGTTAACATGTTCTTATGGATTTGCATGAGTATGTCACTCGTATATTATTGAGGCTGATTTTTATGAGATTAGTATGCTTTTTGGCATCCATCTTGATCATAGATTGATTGGAGAATTAGTTGAGCGATGGAGGTACAAGATCCACATGTTCCACAACACCTATATTGTACGATATTACCAAGTTAATTGCCATCTCTATAAATGGAGCCCCAATGACAGGATCTAAGGGATTATATAGTCATCTACTAAGGTGTGCCTCTAGCCACTACTTTTAGATGCGACAACATTAAGATGGCATGGCTGGACACTCATTTTAAGACCCCTTTAGAGGATACAATAGAGGATCAATTAATTATGTATGCTTGAACATAAATAATGTACATATTTTAGAGTATTATATTCACATGAATGGCAAAAAATGCAATGCTAGTGTTCTTTCTTACTCTTTTAAAGGATTTTTAGGTCATTCCTAGCTACAGCTAGGGGTGGCCATGTTTACATATCTATACCAATAGCTATACAAATCATGTATAAGAAAAAAGACAAATAGTCATGTATCTCTTGTTCCTACATATATAATTATTTTAAATATTTTCAATGAACAATTTACTTAGTTATTATTGGTTTCTTTTTAAATACTAACTTAGAACTATCAATGTAAATACATAAGCCTTGATAATGAAAGCATCTCCATATTGCTCATCTAGAGAGTTGAGGGAATAATTTTATTGACACTGTTGCATAGAAGCAACTCTCTATAGGAGCTTAGGAATAATAAAATTTAATAAATTATGAAAAACACGTTACATATATAAATTACATGTAAAATTTTACTAATTTTATGGCTTATCATGCTAGATGGTGTATGTTGGACATTTCACTTTAAATCCTACTCATGTTCACTAGTTTTATTGAAATGAGTTAGACGCATGGCAACCTCACCATGTATGGGTTATAATTTTATTTTTTTTGTTATTTGTGCCATTATTTTTTAGTAGTGAATTGTTTTCTAATAGATAATTGTCTTGAATTAAGGATTTAATATTAGCATATTCATTGATATTCTGATAGGGAGATAATTTATGGCTAATGACACGATCAAAAGATTGATGTCTTATCCCATGTGCAGGAGTGTCAAAGTAATAAATAACCCGGCAAGACCGGGGTCGAACCACAAGGAGGTGAACTATATAAATTACAAATAATAAAATGATATTGATGTTGAAGATAACTTTTGAGATGTAATATTGATGTGAGTATTAATCAAAGATAAAAACAATTGTCAAGGTTAGAGGATCCACTAATAGTATTAGAAATAAGTATAGTATAAACTCTTTTTATTAATCAACTGGAAACCACACACAAAGGAGGTTCCAATCGGATGATTTATTCTTAATAGTTTATTATAAATTTTTAACATGATCATATTAATTATCTTATTTTAGTAACACCATATTTTTAAATATTATCAGGAATTCATGATGTTAACTTATGTTAACAACAAATCAAGTTCCTTTCATAGCACAAGTGTCGGTTATACCATACAGTAGGCTATGAAAAATGCCAAGTATTTATTGTACCAATGGTTGTACAACACAAATCTAGATTAATCATTTAACAAGTAAGGTAATAAGAATTAGTAAGATAAAAAGATAAGACATGTTAATAACAAACTTTCTTAGATATAAACATTGAAGTCCATGTTGAGTTTATATTATACCTATTCTAACACCATTAATGTAACATTTTCACCTTGATAAAATTAACTTAGCTAAACATAATGAAGAAGAGAAATATAAATAAACAACATAAGAACATAAATATAATAAAGGAAATGAAAAGCATAAACAAGAAATTAAGAAAAATATAACATGAAATAAAACTTAAACATTACAAAAATATAAAGAAAGAAATAAAGAGCATGATCTTGATCTGAAAACCAAGATGTCTAAATATATGGCAAATGCCACCTTTTGTAGGCTAAAATTCAAAATTATTGATTTGATGACTAATTATTGAGTGAGTGGCCACCTCTTGACTTGGTGACAACCGTTATTTTCTTGTCTGAACAAAATATCGTTGCTAACATCATAATTTGAACAGATAGTCTTCATGGAAGTTCTAGGCATTTATCTCAGCTTTTCAACAAGACACAAATGAGCTCATTTAGACTTTTAGAACTCGAGATATGTGCTGAACACTGAACAATATCTGGGCTACATGACAGATTCCGACTTCTTTTTTGTTGCTACAATTTGAACTTGAAAACGGTCGTTTTGAATCTTGGATTGTTCATGAAAGTTTTAGGCCTATGTCTTAGCTTTTCATTCATATAAATCAGACCTAAATCCATGTTCTACAGCTCCAGTTATGATCCAATAACCGAATGATATTCCAGTTTGAATTGAACCAGCATCTCTTCTTTAAGTTTAGCCCTCTTTTTGTCTTTTCACTTTTAATAGTTAAACAAATCAATCAATCCTTTGAATTGTGAAACATGCTTGCATTTGAAATGAGCATTTACCATAAATTAAAGATTTCTTATGTTATTAGACTTGTTTATAAAACATACTCAAGTTAGGGAATTTAATGATAATTTGAGTGCAATATGATGATATAAAAACTTGATAAAAATGCAGTTTTAAGTACTAATCGGCTAACACAGGTCTCTATTGCATTACTTTGATATCGTTGAGATACATTGCCCTATCAAATAATACGACAATTTGGATTGTCTCAGCACATTCCAGATTATATTGATACTAGTAACAAGTTGCATGGTATTAGTCGTTTGGATAGGCGAGAAAGGAATAGGTTGGTGATTGATGTAGCTTGCCTAAATATTTGCCATGTTAGGAGAGATTGAATATTTTTAGAGTGACATCCGATAATTGATGTAGAAAACTATGTGAGATGGTATTTGCTTATAACACACCAATTTATTATACCTACACACATTTCTCGAAGTGTCCACATAATTTAATGCATTATGGGCCTCGTTATCCAAGATATAATCAATTGGTATGTGATAGTTTTTTTATATAATATTTATTAAATATCTTGTTCATATTATTATAGATGATGAGTACTAAATTTTTTTATGTATATATTAGATGTATTATTTAATACGAGAGGCTCGAAGAGCAACAACCGAGCTCCATGAAGGAGGTGATGAGATAGGATGTGCCTTGGTAAACGATAAGCTCAATTTATGTTGTGGTGGACTTCTAAAAGTTAGGGAGGTTAAGTTTTTCAAAGCGGCATTGACAAATGATGAGATCACTTTTCATTAATGGGGACGTGTAAAAGGGGAGGTAAATTCATCTACAAGTGATTCAGACCCATTCACAAGCGTTCTAAGCTCATCTACAAGATGAGGTGATTTTTGTGTTGACCCCTCCATAAGCACTACAGGCATGTCTACGAGTTGGGGTGGTGCAGGCCCATCTACGAGCACTCCAAACCCATCCACGAGCTGAGACAAGTTTTAGATGCAGTTATATTATATGCTTTAATATTATAAGAATTATGAATTTAGTTTAAATTTAATAAAACGTCATGTGAATTGTGAATTGAAAATAATATTGATTTTGAAATTTAAATTTTTAGATTAGTTTTTTTTTATAGCAAAGGGGTTAAGAGGTTGAAAAAAAAATCTATCTATTTTTTTTTAATAAGGTGAATATAATATTTATGATTCATGAGTCATAAATATGATATATATTTTTTTAAATAGTAGATTAAATTATATTATTTTTAAAAATGTTTTTTTAAAATGTTTTTGTATTCTCTTTTGATAATTTTTTTTTTAAAAATCATTATATTGTATTCAACCACACGGCCCCCTCGCAGGCATAAAAAAGTTTTCTCGACTTCCCAGGCTACTGTTTACTTTTTTTTGTTTTAAAGGGCAAAGGCAAAGGTGATGGAGAAATGAATAATAAATCGGTGTAGAAAGAACAAAAAAGCACTCACAAGCCGACACCAAACTGGGCCACCTCCTCTCCACAATCTACTGTTTCTGTCTATTTTTTTCTTGTCTAGAATCGATAGCCACCCCATTTGCATTTGCATCACTCTCTCCTGTACCGTACTCCCCCCCCCCCTTCTCTCTCTCTCTGTGTAAACTGCAACCTTTCTCTGTCTGCCGTTGATATCTCTGAAGCTCTTTCCCCATTGTTCAATCAATAATGGCTGTTTTAGTGCTTGCAATACTCATGATGGCCATGGCTGGTCGAGCAAGTGAGTTATGGCATTATCCTTTTTCTTTTTCTTCTTCTTCTTTTTTTTTCCTGTTTCGGTATCTTTTTTTTGTTCTCCTGACGGCCAAAGCCACAACCCATAAAACTAATCCAATTTTAGACTAAGGATATCTTCGTTTCCTTTTATCTTTTAATGGTTGTTTCTTAATAACTTTCTTTTTGAAAAAAAAGGGTTTTTTTTTACCTAATGCAAGTTTATTTTTGTCCATTATGTTTTCCCATGTATACTCTAGTTGGTTTTAAGCAATGCAGCTTTCTTTATGTTTGTAACCATGGAACCTCCTCTTTCTTCTCCTTTTCTTCCTTCTTTGTGATGGACTAAGGCCTGATTATTGTTATTATTATTATTTTTAAAGTCCACCTTCTTTAATTTTACTAGATGGGATACTGCTGTTTTCATCGTTTCCTTTTCCTAACCTTTTCTTCTTCTTCTTCAAATATTGCTTCTGTTAGGCTGCACATGGTGCGTTTGCAAGGAAATGAGCACCTCAGTCCTCCAGCAGACTCTAGACTATGCTTGTGGAGCTGGGGCTGACTGTGTCCCTATCCATCAAAATGGTCCTTGTTTCCTACCCAACACTGTCAGAGCTCATTGCAATTATGCTGTCAACAGCTACTTCCAAAAAAAGGGTCAGGCTCAAGGCTCTTGTGATTTCAAAGGCGCTGCTACGGTTTCTGCATCTGATCCTAGTAAGCCATTCCCCAAATCTCTCACATATATTTTATAGTTTCCTTGTAATATATATGGACTAATTACTTTTCACCGTTTATTTTATTTTTTTGGGTAATTGATTTAGGCATTAACGGCTGCTCTTACCCTTCCAGTGTCAGGTACTTCTGCTCTAATTAACTCGTAGAAGTTTTGCCATTCAACTTCAAATTTTTTTTAAAGCTATAAAATGTGATGTCAGTTAAGGTCTGACGTATTTCAGGCTATTGATCTATTGGTGCCCATAACTTGTACCACTAGCATTATATTTTTGGGTTTTAAAAGTTATTTTTTTAAAAATATTTTTTTTATTTTAATTTAATTTTTTTATATTTTTATATTATTTTGTTTTGATGTATTTGTTTCAAAAATAAATTTTAAAAAAATATTATTTCTATAGAATGCGAAATCTAGATATCATTTGCTGTGGCGGAATGGTTTAAACTGTCTTTCCTAGTAGATTATTTATTTGTTTATTGTGAATAACTAAGTTCAGGAAAGTTTAAGATGCTTAACAGAGCTGAATGCTAAAATTTGAGTCTAATGTTTATTTGAGAAAAATAGGATCTAAAAATGTAGAAATAAGAAGACAATGACTGATATCTAGGAGAAAGCTATCCTCTTTTAGTTTATGCTGTTTTACTTAGACTCCTTCACTAGTACACACATTTTTTGAGTTCTTCCTTCGAGGGAGAGCATTTTTCCTTCAGTACTTTAGAAAAGCTTGGTGCTTGCTGGAATTTCGAGTGTCTATCAACTGTTTTCTAGGCATCCTTCTTTTCTTTATAGCTGGCCGAGGAAAAATAGCTTCTACCAAAGAATTTGCCGTCTCCATATTTTTTCTTTCAACTGTTTGTAGCTTTTTGTTAGCAATGGTGTGTTTGATATTGCGAAGCAACTTTAAAAAATAGTATTAATTTAATATTTTTTCAAATAAAAACACTCAGAAACAAAAATTAACACTCTCCCCTCACAACCCTTGTTTTGTTTTCTCGCAAGCCTCACCTTTGATCATTTTTCAAGCTACTCTTTTCGCTTTGATAAAAGGATGGTGATACTGCAATATTTCAGATCTAGAGCCCTCTAATAAAGCTATAATGTCACTGGAGCGTAATGGATAAGAACAATGTGAAAGATGCATTCCCTACAAGGACAATAATGTACCTTAAAAACACACCACCTCATTAATTCCTTTTCTAAGCTCGCCATCATCCATGTAATTCATAAACTGGCATATCGATTAAGTTTTTAAAAAAATAACTTAAATAGATAATAGTCTATAATGCTCTGATGAATTTATGTTCGTAGCTCTTATTAGTATAGTTTTATATGTAGTGTAAATATACGTTCTAGAGGAGCGCTAAATTATTACTATAGTTTTTTAAATAGTGTAAATATACGTTCTTTACCTTGTGTTCATTCCAATATAAAAGAAATCATTTTCATAATACTTTAATATTAATATTTTTCGTATTTATTTCTCAAGACTAAATAATTAGTTTTTTTTATCTTTTGATATGTGTTAGCCTCTCCTATTGAAAATGTCCCAACATGATTTCTATGGTGGGCCATAATGGTTATGATTTTCAAATATAAAACAGCATCAAAACCTTGGGATGGACATAATATTTTTGAGATGTGAACCAACTTTTGAATTCTGGGATGTCTTGAGAGATGTGTATGCATGTGTGGCCCCACAGTTCTAGGGTGGCTCCTGTCACCACCAGCTGTACGGAGCAATATATTTGTCGCTGTTTCGAAAAAGTATCAATTTAGTTCACCACAAATTCTTGCACTACTCCTAGGTATTCATGATAAGTAGACAACAGCAGGAGAAAATAGTGTGGTTGAGCTGTATGCGTTCACTTGTACCTTCCTGATTATAGAATGAGTGAATGTAGTAGTGAAGCAAGAAACGATAGGAAAAGGGGGGGAAATTCTTGAAGACTAACAACTTGAACTCCTGTTGTTGGAGGGAACGTTACGCACAACTTAGCAACATGACATTAATGTTGTGGTTTATGCCTAACCACCCATCCCTGATTATATACGAGGAGAGGGTAAATGTGAGCATGTTTAGATTGCTTCCATGTTCAATTGTCATAAAGATCCACCCACTACTGAATGCCACGTTATGATTTTAAAATCTTGATGCTAATGTTGTGATGCTCCCTGTATTTGAGAGACTGTGCTGGTGGTTTTGAGAGAATATATGTTGTTTTATTAAATAATTTTGAGAGTCCATCTTTGTCGAGTATTCTTTGTTATGGGATGATATCACTGTCAGGATTCAAAAATTATCTGCTGACCTTCTTTTTGTCCAGCGCTGCGGGCACCGGCACAACTCCAACTCCAGTCGGCACAACTCCAACTCCAGTCGGCACAACTCCAACTACTCCGGTCACCACAACTCCAACTAACACCACACCCTCGACCGCAACCCCATCTACCACCACCACTCCGTACACTGCAACACCTACTGGAGTGCTAGGAGGGATTGGCACTGGTGTAGGTCCATCAGGAGCCGGAATAAACACAGACATCACTGATGCTGGATTCAGACTTGGAAACACTGGCTTGTTCTCATTCTTTATAACCGTTGTGGTGTCCAGCTTGATGTTTTAGTGCGGTTGAAGGTGCAAGGCTGTGACTCTGACTATGGCGCAGTGGTGGGGTATGCTGGTAACAGGCGATGCTGGATATCAATGTGCACAAGTGGGTATGCATGTGATTCTGTTCTTGTTTATCTAAAGACATGCTAGCTAAGTTTTTGTTTGTTTCTACTTTTCTACTTGGCCAAAATGATAGGCTTTCTAATCCTCTTGGACGTGGTTAATTCTGTGGTTGCTGCTCTATCTGTGTACCATTTCCCCCGTTTTGTACATCTAGATTTAGATCTGGAAAGCGGTAATTTATTAATGTTCTCCAGACTCTGGCACTCCCCAAGAATTTTAATTCTGTTCCTTTTCATGTAATTTTTCTACGACTCACATACAATTATTTTCTATAATAAATTAAAACTAAAACATGTTAAACCATGTTATTATAAGTATGATGAAGAAAAATCATATTCTAATAACCAAATAGATACAAGATGAGCTATGCTATCACTTGAGTGGAATAAAATCTGGACTGTATACCACTACTTGTTTTTTTCTTATAAATAATTATATATGTTAACAATAAAGGGAATACTTTACTTCCTCCGGCGTCACCTTTCGCTGTATTCCTTCCGCGTGGGTTCTAACAAAGCCTATAGCTTTTGAAAACATTCTTCTCAAGTTGGCGGCTATGTTCAATAGACCAAGCTTTTTATTCTTATTACTATGTCTTTGTACAATATATTTTTTTTATATCTTGTTTATAATATAATATTGTTGAGCTGATAGATAATTTGATGATCAATGTATCATCCCATTGGTCGATTACTTGATTAATATGCCATTTATTACTATTATAACTTAATCCTAAGTGAAAGAAAATGGTAGTCTTTTTTAATCGAACGAAATATGGAGTGTTTAGCTTGAAAGAAGAATAATGTCAAAACTACAAAATACAAAGAAAAGAAAGCAGTAGAAAAAAGTTATGAAGAAAAGAAATAAACTGCCATAAGCAAAAGAAAGCAAAAAGTAATAGAATGCTGTGAATAAATTGTGTATGTGGGGTTGATCATTCTTTTAAGCTGTTGAAAACTTATTTGAAGTGTTACAAATATAGAATTTTACAGATATAAAATCTTTATTTTATACAAATTATTTATAGTAGATAAAGATTGTTATAACCTTAATCCTGGTACAATTTATACTTCTTTACTTGTGTTCATCGTTCTAATAATTATTTGTGCTTGTATTATTCTATGATACCCATCTGTTATCGTACTAAAGACTTTTTTTTTTTGTATATATGCTTGTATCATTCTATAATACCCACCAGTTATGATGCTAAAGATTTTTTTGATGACAGTCAATTTCACCCTTTCTTATTGTTGATGGTCGATTTCAACTTTCTTCATTGGTTTGCTTGAAAACTAACAATGAATAACAACTATTCTTTTTTTTTTAGATTATCGTGGGTGTCCGGGCCAGCTTTGCGCGCACTCGACTAATCCCACGGGCCCGAAGTTAACGACCATGTAAGCCTCAGAGTGGCCATCATATGAGCAACCACGGGGTTCGAACACTGAGACCTAAGAGGGAGCAAACCCCTTAGTCCCAAGCTCTTACCACTGGGCTACCACCTAAATGGTTGAATAACAACTATTCTTAATTACACAACACATGGATGGTTTATTTTTTATATAAACAATGCTCTCAATATTCATTTATTTAAGATACATGAAGGAATATCAATTTGTCTTTTATGTTTAAATCGATCAAAAAATTTGTCATGAATGACGCGACAAATTAAGCATTGTTCTTTCAAAATAACAACAATATTTCATTGTCTAACATGTTAGTTAATTAATCAATTTCAAAATAAGATGTTTTCTAGCTTTTAAAAGTGTGATGCTTAGGATTAAAATAAAAGTTATGTTGAGTTGAAATTAATTTATCAATTCAATCAATTAACTACCATGTTCTTCCATCTTCTTCGAAAAACCCTCAATTCTTCTTAGCATAAACCAAAGATTTCCATAAAAAGATAAACTCTAAGCTTACTTGTCTCTTCAAACACAAAATGGCATGTTTAAGCCCTATATAGCAAAAACCTTCTTTTATTTCTCGCTTCCAAAACCATGCAGATTGTATCCCCAATATACAATGGTTTATCATCGGTAATGTTTTAAAAAAACATATCTAAAGAATGTTTTGGTCCATACCAAGAATAAATTCCTCAAGAAATAGATAACTTGTTCATCTTAGATGTAGAGAGAGGCTTCCACTCTAGGATAATCATGTGAACATCAACATGTGAAAGAAGTTCATCCTAACATGGCCTATTGTTGCCACTCCAGATTACATTAAGTAGTTAGATAGAATGCAACAAAACTTTAGTGAAGAATGAAGATGCTAGAAGATTTTTTACGCCATCTAACTATCTAGGATTACCACCAAGCCTAACAAGAAGATGTCGTGACTTTATCCTCTCTTTTTGTTGAAGTCAAATAACGTCTTTGTATTCAGGTATAAGATGTAAACCATAACTCTATCATGTTGTTTGGAACTATATGAATTGAATTGAATTCATATAGTTAAATCTATTCTTGTGTTTGGAATCTTTTTAAGGGCGTTGGTTTCAATTCATAAGGTTATATCAATTCTTGTATTTGGAACCTTTTTAAGGGTGTTGGTTTGAATTTTAAATTGAATTCAATTTTTTTAAAAAAAAAGGAAGAAGAAAATAAGAAAAGAGACCCTCTGATTTGCTGTATTAATTCAATTCAAATCAAAATTGAAAATTATTACCCCTTTTTTTCATTCTAAAACCCTTACAAAGTAACTTTTTATTCTCTGCCAAAACCCTGCACTCTCTTTCTTATTTCTTCTTATTTAACAAAAGCTTTGGCTCAAGAATATATATTTATGGTATCTTTATGAATTGTTAACATTATCAAAATTATGTTAGTCATTGATTTCTCCATTTGATAATATGATTTGTGTTCGATTGATATTAATTTTATTTAAGTCTGATTTGAGTAAAATGTTATAATTTTTATTGGAATATTTCTAGAATCTTATTCTTAATATTCCAATGAAAATATTAATTTGATAAAAAAAACTTATATAAATATATATTGATTTTTTTCAATAAATATTTAATGTGAAATAGGTCTATTTATTTCTTTTTAAAATGTCTATATTTTATGATATTTTAAATAAATATAAGGGTCATTGTAACATAAAGAAATATTTATGAAGTAAAGGGAAAATAGTCAAGATTGTAAATTCAATTCCAAATAGTATAATTGAATTCAATTATGTAATTTAGTATTTTATTCCAAACATAAATTATAATAAGTTATTAATTGATTTGAAATTTGCTTAAGAATTGAATTCAATTTTGCATGTGATTTGGTTTCTAATAAGATGTATATGATTTGATCGTAATAAAAAAAGACCTATATTAAGGAGGTGAGGAGCTTTATCCCTCCACACAAAGTGACCCATGTCAATTTAAAGATCTATTGGCAAGTACTCCTAAATACAATGTTTTATTAAAAAGAGAGAAGAAATGAACTAACTTTCCATCCTAGAAAGAACATATGGCTTTTTTTTCTCCACTAGGTGCATAGGTATTTAATTTGTTCCAAGTGTAATAAACCAACCAGGGCCTATTTGAAAATAGTATTGGCTTTGGCTAAGGGTATGACTATTGCCTTTAGATAGTTTCTACTGAGTCATATATACAAGGCATTAAGTGAATGCTAATTAGAAGTGAAGACCACCATTTCATGATAAAAATATACTTATATTGTGTTTTATGGTGGGTTTAGGCATAGATTACTTATTTTTATAGTTTCAGTATTGTACAATCAACTCTGGACTCCTAAATAGTTTGTATTGGGAAGAGTTTGATGAGAACTCTTTTTCATAGTTTTCCTTTTAAACGATACTTAGAAACCTTTATAGTAATGGCAAAAATGAGTGATCATTCGCATCAAAGAGAATAGGTCTTATATGATTGTTGATTCCTCAACATAGAGAGACAAATGCCAAAAGAGAAGAGAACACTATAGTTTGGGAAAGTATCCTGGTTTATATGGATCTACATTTTAGGTTGGTGATGTATCTGGTATAAATCTACACTTTGTAGATTTTATGAGCCCTACAATCTACACTTTGTAGCAAGATAATTAGGGTTTGTACAGTGCATCTCATTTTCACTATACAATGCCACCAATAGAATTAGTCTAAATAAAGTAATTTTTAAAGTTTATAGAAAGTGAAAAATGTGACACAAGCAGTAGAGCACCATTTTGAACACGGTAAAGTGAGAGACTTTACACTGGTAGTGAGACATCAAATAGGGTTCTCCCTTTATACAAGAAAGCTAAGAATGTCATCTTTAATGCTTTTTTAGAATTCATAGCTAAGAATTTTTATTCTTTGATGAAGAAACTTCAACAAAGACTAGCAAGAGAAAGCCTACCAAAAGTCCAACGAATAGCCTAGCTAAGAAATTAAACCAAAGACCCTTTAGTAAGTATACTTTAATCTTTAGAAGTTCATTACATCCTTTTATGTAATTGTTACTCTAACATTCTTTATGTTTTTCTTTAACTTCATAATCTACAAGAACTTCTTCTCATAAAAATTCTTTCAGCCTACCAAGGCTCCATAACCCATTGTGGTTAAAGAAAAAGATAGTGATGCTCTGATTTCTGAATTGGTCAAAAGACTAAGGGCAAGTATTTTTATTGATTAAATCTTTCATTTGTTATTTTTTACTCTTATAACATTTGAACCTATCCCATTCTTAATTTTTTTTTCTCAAATACCATTTCTTAAAACCACTCTTTCTGTAGCTTTTACTACTCCTATATAGGTTGAAATTTAGATTCCTATCTTTATATTTAAGTGGATCCCTAGAACTTGCAGCTGCTCTTCCTCTAGTCCATGAAGAGCCTATAAGAGTATTTCCATTCACCATTAATTATACCTATACTAATTTGGACATGATCTTAAAAGGAAAATCTTTCTTGATAAGTGATATTAACTTAAACAAAACTAGGAAGGAAGAAGTCTAAAGAGTTTATATTAGTGAAATTACCATAAGAGAAACTGAAAATATTGATACCATTGTTGTTATAGCCCCTTTGATGTATGAAAATAAGAGTAGACCTACTCTATTGCTATCATGGTATACATTTGACATAGAAAACAATCTATTAAAGAGCGCTCTTATTATATAAGAAGAACTAGCACTAGTTGTTGTTTCATTCTTTGTTGAGCAAAAATTAGCTAGGAAAATAGTTGTTGCCCTTTATAATATTGGTTTCTTCATTGTGTTAAAGATCAAACAGGGTTTGGCTACGAGTGTTTAGTAGACTATTTTGGCCTCCTCTTCTTCAATTCAAAAGATAATTCATTTTTATTAGTCGATTTTACTCCTATTTGGTTTAAAGTGACAATCATCTCAAACAAAACTATTTTCCCTTGTCTTAGAATGGAATTTTGGATGACTTAATAACTCTCATAACTTTACAATTGCTCGATAGATGCCTTGCCTAGAAGTAGATTTGAAGGATTTTCTCATATGAATTTAGTTAAATATATACTCGCTCTGGTAACTTAAACTCGAATTTTATTGTTATACATTTCCTCTCATCAGATTGATCTTTTTCTGACCAACTCCTCGTATCCTCAATGGTAATCTCAATATGTCCTGACATCTTACACTTCCTTTAATGATCGATGGAAAAATAATAAAGTCATTATAAACACTAATGAATATGATATGATTTATGTCTTTTCAAGAGTCAATCCTAGCGAGTAAGATCTAGCTCGTGTAAGGTCTGGCTCAGCTGGTCCATCCCTAAAGATTTTTTTATGTCCCTATATTGTCCAAATTACTATCGGGGTAACTTAACCTCTACAATATGAGTAATAGAGTAACTCTATAATACCTCATGCATAAGGTGAGTTATAATTTGAGGTGAAATACAAGTGATAATCAATGGACATAAATCACACTCGCCACATGAACTCTCTATCTAATACTAAAAGGGACAAACTCAAATATAGAGTTTTTACTTGAGTTTTTATGAAGTTTGTGAAAAAATCAAAAAATAATATGCATGCATATTCAATCTAGTAAAATAAAATAAATGCAATAATAAAAAAAATATAAATGTATAAAAGTAAACAACATAAATAAAATAAATACTTCGCAATAAATGACAATAAAGGCATTAAAAGAGAAAACACATGTATATAAGCTTAATCATAGTATCCCTAATGGAGTTGTCATGCTTCGCACTCGATATAAATCGGACCTCTAAAATTAAAAGAGAAAAATAGAAAATGGAGTTGCCACTTAGTTTTTAAGAAAACTAAGACTTCTAAATTATGTACTAGCTCTAAAGATTTGAGTACGAGGTTGGTTCTGCTTAAGGGAAGATAGAAATCACCCTTACCATATCTTTTCAAACAAAAGGTTATCTTAACTTAGCTATGTGTTTTCTTTTAAATTTATTTATACGCATGCCATTACTATCAAAATTATTTTATGAGCTTATTCACAAGTCATTTATTATTGATCGATGTTTGTCGAGTTTACATCGGATATTGAATCAAGAGTCTTGCAACTTCATGGTTTTTTTTTTAATTAAAAGCATCCCTTTAGTTCTACATTGGTCCCTAAAACTAGAAGACTTGTTGACCTAACCATGAATTACCAAGTTTAGTCCAAACTTGACGTTAACTTGATAAAAACTAGTCAATATATTTTTAAACTTGTTTTGAAGTTAAAAAATATCATATTAGGCCTACGTTGGTCCCAAAGACTAGGAGATACGTTGACTTAGCTATTAAAACCCAAGCTTTGATCAAAACATAATGTTAAACTTTATGAAAACTCATCAATGCTTTTTTATTCTTTATTTGAAAAATAATTATTTACACTCACATACATGCGTAAAAAGTGTTGAGTTCCCTAAAACATATAGATGCAGTGGAAATGATAAATTTAAAAATTTTCTAGGAGTTGTAAAAAAACTTGTTAGATAATTTATGGTCTTTTAGGGTTTATATGAAGATTACCTGAATATCAAAACTTTTTTTTATGTTTGATCAACCTTTTCAAGGTTGGGTTATCGCAACCACAAGTTATCCAAGTGTTCGGCATATAACTGTAATCCACACAAATTCCCAATGAATAATCTCCTAAAATGTTTTTTAGGATGATTGTTATACCTTTGAGTGCTAGCTCTTTCTTTTATGTTTTCATGTATTTTTATAAAGTCTGTAACTTACGTGATTTTGCTTTTCAAGAAATATGAGGCATGTCATTCTATTTATAGGGAAACTTGATAACCCTATAAATAATCAAATATCAATTTGCCACTTGAATAATTTTACATATATTATTTCAATGCAGTTTTATAAATCTATTCAATCAAGTCCCTACTTGATTTTTCTAGGTCTAAAAATATAATCCCTTGTAATAATTACATTCCAGTCTTTAATTTCTAAAACTTATTTATAATCAAGTTCTACTTGATTAATTATCCCAATTTAATTTCTGATCAATTATTCTTATATATGTGATTCCTAGGTTTCCTAATAAGTTGATCCAAATATAAATCATAATCTAAATCAAATAGGATTAAATAAATTAAATAATTGAACTTATTATTAATTCAATTAATTGATTGACTTATATTTGAAGATCAAGTACAATATCTAGCAAAAGACCAAGGTTAATAATCTTCTACTTGCACTAAAGCTAATTTCTCATGTATTCTAATATCATATCCCTCCATATGATGATCATGTTTCTACTGATACAGTGCCATATTGAAAGGATCTATGAGATTCTTTTTAGTTGGTATTCATTCTATCTTTACATCTTTACTTTTTATATTTTTTCTAATCAAATTGAATAGCTTAAATACATGTTTGGATTGTTTATGAGACATTAGTTCTTTTGCTTGTAAGATGGCTCCATTGTTATCATAGTACAGGGTTACTGAATCAACAATTCTAGGAATCGTACCTAGTTTAGTGATGCTCTTAATCTAAACAACCTCTTTTGTAGCCTCAAACATAAAGATGAATTCATTTTCAATTGTAGAATCTGTTGTGGTCTCTTACTTGAAACTCTTCTAACTCACAACATTACCATTTAGAGTAAAAATATATCCTAATTGAGATTTATTATCATCAATATCTAATTGAAAACTAGTATCTGAATAACCATAAACTACTAGTTCATGTCCTCTAAGGACTAGAAAGACATTCTTAGTTTTTCTTAAGTACTTAATAATGTTTTTAACTATCTTCCAATGACCCTCACTTATATTAGATCGGTATCTACTCGATATGCTCAAAGTATAAGATACATCTAATCTTGTATATAACATTGCATAAATGGTGGATCCTATTGCTAAAACATAGGCTATCATTTCTATCCTATCTCTCAATTTGTGTCTTAGGGCATATTTCCTTAAAGAGATGCATTCCTTATGAAATAGGCAAGTATTTTCTCTTAGATTTTTCCATGCTAAATTGTTTTAGTATCTTGTCTATATGAATTGGAACAATCCAAACAACCTTCTAGACCTATCTTTATAGATCTTTTTTCCTTATATATAGGTTGCTTCTCTAATATCCTTTACGAAGAAATTCTTGGACAACCAAATCTATACTAATTGGAGTAAATGAATGTCATTTTCTATCTATAAAAGATTCTTATTCTTTTATGGTTTAAAGGTTTGGAGTCGTCATCTAGTGTTTTGATCACTAAGAACCCTAACTGTTATACAGAGTCCAAATAAGGGGATTGGTTGTGTATAGGGAAGACAATATCACTCCTGATGCACCCTATTTAAAGTAAATTGCATTGTTTCTTTGTCTGATTATTACTAAGGCTCTATTGCATTTTTTTTTAACCATTAGTCTATCTATTGGTTAAAACAAATCAACTTCAGCAAGGCGAACCAAGGCTCTATGGGCTAAATCTAGCCATTCTAAAACCAAACCATATTTTATTATATTTTATATTTTGGTTTTTATTTAATACTAGGAATACGTCTTATATATAATTTTGTAATTCCTAAATAATAAAAGTAAACCAAATGAGAGGGGGGGTTTATTTTATTTATTATGGGCTTAATTTTCCTTTTTAATATTGGAAACATGACTTACGTGTAAGTTAGTAAATCCTGATATTAAAAACAAACAAATTGATTTTTCTTGATGTTTTTTAAATTTAGGCCAAATTCTTTTGGATATTTACAAACTAATTATAAAATTCATTAATTGATTTTTTCTTAAAAAATGAAGAAAATATTTTTTATTCTATAAGAAAATATGCATGAAAATTATCTTAGACTTTGGCCATATGCAATTTAAAACATAAATCTAATTTTTTCCTTAAAGAAGGATTTTTGTTGTTTTTCAATTTTTTAAAAACTGATTTATTTAATACAAAAAAAGTGTCTTACGTATAAGTTTATAATCTCAAATATTAAATATAAAAGGGTAAAAATGGTATAAAAACCTAAAATTAATTGCAAAATGATCCTCCAAAAATATAAAAATTAAACTAAGACGTGTTTGGCAAAAAAAGAGAAAAAAAATAAGACTTTGAATAGATGTGTTAACGCATGTTTGTCAGACAAGCTTTCAACTAAAAAACACAAGTTTAAAAATTACTTTAAGGGCATGTTTGTCAAATGAGCTTTAAAGACCCAAAAATGTGTTTCTCTCTTTGACAAATCATAGCTTTGTCAAACACAGTCTTAGGCCTTAAATGCTCAACCCAATTGTCGCACGTCAAAATCCGCGCGGCATCCGTGGCGATTTTTTTTTTTTTTTTTTATTTATTTTTTTTTTTTTTTAACGCATGAAACGGCGTCGTTTTTCCCAAAACGCGCCGTTTCATTTAAATAGCCAAGCGCCAAAGTGCCGATTTCGCATCAATCCTTCCTCTTGCGCGCGTTTTACGTTTTGGTCCTTGGTCTCGAGATTGCTTCAATTAAGTCCCTAATTGGCCCCAAAACTTCAATTTTCTTGCAATTTGACCCCCGATTTTGTCAATTAACTTGGTAAAAATTAAATTTGGTCTCTTAAAATTCCAATCTTCTCCATTAAGCCCAAATTAGGCTCCCAAACTTAATTTTTCACCAATTAAGCCCCAAATAAAATTAATTTGACCCATTTAAAGTATAATTAAGTCCTTGCACTTAATTAATTCCTTCATTTGGACCTAAATTAATTCTTAAACATAATTAAAATTTAATTTGGCCCATGATTAAATCAAATTGGCCCATTAAAATTTAATTATGTCATTGGACTTAATATTTATGCAAATTCATCCAAAACTCATTTAATTTGACCTTGAATTTGCATTTTTTTTTCTCCAATTTCGGGAACAATGGGGCGCCAATAGGTCTTGAATCTCCTCCAAAAATTGCGACTTGATTTCCTGGCCTACTTTCTCCATATTGCCAGCCTTTATTTTTTCATTTTTTTATTTATTTTTTTATTTATTATTATTTTATTATTATTATTTTTTGTCTTTTTATTTTGAAAAAAAAGTGAATTTTGGGGAATAACCCAGAATTGGGTTATGACAGTTGCCCCCCTCTTTACAATGCTTACGATAGAGACTTTCGATAGTAAGCGTTGTAAAGAAGAAAAAAAAAGATGAGAGATGATTGATTCATCATATTGAGAAATGATGAATCCTTTTGAGGGCTCGAAGGCGCACTAAAGAAGGAGGCAGGGTTAGAAAACACAATACCTAAGATGGTTGTTGACCCTAAGGCGCACTTAAAAAGAGGCAGGGTTGGAAAACACACTACCTAAGGTGGTTGAGGGCTCTAAGGCGCTTTAAAAAAGGAGGCAAGGTTGGAAAACACACTACCTAAGATGGTTGGTGGCTCGAAGGAGCACCAAAAAGAAGAGGTATGGTTAGAAAACTCACTACCTAAGATGGTTGATGGCTCGAAGGCACATTAAAAAGGAGGTATGGTTGGAAAACACACTACCTAAGGTGGTTGATGGCTCGAAGGCACATTAAAAAGAAGGTATGGTTGGAAAACACACTACCTAAGGTGATTGATGGCTCGAAGGCACATTAAAAAGAAGAGGTATGGTTAGAAAACACACTACCTAAGATGGTTGATGGCTCGAAGGCACATTAAAAAGAAGAGGTATGGTTAGAAAACTCACTACCTAAGATGGTTGATGGCTCGAAGGCACACTAAAAAGGAGGTATGGTTGGAAAACACACTACCTAAGGTGGTTGACGGCTCGAAGGCACACTAAAAAGAAGGTATGGTTGGAAAACACATTACCTAAGGTGGTTGACGGCTCGAAGGCACATTAAAAGAGGAAGTAGGGTTAGAAAACACACTACCTAAAGTGTGAGGGCACGAGGGCCCACTTAAAAATGGAGGCAAGGTTATAAAACACACTACCTAAGATGTGAGGGCACGAAGGCCCACTTAAAAATGGAGGCAATGTTAGAAAACACACTACCTAAGGTGTGAGGGCTCGAAGGCCCACTCGATAAAAGGAGGTAGGGTTAAAGAACACACTACCTAAGATGTGAGGGCTCGAAAGCCCACTCGAAAAAGGAAGTAGGGTTGGAAAACACTCTACCTAAGGTGTGAGGGCACGAAGGCCCACTTAAAAATGGAGGCAAGGTTAGAAAACACACTACCTAAGGTGTGAGGGCTCGAAGGCCCACTCGATAAAAAGAGGTAGGGTTAAAGAACACACTACCTAAGATGTGAGGGCTCGAAGGCCCGCTCTTAAGGAAGGTAGACAGGGCTAGAAAGCATACTATCTAAAATGTGAGGGCTCGAAAGCTCATTCAAAAAAGGAAGTAGGGTTAGAAAACACACTACCTAAGGTGTGAGGGCACGAAGGCCCACTTAAAAAATGGAGGCAAGGTTAGAAAACACACTACCTAAGATGTGAGGGCACAAAGGCCCACTTAAAAAGGAAGGTTGATAGGGCTAGAAAGCATACTATCTAAGGTGTGAGGGGCACGAATGCCCACTTAAAAATGGAGGCAAGGTTAGAAAACACACTACCTAAGATGTGAGGGCTCGAAAGCCCATTCAAAAAAGGAAGTAGGGTTGGAAAACACGCTACCTAAAGTGTGAGGGCTCGAAGGCCCACTAAAAAGGAGGTAAGGTTAGAAAACACACTACCTAAGGTGTGAGGGCTCGAAGGCCCACTCGATAAAAAGAGGTAGGGTTAAAGAACACACTACCTAAGATGTGAGGGCTCGAAGGCCCGCTCTTAAGGAAGGTAGACAGGGCTAGAAAGCATACTATCTAAATGATGGGGGCTCAATGCCCGCTCAAAAAGGAGGTGATGGTAAGACACCGTGATGCATGTATACTTACCTGAGAAATATAGGTCCCCTCTTCTTCATGGTGCCTTTATTTTCTCAAGAGTTGGAGTGTCCGATAGAAAGCTTTGATGTCTCTTTTCGCTCTTGCTTACTCGAGTCACATCTTGTGATCTTGACCCTCGGGCGGGGATATGACATCAACATACATCTTATCCCTCAAACCTTTATCTGAAGAGATTTCCGGCTTAACCCAACATTTCCTATTTTCTCAGAAGGGAATCATGGAGCCAACCCTATGTGTTTTGGTGAATTGCTCGCCAGCTTGATCATGCCCCCCAAGTATTGAAATGAGGCTAGGTGAAGGAAGGTTTGGTCTTTGACAAGGAGTTGTTTTCTTGCAGAGTTTTTGGAATTTCAAAGTTATTCCAAACACAGAAATCATTTTGACATCGATTCAAAGTAGACTCATTCTAAGAAATTCAAGTGATTCCTATGGAGAGGTTTTCAGATGTGGTGAAAACTTTTGTTTTGCTTTTGACGAAAATGTAAAGATCACGAAGTGACATCTGGTTGGTCACAAAAGGTTGAAATTTCAATTTGAGGGTTATTGAGAACCGTTTTCAAAGCATTCATTTTATTTGCATGAATAAGGATTCAGTTCGTATGAGAAAACACTGCCTACCGATCCAGATTGCTTGCCTTTGATCAGAAAGGTCTTGATTAGGCACGTAATGTATGCTTGGGCTCTTGGCTATGAAGAAAAGGATACTCGTAGGCTCAAAAGGTGTTTAAGGGACTTTAAGACTAAGGATCACTAGTGCTTATATCCCAAACTCTTTTGTTCATAGATTTACGGACCTTGGAATTGATTTGTAAAATGGTCCACGGTGCCCCCCAATGTTGGGCTTGGGCTCTTTCTCTTTGTTTTCTTCATTTGGTCTTGAGCATCATTGCATTGACCCTTTTTTTATGCTCGAATTTTTGGATCCTTTGGATTTTTTTTTTTTATGCCCCCCAGCTTTTGTATGGGCACCTTCGATGATTGAGAATTTTCTTTTATGCCCCCAGTATTGTTTGGGCACTTTCATCGTTGAAGACTTTTTATGCCCCCGCGTATTGTTTTGGCATTTTTAGTCATTAAGGATTTTTTGGCACTTGCCCCCCAATGTAGGGTGTGATCCTAGTCAAGGATATTTCCAAAAAACACTACCAGGCTCAAAGGGGACCAAAGGATATATTTTAGCCTTGTGAAAGGATTATCAAAGATGGCCTTTCTTCATCTCAAATGCATGCATTTAGGATCGGTAAGCCTTGCTTTCATGCGAATATGCAAAGTGATTTCTCATTATTCATGCAAATAAAACTCGGCTTTTGGAGTCACTTCATGGTGTTTTTTTCGTTTTTTTTTTGGGGTTTTCTTGGTGTATGGTTACCTTTCTAAGGAATCACCCGAATTTTCAAAACTTGATTGTTTGAACAAACACCAATATGATTTCGTTTTTGTACTAAACTTTGATTTCCCAAAAATCCTTGTGAAAACATGGGGTCATGCTTGTTGTTTTGGGAAAAAGGGAAAACACCAAAAAATTCTTGGTGCGGTTGTAAGTACAAAGGTGTGCTTAGTATGTTATTTGCATGAACACAAAAAAAGAAAACACATGATTTTATTAACGGGGAAAGGCTCATTTGACGAGAGAAAGTCTTGTGGCATTATGAGCTAAATTGCTAACAAGACTAAAACAGGTTGAAATGGACATGATCAAACAAAAGGAAATAATTGGGTAGGCTCCATCTTCCCATTCTATAGCAGAACTTTGTCCTCTATCCTTGAGAGTGCACATTTCCTTTTTCACACCTTGCTCTTGCCATCAGTGCTTTGAGGTTTTCGGAACATTCCACTCTAGTGCATTCACCGATCCAGTGCACGAAGCATGATTGGGTAAAGGGTTCGAACTCACGTTTGGAGTTCCTTCGAAGGTTACCCATCCAGCTTTAATCAAATGCATGAGCCTCTTCTTAAAGGCACTTGCAAGTATGAATGTTGTGTCCGCGGCACCCAGATGATACTCGCAAGTGAGGTCGGGCTTGTACCGGTTGGGGTATGGTGGTTGCAAAGGTGTCAAAGGTTCCGGAGCTATATGCCCGATGCTTAGTAGCTTTTGGTACATCTCATTTAAGGGCAACGGTAATGGAGGTAGTTGCTCTTGGACTCTTTGGTGTTTGGTTTGAGGCTCGGGTTTTCTTGTGAGGAATGTAGGGTTGAGATTGATGTTAGAAATTTGGGGTGAAGGGGATGGAGTGTGATAGTTCGGAATGGGTTCTTCCTACCCCTATATCCACTTTCAACATAGTCAACCTCTTTCTTTTTATCTTCAAAGCCTCTTTTCTCCACGGATGCGAGAGATTCTACCACTTTTTATTCCTTGCTCTATGCGTTCGGCTACGCCACAGCGTCGATGGGAATTGTTGGGCCGAACTACCAATCACATGCTCGTAGTATGGGTCCTTAAGTGTGTTGGCAAATAGAGTGACCATCTCTTTATCCGGGAGTGGAGGATGTACTTGAGCGGCTAGGTCTCTCCACCTTTGAGCATATTCCCTTATGCTTTCCATGTCCCTTTTCTCTAAGTTGGACAAGCTGGTTACTGTCGGGAGTGATGTCCATATTATACTTGTATTGCTTGACAAAAGCATCCACCAAGTCTTTCCATCTTTGGATCTTGGTGTTGTCCAATTTCATGTACCGGTTTAATGCCGCCCCACTTAAGCTATCTTGGAAAAAATGTATCGAGTAGTTTTTCATCATGTACTACTTCGCCATTTTATTACGGTAGGATTTGAGATGAGTCATGGGGCATTGTGTTCCAGTATTTTTGATGAATTCAGGAACACGAAACTTCTTCGGGACAACTACATTTGGGACCAAACACATTTCTACTGCTCGTACTGGATCGTACAAGTCTACCCTTTCAATGGCTCGATTCGGGCTTCTAGCGGCTGTCATCTTATCAATGTCATCGATGACTTGGTCTTGTGGGACTCATTGGCAAATGCATCTATGACTGCGGGGGTTGGTCTTTGGTGGCATTGAGTGCACAAAAGCTGGGTTGTGTGGAGGTTCATGACCATGTTCACTCATTGTTTCTTCGGGTTGAGTGCATTTGGAGGTTGAACAAAAATAGCAGGCCGGTTGGAAGGACCTTCACCAGAGGCATTTCTAAGTGTTTGCTCGAGTAAGCTAGTGAGGCGAGCCACGCTTGCTTTCAGAGATTCTAACTCTTCTTGGAAATGGGCGTCACGGTGAGCACGCTCTTCACCTTCCATGTTTCTCGCTCGAAGTCGGGTGTTGTAGGCTCTTTGGGGACCTATATTTTGACCTATTGAATGTATGTATGTTATTTACAATGGATGGATGTATGTGTGTGGATGCAAATGTATGTACATTCGGGTATGACTGGCAAAAAACCTTATACAAAATGAATATGTTGGGAGTCCATGCTTTAAAGGAAGGTTTTAGGTCATTACATGATGGGTAGGCTTTCTACCTGGTCTTAAAAGGGTCTATGAACGCCCGGTGACCACCTCACGTGAAGGCGGTATAGGGGTTTACAAGGAATGGTTGGGACACATTGTGACCGCCATTACCAAGTAAACACTCAGTTCATAGTTGGATATTTCACGAATCTGAACCCCGACTGAAAGTCATGAGGCAGACCGCTACTCCCCACCTAACCTAGAATTGGGTTTATTCGCAAAATTAAAATGCATGCTAAAGCGGGAAAAATGCGAGCTAAAATTACGGACCAACAAAAGGAAAACAATCAAACAATCAATGCTTAGTCCGACCAGGACATGACTTTCCCCGGTGGAGTCGCCATTCAGCCGCACGTCAAAATCCGCGCGGCATCCGCTGGCGATTTTTTTTTATTATTTTTTTTTTATTTTTTTTTTTTTTAACGCATGAAACGGCGTCGTTTTTCCAAAACGCGCCGTTTCATTTAAATGAAAACCGCGCCAAAGTGCCAGATTTCGCATCAATCCTTCCTCTTGCGCGCGTTTTACGTTTTGGTCCTTGGTCTCAGATTGCTTCAATTAAGTCCCTAATTGGCCCCAAAACTTCAATTTTCTTGCAATTTGACCCCTGATTTTGTCAATTAACTTGGTAAAAATTAAATTTGGTCTCTTAAAATTCCAATCTTCTCCATTAAGCCCAAATTAGGCTCCCAAACTTAATTTTTCACCAATTAAGCCCCAAATAAAATTAATTTGACCCATTTAAAGTATAATTAAGTCCTTGCACTTAATTAATTCCTTCATTTGGACCTAAATTAATTCTTAAACATAATTAAAATTTAATTTGGCCCATGATTAAATCAAATTGGCCCATTAAAATTTAATTATGTCATTGGACTTAATATTTATGCAAATTCATCCAAAACTCATTTAATTTGACCTTGAATTTGCATTTTTTTTCTCCAATTTCGGGAACAATGGGGCGCCAATAGGTCTTGAATCTCCTCCAAAAATTGCGACTTGATTTCCTGGCCTACTTTCTCCATATTGCCAGCCTTTATTTTTTCATTTTTTTATTTATTTTTTTATTTATTATTATTTTTTTATTATTATTTTTTGTCTTTTTATTTTGAAAAAAAAGTGAATTTTGGGGAATAACCCAGAATTGGGTTATGACACCAATCATATAGATTAGGCTTCCCAGCCTGGTACATGACCCAAAAACACGACCTATAATCAAAAATAGAATTTTCAAAGATCAAATGGTGATTTCTTGTTGAATATTATCAAGAACAGTAAGAACATCACAAGAACCTATAAATCAAATCAAAGCTAAAGATCAAGTTGCATCAAATCATAGGCACATAGAGCTAGACCATGTAAAATTAAACCAACAACTAATTATGGTGGATAAACATTAAGCATTCAAGTAAACATTTAAAATGAATTAAGCAGGGGTGTGCCCATTAAGCTACGTCATCTCATCAAGGGTAAATGGTATACCTTTTGATCAAAATACAACCTTTTTTCTAGACGTTCTTGCTTATTTTCTTCTTGTTTCCAGCTCCTTTCAGGCTTTATTCCTTTGCTTTTCTTTTTTCCTTCCTTTCTTTTATTTTCTCCTCACTTTTGCTTATTGTTTTTATTTCTTTCTTTTCCTCACTTTTTCTTTCAATCCCCCTTTTTATAAGCAAAAGCAAAATTAGGAAGTTATAAAACCACCTATAATTTCAATGGTGATTTTTCAAAGATAGGTTGTTATGGAAGATTCTCTCTCCCTCTCTCTTCTATAATCTTCCCTGAAAGCTATAGTGTATGCTTTTTTTTTTGTCTTTTGTGCAATGAATCATACCGAAAGAAAACAACCTCAAAGTTGGCTCTTTTATGGGTGACCTTTTTTTAGTAAGATTGATTAGGTAGGGTACTTTGATGAATTAATCATGGAGATTAGGATATAAAAGTCTCATCAAAGGACCTAAAACATGTAAAGGAGATGCATAGTTATCACTATGAACAAACCAAGCTCACTTTTAAAGTCTAGAACTCCATATTCATTAATTAAAAAATTAGCACTCGATCATTTTAAGTTTGTCAAGGTAGTAGAGGCTGACTAGAAACAAGATGTTGGCGAGTTCCCTGAGACAAATATGATATTAGATGAGGATGGTTGATCCTTGTAGAGAAAGTGTTTCTCATACATTTAGTGCCAATTAAAGTTCTTGAGGTGGTCGAAGACGTTATATTCATTTGTTTAAAGGTGGCTCCACAATCAACCTTCTCGGCTGATGAAGAAGAAGAATAGTGGTTGAATGATGCATCATCTCTTCCTTCATTGAAGCCTAAAATACATGTCGCCTATTTTAAATCTTTCAAAATTAGGGTTTCAATTAGGTTTTTATGAATTTTCATTAAAGTCCCTAGACGTTGAATTTTTGCACATGCACCCTCAATTAACCTAAAAACTTTTCAATTCATGCAATTACACCACTAACAATGTTGATTGGAATCATGTGATTAATATGCTTTTATAAATTGGTACTTGGTTTTCATATTATACAATCTAGTCCCTAATTGATCATTAAACTTTCAATTTGACCCCTAATTCAATCAATTTTGGTCCTTAAATATGCATGTCTTTTACATCTTGGTTCTTGGTTTTGAATTTCTTTAATTAAGCCTCTAATTGGTTTTTAAACTTTATTTTATTCATAATTATACTTCTGCATTGACCAATTAACTTATTAAAATTCAAAATTGGTCCTTAGAACTTCTAGTTCTTGAAATTTGACCTAAATTAGGCTTTCAAACTTAATTTTCCTTCAATTAAGTCAATTAAACCCATTAAAAGTTTAATTAAGTCTTTGAACTTAATTAATTCTTCCAATTCTAGATAAATTGACTTTCAAATTTAATTTCACTTTCGATCAAGTCCTTAATTAAATCAATTAGGCCTATTAAAAATTCAATTAAGTCCTGAAACTTAATTATTTTACATCTCTGCCCTAATCTTTAATGTCTTTCTTTAATTTGGTCATTGTTTTATTCAATTAAGCCCTCTGTCATTGCAATTGAGTTCCCAACCTTTGCCATTTGGTCTAATATGGTCCTTCAACTTCTAATTTATGTGATTAAGTCCTTTTTTAGCCCATTCTTTCCACCTTTAAATTGTCTGTCCATTTGTGACCCTAAAATATTTTTTTATTTTTTTAAGTTTTTTAATTTTCAAAAAGAGAAAATATTTCTTACATAAAAGAATTTTGAAGGACCCAAAATTAGGTTATAACATTCTTAAAGCTTGTTTAAGTCCATTAATGGATTTTTTTATGGCTTGCATACTCTATTGGAAAAAATCTCGGATTCTAAACCTTAAAGTTGTGTCATATACACATGTTTATGAAGATTCTCATTCGGGAATGCAATTTTAACATCCATTTGACAAATATCATAATCATGTTATGCAACTATAACAAGTAAAATTCTTATGGATTTTAATATAGCAAATAGCTAGAAGGTTTCATCAAAGTCAACCCATTATCTTTGTCTATAACTTTTGACAACTAGTCTAGTATTTTACATTTATACATTACCATCTATATTAGTCTTTCTCTTCAAGATCTATTTATATCCAATAGGTTTATCCTTTCAGGTAAATCAACCAAGGTCCATACCTAGTTGGTATACATGAAATTCATCTTGTATTGCATGGCTTTAAGCTAGTTCTAAGAATCAATATTAGATATTAATTCCATGTAGTTCGTAAGTTCATTAAATATGAGCAACTCATCATTTTCAACTTCCATCAAAAGTTCATATCTCAATAGCACATGACGTGTCTTACCAAATCAACAGAGTTCTTGTGTTTCTTGAGCTTCAAATTGAATATCCAATGTTATAACCTCATACTTGGGTTTCAATTGGATATTAGTTTGTGGTTCTTGAACTTTTTAAAATTCTATTTTCCTCCCACTATTTCTTTCAAGAGCATATTTTTTCTTTAGAAATGTAACATGTTTTGAGACAATGTATTTTGCTCAACAAGGTGGAAGGAATAATATCCATTATTTTCTTTTAGATATCCAATAAACTTATATTTATCTAACATTTCAGATACAATTCATTTCATATATGCATCACATCTATAAATCTTTAAATATGATAAGTTTGGTCTTCTACCTTACCATATCTCATATAAAATCTTATCAACATATTTTATTGGAACTTTATTTAAGAGTTAAACAGTAGTTTGCAGAGCATTGATAAGTACTTAATAGTGCTTTTTTGTTAAGGTTTTATATCATCATATTATAATTAAAGTAATATTAGATTCTTTAACTTAAACATATTTTATAGTAACAAGTATAACAATATAAGATATCTTTAATTTATAGTAAATGCTTAATTTTTAATGCATATTTATAAAATAGACATATCTCATAATTAAAAAAACCTAATTGTTGTGTTTAATTATTGAAATTATGGTTTATATAAAGAGACAAAGAAAGGGCTAATATTATTGAAGAGATCCTAGTTGGGTTGGTTCTATTCAAACTGGAAACCTATTAGGTTTTTATGTTATAACTAGAGTTATCGACATCGGATTGAGGTGTGGTTTATCTTGATGGAAAACTAAGATGTAGGTCTAAAACATTCATGAAGAGCCCAAGACTTAATACTACTGTTTTTTAGTTCAAAACTTAGTAACAAAAAAAAGTCTGAATTTGTCTTATAACCTGGGCATTGTTCAATTTTCAACCCATATCTAGAATTATAGAAATTTAAATAAGCCCATTTTTTTTGTTGGAAATTTAAGACAATACCTACAACTTTTATAAAGACCATCTATTCAAATTATGATGTTATCAATGACATTTTATCCATCCACCAAATCAATAATTGGCCATCAAATTAGTTAACCACCAAATTAATTAGTCACCATATCAATAGTTCTAAGTTTTAGTCTATAAAAGGAGGCATTTGCCATTTATTTAGACATCTTGGTTTTCAGATCAAGATCCATGTTATTGTTTTCTTTCTTTGAATTTTTGTAATATTCAAGTTTTATTTCATGTTATATTATCATTAATCTCTTGTTTATAGTTATCATTTTCTTTATTATACTTAGTTACTTTATATCATAGATATGTTCTTATCTTTTTTATTTATGTTTTTCTTTTAATTATGTTTAGTTAAGTTTATTTTTGCCAATGTGAAAAGGTTACACTAATGGTGTAAGAATAAGTATAGTACAAACTCAACATGGACTTTAATGTTTAAATTCAAGAAAATTTGTTATTAACATGTGTTGTAATTGTTATTTTAATCAATATTAATACCTCCTTGTTAAGTGGTGATTCTTGATTCGTGGTGTACAATCATTGGCACAAACAAATACATGATTCTTTCATAGCATAATGCATGAAGAACTGGCACTTCAGCTATGAAAGGGTCTTGATTTGTTGTTGACATAAGTAAACACTATGAATACTTGACAATATTGACAAGTGTTGGCATTACTCGAATAAGATAATTAAAGATAATTAAAATGAGCTATTAATGATAAATCATCCGATTAGAACCTTCTTTGTGTGTGGTTTCTGGTTGAGTAATAAAAAGAGTTTAGATTATATTTATTTGAAATATCATTAGTGGATCATTTTACCTTGGCAATTGTTTTATCTCTGTTAAGTCTTTACATTATCATCACATCTTTTTTTTTTACTCTTTTTTTTATTATTATTATTTGTGGTTTTGTAACCTTAACCTCTATGTGGATCAATCCTGATCTTGTTAGGTTATTTATTACTTTGACACTCCTACATTTAGAGGAAAAAAAAACATTAATTATTTGATCGTGTTAGGCATAGCTCCAGAAAAAAAAAAGATGAAAGGTTTGCATAGCTCATTATAGGTCATATTATATCTAATAAGGTGTGATTTCTCTTTTAAAAAAGTTCATTATGCTGTGGAGTTCTAGGAGGTGCTCATTATGAGAGAATTCTATTCTTTTTCAGACAATCTTAAAAATCTTAGCTTAAGTATTCACCACTACAATTAGATCAAAGTATTATAATATTTTTTCCAGTTTGTTTTTCAACTTCACTTCTGAATTCTTTGAACCTTTCAATTGATTCAGACTTTTTTATATATATATATATATATATCAAATATACATAACCATATCTAGAATGATCATCAATAAGTGTGATGATATCCACACTTGTATGTCCACTCTTTCCTGTAAAGGTGTTTTGGTCATCTTACCCAATAAACAAGCTTCACAAGTTTCATACGATTCATAATAAAAAAAAATATCAAAATATATTTTTTTATGTAATTTAGTGATTCTTGTTTCATTAATATGATCTAATTTACAATGCCATAAATATGATGGATATTGATTATCTAATATATATATATATATTGAATGTGAGCATTTCTAAATCAAGTATATACAAACCATTTGTATAAATGCTAGATATATAATAAACACTATTATTATATAAAAAAATAACATTTGTCCTCAGTAATAAATTTAAATCCATTCAAAGCTAAGTAAGAAATGGATATGATGCTTCTAGAAAGTGCTGGAATAAAATAATAATTATTAAGTTCTAGTATCAGCTCATTTAGCAAAGTTAATGTAGTAACCTTTGCTTCATCACCAACACGTAGAACTACTTAACCTTTTCACAATATTCTACATCTCTTTAGCTCCACATTATTAAAAATATGAAAACCATATTAGGTACCCAATACCTAAGAAATACTTTATGAAGTAGAAAGATAATTTTCAATCATAAATAGAACATAAATGTTCATTTGAGAACCTTCTATCATCTTGTAGTGCAACAATTTCTTAGAGGTCTCATGCCTATCAACCCTACTAGACATATTAAAAAAACTCTTTGAGATGCATAATTATCATATGAGCATCTATATTCTCATATTATCTCTAAAGTTTTGGTGACATGTCGGCTAACATCACACATGTAGCATGCTCATCATTATTAATATGATGTTGATATTCAGTCCTAATTTCTTCATCAACATCCTTATCAGGAGCAAGGAGAATTGGATTTTTAAGAACCTTATAACATTCTTTCTTGTTTGAGAACAATTCTCACGTTTAGTACTAGTCTAAAAAGTTTGGTCCAGTCAATTTGTTAGCATTAAGTATGCTAAGTAGAGATATATTACTACTTATGTTTATCTATCAACCTATTCATGTAAAGATAGCAAGTTATAAGTTTCATGCATACATATTTGTCACCAATTTTAGATAAAATCTTTAATCATATTTGATCTCTTACTACTTTCTTGCAAATTAACAGTCTTCCCTATTAATTTGGGAAATCTCACTTAAATCTCGTATTGGACTAGGATTCCATTTAGTTTATCCAACTTTGAGTGCCTCAATAAATAAAAAATAAATTAAACTAGGTAGATAACATAGCTTATGAATCATATCTATATGTGACTCCTAGATCAGTTAGGTGACAACTATTTGTCTAAACATATCATATATGATTTGTCTAACTATTACCTCTAATCTTAATGATCATGTGTGACTCATCCAAATAATATAAGTTTAGTTAAGTATGACCCAATTCTATAGCATTAAATATATTAGATTAACAGTAATCTTGGGTGGCTCAACATGTTATCTATGAATGAAACTCTGGTTTTATGTATATAAAATTAGTAGGCAACAAATCATGTTCTTAACATGTACTTAATATATTAACTATGAATTATTTTATTTTAATTAGGTCTCATTTCATGGCATTAGTTATATTTCATATTCAACAATTATATATAAAACATATATTCATAGCATGCCATTTTAATTGGATGATTATGAACATATCTAAATTAACTCCCTTGATCCATCAAATGGAATTAGGTAGTCAAAACCTAGATAGACGCTGCAAATCTTTATAAATCTTTGTGAGCTCTATGATTGTATCCTTTTTCACCATTTCCTTTGGTATTTGATTACAAAACAATTTTTTATTTAAATTTCTACATTTCTAAATTACATAATATTTATATAATTGTATAAGAAACCTCAAGTTACATTTAAGAGGAATTAAATGAGAAAAGAACTTTACAATCCATAAGAAAAAATAGAAAAAAAGGAAGACATGCTTTATTTAATATTACAAGCATTCAACAATAAAAAAACACAATCACATTGGTCTTTTAATGTTCATAATCATCTATCATGCATAAAACACATTAATATGCATAACTAAATATATTGCATTCTTCAATTTTTAATTATTGGCTTTATGTATAGTTTTTAAATTAATATTTCTAACACTTAGAAATATTATATAAAATTCAATTTGATAATTTCTCAAACTTTATAAATTTTATTTCATACATATTTTATTGAAAAACCATTTTTCAAGATTTAATAAGAAAATTAATCATATTAGAATTCTTATTAACATCCTAAACTATTTTAGGACCAATTAAATATATATTTTTTCCTTCAAACTCTCTATATTTAGAAAATATTTATCTAGAATAATTTAATTAAATCTTAATTCAATTAGAATATTTCAAAAATCAAAACATTTTTATTTAAAAACTTTAACCAATTAGAAATATTAAGTATATAATTAATTTAATTTAGTGTCTCAATTTTAATATAAAGTCCAAATTTTATATATGTAAGGGTAGAATTATAATTCTGACAAAAATACCCTAATTGTTATAAGGTATAAGTTGTAGGAACATAATCGTAATTCTTCCCCAAAAAAACACTAATCAAAGTAGGAGAGGTAGAATTGTAATTATGCCTCTCATCTTCTTCTCTTTTAGTTATAGTTAACAATGACTTCATATCTTATCATCGATGACAACACCACCAACACTAAAGCATGTTGTTGTGTCATCTACAACTTGGGGCAACAACCCTGCATTACACTTGCCACTAATGCTTCAGGCACTACATTTGGCGGGGTAGCAACCATGGGTTATTGCCTCTCACGCCAGTAGCGCGTCAGCAGCCATGGGCTGTTGCCTCTTATACAGCAGCAAGTGTTAGCAGATCTAGAGCCGGTGTCATTTTTTTCAATTTTCCAACAAGATCTAACCGGAATAATTATAATGATATTTTTTTGAAAATTCATTAGAGAAAAATTAATTTTGGGAAAAGTAATTTTGCACATAAAATTAATTCAAAATTAACTCCAATCACAATCAAAACATACAATCAACAACCATATTTGCCTAAGAATGACTCTGATACCATTGTTGGGTTTCTCGTAACACATAGACGTAATAGAAATTGTTGCTATCCAATTTTTGACCCACGTTTTGATAAATTTTCAGAAAAATCCAAAAATAGCTTTGGTTTAATGAGGTCGCCAGATGGGATCTCATGTAGCTTTGGTTAAAGGGAATCGCCGGATGGGATTTCGGGTTGACCGAGCTACACACATTCTTTGGTTTTAAAAAAGGAGATCGCCAGATGGGATCTCAAGTTAACAAAAGAAAGAAAGAAAGAAAGAAGAAAAAAAAGAAAGAAACATTTAGAGTTTTTCTTTACAAAACTCACTATGCGAAACATTGAGGAGTTTTGCTTCGTAAGCATTGTAAAGAGGGGGCATCTGTTGCTACCCAATTTTTGACCCACGTTTTGATAAATTTTCAGAAAAATCCAAAAATAGCGAAAAACATTGAAAATCCAAAAAATACATTTTTAATACATTTGCATCGTTTTTAGCATTTTTAGCATCGTCTCAAAAGAATTTAAATTTTCAAAGACATTTGGAACGCGTTCAACTTTTAACCCGTTATTTTTAAAATCATTGATTTTCTTCATTGAGTCGACGTTGATATTGCTCGTTTTCAAAAAAATACAAAAAAATTAAGAAAAATCAAATTTATAAAAAAAAGAAGAAAGAAAGTTGAGGGACCAATTTTGAGATCCATGCAACATTTTACCTATAAATACTGGTCCACAACTCAAACAAAAGGGGGGCAATTTGGCAATTAAAGGGGGCAACAAAAAGAGAAACCCTACAAAATTTTATCTTCTCTACAGCCGCCCCCTGCTCCTTGAAGAAAAAAGACCTAAACCTAAAGGGGGAGGGGCGGCTGCCAAAGAGAGGGTCTGCCCCCTTCCCTTGAAAAAACGAGAGACCTCTCTCTGCCCCTTCACTCTCCCCTCTCGCCGGCAGTCGCAGCAGCTCCCTCTCACAAAAAAAACCAACCAAGGCAGCCCCCATTTTCTCCTTCTTACACGGCGGCCGGCCACCATACACCCCTCTCAACCCCATCTTCCTCTCTACCGAACCGAGAGGCCCGCCCCCACCTTCCCTACGCGAACGAGCCCCTCCCGTTGCAAAAAAAAGAGCCGAGCGAACCGTGGCCGCTCCTAGCTTTCGGATTCCCTTCTCCCAGCACCTGGCCGCCATTTCCATCTCCATCTCCCTGTTATTCCCTTCCACGCCGTCCACATCCGGCCACAGACCAGCCTCCAGCGAGCACCACAACAGAGCAGCTCCCACCCGACCGACCTCGGCGGTGGCGGTTTACGCCCACGCGGCACCCAACGACCCATGCTCTTGAACCAGCTGTCAGATCGTGAACGCCCGGCCATCCCCGTTCTCTCCTTCATCTCCCCGCAGATCGGCCTCCACAGGAGCCAGCCTCCCTCTCAGCCACCGTTCCTCCCTCTCGTCCGTTCCCCTTCCTTACCGGCGACCTGAGACAGAGAAGAGATGAAGCAGAGAAACGGGACAGATCCAAGAGAAGAAACCAAAGCAGATCTAAAACCAAAAACCGAGAAGGAAAGGGGACAGCTTGTTGCGTTTGTGTTCTTTTTGGGGTGACGGTGATTGGCACCACCGGAAGAAGAGGAGAGGAGCGATGGGCGAGCCGAACCCACCATTTTCCGGCATATCGTGGCGGCGGGTTGGAACACGCGCCGCCAGCTGTTCCTGCCTCCAATTCCTGTGCAGAAGGGTTCCCTTGCAATTTTTAGAGTTTTAGGGACTATTTTGTAATTTTAAATTATGTAATGTAATTTTTGTTTAGTGTTTAATTTTTTATAATTTTGTAATGTGATGTATAAAAAGAACAAAAAAGAAAAGGGAAAGAAAGAAAAGAAAAGTATAGTGAAAAGTGAATGTGTGATTTGAATTTTATTAATGAATGTTTTTTTGTATGATAAAATTGCAAGAATAAAGAAGAATTTAATATTTTGATTTGATCACGGATAAAGAATTATGAACTTACTTGTAAGTCGTATTTCTAAAATTCGATGAAAGAACAGAATTTTTAAAACTTCTTTAACACATCAAGTCCACGAAGCGAGCTTACCTCGGGTAGGGTGCGTTAGGGGTGCTAATACCTTCCCTAACCACAACCAGTCCCTTACCCGCAAATCTCGATAAGACCAAGACCGGGTTTCCTAGTAGCCTTCGTTAAATACTAGGTGGCGACTCCCAACGAACCAATCAAAGCAAAATGACATAACGAAAAATCGCCATCCAACGCCGCGCTGATTTTTTGACGTGCGACAGAAATGATAATTTTTTTTTTTTAGGATTTCCAATAATCTTGTTAGATAATCTAGGGTCATTTAAGATTTATATGAAGATTATCTGAAAATCAGATCTTTTAAGGTTTGATCAACTTTTTTAAAGTTGGGTTATCGCAAACCATAAGTCGTCTAAGTTTTCGGCCTCTAACAAGATTATCTACACGAACCAATAGTGAAGAATCTTCTAAAATCCATTTTTGGAGAGAAGGATTGCTATGCTTTTGAGCGTTAACTTTTCTTTTGTGTGTTTTCAGGTATTTTTATAGAGTCCATAACTTACATAATTTTTATGTTCAGAAAATATGAGGCGTAATATTTTATTAATAGGAAAAGCTAATAACCCTATAAATGAAAAAATATCAATTCACTCCCTGAATAATATTAAATATATTATTTCATGACAATTATAGAAATTTATTCAATTAAGTCTCAACTTAATTTTTCTACGTCTAAAATTGTAATCCTCTATTGCAAATACATTCTATTCCTTAATTTCTAAAACTTATATATAATCAAGTCCCACTTGATTAATTATCTCAGTTCAATTTCTGACGAATGATTCTTATGTTAGGTTCTCTAATAAGTTAGCTCAAATATAAATCATAATCCTAAAAGAATATGATTAAATAAATTAAAGAATTTAACTTATTATCAATTCAACAAATTAATTGACTCGTAATTGAAGATCAATTACAGTGTTTAGCAACATGTCATGATCCCCCAAATATTAGAAATGTCATAAATGGTTTGACTTAACCTTTCAATGACTAGTTTCTTAATCTAATTATTATATTCTTATAAAGAGTTTTACAATTTAAAATTATAGCATGAAGTGTGTCTTTTCTATCAAATCATATTTGTTTTCTAATTTACCTAGGGTGATGAATCTTCTATTGATCACATAAATACTTTTATATAGCTCATGTTATACCCAATGTTTGTTCATTTGTTACCCTTGTAATGTGAACCTCATGGATATAAAGATTTAGAAACCCACAATCAAATCGACGTTTCTCAAGAAAGCTAAATTTAGGCTTATAATTGAGCTTGACACAATAATAACCTGTATTGAGGTACCAAGACTATAGAAACCGAACCTTCACCCAATACATATGAAGAGACATAAATGAGAAGTATGGAAGAAACCATGAAACTTGGTTAGTTCTTTGATAAGTCAGAGTAGTTCAATAAATTACCCTTGTAATGCAAACCTCATAGATATAAAGATTTAGAAACCCACAATCAAATCGACGTTTTTTAAGAAAGCTAAATTTAGGCTTATAATTGAGCTTGACACAATAATAACCTGTACTGAGATACCAAGACTATAGAAACCGAACCTCCACCCAATACATATGAAGAGACATAAATGAGAAGTATGGAAGAAACCATGAAACTTGGTTAATTCTTTGATAAGTAAGAGTAGTTCAATAAAGAACCAAAAAGTATGAGCCAAGCACACAATAATAATTTTTAAAATCAAAGTTTATATAAAAAAAAACCTATATACAAGCGAAATAACCTATTTATGATAGGTAAAAACATCCTAAAAAATGCTATAAAAAAATAAAAGAGTTATAAATAAAATAGAAAAGAAAAATAAACTCAACTTGGAATATGATACAAATCCCATATAGTGGGTTCTAGATCTTATCACAAGGTTTTCCCGATGATCAAATCTTGTCATCCGCCATCTCACTAGATACGCAACCGTCCCTTCTTCCACACAATGCGACGCGTGTATACATATCATGGTTGGATTGCCATTGATGATTGATTGTTTGCATTTTTTTTTCTTTCTTTTCTCTCTTCTAACAACTAAAGTGCATAATTGTCCTCTCATTGTTTGTTGTTTGCTTGGTTAGATTGTCGCCGATGATTGATTGTTTGTGTTTTTTCTTTATTTTCTTTTTCCTGACAACAAAAGTGCATAATTGTTTTTTCATTGTTTGTTGTTTGCTTGGGTCTGACATGACTACTAGGTCTAATTCTCTTGGGTCTAGCATGACTGTCAGCCCCAAGATATTTGGGTTGACATGACTGTCAGACCCAATATGTTTAAAATATTTTATAAACTGTTTATATTTTTTAAAAAAATTTAAAAATTTAATATTTACCTGATGTGGAAAGCAGGTTAATATACTACTAAATCTTAAGATCTGTGTAATAATAATAAGTAGAAAAAAAACAATTTAGAGAGATTGGTTGGAATTAAATCAATCGGTAATATATGGTGCAAATTGATATTTTCTTACAAACACGTGGCGGATACTATGGTTTTCCTTTCCAAAAACAAGAGCGAAAAAAGCGAAAATAAAGTTTTAAAAAAAGACCCACACACCCGAGGCTGAGCTCACTCGCAGTCGATAATAAATTTTCGATCTAACAACAAAAACAACAGCTTCTAGGGTTTGGCCGGAAGAATCATTTACAGCAATGGCGATGGCAGCTGCTTTGAGACGCGAAGGAAGGAGATTTGCCTCCCCTCTCATTTCCCCTCAACCATTCACCCCCCGTCCGATCCGCTCTCATCCCCGAGTATGAATCAATCAGATTTATTCTCTTTTCATTTCTCTATTTTCTCTTTCTGTGTGTTTGTTCTCTGTTTGGCTGATTACGAAATGAGATAATTTTTTTTTAATAAAAAAGATACTTTGTTGGGATTGTTATTGATTTTGAAATGTTTATTTAACGGGTTTCTTTATTATATATATTGAAAGATAAAAAAAAACTTTTAAGAGGCTGTTTTATCGCTTCTTCTTCATGGGTCTGTGTCATTAACACCAGCCAATTAGCCATTTGTTTGTGCGGTGAGTAGTTCCAGTATAATTCATGAATACCCAATATGGTTCCATTGAAGTTCCTTGGGCAAATTAGCTTTATTTATAAATATAAATATAAATATAAATATAAATACTCTTGCTTGCTCTCTTCTTTTGTATAAATTGTTGTTTAGCTATCCAATTAGTAATGTGGCTGAATACAGCCTTCTATTTCAGTTGCGGAAATGCCCTGATGAGAGCATTTGTGTGATACCTAAAATGTGAAGATGGTGGAAACATGGGGGATTTATATTTTCATTTTAAAATCTTTGAAGAAAAAAAAATGCAGGCTCATAGGAACAATGAAATAAATAACATTTTTTTTTTAATGGTTCTAACAAACAAGTCTTCCATCTTTAAACTGGGTTTGAGTGATATTTGGGAACATCACTTATCAAGTTGTATTTCCCTTGAGTGTTAATCATGATTCATCTGTCTTCTTTGATCGGATTTTTTTACTAGCTACATTTTAGACATTGTACGAGTATGTATAACTAAATGATTTTGTAGAACGTTCAGAAAATAAATCTATGTACGAGAGAGAATAACTTGCTGTGCGTGTTTGCTTGCATATATCACCTTCCATGATTTCCTCTGTCTTGATTGCTTCTTTTGGATGCTTTAAGAAAGTTCCTCTACTTTTTAATTGGAAGATAAATAATTTTCCCGGGATTTGCAGGGAGCATGTCCCTCTTGGAGTGCGTTCCATTTCAACTCAAGTTGGTAAGAATGTTGCCATTCAATAGTTGCATCCTTTGATCTTTTGATTTGACGTTAAGACTTTATTTCTTGCTGCATCTTTACTAAATTAAGTCTCTGAAACCTGTAACTGTGGACAACTCATTGTAATGTATCTTATGCAGTTCGGAATCGGATGAAAAGTGTCAAGAACATTCAGAAAATTACGAAGGCTATGAAGATGGTTGCAGCCTCAAAGTTGCGATTAATTCAATCTAGAGCTGAAAAATCTCGTGGCCTATGGCAACCATTTACTGCGCTTCTTGGAGATACTCCTAGTATGTTCTGAGAAGTTTTTATCTAGCCACTGCTTTGTTAACTTGCATCTATTTGATATTTTATCTCTTCCAGTTATATTCAACTTTCCAATTAATTAGTTATTGAAAGTAAGGATCATGTTTTCTAGTCTTAAAAACAATTATAATTTGGTTTCATTAGTTCATGTTGTGCTGAGTGCATGTTCTAAGTTCTAACCATGTTTTTCTGGTTTATTTTGGTCATTATGCTGCAACTCCCACAAAAGTTTGGTTAAGATTTTTGAATGCTTGCATGCAGCGGTTGATTTATATTTTGTACTCACAAGGATGCATTGTTTAGATGCGTTTAATTATTATCTGAGTGTATATTCTGATGCATTGATTAATATGGTCTATCATTAATTGATGGAATGGAAATTTGTTTTGAGCAAACCCTATGAATATTTCAAATAGTAGAGCCTCAGTGGGTCCTTCTCATTACTGAAGTTAGAAGCTTAT
The DNA here is from genome assembly GCA_019202695.1 of Populus x sibirica. Taxonomy (NCBI): domain Eukaryota; kingdom Viridiplantae; phylum Streptophyta; class Magnoliopsida; order Malpighiales; family Salicaceae; genus Populus; species Populus x sibirica. The sequence goes on along the minus strand of JAGMVL010000416.1, from coordinate 181,117 downwards.
AGAATTCATGGTGGTAGCAACTAGAATGTGAGAGTTTGAAAGATGCAACCTCCTAAGAAACTTCAGATTGATCTCTTTACTTTATCTTGAAAACAGAGAATTAAGAATCTAAGAAATGTGAGAAATTACCAGTACAACATTTCAAAATCCAGCACCCTTTTTAACTCAATTAATGAAAAAAATGGTGGAGGAATTTGTTTCAAATTCTTGATTAGAATACTGATTCTGTAAACATTAAATTGCCCACACAACATATAAGTTTATGCACTTCAAAAACTTCTCTTTGATGCAGGAGCTTTTTTTAATAATTTTCCTATAAGTTTTGATTTTCTTATTTAATTTAGGAGTCCTTGGAGTTCTAGCTGTCATGTGATTAGCATGTGATATTATTAGGATTTTACTAGTATAAATAGACTGCTAGGGTTATTTTATAGACGCTCTTTGTTATTTTATCAATCTATTAAGATTCTAGAGGTTTTATCTTGTTCCAATTTCAATTTTATCCAATATTCAGTGTGATTTCTGTTTTCTATTGTTTTCCCCTTCCCAACCTATGTCACTCTAGCTATTGTACTAGATCCCCTTCTACTCTGTTTATTTTCTATCACTGAATACATTTTTGTCTTCTTTTATTTTTGTCCTCTATTATTTTATTTTTCTTTTTGGCTTTGCTGTTATTTTGTTTGCTAGGTGTTGATGTAAAGAAGAATGTGATTGTCACCGTATCTTCGGACAAAGGTCTGTGTGGTGGAATTAACTCTACAGCAGTCAAGGTCAGCAGGGCCATTAACAAGTTGACTTCAGGTGTGTTTTTCTTTTCTTTTCTTTTTCATTTTTTTTCATGTTTGCAATGGGTTTGGCTGTTTTGAAACCTTAAATATATTTTTATACTGTCCTAGGTCCTGACAAAGAAACTAAATTTGTCATCTTGGGAGAAAAGGCAAAGGTGCAGTTGATACGTGATTCAAAAAAGAGCATTACAATATGCATGACAGAGTTGCAGAAGAATCCTCTGAATTATACTCAGGTTAGTTGGTCATATTTCCTGGACCAAGTATCTCGAGAAAAATTCTCCTCGTCTCACTACATGCACATGTATAGACTTTTTTTAGAGTTTTAAATCCCAAATTGGTTTAATGAAGAAGAAAGGAGGGGAAAAATCAGTTTCTATGGCCAGCAAGCTGCTTGTGCCCAGTTTATCATGGATTGAGCTCTTGTTTTTTGTACCCGTCATTCTAATACTGTTTACTGTTAAATGGACCTGGTAGCAAGTCCCTGGTTGCACTGATATCTGTTATAATTTTCCTTCGATGGGTTCTTTTATGCATTTGTCAAAAGCTGTTGCAGTTATTTTACTTTGTTTGGAAGGGTGAGTGGAAACGAAGGGAATGAAAAGTGAGAGAGTTTCCCTTGGGCCCACAAAAGCTAATCTCTCCAATTCGAAGGGAAGTGCATGTGGGCTTTTGGGTTTGGGTGGGGTGTTGATTCAAATAATAAAAATACCTTTTTATGTTCGATTTAAAATTTAAAATTTAAAATCTTATGGTATGAGGAACATAGAAGACATTAAAGTAATTTTACTACCAACATTTTCTTAACATTTCATTTTATTTTACATCCAGATAAGGAATATCTCTATTTTCTTTTGTATTTCCCTCTTAAAAATAAGAGAGAGAGAGAGAGAGAGAGAGAGAATTTCCCTTCCTCTCATTTTCTTTCCTCTCTTCCTAACGAAGAGTAGAAGTCAATTAATAGCTTGTACATTATATAAGCTACTAATCTTACTATAGAATAATTTACAAAAATTCTCCCGCAATTCCATTTGATTTTTTTTTATTTATTTCAGGTCTCTGTTCTGGCAGATGACATTTTAAAGAACGTGGAATATGATGCTTTGAGGATTGTCTTCAACAAGTTCCAGTCAGTAGTCTCATTTCTTCCAACTATGACAACTGTATTATCTCCTGAGGTGATTCAGAGTGGTGCACCTGTAATATGTATACACTTTGGTTTTTTTTGTTAAGGATTGTGGGTGTATGATTGAATGTTGATATAGGTTGTGGAGAGAGAGGCTGAATCTGATGGGAAGCTTGGTGATCTTGATTCCTATGAGATTGAAGGTGGTGAAACAAAGGGTGAAATACTTCAGAATCTTGCCGAGTTCCAGTTTTCTTGTGTAAGCGTTGCCACAACCCTTTATTTTCTGAGTAGTATTTGGGCCAGAGTCCAATTCTCAAAGCATGTGAGTCCAATTCTCAAAGCATGTATGAATGCAAACTTAGACTAGAAACTTGAGAGCAGTAGTTCAACCCTGTTTAATGGTTATGCCATTTAGGGCTCATTCTACCATGTAGGTTTTATATTACTGGTACAAGTTTAGTTGATCAGTTGAGTAGTGGTGTGTTCACCCTCTTGCTTATTTAACTCCATTTCTTTTCTTTCATTTGACGCCTGTAACCTTTGATAATCCACTGCAGTCTATTGTTTTAGGACCCTCTTTAGTTGACCAGTTGAGTGCGGTAGCTTCTGTTTTTTGGTGCTTTTCAAAAGTGCATTGGTGTTGAAAAAACATCAAATTGATGTTTTTTTTAGTGTTTTTCGATGATTTTGATGTGTTAATATAAAAAATGATAAAAATATTTTTAAAAAGCACCTTGTACCACAATATTGAACACGCACTTAGTTTGATGCCTGTTTCTTCCACAGAACCTTATGGTATGTCTGGGATTTACATGTAAATTTTCAAATTTTCTTCAGGTTCTGTTCAATGCGGTAATGGAGAATGCTTGCAGTGAGCAAGGTGCAAGAATGTCTGCTATGGACAGCTCAAGCAGAAATGCTGGAGATATGCTTGATCGCCTGACACTGACTTATAACAGGTTACTGTCTCTGGATACATATGCATGCTGGGAATCTTATTTTGACCCTGAAAGTATATTTAGTGAAGAAGTAATGAATGGAAAATTTAGCCTGGGTAATAGTTGTATTTGGTACAATTTTTGGCTGGGGGGGGGGGGGGCATCCAGATTTTTTTCTCTCAAGGAACCATGCTCAAATCTCTCTCTGTCTCTCTCTCTCTCATCAATACACCAAACATGTTTAAATACAACTTTAGGGCTTTAAGAATTAGTTCTGTAATAATTACTCGTGAACGAATCGCATCAACTTGTAGCCTTTGTACCAAACACCATAATTTTGAGAAGGTTGTAATCTTGTTAATGGCTTTGACAAAACTGAGTTGATTGGTTTAAAATATTGCTCCACTTTCTATATCTTACGTGAAGTAGTTGTGGGGAGTTTGTTTTCTTTTACATATGATGATTTGGAGCCAGGCAAACTTGTTTTGTTCTTTCATCTGTTCTTGACAACTGATTTCTGTAATTTGCTTGATATTTTTGTATCAGAACTCGGCAAGCATCTATCACAACGGAGTTGAGTGAGATTATATCCGGAGCAGCTGCACTGGAGGGTTAAAATTGAAGATATCATGCCTCTGGTTTTGCAGACAGTGACAAATAAGATATTATCAATGGCTTGGAACTTCATGGTGGTATTTTGAGGTTTTTGTTTAGCGACTATAATAATCCCCCAGCATTGTTTTCTGTTTTGGGAATTAAAAATAAAGTCCATGATGGATAACGGTTTATTTTTATTTGGTTCTTTTTTCAGCTCTTAATCATGTGGTTCTGGCTTGAACACTCGAGAACTGTTGTAAATTTTACTGCAGTCCTGTTTGGCATTGTTTGATCCCTCCACAATGCACAAGAAAAACAAGATTTGGCGAATAGAACATTGTTTGCTAATGGAAAACTTGGGTGGCCATTGCCACTGTGATGGTGACATTTATCAGTAATTGAAGGACTTTTTTTTAGGTTAAACTAGCTCATTGGCCTACACTAGGTGGAAAGGTTGGGTTAAAATTTTTACAAATAAAATAAAATAAAATATATCAAAGTTGTGGGGAGTTTATTAGTATTGTTATTAAATCTTAAATTGAATTATTTGATAGTTGTCTAGATTTGAATTGGATGACTAAGACAACTTGGATAATTAATTTTTTTATAAAAAAAAATATTGAAATGATGACAGATTAAATTGATTTATATCATGTTATTAGATTTTGAATTTTATTAAGTTTAACAACTTTGTTTTTTTAAAAAAAACTATTACTATTTATTTATATTATAAAAAATAGTTTATAAAATCGAGCATCAACTTAATATTAAAATGCTTGTTTGAGACTGATAACCTTTTTAAAAAGCATATTAAAACAAATAGTAAAGTCTATTTTTCAATAATTTGATATTAAATGATGAAATTATAAAAAATTATAAAAAATTAAAGAAAAAAAACAATACACATAAGGTTTGGAGGGTAAACCTATAAACCATGTTATGGATTTCACTGAGATTAGATGTTAGAGGTTTATCAACTCTATGCCAAGTTGAGTAAATGTGAATTTTTGTTAAAATAAGTTATATTTTTGGGTCATGTAATAACGATGGAAGGAATTTTCATAAACCCTAGGAAGGTGAAAGTTATGATGAAATGGGAAAGAGCTACCAGCATTACAGAAATTAAAAGTTTTCTAGGTTTAGCCGGGTATTACATGAGATTTATAGAAGAATTCTCCATGATTGCAACTCCTTTGACTCCATTGACCCAAAAGGAAGTGAAGTTTAAGTGGATTGGAGCATGTGAAAATAGTTTTCAAGAGTTAAAGAAGCAACTTAAAACCGCCTTTATTTTAACACTTCCATTAGGATCAAAAGGCCTTGTGGTCTATAGTAATGCGTCTAAGAGAGGACTTGGGTGCGTCTTGATGCAACATATGAGAGTGATTACTTATATGTCAAGACAATTGAAAAATCATGAAGTTAATTACCTAGTTCATAATTTAGAACTTATTGTTGTAGTATTTGTATTGAGGGTGTCAGACATTATTTCTATGGAACGCAAGTTCAAATTTTCACCGATCATAAAGTTGAATATGCGGCAAAGAAGATGGGTAGAGTTGATTAAAAATTATGATTGTGTGATATATTATCATCCGGGAAAAGCTAAAGAGAAGTAGCAGAGTTAAGGAAGATGGATATCCAAATGGATGTAGGACCTGAAGGGTTGTTGTTGGCCCAACTTAAAGTATGGTATGCGCTTACAGACAAGGTACGAAAGCTTAATTAAAGGATACATAAGTGAAAAAAGATAGTGAAAAAGATAAAGGACGGGATTGAGGTTCCTTTTTAAGATTATGAATGATGGAATGGTGGCAATGGGAAGACAATTATATTTGCTTGATGATAAGGACTTGAAGGGTGAAGTGATGGGCAAGGCAAACTTATGGTACATCCTGGTAGTACTAAGATGTATCGTGATTTAAAGGACTTTTATTGGTGGTCAAACATGAAGAGAGAAATTGTAGAATATGTAACCAAGTGTGGGATGTATCAGCAAGTGAAAGTAGAGTATCAAAAGCATGTTGGACAGTTACAACCACTTGTGATACCTGAGTGAAAATGGGAGGACATCACCATGAATTTTGTCTCTAAATTACCTAGAGAGAAGAGGGGTAGTGATACAATTTGGGTTATTGTGGATCGATTCACAAAATCTGTTTTATTTCTTCCTATGAAGATGACAGATTTAGTTGATAAAGTGGCAAAATTATATGTGGGAAAAGTAGTTCGATTACTTGGAATTCCAGTATCCATAATGTCTGATCGAGACCCCAGGTTTACATCTCGATTGTGGCCAAGTATCTCGGTGTGCTCTAGGGACGAAGTTGAATTGAGTACTACATTTCATCCCTAAATAGATGGTCAATGAGAAAGAACCATTCAAACCTTGAAAGATTTGTTGAGGTCGTGTGTATTGGAGTTTGGAAAGAATTGGAAGGATCACGTACCATTGGTGGAGTTCACCTATAATAACAACTATCAGGCTACTATAGGCATGGCTCCTTATGAAACTTTGGATGGAAGAAGGTGCCAACCTTCAGTCTGTTGGGAAGAGGTAGGTGATAGGAATTGATTGGCATGAAGTTGGTACAGATTACCACGGAGAAGGTGAAGATCATAAAAGAAAGAATGAAAGCAGCTCATGATAGACAAAAAAGTTATGCAGATAGAAGACCAAGGCCCTTCAAGTTTGAAGTGGGTGATTGAGTGTTCCTAAAGGTTGCACTATGGAAGCATATGATGCGGTTTGGAATGAAAGGAAAATTTGCCCTTAAATATATTGGTTCTTTTGAGATAGTTTAGAGGATAGGCCTTGTTGCATATAGATTATCTTTACCGCGGCAATTTCCAAAGATGTATGATGTGTTCCATGTATTATTACTTTAGAAGGCGGAGATAGATCTCAATGTGTGTTACCACAAGTTCCGCTAGAGATAAATGAGGACTTGACTTTAGAAGAACGTCTAATCCAGATATTAGATAGAAGTGAGAAGAAACTCCAGAATAAAAGGATTCCCATGGTAAAGAAACTTTGAAAAAGTTCTCAAATTGAGGAGATAATGGGGGAACAAGAGTTTGAGATAAGGAAAAAAATACCCAGAGTTATTTTCTGATACAAGTATGAATTAAATTTGAAGGATAAAATTTCTTATTAGGAGGGAAGAATGTTAACCTCGAGATAAATTAAAAATAATCAAAATCATGGAATAATGAGATAAGATAAGAAAAAGAAAAGAAAACGAGGTAGAAAGATAAAAGAAGAAAGGTTTATGGCCGAAAAATATAAATCTTTCTAGTAGCAAAACTAGTCTAGCCGTTTTGAGAAACGGCTAGACTAATTTAGTGAACTGCTTGAAATGTTTCTAAAAACATTTAGACTATTTTGGCTACTATCTTCTTAAACCGACGGGGGCAACCAAAAGAGAGAAGATAGCCTTTTCATTTCTTCTTCCTTTTCACTTTAAAGGGCTAGAAAGTGATTGTTAGGAATAAAAGGAGAGGGTTTTGATAGAGAAAAATATTTTCACACTAAAAATCAAATAGAGGGAAGATTGAATTAGAGAAAGAAAAAAAAAGAAAAAAAAAAGTTTTGGGAAAGTCTTGATGGGTCAACTTTCAAATTTTGTTCGTTAATCAGGTAAGGTGTTTAAACCCCTATGTATCAATTTGAACAATAATTTAGTGATTTTAAGCTAAATTGACAAAACAATTTAATTAGGGTTCTTGATATGAAATTGAGGGAAATGAAGATTTCTTGGAAATTGAGTTTCTAGAACCGTTGTAAGTTGTTAAGGGAGTGAAATCATGAAAGAATGATGAAGAAAAGTGATAGGTAGAAAGTCTATAGGGGACGACCATATAGAGAATTAAATGGGAAGCTGTGTATTTATGATATTGTCCATTAATTGTGCTATAAATATGTGTGTGATTATATGAATAATGATTTTGATTGAGTTGAAGTAATGAAATGATAAAATATTGAGCAATTGAATAGTTGGGCCTAAAAGGGTGAAATTGCAAAATTTTAGAGAATTATAAATTTTATAGAATTGATAAGAGTTGAAGGAGTCATGAAATTGTTTGTAATTAAGTTGATTTTTTTTGTGTAGTAAATGATTTGAAAATATAGATGAAAAACTTGAATAGAACTATAATGAATGTTACGATGAATAAGGACCGTGTTGTTAAGCGAAAATGATAATTAATGGAAAAATATGTTGATGCTGTAGGGAATTCCGACCGGTGATGTTCTGATATTTGCCCATTGGAGGCTCAAAGACACTGACACAATATTTAACGTGGTTCGGCAAACCGCCTACATCCACGGGAGAAGCCATTGCATTATATAGGGAGAGAACAAGATTTACAACAATAGAGGAGGAGGAATTATCCCCTCTTTAGCAACTCTCAACCTCACTCTATTTCTCTCTTCTCGGTCTTTGCAATGGCGGCCTCTTTGTTGCCTTGGCAGCCCACTCTCTCCTACATCTCTCACATCTTTGGCTCTACTTTCCTTCTCTTAACTCTCTCATTTAGCTCTCAACCGTATGCCTCTATTTATAGGCATCCATGGCGGCTTCTCTTGCTCTTGTGTCAACAATGGTGGCTGCCAATTCCAGCTCTTCTTCAACAAAGGTGGCTGCCAACTCCAGCTCTTCTTCAACAATGGTGGCTGCCAACCTTTGACATCTTGGATGAGTGCACATGGTTGGTGCAACTCCAGCTTCACATACCGCTGCAATTGTCAATGGTTGTTGCACATTAATGGCAACCAACCCAACAATCACCCCCTTTGCCATTCATGTGGGGCAACTGTCCTCTTGCTTCTTCAGCAGACGCTTGCATCCTGCAGCTCTTCGAAGCTTACCATTCCGAGAGCGTCTGTGGCCAAGTTTCCAGGTACTTGCCAAACCTTTCAATCACCGGAGTCATCCAAGCACCCCTTTGCTCACTCCAAAGGATCACTTCAACCAGATGGTTTGTCATATCTCATCCGAAGAGTGTTTAACGCTTGTCTCTGGAACAACATCCCCCTTCAAGCATATCAACCATGCTTGGCCCGAAATGATTTATCAAGCCTTACACCAAGGCTTACAACACCCCCTCAAACGGATATTCACAAGTGCGACAGTCATTGAGTATTTTAATGTGATCACGAGCTCACCACTCTTCCAAGAGTCTACTCATCCCGGAGTTGCGTCTGCCCTCTGTTCCTCCCTAGGAACCACGTCTTACTTCTCCGTGAGTCTCCCACTCTTAGTCTCAAGAGTCCGGGTAGCTCTCCACCTTAAACCATGGGGACAGCCCATTAAAGGTTGATCCATCTCTATCTTCATACTCCGAGTATTACAATGTCATTACTTGAGCTCACCACCTTAACAAGAGTCAACTTATTCCCCGAACCCGCGCATGCCCTCTCGCTCCTTCATAGCAGCCGCGTCTTAATGCTCCACAAGTCATCCACTTATTTTTCAAGGCAAATGTCTTCTAGCTCATTGATCTTTAGCATGGGGCAATATCCATGAAAGTCAATCCTGCATTTGTCTCCATACTCATCATTGGCTATACACCTGTCCACTTATACCAGCCATCACATTGGCTCGGGGCATTCTGAACTTGGACTCATATCATGGTCGGCTCTGGGGCATTCTGAACTTGGACTCATATTATGGTCCTCACACCTTCTCCCGAGGTGTCTCCGCTTTGTCGCCATGAGACGGTCTGAACTTGGACTCATATCATGGTCCTCACACCTTCTCCTGAGGTGTCTCCGCCTGTCGCCATGAGACGGTCTGAACTTGGACTCATATCATGGTCCTCACACCTTCCATCCGAGGTGTCTCCGCCTATCGTCATGAGACGGTCTGAATATGGACTCATATCATGGTCCTCACACCTTCTATCCGAGGTGTCTCCGCTTTGTCATCATGAGACGGTCGAACTTGGACTCATATCATGGTCCTCACACCTTCGTTTGAGGTGTCTCCACCCGTCGTCATGAGACGGTCCGAACATGGACTCATATCATGGTCCTCACACCTTCTCCTGAGGTGTCTCCGCCTGTCGTCATGCGACGGGCTGAACTTGGACTCATATCATGGTCCGCACACCTTCCATCCGAGGTGTCTCTGCCTGTCGTCATGAGCCGGTCTGTACTTGGGCTCCTTTCATGGCCCACACACCTTCTTGCCTGAGGTGTCTCTGCTCGTCGTCATGCGGCGGTTTGTACTTGGGCTTGTTTCATGGCCCACACACCTTCTTGCCTGAGGTGTCTCCGTCCGTCATGAAGCGGTCACATCCTCCTTCATCGGGGATGTCTCCAGTGACTCTAAGATTCTCTACCACCATGTGGACTTGGGAGAGATCACCGCCACCGATCACATAGAAAGAGAGAGTTGCGGTGCACTCTTCGCAATCCTCCATCTCATTTTCTATGTTTGGAGCTTCTATGCCTTTCGCTTGATAGCTCCACCCACACCAACTCTCTTTGGTGTTTTCGCCTTTCATCGGCGGTCGCACCCCCTTAATTAGATGCTTCTGCAACAGCTCATCTTTCCATCCTTGCATGCATTGGAAAGGTCCTCGCTTGTTGCCTTTATCAAGAGCACAAGAGACTTCCCGTTGTACAACTTTTTCACACGCTCTCGCTCCGAGCTTCATCTCGGGAACTCTTCTTCTCCTTGCATTTGTTGTCTCATTACAAGCACCTCATTGGATCCTTCGGGTACTCCCGCACAATCTCCGTGTGCTCTCGTGCAATTTTGGTTCTCCAGATTTCTCCCTATTCTTTGCTTTTATGTTTGATGCGGCTCATCCTGTCACAACATCTCGTCCAAATCAAAATAGGGTGCCAATCTTTATCTCCTTGTGTATTTCTCTTCCATTATCGTGGTCTTCATCAATTCTCCCTTCGAGAAATTACAGCCACCGAATCTAACTTCTTTGGAGAAATCACCACTCCATCGATCCTTGAACATACGGAACCCAACTGTTCCTTTGTGCCGTCATCTTGCTAGTCTTCAACAGTTTCATTACAAACTGTTACATATACAAAAATAGTATTGTGTGGATGATCCTTCAACTAAGCAAGTTCCCAGGAAAGATTTGGAGGGGTCACACTAGTCCCGCTTAAAACCCAATCTCCTAGACGAACTTCTTAGAACGTATCTATCCACCGTCATCGCCTTTTCGTATATACAACCATTTGCTAGCTTTGTTGCGGCTGTCCTTTACAAGTGATCCGGGGTATCCCGGTTTTATACCCGATTTCTCAACATCCGGCGAGACTACCGGTTCTTAGATTCGTCAAGATTGGTCTTCATCAATTTCCACTCTCCACCTCAAATCGTCCACATGATCGGGTGTCCAGTGTCCCAATTTTGCCTTCCTTCAAGTCAATTAAAATTTCTCCCCACTTAGTAGTTCAACACATGTAATTGGGCAAACATGTGTGATTTCTTCTTCTTCATCTCCACCGAGCCACCATGATGACCTTCGATGCCTCTTCATCGGGCAATCTCTTTCAATAATTCACCACCACCTTTTCGGTCTCAAATCTCAATGATCGGACCATACCATTGCATCCGGAATGATCAAATTAGCTGGAAACAAGTTTGAAATCGTCCAAATCGCACTTCAGACGGCTAAGATTTGATCAAAACAATTCTGGCCCGATGAACGGCTCGATTCAATCTCGAGATCCGGTTGCACATAGGATCGCTACGCTGGATCCTATCCCTCGGCTCGCGGCTCGGCTCCAACTCGGCTCGGCTCCATTCAGCTCGGCTCGCTGCGATGACGTGGCGGGTGGTCCCACCGTGGCCGACGTGGCCGGCGACCGGGCGCCGACATGGCATGCTACTATACATGCTGATGTCACAACTACATCAGGATGACATCATCCCTGGCATGTCTACCGTACATGCTGACATCATCTTTATCCGGGTCAGTCACATGGGTCGAGTCAACTGGGTATTCGGGTCGGGTCAACCCCATCCGGGTGAAGAAGACGCGTGGAGAGTGATGGAGAGTGCGGCCATGTCCGACGTTCGATTTTGACGCCGTTTTCACCAGTGGCTTCGTCTCTTCCTCCTCTACATGGTGGTATGGTCAAAACACAATTTTGACAACTTTCATTTTTGAGCAAAAATCAAACACCACTTCAAACCATAGGCTCTGATACCAATTGTAGGGAATTCCGACCGGTGATGTTCCGATATTTGCCCATTGGAGGCTCAAGACACCGACACAATATTTAAAGTGGTTCGGCAAACCGCCTACATCCACGGGAGAAGCCATTGCATTATATAGGGAGAGAACAAGATTTACAACAATAGAGGAGGAGGAATTATCCCCTCTTTAGCAACTCTCAACCTCACTCTATTTCTCTCTTCTCGGTCTTTGCAATGGCAGCCATCACTTTGCTGGCCGCCTTGGCAGCCCACTCTCTCCTACATCTCTCACATCTTTGGCTCTACTTTCCTTCTCTTAACTCTCTCATTTAGCTCTCAACCGTATGCCTCTATTTATAGGCATCCATGGCGCTTCTCTTGCTCTTGTGTCAACAATGGTGGCGCCAATTCCAGCTCTTCTTCAACAAAAGTGGTCGCCAACTCCAGCTCTTCTTCAACAATGGTGGTCGCCAACCTTTGACATCTTGGATGAGTGCACATGGTTGGTGCAACTCCAGTGCAAATTGCCGCAATTGTCAATGGTTGTTGCACATTAATGGCAACCAACCCAACAGATGCAGGGGAGACTGTTGGGGTGATTCAGTGTGCTGGTGGAACTGCTCATAATCAAGTTGTAGGTAGGCACTCGGTACTTTATATAAACTCTTCTTTCAAAGCTTCATTACTTTTATTGTGTAAATTAGTTAATTTATAAAAGTGTGGATAATGACATGGTTAGTAGACAAAGAAGGAAAGATATACATGATGTTAGGATTGATTGGTATTTGTTAAGGAATACCAGATTGATTGACAACCAAGATGGGTTGACCGGATTATTGGCTTTCGATGGAAATGCCATATCGATCGGCAACCGATATGTGTCGACTGGCTTATCATCTTTTGAATAGGAATACCGGAATATTTGACAACTAATATACGTTAACTGGATTATTGGGTATCCAATATGGGTTACCAAAGTAATTGTTCATCATGAAAGAATATTGAAGTGTTAATTTCTATATAATAATACTATAATGACTAGTTTTGCAGTGAACCTCGAGATACTTTGATCTCTCTATCATCCTATACCAAGAAAATAAAATTTTAACAAATTAGAGAAAAAGAAAAGAAGATGGAAATTAATAGGGCTAGGTTTTCTGACGGGATTATGTTTTGAAAAGTTAATATTTTAAATGTAATAACAATTTTGTAAATAAATATATATTTTTATTAATTTTTTTCATGTTAACTTCCAAGAATACAAAGTATTATCCGCTTTTAAATTTTAAATTGTAAAATATAATATTTAAAAACTTAATTATAAAACAAAAAAAATTACTCGGAGTAATTTACTCTTTTAATTTATTACTAAAGCTAATGACAGCAATTACACCACACGCCCATTGAGAAATATCTAATGAATCTCGAGTGAATGTACGGATATTGAAAACATGAAAGAAAGAAAGAGAGGTATCGATGTGGCCGTGGAGTTTTCTATTTGTTTCTGGCCTTCGGATATTCTCAGAGAGACCTTTGATATGATCGCCCTTTTGACAAAAACAAAGATACAATGTTCGGCACGTGACTTGCGGAGTAATAATTATAAATTAGTATTTTTAGTTTTATAAAATAAATCATCTTTCTAGTTTTAAAAAATCACTTAATTAGTTCTTTTCGTCTATTGCACGTTCTTTTCTAATTATATTTTCTTATTTTAATAGTGTTAACTCAAAAAAATATTTATATTAAATTTATGACATTGCTGGAATTATATATATATATATATATATATATATATATATATATATATATAATTTTAATCTTTTACATCTGCTAAAAAGTGATTGTATGTAAAAAAAATTGTATTGTTTTATTTGAAAAACAGTGAAAAACTTGTATAAAAAAACTATAAAGAATATCTAAAATGTGTTGTTCAAACTCAGTGGTAGTTTTTCAGTTTTCTAAATAAATAAAAATATTGCATTTAAACCGAAAGTTCTAGTTTTCATTTTTTATACTCATTTTTCAAAAAAAAAATGAGTATAAAAATAACTTAAACTAATCTACTAAATCCATGACTTAAATCATATGGCCCAAAATAAACATATAAAAAGTAAATTAAGATAAATTATAAAATTTAATTTCTAATCAACTCAATATTCAAGATGAAATTAAAAAACAATCAATAATAATTAAGTAAAATACAATATATTTTATATCTATAAAAGTTAAAATCTAAAAATATGTTAAAAATTAGGTGGTTGGGTCATTAACATATACTTAATAGTCTTGACATTTCACTCCAGCAATCAATAGTTAAATGTTAAGGTTTTTTTCATTTTAGTCCTCAAAATTTTTGAGATTTTTTTAAAAAATTTAAACTTAGTTTCTTTTTTCAATTTCATCATTTAACATTAGATTTACTGGGCATTGAGTTTCATAATTTAGTTTGATTTGCTTTCTATGAAAATATCTTGGTCTCATAACCCGAGTCACGAGTTTTGCGGATAACTGTTTTAACAGAGTCATTTTTTGATCCCTTTGTTATTAGTTTTCTTCTCAACCCCATCTTTCAATATACGATTGATTGGGAAATGAGTTTCATAATTTTTTTTATTTGTTTGCTATGGGGTTATCACGGTTTCATCACTCGGGTCACGAGTTTTGCACATTAGCCAAGTTGACATGGGTTTTTTTATTCTTTTTTTAATTGATTTTTTTTCAATTACATCCTTCAACATTAGGTTGGTTAGAAATATGGCTTCATGATTTTTTCTTGATTTTTTCTTGATTTTTTCTTTATAGGATTATCATGGTCTTATGACCCAAGTCACGGGTTAAGACGGTTGGCTCATATTAATATTTTTTCCTTTTTCTAATTGATTTTTTTCAATTTTATCCTTAAATATTGCGTTGATTAGGAATTAAACTTCATAATTTGTTTTGGTTTACATTTTATGAGGTTATCTCGATCTCATGACTCGGGTCACGAGTTTGGTCTTTTGACTCAGGTGGTTTTTTGTGTTTTTTTTTAATTTTATCCTTCACAGATTGGATTGATTGAAAATTGAGCTTCATAATTTATTCTGATTTGTTTTTTTATGGGGTTATCTCAATCTCATGACCCAGGTTTAACAGGTTAACCCTGGTTAACTCGGTTTATTTTTTAGTTGAATTTTATTTTCAATTTATTCCTTCAACATTAGGTTGATTGAGAATATGATCAAATAATTAATTTTTTTTCTATTTCTATAGGGTCATCAGGGTTTCATGATTTAAGTAGTAGATTTGACAGGTTAACTCGAATTGATCTAATATATTGTTGTTTTAATATTTAAAAAAAAATCATCTTTATTATTTTAATCAAACTATATTTTTATCGGTCATCTAAGTTGTCTTTAAACTTATCAAATTAACCAATTCATATCAAATCAATCTATATATAATTTAATTTTATATTAAAAATATATTAATAACACCAAGATATTTTTTTACATAGATAAACTTGATTCAACTTTAAATAATCATCTGTCTTCTATTTTTGTTTATTTTTAAGTACAAAAGGCAGTTTTTACTTTTTAAAAATGAAAAAAAAAGTACCACCGTTGATATACAGGATCCCTCCCCAACTTTTTTTCTTGAACATTTACACTTCTTACAAATATGTCAACATAGTTATTCATGTCCATGTTACCGTAAAGAATAGCAAGTGATGAAAATTACCAAATTATCCATCCTATTTTTTAAAATCTTTCTACATTACATTTATTTTTAAATATTTTTATAGGATGATGTTAAATTTATTTTTTAAAATAAAATTAATATTTTTTTAATGTTTTCAGATCGTTTTAATACGCTAATATTAAAAAATAAATTTTTAAAAATAAAAAAAATATTATTTTAATATATTTTCAAATAAAAAACATTATAAAAAATAACATAATTACAATTACGGATAACCTCTTCACTTGTTTTACTAAAAATAAAGTATACTTACACTTGAGGGCCTAGTCGCTGTAGTTAATTGTGTGACTTGTTCCGTCCCCGTCCCGGGTTCAACCCTCTCTGTGCACGTCTGTCACCCCCGTGGTGCCTTACCTGCTCATTGGGCTTGCAGGATGTCCAGTGGACCGTGGGGAATAGTCGTGGTGCGCGTAAGCTGGTCCGGACACCTCATGCTAATCAAATAAAAAAAAAAAAAAAAGTATACCTAGGCTATGAGTGCTTATGTATTAACTAGCCGCCGGTGCTTATCCCTTTTCTATCTCCTTATTACGGATTTTTGGAATCTATTTACGGAGAGAGAGAGAGAGAAACATAATTTTAGTAAATTAATGTTATGTATATAAGTGCAGATTTACTAACTAACCAGGAGTGCTTATCCCCTATCTATTTGTTAATGTTTATTATAATAATAGTGATTAATTTTTAAAATATTTTTTATTTAAAAATAATATTTTTATTTTTTAAAAATTATTTTTTACATCAATATATTAAAAAATATAAAAAAATTATTTTAAATAAAATATTATTTTTTTAACAAATACACGGCAAACCACGTTACCAAACTCTATCTTGTTTTGGATTTTTAAAATCTATTTATATATAAAAAAAAAAATTAAGTAAAATCAATTTAAATTTTTAGCAAAACATGCGGTTGTGCGAACACTACTAAATTATAAATTTTTAGAATCTATCTATGAAAAAAAACATAATTTTAGTCAATTAATGTTATAAATATATTTGAAAATAAATTATATATATATTGTAATTTAATAGTTTAAGGTTTACGCTTTTCAGCTTGGTTTTATCAATTATTAGTTTGCGTTTAGTATTATAGTAAATTTTCAAAAATATTTTTATTTAATAGTATATTAAAATAATTTTTTCACTTTTAATATTAGTAAATGAAAATTATTTAAAAAATATTAATTTAATTTTTTTATATAAAAATACCTTTTTAAGACGCATATTTTTACTCTACTACTAATAATGTAAAACAAAAGTAGGTGTGTTGTCGTTGTAATGTTGAAAAAAGAAAAAAGAAAGAAGAAAATCTGTGTTGTTTTGTGTAGATAACGTCGCTATGGGTGTTATTCTTCCAAGGAATCCACAATCTCCTCCTCAATAACCAGAAAGATTCATTACAACACCAGCACAACACCAGCATTGTTCTCTGCTCTCTTTTGCTTCGACAAGTCCCAGGCTTTCCAAAAGCCCATCCCTTTTCGCTCACCAAGGTTAAAACTTCCTGTTTTCTGGTCAAAATGGGTTGTTTCCATTGATGGGTTTTGCGCTTCAGAGGCTGCTTTCAAATGGGTATATGTTAGATTTTTGGATATCTTGCCTTTTCCTTAAGAGGGTTCCTTTAATGGATTCTGTAGGAGTTTTGATTGACGGGGTTGGAAGTCAAGTGAGTACATTTTAGATTAATAATCTGTGAATGAGTTGTGATATTCAGTTTTGGCTTATATAAATTTGTTATTCAGATTTGGAATAGTGGATTCTACTCATTTGTTGGTAATTCTTTATAGCAGTTGATTCTTGCTTCATATTCCGTTAATCAGTTGTGGATTTTGTTTGTTGGATTTAGGCCATTGAGAAAGTGCTGGCAATAGTTACAAAGAGAAAAACTTGCTTTGTGCTGTTCTGTTAGTGTTTCCGTTCTGTGGAAGCGGCTTTCATTTTCAAACTCTTTATTAGTTTGAACAGGTCGACAATTTTGAATGCTTGAGATTAGGAAGGCTTTCTTCTTTCTTTGAATTAATGGTAGTTGTTTTCAGGATTTTAATGGTGAAAATTGAAATAATGAGGATGCCTTGGAATTAGGGAGGTATTACTCTATTTTTCTTCTTCGTGGAAGGAGAGCAGATATGGATTTATGGGTTGTTGGAGCCGCTGCCGCTGCTGGATATATAGCTAAATATTGGCAAAATCTTTCAAAACATAGGGCTAGTTCATTGGAGTTGTCTTCTGGAACCTCCACTTGCGAGAAACCTGAAACCTCAAGTTCTCCCTTTCATAAATTGATTAGAAGGAAACAAGCTGAAGACACTCTTACAAGTGGAAGACACTTTTCAGATGGAGGATTCTCAGATATTTACCATTTGGACGGTGCTTCAGACACTGAAGCACCATCTACTAGTAGTTTTGGTGAAAGGATTGTAAGATTGAGAACTTATGATGATTGCAATGTGCTTTCCATGTCGAGCTTACCACCTGGATTCTCAGCAAATGAAAACTTAAAAGAAAATGAGGATGGAAATGGGCTGAATGATAATATGGATGATAATTCCGGTAACCCTTATACAGGTGAATTGGATTCTTTTCATTGTTCTGGCAAGAACTCTCTTAGAACTAAACATTCAGGCAGCCATGTTGTCAAACCTTTTAGCTCGCTAGATAGCTGTCTTATGGCTCAGTTATACAAGGAACATGCTAGAATGGAAGAATATGTGCTTGGTGCTCTCCAGTCACCATCCACTATTATGAAGCCATTACTGATAACTGATGGAACGCAAATAATTAGCAGAGCGGATAGGGATTCTTTAAGTGCACAAATTGCAAGTGATAATAATAGGTGGCACAAGGAGGAAATTGTTTGTGGAGTTCCTCCACTACCAAAAATTGGATTTGCAGATCACCTGAAGAAGATAAAATCTAAGAGTGGAAAGAGGCAGAATGAAAGATCGAGCAGTTCCCAAAAGCACCTACAGTCACCAAATGGTATTCTTCTCATAGTGAACTCTTGTTTGTCTTGTGAAACAAATGCTAGTTGGATGAAAAATGTTTAAGCCATTTATTGTTCTCGCTTATTAATGTTGATGTTTCCAGATTTGGATCCAAGAATGAACTTATTTTTCCACTAAGCAATGAATAAGTCTGTTCTGCTACTCCAAAATCTGTGCACCATCTTCGTTTACGTAATTTTCCGTTTCTTACTGTGTTATTTCTTGAAAGCAATAGAAATCTGGAGATAAATATTTTTAGAAATACTACTTGCTTGTTGTTTCTTTTCATCAGTATGGAAGTTGTGCATGCTGACATGCCATTTAGTTGCCATCACTTGAACCAATGATAGTTGCAAAAATTTCCAAATAATCATTTCCCCCTTTTCTGTCATTAGGACAAGGTGGCATTTCAAATTTCAGCTGCACCAGTAATTTTCTCCTTAAAGGTTCAAACACAGTGCAGTTCTCATAAACATAGAGAACCTTTATTTTATGCAAATATTGCAATTGACTCATTTTCTGTAGGATTCAGTATTTTTAGGTTTTTTATTTATGCCAAATTGTTTCAGGGCAATCTGTTTCCTTCTCTCACTGGCATCTGTAGCTCGTTATTTCATAAATACCTCTTATTATAGACATATATAGCCACTAGTGTTTAGATATATCTGGCAAGACCATGTGTGCTTGTTTGTGGACCCTTTTCTAGTTTAGTCAGTTCAGCTGGCATGCTGAAGATCATGTTTTGAGGGAGGACAGATTTGGGATTTGTGCTGTATGAAGGTTTTGTTGTGAACTAGGTTTTGTTATTTGCAGAAATAGTGTAGAATAGAAGAAATAAGGAGAAATTAGGCTGTGAACATGGCTTGCAGAACTGTAGCAGCAGTATATAGAAGCAAAAAATAAGTGAAATTAGGAGAAAATAGAAGAACTAGGGAAAGGAGAAGAAACCTTAGGCACCAAGCCTCCAAAATCACTCAAAACTCAATTTTAGTTGATAGAGACTAGTACTCCTTAAAAGACTATGATTACTAATCCGTACTTGGTTAGGAAAGAAACTAAACAGAATAAACTATTAAATAGCTTTTGGTTACTGTTCTAGAACAAAAAAGATAGAGACACGAAGGACAAAAACAAGTCTGCATGTAGAGACAGAGACAAAAATGACTTTGTGTCTTTGTCCCCGGGACAATTTTTAGTCAATTTTTTGTCCCTCCAAAAAAGAGGGACATTGGGGATAGAGACAACTAAATTATTATTATTATTATTATTATTATTTTTACAAATGACCCTTTAAATATTTCATAATTTCAATCTCTATTCTTACTTTTAGTTTTAATTATCTTAATTTCCACCAGTAGATTTGAAAACTAGAAAATATAAAAGCAAAAATCATAAAAAAATATGCTAGATTTTAATAAAAAATGATGAAAAGGTGGGGTTGAATGATAACAAAAAATATGCATTTGTGGTGGAATTATTATCTTGCATTTCCAACTATGTTAGATTTTAACTATGTTGGTGCAAATATTTTATTTGACATATGATTGGTTTGATAATTTATTTTATTATTAAATATATTTGGAGAAATGATTTAATGACCAAGTAAATCATAATTTAATTACGTTATCTTTTTAGCAATGAATTATCTTCTTTATGATGATTATAAATTTTGTTTTAAATTGGTTTTGATGAATGGAAAAATTATCGTTTTAAGTTAGTTCAAAAAAAATTTAATGCTCTTTATAAACTGAAGTGAAAATAATGATCTTTATTTATTGTTCCAAACAATGCAAGTTTGATAGGTAGAATATATCAAAGACAAAACAGACTTTTATGTTTTTGTTTTGTCTCGCCACTCCTCAACCAAATAGAATACAAAGACATATACTTTGTCTTGTACACCACCTGCCAACATAACTTTGTCTGTCATTTGTTCCGTCTTGTCCCCTTTGTCCTAGTTGTCCATTTCTTTTGTGCAAAGCCAAAACCAAACATTACTTTAAAGACTCGGACCCCAAATTCCTAAATAAGAACTTTCAAGTCATTCTGAAGATTACTGAATACCCCTGATTCTGGAACATGCAGAAATTACAGTTCTTCTCCATCTTACGAAATAACCCAAGACTGAAATTCAAACCCTGAAAGTAAGAAGCTTATCTATTCTTAGACTAGAAAATCTCTTTGTTGATGAAGAATCGCATAACTTGTTTTGATTTTCCATATTAGATGAAATCTTCTTTAACCATAACTTAGGTGCATAATCATGTTTCTTATAACTCTTTACTCATTTCTTAAATAATATGTTATTTGCAACCCTAATGCTTTTATTCTCATTAGGTTCACATGATGGAACAGTTTTATTCTGTTTGGGTGTTTCTATTGGTATAATCTCTTCTCTCATGGCTAATGGAAGAGAAGTAAACCAGCTAAAAGAAGATTTGAAACATACTCAGAACTTGGTTCAAGATCTACAAGAGGAAATTGAGATGAAGGATTCATTGACTGTGAAGCAACTGGCAAATGAGAACAATGAATCACAAGATACCTGTGATAACTCTTTTCACTACAGGGCATCGAATCCACATCTCCTCATACAGAATGTGAATGATTCAATGAACAACATTGGTGCAGTATCATACAATGAGAACACAGAGCAGAGTCCAGAGTCTATGAGTAAAATTGAAGCAGAGCTTGAAGCCGAGCTTGAGAGGTTGGGGCTAAACATGAATCCATCTGGTCCACCGAGAACATTGTCTGAACTTGTTGAGGTAAGTTGTTTAGCATTTTTGAGAGCTTGAAAATTTAGTTTCACTCTGATTGGCTATGTTCATTGCGTGAGATTATGTAATTTGTTGCATTCATGCTCATATGGCTCATCTTTTGTTTGTGATTGCTTTTCCATTTTCAAATATTTACTAAGAAAATAACTGGCAGGTATGTTTTAGAACTTGGCAAGTATTATTTGATTCTGTATAATTTCTTTAACTAGAAGGTAATGCACGTGTTCCTCTTATATGATTAATTTATCCTGCTGTCTTCTTATTCTTTTATAGATCAATATAGGATAGAGAGATATTATTTGCTAGTTTGCTGAGGACTCCCAGGAATTGTCAGTGCAAAGCCTGGCTGTGATTGCTGTAGTGTGGTTTAGAAAGGTGCCTAGTTCAGGAATCTAAGTGTCCTGACAATAAGTTTTGTGTCTGCATGCTTGCATTTTTTTTGTAAATGCAGATAATTGTTCCTTTTTTTTTATTGAAGCATGGTAGTTCGGGAAATTTATATTGGTAGTTTATCTGTTCCCTTTTGCAAATATATTTTAGGTATTTGATATCGAGTAGTATGATATTGGGGGGGGGGGGTGGTGAAAGTGAGATGATATATCATTTATTAACCTCTTTTTTAGAGTGAGAATGTATTAGAGCTGCTTAGAATGTGAGATTTTTTTTGCCATTTTATCAAGAAAGGCTAGTTCAAATGTCCATTTTTTTTCAGAGTGGATTAAAATTATTGTAGTGTGTAGGGGTAAAAAGGGGCTGACAGTTTCGGAGTCATGTATGTGGACTTCATTGACAAGGTTTTGCATTATGACTTTTCCTCTCAGCATTCATCATACCAATTAATTCTGATTCTCAGAACATCTAGGCCCAGTTTTCAGATAATCAAATAAATATTTAGAGTATCTAACTTCTGGTCAGCATTTGTTTGGTTTATAGATCTATTGGTTATCGTTCCTTTACTGTGATAATCCGTTCATTGTTTCCGTGTTTAACTGGAAATCTTTAGCAGCTTAGAAACAATTATAAGCGAATATTTTTTACTGCCTCACCCAAGTGTCATGGCTATTTCCGTAGTTCATGATCTTTTACTTTGTTATCATCTACTAGAAACACCCTGCTGTAATTCTTATTTCTTTCCTTTCTGATAAAATTACCTTCTTTTAGTAAATAAATAGATAGATCTACTAGAAATATCTTGAATAGTATTGTTATGTGTTTCAAATTCACACAACAATAAGATCACATAGAGAGGTGGAAAAGAAAACCAACTTTTGATGGTATGTTGAAATATAATGGCCAAATTGCTTTCTTTTATGACTGCTATAAATGTTTTTATGCTTTTATAACACATGCTTGCCCCTCATGACCTTAGCCTTGTCAATAGTGAAGGTTTCAAATTTTATGTGCCCTTGAGTTACGAGTGTGAAACTTGGTTCCAAGTATTTTAGAAAAACTAATCAAATGTTATCCTAGTTTGTTATTATATCTCCTAAGCATCATAATCCAACTCCATATACACTATCATTTAAGCAGAAAATTGTCATAGTTATCCAATTTCAATTTAACAAATCCTATTCATTGTCCGTGACTTTTATGTTTAACTGTCACATAATATTTTTCTGTGCAATACCATAAATTTTTTTTCATAATTTTTCGATGCCATTACATAGCTCAGCATTTCTCATCTTTGTTGGGGAAGTCTCCCTTAAGTACCAAGTCTGACAATTATGCGAGCAAATTTAGTTTAATTATGGTTTCCCTGTAGCAGCAAAGTTAAACCATTCAAGATTGTCCAGAGCTTTTGGTTGGGGCACCCTAGCAGCAGTCTCCAAAAGTCTTTAGAAGGCATTCTAAGAATGATATCCTTGCTCGAGCATTGATTTGGCACATTGCTAATGATGGGAGCTTGAGTAGTTCTAAGGGTATTTTAGGAATTTCAGGTTGCTTGAAAATCTGAAAATCACAGTCTGTGTAGCATTTTATTTTATTAGTCCTAAAGGTTTTCCTATTCTAAATAGGAATAGTTATGCTGGAAGTTTAGGAATTCATGGCCTTGGACTTGGATTACTAAAGCTGTTTAAATAAGCATTGTAGTCTTTCAATATTTTCAATGCAATATTATCAAATAATTTCCAGCATTTTTTTATTGCGTGACTCAATCTCCCTTGGGTGTGACTCCTAAGAACCCTAGATGTGAAGCTTAGATTTTTCCTTACCATAGGTGTGGCCGCTAGAAATCTGTTCCACATCCTCGCATCCCAGCAGAAACCCACATTAAGCAAGCCTTGAACAGCCCTGAAACTCAGATTCATAACAACCCTCAAAGCTGTCTTGCACCACTCTCTCATCACTGCCTATCTGCTGGGTTTGCTTGCATTAAATGTTGCCTTGTCCTAACCCTCCTGTTCTCTATGATGTTCTGGTCAGCCTCTGGAGTTGCCCTTCTTTCTTTGTTTTTTGTTCTCTTTTTCAATCTTGTTTTCTTTTTGACCAGTCTCATATGAACTTTTAATGCAATAGATTTGGGCTCACTTTCATAAATATGGTTACTCTGGTGCTCACGGTGTCGAACCACCTGTCAGCATAGAATTGAATGGCTATGACCTGCATGGATATTGGTGATTCAAAACCTGTCACATAACTATGGCCATGTTTTATATTCATGCTTGCTGACAGGGGCAGCATTTTTGAAAGCCAAAGTTAGCACACGATAGGAAAGGATGAAAAAAAACAAAACAAATAATAATACAATCTTCTCAATGCCATAGGAAGAACCTTTACTGTTTCTTGTTTATTGTGTAGCTTTTCATGGTTTTTCCTTAGGGACATGGCTTCATTGTACTATGTATTTACAAGTTCTAATAGAGTTCAAAATCATCCAGCTTGACCCAGACTCTACAGCAGATTTTGCTCGAGGAGAACTGAGGCTTGACATGGTCAATCGGCAAGCTGCTGCTCAATCTGAGTCAAATCAAGATGCAAGGGGCACCTCCCCTACTTGCTCTGCTAATTATGCAGTTTCACCACGAGAATTGAGCTTGCATCTCCATGAGGTTATTCAGTCAAGACTTCAAGAGCGTGTGAAGGAGCTTGAGACAGCCCTTCAAAACAGCCAGAGGAAGGTGCATCTCCTGGAATCAAAACATAAGAATGCTCAAAGGTTGTTTTCAACCACCGAGCTAAGATACTCCTCTGGGGAAGTAAGTCCAGTTGTTGAAGGAGATTTCAGTTGCATAGATCAGCCTCTAGTTATGAATTTATCTAGGGAAGCCCTGGATGCGTACAATGAGGCATATGAAGAGCTAAACAAGATGAATGAATCTGAGGAAGAAGATTCACTGTCAGGGGATTTTGAAGACAATCAAGCGGGCTTGCATCTATTTGACCAGAGGGTGTCATGGGGTCAAAATGGCAGGGCAAATGGTTCTTTTTCACTTTCTTCACATAATCAAGAAAAGACACCAAACGATCTACACACGGGTCCATTAAAGTCATCGGCAGAGTGTGGCGCAGGAATTGAGGAATTGCTTTATGATAGGATAAGTGAAGATGAAAACAGTGATTGTGATGATGAGATGGAGAAGCAGTTGATACAGCAGATTGTAGAGAAGACCAAGAAAGGCTCTCCTGTAGTGCTAAATGCACAAAGGTTGTTGTTTTCAGTGGATGACAATGAACATTAAACATGCAATTAATAGAAAGTTTTGCATTATATAACGATATACGTTTGGCTATCACAGCATCCTTTATCTCATTTTTTCTATTTCTAAAAGTTTCCACCTCCATCAAGCAACCAACATGATGATCACCTACACGACCTGTAATTTTGAAATTTGGAGTCCCTTCAAGATTGATGAAAGACTTCTATATATATAGAAGAACATAGAGAATTAAAATACCAGAAACTCAAATATTTTGTTTTATTGATTCAAAAACTACCACTAATGATGCACGCACTAGTTTATGTAAAACAAATCCATGAAACTAATTAGCTGCCTTCGTATATCATAATTTTTTTTTTAAAAAAAAAAAACTACACATGATGCTGGGTTTTCTTAAGCACTACAAGCACCTAAAACAAGATTAAGCTCGCATAAACCAACCGATAATGAAGCTCTGTCAAGTAGGTAGCAATACCTACTAAGAGCATATTTGGTATTGTGATAACTTTTGTGGTTGTGGTTTGAAAAAAACAGTTTAATAAAAAGTACTTTTTGTGAGGTTGATTTCAAAAAAAGTTGGTGTTTGGTTAAAACTATGGTTGAAGTTATGGTTTTAAAAAAAAACAGTTTCTTGTGTTTGGTTAAAAAATTATGGTTGAAATTGTGGTAGAAAAAAAACAGTTTTGTGTTTGGTAAAACTGTGGTTTATATTGTGGTTAAAAAAAATAATTTCTTGTGTTTGGTTAATATGGTTTGTGTTTTATATTTGATTTGAATTAATTAAAAGGACACACACACACACACACACATATATATATATATATAATTCCAAAACATAGGTGTTTTGTAATTATGATTACATAACAAAATGAAATATCCTTATACATTAATGTACTCCTTTATTGTTCCATCAAACTATTTGCAATTCCATCGCGTACAAAATCCATACGTGAAGGCCTTTGTGAGCCTTGAACGGCCGAAGCTCGAACAATATCAGGTAAAAAATCACCTGGAATTAAATTGGGGTTGCGATCATACTCAGAAAAAACTGCATCATCTTGCGATCTCCTTCTAATATAGTTATGTAGTGCCATTGATGCAACTACAATCTCAACTTGTGTTTTGTATGGATAAGCAGGCATGTTTTGCAAAAATTTCCACCTTTGTTTCCATACCCTAAAAGAACGTTCGATCACGTTACGTAGTGACGAGTATGCACGATTAAACACTTCTTTCTGACCACTTGGTTGTCCACGCCGCCTAAATTCTTGGAAGTGATACCTCTCGCCTTTGTAGGGACCTAAATACCCATACTCGTTTGGATATCCAAGATCAACCAAATAGTATTTTCCTACAAATAATAACAACATGGTAATTAATAACAGAACTTTAAAAAAAAATATTATATTCCTTCAATTACCAAATCTTCAATTTAGTCAAAATCACAACCTTCTGGAGGTTTTGGAAATTTGATATTGCTACTGTCAATAGCCTCAAGAAAAATACATGTATCGTGTGCACTGTCTTCCCATCCTGCCCACACGAACATGAATTGCATGTCAAAACTACAAGCGGCCATGACATTTTGTATTGGTACACCTTTTCTTCCAATAAATGGAATTTGACTTTCAGATGATATGCAAGCACGGACATGTGTTCCATCAATTGCACCGATACAATTCTACAACCCACAAAAACATTAAGCACTTATAAACATTTATAACATATTTCATTCTCATTTAAACAACTTAATTAAACAAAAATTCATCTTACCTTGAAATGTGGCATAAATCGTGGATTCATAGCAATTTCTCTTGGTGTGCTCGTAAATTGTGACATGTATTTTTCACTTTTTGTAAAAGCTAAAATAATGTTAATTTTTCAGCTAATATATTCTGACATGTATTTTTTCACTTTTTGTTCTCATTCTATTATTTAAGATTCCTTGGCCCACTTTTTTTTCTTTTCTTATCACCATGAGAGTGCACACCAACATGTACAGAAATCATCTAAAAAGCAACAAATATTGTATTCCAAGAACTGTAACTGGAGATTCAATTGACACCTCACAAAATAAACATAATTTATATATATAAACTCCAATAGCAACGCACCAAAGAGAGCAGCATGTATTCCAATAATCGGTGACAAATCCAAAGAGCTCAAACAGCATTTACAGTAGCACATACACATATATTTCATACACTGGCTCCCATGCACACAGTAGCTGAGACAATATTCAAAACTCACTTGCACACAATAGCTGAAACAATCATGTTAACAGCAATGAATAGCATCAACAAACAAGGCATCAACTTCCATCAATTCTCACGGCAGAAAAGAAAACAAATGCTCCTTAACACACTGCACAAGCACACAGTAGCTACACATGGTATCTCAATTACTTGCAGCTTTCTTATCACCATGCAGCACCATCAACTCACGGCAGAAAAAGAAAACAAACAAATGTTCACACAGTAACTGCACACGGTATCTCAATTACTTGCAGCTTTCTTATCACCATGCAGCACCCATCAACTCATGGCAGAAAAAATAAAACAAACAAATGTTCACACAGTAGCTGCACATGGTATATCAATGAATACAGCTTCACACACAAGGTTGCAGCTCCCATCACCTCACGGCAGAAAAGAAAACACACCAACATTTCACACAGTAGCTGCACATGGTTTATTACAATTATAGCTGGACACACAAGGCAACAGCTCCCATCAACTCATGGCATAAAAGAAAACAAACAAGGTTGCACATGGTATATTATAATAGAACATACATTTTAACAGCAACACTCAATATTCAAGACCTTTAGGGAACAACACAGTGAAAGAAAATTACCAACAAATTCAATCCAATGGTCAACCATTTAACATTAATAACAACAGAAGTGACAGTTTTAATTCATTGATAAAATACAACATTAAAAACCAACAATATCTTCATACAAGTATATTAGCTCTCGAAAAGCAATTTAATATAAATACAGCAGTAAACAAATTACCGCAAATGGAAATGCCCATATATCTCAACACGAAATGTGGAAGAATACAATGGCTCGGATAAACTTTGGCAATTGGAAAAAACTCTTTTTTAAAACCGGCATTCCATTATTCTGCAACAATAAAATAAACTTGTATAAATACATTAAGCAAGTGAATAGTTAATTGATTAACGGTTAAGAAAATGTAATAATACCATGTCGGCTAAGCACATTTAGTGCGTGCATACATTCGTTGCAGTCATCTTAATTTCTGCTCCTTATCACCCATACTAGCCCACATTTCTCTTTTCCTTCTTAAACTCAAATACTCCGTAGCAAAGTCGTGGAACTCATCTTCAATTGAAACTCCAGGAATTGAGTGCAGCTCAGCCATCACCTCGTGAATACTACAGCCTTCGCGATCCAAATTAATAGACGTGGAATCACTCTTAGTCGACATACTCTCAAGTAGTTGATTGCACCTTGACAACAAATTTGAATTCCGAGATGTTTTCTTCTTTCTACCTTGCACATCATAATGATCTCGTTCTTTTCTTTTGCCACCGTTTTTTGTGTTGCTGCTAGTAGATATATTTATCCCTCCAACCATTCGAGCCATGTCAGTCTTGAAATCTGGAGTCACATCTTCCTCCGAATCACCGCTGCCCTCTTCCAAACCATCATGAGCAATGTCGGCATTGTTTGTACCAGGATCAACATCACTGCCAGCAGGTACACCTGATGAAGGAGCCCATGCAAACGCTCCAGTTGCGACAATGTTGGAATACATTCGGTCAAATTTATTCTTCAAAGAAGGCTCAATATCGACATGTCTGAAATTTTTGGCTCCTCTAATTTCCTGCATATAAATTAAATCAAGTGATGAAGGATCAAGACTAGTAAAATTTTGGTGTTGGAATTTGACAACAATAAAAGAAATTGTTAGGATGACAAAGAATGTACCTGAATTTTTTGTTTCCACCACTCATCGCTAGCTGAAATTGTGCCTAATTCACTATTTCAACCAACACCAGCTTCGAAAACCACTTATTCCATATCCTCCAATCCTTTTTGCATCCATCCCATTTGTTTTTCAATTGTGTTTTAGTGAATGCATGGCCGGTTTGTTCTTTGAATGATGTTTTAAGAAATTTCCACCTCGCTTTATCGAAATGAGTATTAGGTCTCATTCCCATATCAATTGCCTTAATGCATATATCACAAAATATATGCAACATTTCCTTTGTCCAAGCGACCTTATCAAAAGATTCAAGACCTTCCATGATATCTTTTAACACATTTAACAAAAGCTTGAAATCAATCAATGATATCAATTACATTGTGGCACATACATAAACCGTGGACTAAAACAATAATAAAACACTCAATGTTCAGCATTTATAAAAGCTGTGTGGTTAGCAACAAACATTAACCATGCATGTATTTGAATGAGAATGTTCCCGTTAATTTGTAATGAAAACTAATTGAAACCCATTTATTTTCAACTGTTCAGAAAACTCAGTTTCAACCATGATATAATATTTGAATTATCAAACAACACTTCATTGTCATCATGCTGTTTGGAAGCTAAAAACAGAGAGAAAAAAACAAATAGAACAGAATCTGTTTCTACATTCAAAGTAACCCAACTTTCTTTCGCAGCATGCAAACACACAAAAGGAAACTCAAAATTCTGATTTTGACTGCACAAGTAGAAATAAAATTAATCCTACACGACATGCTAACAGGGCACTCATTACGATTACAATAAACACACGCACAGTAAAGAAATCTACAATTGCTCAAACAGAAACAACATCAATGTTCATAGTAAACATATCAGACCATGAAGAACAACACATAAATGAAATTTCAAAGCATCACATTGTTTCTAGTAAGCAAATAATCTAGCAGCAGCATTGTCAGCTAGTAGTAGACATCAAAAACGAAACCAGATTTAAACAAAGAACAAGAGCAGACAAGCAGTACATAGAAGCAATTAAATTTTGCTAAATTCAAAACAATTGACGAAGGCACAAGAACAAGACAATCAAGCAATGACCATGAAATTTGTCAATTGCAGAACACACAGTAATTGATCATGCGGTACACAGACATGCAATTTTTCATTAAAAAAAATGAAAATGAAGATAGAGATAAGGCAGGAACTTACCTCAGTCTATCTCTTTAGGTGTCCAAACCAGCACGGTTCTACAGCTTTGTCCTGCAAACAGATACAATGGAGATCCGGAACATAAATTAGATTTTGAGCTACAATTACTACAAAATTGACATGGGTAACACAATACACGAAGCATCACGAAATGCAGGTTTTCAAGTAAAAAAAATTTAAAAACATATGCAAAGCGAGAAGACAAGCAGAAGAAGCAATGAAATTTGCTATAAATTCAAAAACTTTGACAAAATTTGCAGCAACAATGAAATTTGTAGATCAATTCAACAATTGCAATGTTAACAGTAATCGAGCATGCAACAGCACATACATGCAATTTTTCATCTAAAAAAATGAAAATGAAGATGGAGATAAGGCAGGAACTTACCTAAGTCTCTCTCTTTGTTCTGCAAACCACCACGGTGCTGCAGCTTTGTTCTGCAAAAACAAAAACAATAGAGACCCATTACAAAAATTAGATTTTGAGCAACATGTTAAACAAAATTGACAAGGGGAACGCACAGTACTTACAGGTATCTCGCTCGTGGACCTTTCCCAGCACGAATCTCTTGGGTTTTTCTGCAATTGTAACAATGGAGGGACAGATTGGTGAAGGTTTGTGTTTTCGATCTTTGTTTGGAAAGAAGGGACAGAGGGGAAGAAGCTTGCTCTAGCGTCGTCATGTGCGTTGGTGGTTTTAGGGCAAAATAGAAACGGGGTTGTAGCAAGAGACGAAAAAGGAGAACAGTTTTGGGAAGAAAATTGAGGTTTAGTTCATCAATGCTAACATTGATCTGCAACTGTAACAGAAAAATTTGTGAGGTAGAGGACTGTAATTGACCGTGGTTACTGCGAAAATGTCGATGGTGAGAGAGAGGTAAAACGCATGAAGGAACAATATGGGGAAGGTTGAAAATGGGAGTTTAGATCAATGGTAACATTGATCTGAAACCTTCTGTGAACAATTTGTTAGGTTTTTGTGACCGTTGGAAAATTGGGTTAAAAAGGGACAGAGGACAGTTGGGAAAGTAATTGCAAATTGTCGGTGATGAAAGAGAGGAGAAACGCATGAAAAGCAATGCGTAATTGCTTTTCACTTTTTGCAATTCAACCGTAGTTTGAACTGGGACCCACGTAAAAAAAACTGTGGTAAGTGGTTAACCAAACATGTGTTACACTGCTTTTCTTTCAATCGCAGTCGTACCAGCATATCCAAACACCATCTAAGAGATCTTAGTTTCAACAAGTAACAGGATTGCCCATCAAAACAATATAGTACAAGAGTTGAAATAAAAAAAATAGTAAAACAAAAAATTTCAAAAAAAAAAAAGAATAACTAGTGCTTGCATGTGCTAGTCTAAGTATTGGTAATCAAGCATTTGTTGTGTAATATTTTCTCCAATAAAACAAATTTTACAATGTCTGCTAGATAATGTAAAAGAAAATAAAGGAATAATGAGATATATTATAGTGATAAACTAGATCGGTGACCATGTTACACTACGGGTCAAATTATTATTATTTTTTAATGTAAAATAATATTTAAGTATTGCAAATGTTTTTCTAGTAAAAAAACAAATCATGTAGGGATTAACTCGATGTGATCCAATCAACTTGACGGGTCAAAAACAACTCAAACAATCACTAAAAAAATAATTTGACTAAAAATAAGATAATATTTAAAAAAATATATTGAGACAAACATATTAAATTGACCTGGGTCAACTTGGGTTAATCTGCCAAATTCATAACTTAGATTATGAGACTATGATAACCTTATATAAAGCAAATTAAAATAAATTATGAAACTCAATTATCAATCAATCTAATATCAAAAAATGAAATTAAAAGGAAATCAATTAAAAATATTATAAAAACATTACTTGAGTCAACCTGTCAAATCTATGACCTGAGTCATGAGACCAATATAACCCCATAAAAATAAATTAAAAAAAAATTATAAAGCCTAATTTTCAATTAACCCAATGTTGAAGGATGAAACTGGAAAAATCAATTAAAAAAAGGACATAAAAAATAACTCGAGTCAACCCGAGTTAACATACTAAACCCATGATTTGGGTCATGATACTAGGATAATCTCATAAAAATCAAACCTAAAAAATGACCTAGTTCAACTCAGGTTACCCTGTCAAACATTTGACTCGAGTTATGAGATTGAGATAAACTCTTATAGAGTATTCAAGACAAATTATGAAGTCCAATTCTCAATCAACTCGATGTTGAAGGACGAAATTGAGAAAAATCAATTAAAAGGAAATAAAAAATGAATCGAGTCAACTCGAGTTAACTAGCCAAATCCATTGCCTGAGTCATAAAACCAAGATAACCCAATAAAAAGTAAATCGAAAGCAAATTATAAAGTCTAATTTTCAATCAACTTGATGTTGAAAGATGAATTGAAGAAAAAAATAGTTGAAAATGATTAAAAAAATTAACTTGAGTCAACTCAGGTTACCCTGCCAAACATGTAACTCGGATCATTAAACTAGAATAACCCTATGTAAAACAAGTTGACATAAATTGTGGAGCACAATTCTAAATTAATCCATTGTTGAATAGTGAAATTGAAAAAAAATCTATCTAAATGAAGAACACAATAAAACCACTCAAGTCAACTCAGGTCACAAAACTCGTGATCCAAGTCGTGAAACTGGGATAACCTAATAAAAAGTAAATTAATATAAATCATGAAGTCTAATTCTTAATCAATCTAATGTTGAATAGTGAAATTAAAAAAAATACCCATTAAAAAAAAAGAGGAAACTGAGTCAATTGGGTTAATATGTTGAACTTGCAACACGAGTCACGAGACTAGATAACCACATAGAAAACAAATCACAACAAAAAAAAAATCAATCTCTAATAAACCAAAAGGTGAACCAAAAACATAAAAAAAAAAAACTAATGTAATAAATAGTATTTTGTGAGGTGGTGTATAGTAAAAACACCACATCTTAATTTTTCCTAAATAGATAGTGTCGCGAGGCGACTTCGAATAGCGCGTTAAGCCTTCTGAGAGGTATTGGGAAAAGAAATAATTTTGGATATAATCATAAAATTATGATTATAAAATTCAAGAGTCGCCACCTAGTATTAAGGTTACTAGGAAACCTATGGTCTGCGAGAATCGGGGTAAAGGACTGGTTCTGCAAGGGAAAGACGCATCACCTTTAGTGCACCTTATAAAATTATGATTATAAAATTCAAGAGTCGCCACCTAGTATTAAGGTTACTAGGAAACCTATGGTCTGTGAGAATCGGGGTAAAGGACTGGTTCTGCAAGGGAAAGACGCATCACCTTTAGTGCACCTTATAAAATTATGATTATAAAATTCAAGAGTCGCCACCTAGTATTAAGGTTACTAGGAAACCTATGGTCTGTGAGAATCGGGGTAAAGGACTGGTTCTGCAAGGGAAAGACGCGTCACCCCTAGTGCACCTTACTTAAGGTAAGTTGCATTATTGTTTGATTGTTATTCTAAGTCAAGTTTCTATTTGTTAATCTCATCTAAGTTCAAGGTAACTCTCTCTTCGTGAGGAAGTTTCTACCTTATTAGATTAAATCCTAACTATTCTAAAATCTAAATTTTAACGTCGCATTTATTTTGCACTTTATATCTTTAATACCCGAGGATGTACTCTACTATATAATTTTACACCCTGAATATTAAAGTATACAGGTAAACTCTAACACTTTAAATATAAAATGAACAAAATGATTGGTGAATGATTTTTTATATTTTAGTCAAACCCTAACGGATAATCATAAACTAGTTACGATATCCATCTTTGCATTTTTAAAACATGAGAAAGATGCATTTTTGTTATTTTTATAAAAAGTATGCTTAGAAAACTTTTAGGATTTGACCGTATGCATGAAAACAAAATATTTTTGTTTTTTAAAAGAGGAAATTAATTTAAATTTTTTTTGAATTTTTGAAATTTTTTAAGAAAAGTTTCAAAGAAAACTGGGTATTTTAATACTGGATCTGTATATTACAGTGCAAATATACAGTCTGATATTATGCAAAATTGTTGAAAAAACATGCGAGAAAATCACAAATATTTTGAAATGAGCCTTGGAATTTTTTATGGAATTTTTTTTGTTTTTTATATAATATTATATAATTCTATATTATTATTAAATTGGGCTACGCCGAAACATGTTTGCCCGACCCAGTCAGATTGGGCCGACAGACCCTTTTTCTTATGTTTTTTTTTTGGTGGGATGGAATAGGTCTAGCCCTGACCTGCATGGTTGCTGGCCCGACCCAACAACCACTAGCAACCATCTTAATTAATTTAACCTCTACGGGTCTGTTTGAGAGTGTGGTTGCGGCTGCTTTTCAAAGTGTTTTTCATGTCGAAATGCATCAAAATGATGTTTTTTTATTTTATTTTTAAATTATTTTGAAATCAGCGCATCAAAACGATCCAAAACATATAAAAAAATTTTAATTTTTAGCAAAAAAAATTGAATTTTTTGGAAACGCGGTTTGACCTGCGTTTCCAAACGCTCCCTACATGTAGAACGAATTCATGTTTTGTATACAGTGGTTATGGTTGCAGCAAAAAAGGAGGAGGGGATCACCTCACATCAGGAAGTCTGGATGGTGGTCTAGGAGGCCAACGTGGGGCTAGTGGTGGCGCTGATAGAGGAATTGGTGGTCGGTTTTGGCTGTGAGAGGAAGAAGGATAAGTTGGCATGGTGGTTCCTGTTGTCGGCAAGGGGATGGATTTGAGGAGGTTATGTGGTAGTTGTTCATGGTGGTTTCAGGGTTGTGGTGGCTAAATAGGCAGTGGAGAGAGAATTGACGGCGAAGAGAAGAAAAAATTGGGGGGGGGGGGTAGTTTTTTTTTCAACTTTGCACTCGATTTTTTTCTCTTTCAAGGCCATGAAATCCACCCCAATTTATAAGATGTGGAGGATGACCATTTTATCTTTAATGGTGTCAAATTGTGGCCCTTGAGTCAACCTCGAATGATCTCAACAGTTGGCTTAAAGTGGCCATCGTGAACTGTCAAAGTTGTTGCAGAAGAGTTGGTCAGGTTAGCCACTTTGAGGCAGTGCCACGATCGTTGTGGCGTCAATCGCCAACAAGAACCATGCTTTGGGGTGTAGTCAAATGTCATGTCATTGTTTGCGTGCAAGTTTTATCAAATTTAGTGGAGAGATGAAGCATTAGATGCCTTAGGAAGACCACTCAAGCAGCTTTTCTAGCAAAATGAAGAAGATGAATAGTCACTAGATAACGCGTTGTGTGGTCCTTTTTTTCACTGTTTTCAAAACAGCATCGTTTTAGGGATTTGAGGTTTTAATTTAGGAATTTTGCCAAAGTTCAATTTGTTCCTCCATCTTTTAATTTCTTTCAATTGCATCCCTAATTGACTATAAACTTTTAATTTTATACAATTTTTTCCCTACCAAACTTCAATGTCAACTCTAAATTTCAACACCTTTTTTTCATTTTGATCATTGATCTTGAGATTTATGCAATTTGACCCTCAATTGACCATTAAACTTTTAATTTTCTTCAATTTCACCCATGATTTCAATAAATTGAGTCCCCATTGTTCGACGTTTTTTGCAAAATGATCATTGGTTGCAAATACTTCAATTCAACTCTTAATTGACCCCAAAACTTTGATTTTCTTGCAATTACACTCCTGACTTGAATCAATTAACTTGATAAAAATTAAATTTGGTCTCTCAAATTTTAATTTTCTCAATTAAACTCAAATTGAGCTCCCAAATATAATTTTTCACCAATTAAACCCCTAATAAAATTAATTTGACCTATTTAAAGTATAATTAAATCCTTACACATAATTAAATCATTTAATTTGAACCATGATTAAATCAAATTGACCTAATAAAAATTTAATTATATTCTTAGGCTTAATTTTTATGCAGATTCGTCCAATAATCATGTAATTTGACCTTAAATTTGCATTATCTCTTAGTTTTTGATAAAATAGAGTACAACAAGTAGGCTCCCGATT
Organism: Populus x sibirica; assembly: GCA_019202695.1. Classification (NCBI taxonomy): domain Eukaryota; kingdom Viridiplantae; phylum Streptophyta; class Magnoliopsida; order Malpighiales; family Salicaceae; genus Populus; species Populus x sibirica. Next base: position 145,123 of record JAGMVL010000416.1, on the reverse strand, counting down.
TCATCCATCCAAAATTGCAACTTCATTTTTTCTACATGTAAAATCCTCTAAGCTAGCTTTTGTCTAAATATCAGTCTATATTTTATTTTTTTATTTTTTTAAATGAAATTAAAAAATAACCTAGAAATTAATTATAACAGATAGCATGATTGCAAGTGCATTTGCTACGTTTCCTGAGGCTAATTGGGCGAATTTATTTGTGAAACATACGGCAAGAAAAACATATGCATACAAAAGCAAAGATCGAACTCCAGCAAATTGGAGTGAAGAGTAAAGGCAATTTATTTTAATATTTATCAAGAGAAGCAAGTATATGCACTGCGAAACAGCAACAGTGACAGTGATTCAGCTGCAGCAGCAGCAGTGAAGAAACATTACAAATACCAAGCCAATCTAGACCTAAAAGCTCTACGCTAACAAAAGAGGCGAGTGTCGAAGGGTGCTGGAAAGTTCAAGAAGATACATCGGCTGCGATTGGCAGGAAGTTTCTCCTTGAAATTGCAGATAGCAATCAGAAGTCCAGCTCCCCCCGAAATGCATTTGAAGTTGAAGAGCTACGATGGTTGAATTTTAGTTAAAAGTTGTGCAGAAAAGTAGAGAAGAGTAGGAAGTAGTCGATAAACTGAAGAAAATCAACTCTCACCAGTGGGGTCTAACAGTAAAAAAAAAAAAAAACTAGAGACAATGGGCATCGATATAAAAGTAGGGTGGCTTTGAGTTACGCGTTGGGAAAGCATGCGGATAAAAGAAAACAGCCTGCTGTAAAAATGAGAAACCCATAAAAGTGGTAAGAAAAGTGCCAGACACCAAAAGTCTGAAAAATTACAGAGAAGGCAGCAAGGCAATGCCGAAGCCTGACACATCAATTCCAAGGAGAGAAGAACACAACAAAGTATAGATCAAAGCAAGGGGGGGATTGTCTAAGGCAAATGAAGGCAAACAACAATAAAGGCTAGTGAAATAAGAGTGATAATTTGCATGTATATTGTCATTTAAATGGAATTTTAAGCATCAAGTGCCACCAAAAAGCACAGCAAGACAGCTAAGGTGGACTGAAATTCAAAAACTATGCTTGCGTGATTAAAAAGGCTGTTGTTGTTTTAAGCACCACAACATTCATGTCAAACACCAAGGAACCAAATAAGAAAAGCTAGCAGCCCTGCACAAACCAAGAAATATCCGTGGGAAAGCAGCTCGGTTCAAAAGGCCATTGGCTTGGTTAATGGAAGAAGGTAGAATCAAACATGAAACATGCATAAAAGAAAGCAAACATAGCTGAAGAAAACCAGCTCCATCTGAAGAAATACGATCTGAAAATGATATAGCAAGCCTCAGGAAAACCTTTTAAAAAATATAAGATGCAGCGCGAACCAATCAAATTTAGGAACGACAAAGCGAAAGCAACAACATGCAAGGGCTGAACAGCCCAGCTAGGTTGATACAGACAACATAAGCCCTTAAACCCTCTCAAAATTATTTTAGCTTTTACAAAACTAAGATTTTAAATGTAGTAGAATACAAAAAAACAAAAACTATATGGCAATTGACAAACCAAACAACTTTTTTACGGTCAAACAATAAACAAAAACTATCATACTCCCAAACAGACCTTATGCTATAGTTCAAAAAAAGTAAGTTTGAGAAATCATTTTGAGATGGTTTTTCTAAAATAAATTTAAAAAGTTAGATTTGGCTAAAACTACTCTGGGATGGATTTTTACATACAAAATAAATAAAAATCCAGTTATTTTAGTTTTTTCAAAACTAAAATTTAAAAAACATTATGTACAAGACCTTGGTTTTTTTTTTTTGTGGTTATTCTCTATGATTAGAAAAAAAAAAGATATCTTTCAAGCAAAGCCTACTCTAATATTAGTTTTACCCATCCCTCTGAAAAACCAGTAGCAAACAGAACCAACTTGAAGCAGACATAATTTTTCAGTCACCACTCAGCAATACTGCTTATGAAGTTGCCAAATAATGATGAACAGCCGGAGAGAGAAACTGAAATTATTTTCTAATCAATTCTGTTTCTTAAAGAAAATACTTCAAAGTGATGCTCTTCACATAACCAGGTCTGAAATAAGTGATATAACAAAGTTCAAAGAAGGGTAGGGAAGAGGAAAAAAAATTTACTTTAATAAGCAACTTCAACAGCTTCCTCCAGAAACAGCATTATGTCATACCCTTTTGGTAAAATCACCAGCATCGTCATCTTCCTTGGAGTTTTTGTCCAACGCGTCATCTAGGTTCAAACCATCACCACTACTCTCATTGGCACCAAACTGATTGCCGCCACCATAACCCAATCCAGCATTTCCATCATATCCACCATCAACACTGGTGTTGGTATAGCCATCGCTGCTGCCACCACCAGCAGCAGCACCATAATTCCCAGCACCACCGTCATAAGTGTTTTGACCAGCATAATTAGAGCCATATCCTCCACCAGTGCCGTATCCTCCACCACCACCGCCACCGTATCCTCCACCGCCGCCGTATCCTCCACCACCATAGTTGCCATAATTATTGTTAAAGGTACGCTGAGGCCTTTCAGTTGCATAATTCACCCTAACGCGGCGACCATGAAGATCCTGTGAGAAGCAAAATTCAAAACAAAATGATATGAACACTACGATGATGGGGATAGGTGATACAAGTGAAGAATGTAAGCTCTCTCAACTAAGTTAAATGACAGGGTGAGAGGCATTGAGAATTTGATGATCAGAGAAAAATTACAATGTAAGAGATTCTGCACTTCTCTCAGTTGAAAATTAATTTAGAGGAAATGCTAAAATAGTTCTGCACTTCTCATCTCCACTTCCAGCCACAGAAAAAAGAAAAACAATAAAGTAGCAAATTACCTGTCCATCCATGGCCTGGATGGCACTAGAGGCCTCCTCACTGGAGGTGTAAGTAATGAATCCAAATCCTCTGGATCTGCCAGTATCACGATCCATAATGATTCTTGCTGCAACAAAAATAAAACAAATCAGCAATAAACCTAAACTGAAATTTGAAATGCCAGCACACATGTGAGGAAGGAAACCAAGGAAATAAACACACTAGCACAAACTGCACAGACACGGGTACACACACCCACAGGCAGACACCACATAATTTTTTCCTCTAAAACTGGGAAAAGTAATTTGGCAAACCAAATTACATACCTTCAACAACATTGCCATATTTATCAAAGGCCTCTTTCAGACCGTTGTCATCTGTCTGGAAAGAAATACCTGCAATGAGATGTGATAGGTTTCAGCACCAGCCATTAAACAGCAGGTCACCAAAACAAGAAGTGGAAAAAATAATAAAAGAAAAGAAGCACCTCCAATGAAAATTTTTGAGGATGACATGTATCTTAATGCTTGATAGATGGATGGTCTTGATGCAGAGATCTCAGAAGTGATCGAGATCTGCCTGTTAGCAGTCTGCCGTAACATATTTCCCACTTTAGTAAGAAACGCCATCGTACAACCTAAGTGAAACAAAACCTTAGTCAGGAACCAAAATAAACTATCCCCGTGAAATAATGAGAACAGGAGCTTTACATATGTTGTGAATGATTGATTGCCCAGCAAGAAGCGACAAAGCAAAATCAGCCAGAGATTTTTTAAAATAAAAAAAAAATTAGTAAAAAATCAGTTGCTTCAGAAGTACTTAATTTGAACCAGAGAAACCTAGGTCCAGTAACAACAATACGAACAAAACAATTTCAGTCTCGGTCTCTCCTTCAATCCTGATTAAGACCGCGGAGAAAAGGAAAAGACGAAGAAGATCCAATACATCTAAACATGAAAAGATAAAACTCATAAAGTTACAATCTTCTCTTTTCTTTTCTCATTCACACTTAACACAAATCAAATCAAAAGACGAGGTTAGCAGCATACTTCAGTCTCAATCAATCAGAAACAAGTCCGATCACAGTAAGAAAACAAATAACTAGGGATTACCTTCTTATGTTTGGCTTCACTCCCTCTGGTTTTTGAAGGATTCGACTAAAACCCTATATTGGGAAGTGGGGTTTATGTAGGTAAATGGTGGAGGGTTATATTAAGCGAGAGAAGAGATCTTCACCGTTGGATTAGAAGCGTGACGGTGCGGCTCCGGATTCAGGCTTTCCACGTGTTCCTCTACGAGTGGGTTGTATTTTCTTATATGTGACAGGCCACTTAGCTTCGACTGAAGATTTCTATTTTTCAGGGTCGGAGATGCAAGGTATCTTTACTACGTTAATCGATTATACTTGCCCTTTTAAGTTGAAATTGGTGTTCGAAGGGTGCTTCTAGTTATTTAAAAAAAAAATAATTTGAAAGGTATTAAAATATTATTTTTTTTATTTTTAAAATTTATTTTTGACAACAAGTTAAATAATTCACTAAAAAAATTATTTGAAAAAAAAAATTAAAATTTTAATGAAAAACATGTTGAAACTCACTCTCAAACACCTCCAATATAACTTACAATCTTGTATTTATCCAAGTAATAATTAACTAAAAAACTAAAACGCGTGGACTAAATACTGTTGAGCCGACATTGTTTACACACTTACAAAACATTGTGGATATAGATATATTTTGCATTTTTTAATAATTCATTTTGGTTCTTGAAGTTTTATTTTGGATTTAATTCTAATTGAAGACCAATTATTTTCGATTTTTTAGGCAATAGTGTAATTAAATTGAGAGGGATCGTAATGAAAAAAAGCATCAAACATGGATGATGTGCCAAAAAATATTATAAAAATACACTTAGATCCTCAAATTTTAAAAATAATATAAATTAGACTATTTAGGTTTCTCTAGAATTCAAGAAAATTAGTTTTGGTACAAAAGTTTATTTATAGTATTTTTCAGTCTAGTTGGAGAAAGAAGAGAGGGGTTCCTGGATTTCAACGATAAGAGAGAAGATCGTTGTTCAAACCATTTCCGACTACCAAAATGGATTTTTTGTTTCCACAGGTCCCATGAGAGGAGAAGGGCTTGATGGTGAATGTTTAAAACATCAATGTTTTCTAAAAAAAGATATAAGCCAAAGAAGATAAATCTAACATGATTTGATTTCATGTTTTTGGATCCTTTTTTGGGTATTTTGAGTTGAAGTATTGGTTTATGGATGTTACAAGAGTGTTAGAGAGGTGTTTTTGGGTTGAAATGACTTAAAATTAGGTTTTTTGGCTAAAAAAACACTACCTTAATTTTCCAACCAGTATTGGATGACCTAAATTTGAGCTCACAAATAACACGTTATCTGTTTTGGCAAGCGACATGCCACCTGTGTATTTTTATTTCTAGTGGTTTAAAAAATAGTTGTTTGACTAAGGTTAATCATCCTCGTTTTGATAATGTTTTTGGTTTTAGAAAAGCTTTATTTCCCTAGTCAGATTAGATTTTCATGTCTCACTTACCTCTCTTTGTTTTTTATTTTTTATTTTAAAAAAATTAAATTGGAAAAGTATATAAATGGAAAAAAAATAAGTTAAAAAAAAAACTTTGACAGATTGTTTTTGTTTGTACCTAAATGGAGTTATTCTTTAGTTACTTCGAAATTTCTCTAAGTTTATATTCACTAATTAACTTGAGAAAAATGACACTTGGTGTATTCGTGGAGAATCAATGATGCCTTGTGTTCGGGGTAGGATTGTATTTGGGCAAACATGCTCTTTGCCATGATTTAGATTGTATTTTGTTTATGCTAAGTGGTTTTTCTCGATGATTGGAAATTGAATGAAGATATGAAGATTTTTTATAGAAATAACTACTCTTTTTATTTATGGAGAAGTATTCAAGTACAAATATTATTTATTAATAATATAGATTCAAGTAATCTTAACGTCATGCATTAAAAAGATTTTTTTCTTACATGTCTTGAAGATGATAAATGTTGGTCTTGATTATTCTTACGACTTTGTATGAATAATCTATGTCGTCATGAAAAAAGGCATTTTGTACATACGAGAGGCAATAGAGAAGAGTAATCTGGGCTGCGGGGGAGAAGATCTCTTGATTGTCGGTACCCTTAACATGAGTATTTCTCTTGGTAACAAGGCAAGCTTTGCAGCGCTCTATAGTGCCATTAGAATCGTTCTTGATTTTGGAAACCCATTTGCAGCATTCTATGGGCTTGTGGTTATGATGCAAATGGGTTTCTGCTTGTTATTTGTCTCCATCCTGCCACAAAAACAAGAAGGCAAAGCATTATAAGATGCGAGTTCATGCCGCAACCCTTTGAGCCTTGTATGATAGTTGGAAACCGTTGTTAAGCCTTGCGCTTGGGAAGCAATCGCCTTTTGGATTTGGAAAAGCCATGGGGCATTGTCTTGTGAGAATCGGTCATTAAAATCTTTTATCATCCTAGATCTAGAGTTTTCTCAGCGGTTTTGATCCCTCGATAGAAGGATCTTTGTTTATGTTCATCAGTTGGATTTTTTGAAGATTTTTTCAAAGATCCATGATGAGGAAGTACAAATCTTCATATCCAAGTAGAATCCATCCATAGAGGTGGAGTTACCAAATCTTGTTGCTGGAAAAAAAAGATGTTGGCATATGATGATGTCTTTGTTTTGATCTTTCAATTGAGAAAAGCCTGAAAAACTAGGTGGAAGCCCGATGAAATACAAGGGACGAGATTCTATTTGGAGAATCAACATGCATTGGTTGATATATCAAGTGTTGTTCTTTCCATGCAAATAGACTTGATATACATGTGTTGTGCATTTGTTCCCGCTGCTCTCAAAGAGATTTTTTTCTGCCATGGAATCCAACAAATTCGCTAGATGTTTGCTCTTTCGATGTTGTTGGATTATGGAGGATAGAGAGAGAGAGAGAGAGAGAGAGAGAGAAAGAAATTGACGAGAGAGGGGGAAGATAGGGAGAACGTAAAATAAAAGAGTTGCAGAGGAAAGGAGTTATCGCATCACTGTGATACAAAAAATGAAAAATCAGTTGAGAGAGAGTGAGTTGAACCGATCACCTAGATGCATATATTACAGGCATTAGTTTGAGGAACTAGCAACACGTCTAACTAAATATACCCTCTTTCCCATACAGAAATAAATCTTAAAGAGTTGCAAAATATTGCCCAAAACACCACTTCTGTGAACAAATCAAACCAAGCCACATCCATCCATCCTATTGAGAACCTTTCATCTTTGAAATCTCTTCAAGCAAAAATCTGGACTCAGCAGCAAAATCAACTGGAGCAACAGCCCTAACTGTCATCCTTTGCCTCTTCTCGTTATTGTACTCGTTCTGGGAGACACTGATTCTCAAAAGATGAGGATTCCAAGTGGCTTCTTTCAATCTTTGTTGGTAGGTGTTCTCTTCTATCTGAAAATGTCAGCAAATGAAAGGAGTTGGGCACTAATTCTCATTTCTTTCCTATTTTAACAGTCAATTACATAATGTTTTATTCTACTTTGGCTGTTACCTGTGATTTGAGTAGGTCAAGTTCATCAGCAGAGCAACCAATGATCTTTTCAGCTTCTTCATTGAATGCAGAAACCCAACCTTCACCACTCCCATCAGAAACTTTTACCACCATAATGTACCTGAAAGACGAAACAGAATAGATGTGAAACAACAAGTTAACTTTCATTTTAGGCACAACTATTCTTCCCTTGTCCCTGCCCCTCACCTTAAGCTGCACTCTGCATCATTCTTCTGGCATCCTTCACACCAATATCCACCCCCCAGAGCATCAGTCACTTTCTTATTGCACGTCTTGCAAGCCCGATACCACATTGTCTGGTCAGGTTTGATGAAGCTTATGTATGCTCTAATGCTGAAAAATACAGGCTGCACAAGAGACAATTGATTAATCATATCAACCAATTGAAATCATCTAAAAGTAGCTATGCAATGAATCAAACACAAATGCTCCCTACACAACATGTCGTGAAAGAAAGGTAACAGAAATTTCAACCCTATTGCACTAGTTCTTAGCTAACAGAATTGGCAGTCCTTTCTATATCAAATGCTTCTCCAACATATATACTCAGGAGCTGATCTTACTACATACCATAGTATTTTACATAACGCTAATGATTTATATACCTTGTCCTCCCCCAAGGATGGGTTGCTTGTTATATGAGAAAGAGATACTCGATCAGAGTACATGGACCTTGCCCCACTCTTGGTCGAAGGGCTCAAACCAGAGCCAACGGAGGCCATTGAAGTCTCTTTACCTTCAGAATCATACCTACCAAAAAGTAGAGCTTTATAATCAGTAATGAAAACAAAACTATCAAAACCAATCACTTGCTTGAAGAGAAAAGCTTACCAGTTTCTCAGCTTCTCTGATTCAGCAATAACTGGGTTGACTTGCACTATGCTCTTGCCCAGGGTGGACAAAGATATACCTGAAATTACATGTAAAGGAACACTTCACAAAATGAATTTTTTCTCATACAACAAAGAAACCACAACCCAGGAATGTATAAAATCCGAGAAATGTTTTTGGAAGACATGAGTTGACATTAGATTACCTTGAAAATCTCCAACTTTAAGGGATTTGATCGCAACTACAGGAGATTTATCAGCAATATCCTGCAATTCCTGTCCCACACTTGTTGCAAGCTCATTCCACAATGACACCACAACAGTCTTCTTCCTGAATTCCAAACATCCAGAGCTTCAGTACAACAGAAGTAGCAAATGATAAAACCAACTGCACAAAATTTTACACTTACGTCTCATCAGCTACAACAATATCACGCTTTGGAACAGTCTCATTGTTGCTCTTCCTCCGGATACTCGTTGTCGGTGAAACACTTTGAACAATTCCAATAACATCTGAAAATTGTTTGACAGACATAATTAAAAACAAAAATGACGAGCAAACACAAGATGTTCATCTACAATTGATTTATAGGAGACGGTTCTCACCAACAAGATCTTTTGAATTGACATAGGGACCCAACTGATCAATTGGGACAAACTTGAATTTAGTTTCGGGAATACAAGCTGCTTCATCGCTAGCCTCTTCCACTTCAGAGTTTTCATTCAAGGTCATCTCATAATCATTTTGCACTGTCTTAAACTGCTTGTTAGCAACCCTGAGGGTCCCTTTCGATATGTAGTAAACCTTCCCCAGCTCAAACCTATCATAGAATTTCTTTGCAGCCTCATTGAACATTGTTGCTTGTATTTGTGTGCCCTGCACACCATCATATGTAAATTCAGTTCATTAATAATAGTAAAAAAGAAGGCGCATTAAACAAACAATTCGAAAAGTTGAAAACTCACATCTCCATCTGTTAATTCCACATTGAAAACACACCCTTCTCCTCTCGCGTTCCTATAGGTACGCATATTTCCTTTGCTTGTAACCCTGACTTTTATGGTCCAGTTGCCTTGGTAAGGATTTAATGAAACAAGAGGGTGAACTCTCCGTGTCATGGCCATTCGCGCAGCCGGGGCCATACTGACAATTTTAACGAAGGGGTCACACGATGCGAAACCAAACATTCCAGTTCACATAGAAGATTTATAAAGCAAAACCTACATGGACAATAAAAAAAGAGTACTCACTTTCCGTGCTGTTCGTGTACAATTTGAGCAGCAGATTTAGCAACAATCTCTTGCTTTGGCTTTAAAATAAGCCCCTTCGCTTCCTTGATATTTTCACTCTTTACTTCAGTTTCTAGCTTTGGCTTCTTCAACGGCATACCCATGTCTGATTCTTCCTGTTCGACCACTTCCTTGATCTCCTTTTCAAGTGCAGGTGAAACAACCTCACACTTTGTTATGATCAAAAACCTGATTATTATTGTTGTTATCCAAAATAAAAAAGAACCCGCATCAAACTAACACTCAGAGAAAAATAAAACTAAGAAGAACAGAAAAAGAAAAGAGAAGTGTGCTTACTTCTCAGATTTACTAGGGATCTCATTGACTGTATAATCAAGAACTCGGATGAGACAAAGATTTTGAATATTCCCAGAGAGGATCTCAGATGACAAACGTGAACTGAAGATCGCTTTGATCTTCATCTTTCCATCACTAGCATCAAACCTGCAAAGCCATAGACATATCAAATATATGTAGAAAGAAAAACAAGAAGAAGAGGAAAGGAAATACAAAAAACAAAGATAGATAGATACCCATAAGATTTGCCTTTAGGCTCAAGATTCGTGACTTGAAGGATGATTTCAGGAAGATGAGTAAATGAATCTGGTTTAGGAATTGAAAGCATTTTTGATATTCCATCCGGGCTCACTGATTTTTCTATCGCTGCATTCATCTCTCTCTGTCTTGAAATAAAATAAAAGATTTTTTGTTTTGAGAGAATAGGGTTGGTGGAGATGGGGTTGGAGCTCTTGCTTTGTATTCTGTGAGCAAGGCAAGGAGGGAGATTTTATTTTGTAAGCAGGAGAGGGAGGGAGATATTGGCGCCAGGTTCAAAACTTGAAGGGTTTTTTAGCGCCTTGAAACTTATGAGCTCTTTTTAGTTTTTCCTTGGAAGGCGGGAGTTCTTTTTGCGTTTTAACATCTGGATCGCGCCAAGAAGAGAAAAACCTCAATTTAGTTCTATATTTATATATTCAATCTCGTTTAAGTTCTCAATATTAATTACATCTCAGATTTTTCAAAAAAACAAAAAAGTTTCAACCAAGTTTAGTATTTTTTTTTTTAAGTTTGATTTTTTTTTTTTTAATTTTATCTTCTAATTATAATTTTTTTTAATAATTTTTTTTAGTTTTTATGTTGATTAATTTAATTTTTCTTTTTCGATTTTAACCTTATGCATTTAATATGTTAGAAGTGGAGTTTTATATATTTTTTTTAATTTCTTTTATGGATTTATTATGATTTCATTATCCATGTTGAAGGTTTAACATGTAAATTCAGATTAAATCAGTTTGTTTTTTCTAAAAAAATTTAATTTCATCTTTTAACATTGAGTTTGTTAAAAATTGAGTTTCATGATTTTTTCAATTTGCTTTATATGAGGTTATATTGGTCTCGTGACTTGGATCCCGAGTTTGAAGGTTGATTGTATTCATATTTTTTTTTCTTTTTAATTGAATATTTTTTTAATTGGAATATATAATTTTTTTTGTTTGCTTTCTATAAGTTTATATTGATATCATGACTTGACTCGCAAGTTTAGCAGGTTAACCCGAGTTGACTCGGTTAATTTTTTTTATCATTTCTTTTATTGAATATTTTTTTCAATCTCACCCTTCAACAACTCAATCAATTTTTTTTGTTTTTTTTAATCTCATCCTTTGATATTAGGATGTTTGAGAATGTGCTTCGTAATTTTTTCAATTTATTTCATGTGAAGTTATCCCGATCTCATGAATTTAGTTTTATTTTTTTCTCGATTTCAACATTCAACATTGGATTGTTGAAAATGAAGCTTCGTAATTTTTTTATTTAATTTTTATGAAGTTATTTTGGTCTTTATATCTAAATCGAGGGTTTAACAAATTTGCTCGGGCTTACTTGTTTTATTGTCATTTTTTAATTGATTTTTTTTATCTCATCTTTCAATATTGAGTTGGTGGAAAATTAAAATTTATATTTTTTTCAATTTACTTTTTACAGGGTTATCCTAATCTAATGACATGGATCGCAAGTTTAGTAGGCTAATCCGGGTAGTTTTTTTCTATTTTTTTTTTATTTCATCATTCAACATTGATTTGATTAGGAATTGAACTTCAAATTTATTTTTATTTGTTTTTTATAAGATTATCAAGGTCTCATGATCCAAGTCGCAAACTTGATAAATTAACCTGAATTGATCAAATGTGTTGTTGTGTTTAATATCTGAAAAAACTATCATCTAATACATTTTCATATCAATATATTTTTTTTAAAAAAATCATCCAATATGCATCATATCTCGAGTTCTTGATTATATATTTTTTTTTATTAGAGAATAAGTTAACAATGATTGAACATTCTTTGCGTTAAAAAAATTGACTTGACTCGCAGCATAGCACGAGCCAATGATCCAGCTACAAAAAACCTAATTAGAGTGGTGAAATCATTATTCATTACCTTACAAAAACATTGTATTTTTTCATTCCTTGAAGCTTTTTTAAATTTAATCACCAAGCCTTTCATATCAATTTCATCACTACACATTTTGTTATCTTGGATTTTGATCTAAGAATTTATTTTCATTCGAGATTCCTGAGGTGTAAGAAAAAAAACATCTTGATTTTAGTTGATGTTTAATTTTGCAAAAACAAACTCGGTTGTATCGATTGAAAAAACTTAAAATGAAGGGACACAATTTAATATTGTGGCTAAAACAAAGGCCTTTTTTACTATTAAAAGACACACATTTTCAATTTTTTTGCCTTCAAATTCTTCTAAATTCCTTTATAGTCTTTTTGGTTTGAAAATTATACTTTTTAGTTCAAATATTTATTTTGGTCATATATCAATCTCCGAGTTTGAGAGAAAACATGCGAGTATTCAAAAAATAGTAGAGAAATAAAAAATGTTCATTGACAAGATTCTATTAACAAAAAAAAGAGTCAATTTTCATGTCAAAGTGTTTGTCTTGACCAAAGGATTGATATTGAAGTGCTTTTTGTATTTGATGTTATCGGAAAAAAGTAGATTAGGGTTGAAAGAAATTTTATTTTTTGATTTAAAGTTTTTTTTATGGTTTTAAGTGATTTGGTTTTTTTTAATTAAAGAATTAATTTATTAAGGTTATAAGAGTTGTTTTGAGGTGAAAATGGTTTAAATTTTGATTTTTTGATCTAAAAACCCCATATTATATTTTTGATCACTTCTCCTGTGACTGAAAACCAAGTAAACATATAAGCATCGTTTATTAAAAAAAAAACAATTAAGTGGAGATGTTTTGTTTGCTAATTTAAAAAATAAAATAAAAATGGCTTATGTGTGCAATTATGGTATGATAGGCCCCATGCGCCTGGGTATCATGCATGCTAGGCCATCCAAACTAGCACACCTAATTTGATTTTTCTTTATTTTTTTTTGATGTAATTTGAATTATATTACATATATTATTTTATTAGATTAATCAATAATGTGTTTTATATATTATATTATTAAGCACCATACAATTTTTACTTTGTTCTTGAAAAAAATTAAAACAATGTTTTTTTATAATACTAACAAGCATTCTTTTTGTACAATCCATCGCTATCATTTTGTTTTTAAATTTTATTCAGTTTCTTTTATGTGAGTGTTTATTTTTGTTGTCATGTACTTAAATAAAAAATAGCTTCGGAAGATGAAGTTATTAAACCCATTTAGATTCATAACTTAGATCACAAATTTAACTAGTTAACCCCAGTTAATCTAGGTAGATCTAAGATGTCTTCATCTCAATATTTTTTAAAACAATTATGTTATTTTTAGATTTTTAAGTTATACTAGGCTTTTACTGGTCTTCTGAATTGTTTTTAAACTCGCCTAGTAGACTAGGTTATGTCGGGTTACCCATACATTATTTAATATTATATATAGATCAGGTAAGGAGTTGAGTCGAAAGGATTCAAGATATCGCTAGGTTGAGTTTAATGACATTGCTAAAGATCTCATTGAGGTAATGCATGAGCTCTATATTACTCTTATATTTTTCAATACACTCACATTAAAATCACCATAATGTTATTTTTTTATAGTTAAAACTTGTTTTTGAAATAATGATAGAATGTTGTTTAAAAAAAAATATTCTAGTAAACAAATTTCAAAATGAATTGACCATATTAATGAGACAAATTTGTTTTTATCCTTATGTTTAATCATTCTTTTATTTTTTCTGTTCTATTTTTTTTTTGTTTCTAACAAGTAAATAATGTTGAGAAAAAGGTTAGATATTTTTTTAAATTAAAGATGTTAATAAGAAAAGGAAGACTTATACTAGCAAATTAGTTTGTTTCAATATAATTTTAATTATTACTTTTCTTACAGAAATCTAGTGCTATATAATTAAGTAAAAAAAATTAAAGGGCTCCCCACAACAAAAGTTCATATATATTTTAATATGCAAATGTTTTTGGGCTTAACGACTTAGTCTTTACTCAACGTTAATATCTCTTTTTCACATTTGCTAGGGCACATATGATACATTTGTTTTTGTGGTCCAGCTGGGTTTTTGAATTTTTTTAAAATTAATTTTTATGGTATTTTTAGATTATTTTAATACGCTAATATTAAAAATTATTTAAAAAAAAAACAAAAAAAAACATTATTTTTATTCATTTTTAAATGAAAACCACTTTAAAATTCAACTTTTACCACAATCTCAAACACTCTCTTAATCCTCAATATATTTTATTAACTCTTTGCATTGAATTTTAAATTCATAATCAGAAATTTTCTTGAAATTTTCTTGCCACTAAAAAACATATTAGCAACATTTGCATTTTTTTTTTACGTTTAAATTTTTCTGACCTAACCTACATCAAAGCACAAGCCAATTATCAGGTATAATACTATTATTATTACATACCGTGTATAAAATCCAAATTTATGTACGTTATTAGCACCTTATATATATAAAGTAAAAGAAAAATGTAGTTTACGGTCCCTTTATGTAAAATACAAAATTGAAACTTGTAATTAATTTAACAAAAACAAAAGTTTTTAGTTTACTACCTCACGAAATTTTTTGTGATGTAGCCATTGTAATTGCAAATAATTATAACTAGTCGTGGACCCGTGCTACATTACAAGATCAAATTTTATTTTGTATAAAAAATAATATTCAAGTGTTGTAAACACATGTTGCATGAAGAAAAATTCATGATTCAGATTATAGACCCAACTAGATTAGATAAGTTGGTTTTATCTCAATTAGATGATAAAAAATTGATAACGATAGTAGATGAACCAAATTAAAAAAAATAATCACGATAACTTGGAAAAAAATATTTTTCCAAAAAAGGACAAATGACGTAGCTTAATTCCCAACCCATTAATTATGGAAGTTCAGAATTGGGTTAACAAAGGACAAAAAAGAAGAAGCAAAAGTCAATACAAGTTATCAAGACAAACTTGTAACTCTGTAATAAGAGCTGAGTTAACCCAGGTTAACTCGCTAAATCCACAACCCAAATTATGAGATCAAAATAACCCAATACAAAAGAAAATAAAAAAAATCATAAAGCCTATTTTTTTGAAAAAAAATTCAATGTTGAATGATGAAAGCTGAAAAGAAAATATATAAAGAAACAAAAAAGACGATGTCAACCTGCGATGACTTTTCAAACTTGTGATCTGATTTTCTAGACCGGAAGCACCTTATTGAGAATAACCTTAAATCCCAATTAACCAATCAAATGTTTAAAGTTGAAACCGGGAAAAAAATTTCAATTATACAAAAGGAAAAATTAATTTAACAAATGGACTAAAAAATAAAACAATCGAAAGAATTAGGACCAAATTGAAATAAATAACTTATTATAAACTAGGATTAAATGATGAAATTGAAAACAAATCAAAATTTTACATAGAGACAAGAACAAAAATTAGAAATCAAAATAATAAAGACCAAATTTTACATTTCAATAAATCAGAAAACAACTTTGAAATTTTGCATGGATAATGCAATTTTTGAGGAGAGGAGAGAGAAAAGTAGGAGAAGAAGAAGAAGAAGCCATCAGTGTTGCACCGCCACCCAAATTCTACCACACACCATCCCTAAATGAAGAGGATGTCGCAATGCTTCTAATGATATGGTGGAGGATGTTGTTTGGTTGACGGGAGGTGCCACATGTGTCGCTCTTATGCTGGATCATGTGTTGCACGTACCAATTACTTTTTGTTTTTTTAATAATATTTATATTTATTAAAATATCAAAATGACCTTCAGCTAACCTAATAATAACAAAAAAATTAGTCTGAAAATACAAAAAAACCCTTGAATACTAGTTTATAATTTTTTGCTTTCAATTGTATTTTGGTCATTTCATTGTGCTTTTAAAATGCAAGAATATTTATTTATCCCCGATCAATTTGGTAACGACTAATAGATTTAATGAAAGACCTTAATGCCCCCAATAGGCGTTCAATGTTTTTTTAATAGGAAAGATAAAACCATCATTACACTGTTCCAGTTAATAGTAACCATGAGTTTACATAAACTGTATTTTTTCCAAGGGATTTTTGCTTTTGTTAATTGGGCTGGCATAAAATGAGAGATAAGGAGACAAATAGAAGAGGGAAAATAACATCTGGGTTCACCTACACTCTTATCCAAGTTCAATTGATAATATTATTCTAATTTTTGTTAGAATTAAATGTCATTTTTTATCCTTTTATCATTTTTTATTGTGATTATCGATAATTACAATAGTTGTATCATAAAGATTATTGTGAAAAGGGTGTCTTTTTATTTGGTGGAAAATGGCAGATTTATTTTCCCTATAAAAAAAGAGAGATTTTTTAGACTATAACTAGTTAATTAACTCGCACTTCGTCGCAAGTCAAATAATTTTTTTTAACACAAAAAAAAAATGTGCAATATTGTTAACTTGTTTTTTTACATTGAGAAAAAAATAATAATTGTGAATAAAAAACTAATGCATACATATTATAAAATAGAACGAGAATCATATGCATTTACAAAACCAAAAAGAGTTGTTAACAAGTTAATTTTTAATGTAGTAGAGAAATGTGATAATGTTACGAGTGTGCCTCGTTTTATCATGATTTTCTTAATTAAAAAATGTAAAAAACATTGTTAAAGTTGAATAAAATAAATTTTAAAATGTATGAACCAATAAACTGAGAAAGAGCTGCTAATACTAATCAAATGCTAAAATAAAAAGATAATCATTTTCATAAAAGTAAAAGATAGATAAATATGATATTTAACCCCAACCTTTTTCTTTACAAGTTGTTTGGAATCAATTCTTCATTGTAATTGAATTTAATTATAGTGGTAAATTTGAATTCAATTGACAAATAAGTTGAATTCACATGTTTGAAAGAGATATTTTATAACTAAATTCAATTCATTTTATTTTCTATATTATCCTCTTCATCTTCATTTTATTTCAATTCTCAACCACTACCATCATAACAAATAACCCAAAAAATAAAATCCAAATATCTTTCCCTAAGATCTTATTTTCTTAAGAGTACGCAAGCTACAAAATTGAGGACAAACAATATGACCTATGATGGGAAGAAGACGATAGAAGTGTGTTTTGATGATGGTGTGATTGAGGTTTTAATGGTGGAGAATATTCATTACTGACAAGAGCGAGAAGAGTGATAAAAAAAGATGGGTAGATGAATAGTTTTTAAAAAACTAGTTTTAACATTAATCTTTTTTTTTAGTGTAGTAAATCAAAGGGGTTGACAAATGATTTACTTTTATATTATTTCTAGAGATTGAATTTCATTTGAAATTCAATTATTGACACTCAAAATGGTTTCAAACATGAAATTCTATTAAAACCTCTGAATTGAATTCAATTAAGAGTGTTCTAAATATGTCGTCAATTTACATGTTTTTTATTTTTTAAAAAATCTTAAAGGTTACTTTTTCCTTTTGATAACAAATAATTTTGATTTTTATAAACACATCATTAAAATAAAGTTTATTTATATAAAACATAAAAGGAAAAAAAACTATAGATAAATTAGAATAATCTCTTTGAAATATTAAACACATAAAAAATAATTAAAAAAATACTATTTAAAAAACATGAATAAAAAATTAAAAAAAGTCAAAGAGAGTTTTAATTTAACTATAGATAAAAAAAAATGCAAAAAAAAATGCATATATAAAAAAGTAGGGTATCAATTAAAAATAGAAAAAAAATGAAAAAAAAATCAGGTGCTGTTGGTTCTAATGCTCAACCTATTTTAAAAAGACCACTCATGCGAGGGCTCTTATACTTCTTTTTTTATTTGCAAATATGTTACTTGTCCCAATTGTTTTTGAAAAAAATAAAGGCAGACTATTAGAGAGGTGGTCGGAAAACTAGGTAGGGTATTTTTTTAACTCAAAAATACATTTTCAACCATTTTTCACACCAATCACCTAAAAAATGATGCAAATAAACTAATAAACCAATGAAAAAAATCCTAAAACTTTTCAAAAAGACACAAATTCAAACCAAAATCAGAATGCTTTCTCAAGCTTGATTTGACAATATTAAGGGGAAAAAACATCTCAATGGAACCCCAATCAAATAGAATCAATTGACATCAATAATGATTTTTTTTGTGGTAGAAATTGATGTCAATTGAGACTTTATCTCTACTATCAGAATTAAACAAGCCTCTCTCTTTTTTCTCAAACTAGAGATTAAAAAATAAGAAGATAAAGTTTTATACAAATACTGAAGTTTAGGAAACTCAAAGGACCAAAAATGTATCAACTGAAAAGTAGGAGGGGCAAGGTGAACTTTCTGCATCAATTTTGAAATTACCATCCATCTTTTTTGTTTTTTTCATTTCGGTTCTTTATCTTTGAATCTAGCCATTCCTTAACAAATCAATTTAAATTGCCCATCAATTTGGTCCTACAAGGGCAAAAAAGAAAAAAAAGAAAGAAATTTAAGGGAGAAAAAGAGCTATCTCTTGATAGTGTTTTCTATAATAATGGTATACTACTTCTTGTATTTAACCTCGAATCCAAAGCAAAAGTAAATGCCTACTCCTATCAGACAAGAATTCAAGCCTTCGTGTTTAGTCGGGCTCAATTTCCTTGGAAAGGAAAAAAAGAGGCACTCTTTGATCAACATGTCTGAACAACTACAAGCCACATGTGAAGTGAACCTCAGTCATAATAGTGTGTGTGTTGTGTTGTGTAAATACAAAAGCTTTGGCTGTAGAGTTATCGGCGACGTGATTGATTTTGCATCCATAGTATATATCTTTTGATTATCATGAGATTTGATAGAACAGTCTCTTGCCGGTCTTATTTCGAACCAATCTCCCTGAACTCCCTGCCGTATTTTATGATTAATATGGCAGTTAAAAACAACGAGAGGAGCAAACAAATTGAAGGCCTTTTCATCTAAATCCCAACATAAGATTTTTAAGGTAACATCTCCAACCAAAGAAAAACTGCAACTGCAAAGGTAAAAACAAGAATAAGATTTCTTCCAATGCATCCTGTAATGATTGATGCCAACAGCTAAACAGGATCTACCATTCTGCAACATCATTTCTCAAACCTAAGGCAACTGAAAACCACTGCCCATCAGGAACAGAATGAGCAACACGGAATACAGGAGAACCATCTGCCCCGAGCCTCGTTTATATTCGCTTTCGGCACCGTCACTGGCTCTGACAGCGGTTGTGACTCTAGCCGTGCCCGAGGCGATTGAGCTGATCTAGGAGTCGGCGGCTGCGACCGGTGCCGTGATGATGGATAGTGCTTCTGAGACAGTGAATAACTCTTATCATCTCCTGTCAATCTTCACATAAACACAATAATCCCGTCATTTCTTATATATCTACCCTATTCATATATAATTCTGATGTACCCTTTTAATTAACTCCCTACATATTCATGAATGCTAATATTTTGGCTACAATCTCCTCAAGGACAAGACTTGAAGCTTCAAAACGATTTCTTAAGATGAGCAAAACATTCATGCATTATGCGCAGATTTCTCGGTGATTGTTTTATTCTAAAACTCATAATAATAGGGCTTACATTGGAAATGCAAAAGATTGGATGCTTTCTCCACTTGCATCTGAACGATGAGAAAGCCAAGCTGAATGAAGTGATCCTTTGGCAAGAGACCGCTCTTTATTGTCATCTCCTCCATCCTCTTTTACCACCCCCCTCATTGTTTCAGGAGCTTTTGATTCAGTTACACCAAGGTACTCGTCGACATTTTCATTCTTTGGTCCAACGTCCGTTGATTTATTGATTGGATGCTGATTACTTGAGAAATCAACCAACGGGTTAGGCAAGGTAGAATCACTGGGAAACCCTATCTCTCCAGATTTCCCCACCGAGTTTTGGTCGTCTGTTGTGAAGCTCATATTCCCTGTATAAATACTGAACAATGACCCATTGGAAGCAACACTCCATTCCATTTGAGCATTAGATTGAGTTCTAGCAAATACAGAAGATGGAATCCTATAAGAAGCAGAGGAGTTTGATGCAGCAGGTCGCTCCATCACCTGCGTTGGAGGGAACTGTGCTGTGGAACCATTGTCTGAGCTCAATATTGTAGGAGCATGATTGGGTTGTTGTTCTTGCCAGGGCATGTAGCTTATCGGAATGCCGTTGTCATGGTCATATCGAGTGTTTTTGCCATGCTTAGGAACCCCAACATCATCTGTATAGGACTTGCTGATTTCATCTGTATCCAACTCAAAACGGTCTCCAGATGAAGAAGAACACGAGGAGGACGGGGAGTTTAACATTCTGCTATTGGTAAAATGATCATCTTCTCCGAGAGTAGTTGCAGGGCACGTCCTCAAACCATTACTAGTTTCACTCCCATGTTCAGATTTGTTATCTGGAAACATCTGTCTTGCTTCAGGTTCTGACGGTCCCATCACAGGAGATCATACTGTAAAACAGAAAAGAGGATTGAGTATTTCCACCTAATGGATTTATTAAGTAAGATGTAAATCATGCCTTAATGTTAGGTGGTGGCAGATTAGAGAGAGCAAAAAAAAGTGCTAAACAATCACGAGAATTTACAAAGTACTTACACAGGAAAGAAAGCAAATGCACAGCCAAAAGGTGCTAGAGAGGCTGGCAACCCAAAGAAAAGAAAAGAAAAGAAACCCCAGGAAGCAAAATGAGCAGAGAGACCCACAGAGCAAAAAACAACAGAGAGAGAGAGAGAGAGAGAGAGAGAGAGAGAGAGAGAGAAGCGAGTGGACGGAAGGAGAGCAAAGATCGAGAGAGACAAAAAGAGGAGAAGGATTTTTTGGTGTTGCATGGTTTTAGGCACTTCTATCTCTTTCTTCTTCTTCTTTTTTGCTCTGTGGGTTTATTCGCGCCATATATATTCCAAGACTAATAATCATCCATCCTTTTTTCGTAAGGTACTCTGACATGAGAATTGGCTCTTAACATTAAAGTAACCTGTGATTTCGCCATCTAATAATCCAAAAAACCATTCTTCTTTTATTTTATTTTATTATTAGTTTTTTTTTTTTTAGCAATGAGAATTGTGTCTATTTGATGAAGTTTGTGAAAACGCAAAAATTAACTTTTCAGCATAATAGAATTGCAGTTCATGAATAATCTTAATTTTAGATCCGTGAGATTAGTTGAAGTGCATGTAAACTAGTTTGAATATCTATATTAATAAAAAAAATTAAACATAACTACACATAACATGTGGTAACATGGCTTAAACTTGGATTACAATAATTTAAACACATATATTTATAATAGACTATAGATAATTCTAAATTTTTAAATAATCACATCATTAATGTCCTTCATACATATATCTATGAATCTATGATAACTATAAAGACACTTTAAATATACATTTTGAAATTAATCTTAACACTTCCTTTTAATTTTAAAAATCTCATAACTCTTAAAATTTGGATTGTGTTGGAAGATCATATTGTTGCACTTTTTTCATCTCTTATTGATGACAAAAAATAAAAACAAAAACTCAATATCTTGTTTTATTTTTTTGGACAACCTCATTGTTTTTATTATTTTTTGATCTTCCATCTTCATCTTAAGAAGATTTTTCTTGCAACTGTCTTAGTCATTCTTTTAGCCAAACATCTCTTTTTAAGATTTAGTTTTTTAAGTGACCATTATATTTTGGATCACTCTTTATTATGGTGTTGTTTTTTTTTCCTTGTCGTGGCTGATTTGCTTTTCATTTTCTATTTTAAGAAGAGCTACCATTTCTCTTTTTCATATGTGATCTTCTTTGTATCACACCTCATCTTGTGCAAGGACTTGTTAGCTTTCATTTAGCCTTTATTGGCCTTTTCTATCACTCTCTTGATGCAAAGTTATAATTCTCTTGTTGGGCTCTATTATCTTATACCTCTATTTTTTTTATTCTTTGGATGCTACTTGGTCATCCACTTAATCTTGGAACTTCTCCCTTACTAAACACACATGCTCAAATATCTTAAACACTCAATTAAATCAAACCCATGTTAGAAAACAATTAAATGTATAAAGGTATGAAGGGAACATATTTCATTCATTTCATATTTACTCTCATAAGAGATAAAGTCCTATTAACTTAGACTTAGATTACAACACTATCATGACACATATATTTATAATAGTTAATAGATAATTCTAGATATTTAGATAATCACATCATTAATATCCTATGTACATGTAACTAGAATAACTAAAAGGATATTTTCAATGTAAAATCCAAAATTAATTTTAAAACTCTATTAAAAGCTAAGGTTGGAACTCAAACAACATGGCTCTCTCAATCAATTTTTGAGGTTTTTAACTTAGCTGGGACTGGAGTTCTAAAAAAGTGATAAGGGAGCAGCTAATAAGGATCATTCTGGTCTTACTTCCAAAGATAACCAAATTGTCCTCCGAGTTGGCGAGTGAATTTACCATTAAAGTTTTATAGGAGCTTTCATTTCTCTTTGGGGAGTGACATGACATTTACGGGTGATGAGTTTGTATTGGGTTTGAAATTGGGATTTGGTTTTGGTATATTTTAACATGTTAAACATGTTTTTACATGGATACAAATTTCCTACTTTTCTTAATGTATATTTTGTTTGCACTAAAAATAAATATTCATGTGTCAACAAGATAAGAATAGTAATTGTTCATATTTAAATAGGAAAAAGAAAGACTGAAATTGATAATGTATAATAATTGATCAAGTTTGAAGAGTCCTAATTTACTAAGAAAACTATAAAGTAGTCCTAATTTTAATCCAATATAGAACAATAAATTTTGATAAAATTTTAATTCAATCCAATGATCAAATTGATTAGTACTTAAAAGTGCATTTTTATTAAGATTTTATATCATCATATTGCACTTAAAGTATCATTAAATTACATAACTTAAGCATGTTTTATAATAACAAGTCTGATAATATAAGATATCTTTAATTTATGGTAAATACTCGTTTTAAATGCAGACATATCTCACAATTTAAAGGATTGATTGATGCGTTTAACTGTTGAAATTGAAAAGACAAATAGAGGGTTAAGCTTAAAGAAGAGATGCTGGTTCAATTCAAACTAGAACACCATTTGATTATTTGATCATAGCTAGAGTTGTAGACCTTAGATTTAGGTCTAACTTATCTTGATGGAAAGCTAAGACATAGGCCTAAAACATTCATGAAGAGTCCAAGATTCAAAGCTGTCATTTTCAAGTTCAAATATTAGAAACAAAAGAGAAGTCTAAATCTGTTCTGCAGCCCAGACACTATTCGGTGTTCAACCCATATCTCGAGTTCTAGAAGTCCAAATGAGCTCATTCTTTTTTTTTTGGAAAGCAAAGACAAATGCCCACAACTTTCAGGAGACTATCTATTCAAATTCTGATGTTAGCAATGATGTTTTGTCCAACCACAAGCCAATAGCTAACCACCAAGTCAAGAGTTAGCCACCAACTCAATAATTAGTTATCAAATCAATAGTTCTGAATTTTAGCCAATAAAAGGAGGTATTTGCCATACATTTAGGCATCTTGGTTTTCAGATCAAGATCTTGCTCTTGCTTTCTTTCTTTGTATTTTTGTAATGTTCAAGTTTTATTTATGTTAGATTTTCATTGATCTTTTGTTTATGCTTTTCATTTCCTTTACTATACTTAGTTAACTTATATCATAACTATGTTCTTATCTTGTTTATTTATATTTGTCTTCTTCATTATGTTTAGCTAAGTTTATTTTGTTAAGGTGAAAAGGTTACACTAATGGTGTTAGAATAAGTATAGTATAAACTCAACATGGACTTTAAAATTTATATTCAAGAAAGTTTGCTATTAACATGTTTTATAATTGTTATCTTACTCATTCTTAATACATTGCTTGTTAAATGGTTAATCTAGATTTGTGTTGTACAACTCTTGGTACAACAAATACTTGATTATTTCATAGCCTACTATATGGATAACTGACACCTGTGCTATGAAAGGAACTTAATTTGTTGTTGACATAAGTTAGCACCATGAATACTTGACAACATTTACAAGTATTGACGTTACTCAAACAAGATAATTAATATGATCATGTTAATAATTTATAATGAGCCGTTAATAATTTATAATGAGCCATTAATGATAAATCATTCGATTGGAACCTTTTTTGTGTGTGGCTTCCAGTTGGGTAATAAAAAAAGTTTATATTATACCTAATTGAAATACCATTAGTGGACCCTAGAACTTTGACAACTGTTTTATCTTTGTTTAAATCCTTATATCATTATCACATCTCAAAGTTCTCTTCAACTCCTTGTCTTTTATTATTTGTGATTTTATATAGTTAACCTCCATATGGATTGATCCCGGTCTTGCCGAGTTATTTATTACAGTTAAGTAATAAAAAGAGTTTATACTATACCTATTTGAAATATCATTGACAACTGTTTTATCTTTGTTTAAATCCTTACATCATTATCACATCTCAAAGTTCTCTTCAACTCCTTGTCTTTTATTATTTGTGATTTTATATAGTTAACCTCCATACAGATCGATCCCGGTCTTACCGAGTTATTTATTACTTCGACACTCCTGCACTTGGGATAAGACATCAATTATTTGATCGTGTCACAAATCAAGATTCATATTTGTTAGAATATAATTGTGCACTAGAAGAAATAAGTCTCTAACTATCAAAACTAATTATCCCATTAAGTAGATGGATCAGGCCCCTCGTATGTATGATTAAATAATTAAGTTCTGATCATCACTTGTTGAAGATGTAGCATTCTAGAAATTTATCTTGCTCTAAATACTCTGAATAAGCCCATTGAATACATCTTTAATCTTCTTTACCCTTGATTTTGTAATCAGCCTAATTGGGACTTGCAATTGATATTTTGATGTGGTCTTAATTGTAGCATCCCTTCTCTCCTCAAAAGGATTCATCTATAACTCATCATCTACATCAAATAAAGAGAGATCACAAACATTAAAAGTAAACACTAACATCATACTCACCTGGTAGATCCACTTTATAAGAATTATCATTAATTGTTTCAAGGATTTAGAATGATCCATCTCCTCTCAACATCAACTTAGATCTTATTTGTTGAGGAAATCTTTTTTTTTTTCATATATACACTCAAACCTAATCATCTGGTTAAAAAACAACCCTGTATATATATTCTCCACCTTCATTCTTGTGGAGAACCTTTATTACTTGTGTTTTTCTATTGCCATCGAAACTAACCATTTCATTAATAGGTAAAGGAAATAGATCCAAACAAGTCAAAGGATTAAAGCCATAGACAATTTCAAAAGGAGAATAATTTGTAGTAGAATGCACACTCTTATTTTAAGAAAAATCAATAAATAATAGACAATTTTTCTAATTTTTCAAACTCTTTTGAATGATAGTTCTTAAAAATATAGTTAAAGTCTTATCAACTACTTTAGTTTGATCATTTGTTTATGGATGATAGGTAGTAGAAAATAATAATTTTGTTTGTAATTTCTATCACAAAGCCTTCCAAAAGTAGCTAAGAAATTTAACATCATATTCTAATACCATGCTCCTAGATGCCCTATGGAGCCAAACTATCTCCCTAAAGAATAAATCTGATATGTTAGTTGGATCATTAGTTTTATAACAAGATATGAAATATATCATCTTAGAAAACCTATCCACAACAATAAAAATATAATCCCTATCCTTTTTGACCCAGACAAACCTAGTATAAAATTCATAGATATATCAACCCAAGGTTTCTTATGCACTAACAAAGGAATATATAAATCATGAGGTAAAACTTTAGACTTAGCTTGTCTATATGTTATGAGTTTATCATAAACTTTAGACTTACCTTCATGATAGTGTATCAACACAACTCAAAGATAACCTACATCTAGTTTTCATCAAATATAATAATATAATTAACATAAAATTTTATGTAGCTTATTTCATTAAATGAATAAAGGACATTGATATTTAGAATGTAATCATCTTTATGATTTCATCATAATTAATATAAATTTTGATATTGATTAACAAAATTACAACAAATGGCAAGATATTAATGTGCATAATTTTAAAACATGATTATAGATCCAAAATGCAATATTACCCAAATTATAATACATATCATTTTAACTATAGAAATCTACTGGTTGGCTTTGGAATGGGAGGAACCTGACAATTACAACATTTACAACATTTTATAATATTAGATTATAATACAATAGTCTTATGAATAAAACACACACACACACACACACACACATAAATATATATATATATATATATATATATATATATATATATATATATATATATATATATATATCATGAACTTGCGGATAAGAACTGGATGCCCGTTTTGGAGGTTATAATCATAGAATCATGAACATACCCGAGGAACAAAGAAATTTGTACGGAAAATAAAAAGGGAGGAAAACTTCCGCTCGGAGGGAAGTGGTTGAAAATTATTTTTGAAATGGAGATATATATATATATATATATATATATATATATATATATGTGTGTGTGTGTGTGTGTGTGTGTGTGTGTGTGTGTGTGTGTGTGTGTCATTAAATTAACATTACAAAATAATATTAACTCCACCATTTACAATAGACATATAAATCATATGTATATTTCAACTATGAACAGATTTAATGTCCTCACAATTAGACGTATTGTTACCACTAGCCCTTCTCGGTTAGCTAGTACTAATAAAATATTCTCGGTTATCTAAACACAGATGCCACTAACCATTCTTCGGTTAGTTAGTCTAATAAAAGTTTCTTGGTCATTTAAACACAGATGTCACTAGTCCATCTTCGGTTAGCTAATCCAATAAATTATCTCAGTCATTTGAACACAGATTCCACTAGCTTCTCTTTGGTTGGCTAGTCTTACAAATTATCTCGGTCATCTAAACACAAATGTCACTAGCCCTTCTTCAGATAGCTAGTCTAATAAATTGATTCATTTCTATCTATATCTATCTCACAATTAATAATTGAACAATATGCATTTAAAGAAATTATAACTTTTATAATTTTATAATTTTCTTATGATTAGCGAAGATGAAGAACACCTACTTGCTTCCTTTATCAATCTAGCTCCTCATGCCAAGGGTCTTGTCACTAGTGTCTCTCCTGGTAAAAAAGAGTTACCATCATCAATTCATTTATCAATGTTTTTTGAAACTATCTCTTCAATTAATATTTCCATCTATTTTAAATTTCATAATTTTCTAAACCAACTATTTGATCAACACATACCTTCATTATTGTATCGATGTCATGTAACCTTAGAAAAAATCTTTACAACTATATTAAATTGTTTCTCTTTCCATAATATAAGAAAAGCTAAATGGTATGGTGTTTTTTATATTCAAAATCACTGTTCACCATCTCACATATCATTGTGGATTAGAGCAGTGATTTTTTTTTGGTTGAAAATTTCAATTTGATCCTCAAACTTTTTTTTACACAATTGTGCCCTTATTAGCCTAAATTAGCACCCAAATGCATTTTTTTAAAAAGAGGATTGAATAGAAAAATAGAGGACTGAAGTGAAAAATACAAGTAAAATAGATGGTGCCTTTTTAATTTCATTTGAAAAGTACATCTGAATCCCTCATCTATTTTAGTTATCAGGTGACCGGTCTCCCTAATTGTAGAAAAATAAGTTTTAGTACTAAACTTTATTGGGTGAGTGGAGAGAGAGGGAATTGCTAGATTCTGACCTAGAGAGAGAAAGATGTTATTTCTATGATTCCAACCGCCAAAACGATAGATTTTTATTCCAAATAGTTGCATATAATTAAGGGAGTTTGAATTAAGTGTTTTTTTTACCTTAAAGTGACGAAAAAAACATATATGAGCTCAAGAAAAAAATTAGGTTTCGGATTGATTTTGGGTTTTGAAGCGGATTTTCGCATTTTTAAAGGTTAAAAGTTGGTTTAATAAGATTATTAAAGTGTTTTCTAGATATTTTAGGTTGAAAATAAGTTGAAGGGTTGAAAATGAGTTTTAGAAGACAAAAACCAACCACCATAATCTAGGGATTCTAGACGACGCATCGCCTGTTCTTTTTTCAAATAACATTAAAGCCCGCGCGCAGACTCTTTATTCATGGGCCAAGCACCTGGCCTAGCCTTGTTCTCTCTCTCTCTCTCTCTCTAAAATATAGTTTTGATTTTTTAAAATAATTTTTAAGTTTGTAATTTACGTCTTTGAGATTTTTTTTTGCTTATTTATCCTTTTTTAAATAGTAATTATTTTTTTAATTATACTGGATATGTATAATTTTGAAGATATTAGTATGATTCATTTGTTATTTGTTTTATTTTATATATATTAAATTTATTTATAGAAATAAAAACTATTTATTTCTTATAATATTTTTAATATGTGCAACCTTGCATAATATATTTTTTCTTTTTTATTTTACTTAATAAATTTTATGTGTATGTCAATTTCTATTTCAAATTGATTTTAATAAGCAAATTCATTAAACACAACCAAGTAAATTATCCATATTGTGATATTAAATATCTTGATTTACTTTTGTCTCTTATTTTTTTTATTTTATATATATTAAATTTATTTTTAGAAATAAAAACTATTTATTCTTATAATATTTTTAATATGTGCAACCTTACATAATATATTTTTTTCTTTTTTATTTTACTTAATAAATCCTATGTGTATGTCAATTTCTATTTCAAATTGATTTTAATAAATAAATTCGTTAAACACAACCAAGTAAATAACCCATATTGTGATATTAAATATCTTGATTTACTTTTGTCTCTTATTTTTTCCAATTTTGTTTTTGTTTAAGAAAAAAATTATGAAGCCAAACTGGGTTTGTCGGGGTGTCTTTTCTCTCTCTCTCTCTTTTATATTGAACTTGACTTTTTTTTTTCCATTTATTTTTTCTCATATTGTAAAAAAAATAGTTTCAAAGAAAAGCCATTTATTAAACTTTATAAAGTCCATGGACATGTTCACAAGTTTGGTTGGTTGACCTGGTTCTCAGATCTGGCGAGTTTAACTTTTTTAAAAAAATTATTTTAATCAACATCTCAGTATTGAGTTGGTGTTTGATTTTATGATCATCTATTTTTGTTATCATATAGTTAAATAAAAAATAGTTTTGAAAAAAAACAAATTATAATCCCACTAGAGTTTATAACTCGGTTCATAGGTTTGATGTGCTAGCCTAAGTTGCCCGGTTCATAAGTTTGAGCCTTTATCAGACAATTAGATTTGTTGATTGCATGTTTTAATTGTTATTGGACTTCAATGCAAATTTATTTTTCCCAAAAGTATTGTTTTCTCTTATTATTCTTTCTTATTCTTGTTTCCGACTAGATCCGGCTGGAATTCACCACCAATTTAAGAAAAAAATGGTTTTAGATGGTCGCAATAACCACCGGCGATGCCTGGCGTCAGTGGTACGCCCACGCTAGTCGCCGCATATGAAGGCCACAACAAGTGCCGGACGCCAAGCCAGTGTACCGGTTTAATTGTTATTGGAGTTAAATGTAAATTTATTTTTCCCAAAAGTATTGTTTTCTCTTATTATTCTTTCTAGTTACTGTTCCGACTAGATCTGGTTGGAATTCACCACCAATTTAAGAAAAAATGGTTTTAGTTGGCTGCAGCAACCATCAGTGATGCTTGGCTGTGCTACGTCCACAGCTAGTCGCTGCTAGCAGAAGGCCACAAACAGTGCCAGACGCTGCCACTAGGTGTAGCAGTAGTACTGCTACCGCTGCTGATGGCTGCCATCGACGTGGGCAGACCACACCGGCAACAATAGCTGCTGCAGCAAGAAAAAGATGACAATGAAGAATTATGATTCTACCCTACTGCTTATATTAGGATTTTTTGGTAGTAGAATTACATATCTATCCGAGTAACTTATATGTAATTACTTTTAGTTATATTTGGGGCTAAATTTATGATTTTAGCCTTTCATATATAAAATAATGATTTTATATTAAAATTAAAACTAGAAATTAAATTAATTATAGAATTAATTTTTCTAATAAGATTAGAAATGAATTAAATTGTTTAATTCATTTTTTTTAGTTTTATAATATCCTAATGGGATTAGGATTTATTTAATTATATGGTTTAATTAAATTTTAGAAAAATAGTTTTTCTAATTTAATGAGAGTTTTTGAAGCAAAAAAAAAATTGTTTGGGAAAATACCTAATTGGATTTGATTGAATATTTCTAAGTGTTAGAAATATTATTTTAAATTGTATATAAAGCCAATAATTAGAATAACATGCACTATATATTTTTAATTATGCATATTAAAATGTTTTATGCATGATGGGTGATTATGAACATCAAAGACCAATGTGATTGTACTTTTATTAATGGTTGAATGATTGTAATTTTTATTAAATAGTGTTTGCATGTCCTACCATATCTCTATTTTTTCTTCTAGGTTGTAATTATTTTCTCATCTAATTCTCTTTGAATGTAACTTGAGATTTCTTGAATAATTATGTAAATGATATGTAATTTAGAAATGTAGAAATTTAGATATGAAATTATTATGTAATCCAAGATAAAGAAAGAAATGACGATGGAGGCTACAACCAAGGTGCTTGTAATGGACTTATGAATACTTGTTACAGCTACCTAGGATTTGACCATCTAATTCCCTTCAATGGCTTGAGGGAATCAACTTAGATATGTCCATAATCATCCAATTAGAATGGCGTGCTAGGTGTGTATGTTTATATATAAATTATTATGTATAAAATGTATATATGTTATGCCATGTAATGTTTGAGACTTAATTAATTGATAATAAATCCCTCATTAATATATTAAGTACATGTTGAGAACATGAATAATTTCCTTCCATTTTTATATGTATAAAATCAAAGTTTTATTCATGGATAACTTGTTGGGTTACTCAAGGTTACCGTTAATCGAATATATTTAATACTATAAAATTAGGTATGTTGATAGATAAAAATGAGTAATAATATATCCCTACGAAGTATACTTAATGCTAACAAATTAACTGGATCAAATTTCTTGAATTGACATCGAAATGTGAGAATTGTTTTCAAGTAAGAAAAAAGGTTATATGTTCTAGAAAACCCAATTCCAAATGCTCCTATTAAAGATGTTGAAAAAGAAGTTAGGAATGAACATCAACGTCATGTTAATGATGATGAATAAGTTGCATCTGTGATGTTAACTAGTATATCACCTAAACTTCAAAGGCAACATGAGTACATGGATGCCTATATTATGATTATACATCTCAAAGAATTGTTTAATGAGACCTATAAGACTGATAGGTATGAGATATCTAAGGAATTGTTCCACTGCAAGATGATAAAGAGTTCTTCAGTGAACAACCATGTTTTGAAAATGATTGGCTATATTAAGAAATTGAGCTAATTGGGTTTTGTTAGTGACCATTAGTCATATGTTGACATGGTCTTGTAGTCATTACCCCAAAGCTTTTCGCAAGTCTTTATGAACTATCACATGAATAAGTTGGATAATACACTGCCAGAATTATTTAATATGACTATTAAAGAGGCCCTTGAGAACGAAAAAAGACCCAATTCTTCTAGTTCACTCTTCTAAAATGTCTAAGAAGAAGGATAAAAAGAAAAGGAGTGTTGCCTCTAAAGCAAATAAGCCTACTTGAGGCATCAAGAAAAAAGGGCACTTGTCATCATTATGACATGGAACTATATTGAAGGAGGAATTGCAAGGAATATCTTGCAATCGTGAAGGCAAAGAAGCTTAATGAAACTTCTACTTCAAATATGTTTATAAATGAATGATCTTACTACTTTGCATTGTAGTTCTTGGGTATTGGATATCGAATGTGGTTTTCACATTTACAATTGCATATAAAAACTAAAGAAAAGTGGAAGATTAGTTAAAGGTAAAGTGGACCTACAACTCAGTAATGAAGCAAACGTTGATGTATTAGCTATAAGAACTAGTTATTTTGTTTTACTGAATGGGCTGGTACTAGAACTTTAAAATTTTTATTTTGTTCTAATATTTTTAAGACATTATTTCCCTTTTATTTAGTATTAAATGTACTTAAATTTATTATTCATGACAAATATTGTTCTTTTATAATAATGTTGTTTTTATGGATCTAGTAATTATATGAATGATTTATATATATGATTAGTACTTAAAAGTGTATTTTTATCAAGGTTTTATATCATCATTTTGCACTTAAAGTATTAATAACTCCTTAACTAAAGCATGTTTTATAATAACAAGTCTGATACCATAAAATACCTTTAATTTATGGTAAATGTTCATCTTAAATGCAGGCCTATCACATAAATAAAAGGATTGATTTATGAGTTTAAGAACTGAAATTGAAAAGACAAAGAGAGGGCCAAACTTAGAAAAGGGATGCTGGTTCAGTCCAAACTGGAACACTGTTCGGTCATTGGGTCATATCTGGAACTGTAGATCTTGGATTTAGGTCTGCTCTATATGGATGGAAATCTAAGACATAGGCCTAAAACTTTCATGAGGAGTCCAAGATTTAAAAAGACCGTTTTCAAGTCCAAATTGTAGCAACAACGGAGAAGTCTGAATCTGTCCTGCAGCCCAAACACTATTCAGTGTTCAGCCCATATCTCGAGTTCTAGAAGTCCAAATGACCTCAATTTTTTTTGTTAGAAAGCTGAGACAATTTCCTAAAGTTTGTTCAAATTCTGACCTTATCAATGACGTTTTGTTCAAATAAGAAGATAAGGATTGTCACCAAGTCAAGATGTAGCCACCCACTCAACAATTAGTCATCAAATCAATAGTTCCAAATTTTGGCCTATAAAAGGAGGCATTTGCCATGCATTTAGGCATCTTGGTTTTCAGATCAAGATCATGCTCTTGCTTCCTCTCTTTATATTTGTAATGCTTAAGTTTTGTTTATATTAATATCTTATTTATGCTTTTCATTTCCTTTTCTTTACTTAGTTAACTTATATCTTATTTATATTCTTATCTTGTTTATTTATGTTTCTCTCTTTCATTATGTTTAGCTAAGTTTATTGTGTCAAGGTGAAAAGGTTACACTAATAGTGTAAAAATAAGTATAGTATAAACTCAACATGGACCTTAATATTTGATACTAACATGTTTTGTATTTGTTATCTTGTTCACTTTTAATACTTTGCTTGTTAAATAGTTAATCTAGATTTATGTTGTATAACCCTTGGTACAATAAATACTTGGCACTTTCATAGCCCAAACTATATGGTATAACTGACACCTGTGCTATGAAAGGAACTTGATTTGCTGTTAACATAAGTTATAATCATGAATACCTGACAACATTTACAAGAATTAACATTATTCGAATAAGATAACTAATGTAATCATGTTAATAATTTATAATTCGATTGGAACCTTCTTTGTGTGTGGTTTCCAGTTGAGTAATAAGAGTTTATATTATACTTGTTTGAAATATCATTAGTGGATCCTCTAACCTTGACAATTGTTTTTATCATTGTTTAATCCTTATATCAATATCACATCTCAAAACTCTCTTTATTTTTATTGTTGTTGTTGTTGTTGTTGTTTATAATTTATACATTTAACCTCCCTATAGTTCGACCCCGGTCTTGCCAGGTTATTTATTACTTCGACACTCCTGCACTTGGAAGAAGACATCAATTTTTTGGTCGTGTCAATATACTATAATTTAATATGTTCAAGTTCCATATAAACTACAATAAAATTGAAATATATATTGGAATAAGTATTAAGAAACTTCGATTGGATCAACGTAGCTAATATTTGACCAAATATTTCAAGGATTATCTAAAAAAAAAAAGATTATTTAAGCAAAGGAAAGTATCATCTTCATATAATCAAGCAAAGTATGGATGTTCTTGGATTTCAAACTTTAAATATGTTTATTCCAAGCAGCACCATGCTAGAAAGAAGAATAGTTAAAAAAGAAAAAAGAAAAAAGAAAAAGAAGAAACTGAAAACAAGAAAGTACATAAAGATAAAGCAAAAGGCAAGTAAATAAAAGCTGTAAATTACTTAGAAAAGACAAATTGAATTGAATAAATGAAATAAAATTGCATAGGTGTAGCTAACCATCTTTTTCAAGTAAAGTATTGGATGTACTCCTAAAACTCAACCCAACATGATGGTGATGGGTTAACATGTAATTCTGATTAACCTACCTAACCTGAGCCTTGAGACTTGTACCGGATTAAATTTAAAAACTATGACTAGATAATTTATTTATGTATGTACAATGTTTAAATTTCATCAAAACATATAATTCTAATCATATAAGGAAACCTTTATCCTAAAGAGGCATATTGCGTTGTTTCTAGTTGTAGTTAGAACAAAAAACATATAAACTTAATTAATCAACCAATATCTAATTGATTAACAAATTTACATGAAACCTTGAACTTTATAAAGAAACACGGGGGAACAATTATTTGGTTTTTTTCTTTTCACTAAAATCTTATCTAGACGTTAAATAAAACAATAACCTCCCTCAATGTTGAACATAACAATTTTATTTAAAATACAAAAATGTCATGTTGAATTATAACTTTGTAAAACATGTTGTTTATTGAAAAAAAAAGGGCCAATTTTTTATATTTAGCTTTCAAATTTGAGAACATTCAGTATAATAAAAATATAGGAGGGTATAAATAAAGATGAAGCGGTAATCAAAAGTAATAGTAGCAATAATAATAATAATAATAATAAAATATTTGGAAAAAGCTTGTTGAATTTCTCTGCTCCTTTTCCGTCTGTCAAAAATCATTCCCTCCACTCCCGAAGCATTGGCAGCTGAGTTTGCAAACCATGTTACCTTGTGTGCTATTACAATCGCACACAATGTGTTATCCAACCATGCACCATTTCTCTTTCGGCCAAAAGAATTAAAAAAAAAAAAAAAAACCCAAGATTCAGCAGATGCTGATTAGCCATTCAATTCGCTCCAAGGAACTCTTTATCAAGAGATTGCCAGAATTCAGCATCAATGCTCAGAGACCATTGGTGTCAATCTGTCTCTCCTATTTCCCGCTCTCCACATGGATCTTCTTCTCCGTTGCAGTAATACTTGTGGGATTTCTCATGCTTGTTTGGAAAAATAGATAAATAAATACACAACACAAGAAAGAACTAGCAAGCTAAAATCTTTCCAGAAACTTGTAAGCTCAAATTATACAGGGCAAGGACAGGTCGATAAGATTATTCTACGAAATCTAGCAACAAACATGAATTGGACTTCGTGGCTGCTTGCAGGGAATCATGGAAGGTTATATTTTCACTCCGTTAGACCATGGAGATGACCATCTCTACCATTCAGATTTATCTATGTCACCAAAAACAATAATAATTACCACAATGACGTCTGAACTTCAAAATGACCAGTTCATGGTTATGCGTCCAAAATTAGATTCCGCTGCAAAATTATGCACAATAGTGTGGTCTCTAAAGTCTCTTCAATTAATCAGTCAAGAAAGACGTGCTCTCTCAATGGCTCCCACCACCACACAAACTAACTAAATCCATCAGTGTTGAGTATAGCACATCCAACGGTAAATATCCCAAGAACTTCCTGTATTCGGATGCACCGTCCGCAATGTTCATATGAAGTTTCTTCTCCTCTGCAAAACCGTCTTCCATTGTCAACCACCAGGAGATGCATCCTTGAGTATCTTCTGGGTCCACGTGTGCCACGAGGTTAAGAATTTCACCCTGCTCCAACTCAAAGGACAAACACAAAAAGTCACGGTTTGCTTTTATTCCCACTGCAAGTGCTTCCTCATGAAGCCAGCGAATAACCTGGCTTGCAACCTATCACAAACCCAGGACAAGAAATTAACAAATTGAGAATCAGTAAATCTGTGTATGTGTATCTTCATTGCCAGTCACTCTTCAGGAACAGAAAAAAAACATAAAGAGTGAGGGACAACAGTACATGATGTATCAATTGCAAACAGAATCCCTGGTTGTCAAAACAATGCTACATCTTCTAATGTCCATTTGCCTAGGGTTCTTCTATACAAATGCTTCTTCAAGTAACTGAGATGTATGAATTGCACCACATTTATTTTGATACAAGACAAGAAACAGGAAACCACAGAAATTTAAAATAAAATAAAATAATAGAACAACAAAAATGCCAAACATGATCTAACAGCAAAAATCATACAAAGATGACCTGATGTGTTCTTTTATAGGGAGAATTAATTGAGACCCGGACTCCTCTATGGTAATTTTTTATTCCAAGGTTGGAAATATGGCATTAGAAGCTTGATAACCACCTTGTAAGACATGTACTAAAGTTATCAATAAAGTCTACTAATTGCCACCAGTGTTTCATTCCAGCTTCTTAGTATCAGAAAAGCTGTAAAGAACTTCCACATCAACTGCTTTTTCTTATTATTCTAAAGTCTGAATCTTCTTTTACCTGGGGAAGCTCAGATCAATATAAATGCAGGGCAGAGTCTAGCTTGACTCCTACATTTATTCCTAACATCAGAAAAGCAGGAGACACAATCAGAAATATTGGATGTGGCAACAAACCTGCTGCAGGATTATCACAGGAAGATCATCCAAGTTGCAGTCATATTTGTTGGTAGAACATTTATCATCAGAACTGTCTTTAAATAGTCCGACAACATTAGGAGCTCCTTCTGCTTCAATGTTAATGCAATCATCATGTACCACAACCTTAGTCCAAAACTCTGATTTAACAACATTCTTCATGTTTTGGATGTCCGGCGTCCGGGTTTGAGAGCTTGCATGGAGAATGGATGGAGGAATCTTCATAAAGATTGTCCATGCAGATGACCGAGAATGCCAAGTGGGGTGAGATATCAAATGAAGATATGGCACTCTGCAAACCTATAGAGACCAAGGAGAAGTTCAACAATGCATCACTGCCAAAAAACTTTGGATTAATCCATGTCTAACAAGTAATCTGGACATACCACGTTTTCCAACTCCATAAGAACTTTGTTCGAAATTATTCTATGAGAGAGAGACAAACAGAAATGACTGAGAAGACCAGATCCATCGTTTGCTGGTTGACCAGGCATGCGAGTACCAGTGAAAGAAGGTCTACCCTTTGCTTCTACAAATACATACTCATGAAATATCTGTTTGAGATATATTTCATAAGTAATGCAGTTAGGAAATCTAGGCTTTTTAGTAAGACTGTTGTGCTTTTCTTCAGCTAACTTCACTCCGTCAAACGAGTCTAAAGGTACTACTGCAGATTCTAAGTTCTCCGGGCCTTCACTATCAATTGCTTGATCACCCTGATCAGATGTCACAATGGATATAAATATAGAAATGCCAGGACCTATGCACAATTGTAGATAATTTTCTTGTATTCCAGTAACATTGAGTCCAGATGATTGGTTAACTG
Source organism: Populus x sibirica (assembly GCA_019202695.1). Classification (NCBI taxonomy): domain Eukaryota; kingdom Viridiplantae; phylum Streptophyta; class Magnoliopsida; order Malpighiales; family Salicaceae; genus Populus; species Populus x sibirica. The sequence continues at coordinate 107,625 of JAGMVL010000416.1, read as the reverse complement.
CACCACGGTTCACCATATCAAACACCTGGAACCATAAGAACTGAAGGTTTATAAAATTGAAATGGATAAGCAACATCAGAAAGATAAAAAGAGAGTAGCTACCTGTTCATCAAAAATGGTTTGATGAACCTTACGAAGCAGTAAGTGTGTATCCTTCACACATTCGTTATCACTTAAAGATTCTTTCTCAGGTTTTTTAGATGGATTCTTGAGTGAGCCATGGGTTTTAATCTTATTGGATTTCTTTGGAACATTAGAATGCCCACTGAGAAAACCAAAAACAAGAGAATGACAGGATTTTGAAGGTAAATTTATGGCTAGCATGCCGTCTGAGTCATGATCAATGCGAATTGTGGACAGAGAAGATGGCTGGAATACTGCAACTGAATCATATAATGAATTATCAAAAAGATCAATCATGAAGCCTTCATTTCCAGGAGCAATTGCTGCCACACGCTGCCGTTTGACTTTCCAGTTCTGCTGTAATCTATCCGATATCAGAAGAAAGAGACAGAAAGATCTAATAAGCTCACATGGTACTCCTCAAACACAGCCTCAGAATATAGTGTTTGCATGGAGAGAAGCAAAAGGAACTTCTTATACATCCACCATTTCTTTCCAGTACAATAATTATAACAGAGTGATGAATTCAAACATTTAGAGATTAACAAAGCAAACGCACCTGATTAAAGCACCATAAAATCTTGCTTCCCTGGCAACTTGCTGTTCTAAAGCTTTGGCGGACTGCTTAAAATATTTACCAAGATTCTTTCAAAGAAATAAATGGAACAAGTCAACAACTAAAAGATGTAATCAGAATGTCAGGAAATAAAAGACAGCTTTAAAGAAATCATTCAAAACAACAAGTCATCATTGTTAGCAGCTCTAGAGACAAAACACTAGGCCCGATTTGTAAATCACATGGAATTGGAAGGAGAAGGTGCAATAAAGCTACTGCGTACCATCTTATGCCCCAAAAGGGAAAGAAAAGAGGAAAAACATACCCGGTAGCACTGTAGCTTGGTTGCTGTTGATACAGCAAGGTCAGCCAGAATCTCATTGGGTAATGGCTTTGGCCTGGTCATCCCAGCTACTGTTACAGCATCATTAGCTTCAACCTATACATTATTTAAAAAAAAAAAAAAACACAGAGCAAACTCATCATGCTTTTCCAAAAAGCATGTAAGGCATCATCATGCTTTTCCAAAAAGCTTGAGAAGAGAGTATGTCAAACAAAAACAAACCAATACCAAGCAATGAAGATAATCAAAACTCTTTATGCTTTTATAAGTAGAGTGCAAAATATTCAAAAACTTTCATGCTACATGACAGGTTGATAACAAGCAGCACATTTTCAACTCTTCTGAAAAATAGCATCCACTCGTACTCCAAATAAAAGTTTCAGTAGAGTTGTTAACATTTTTTATCCTAACTCCTAATAAAAAAAAAAGTACAATTTGTGACCAATCAATTTCTTAGCTTTCCCAGACTTCCTGAACAACCCAAATTCTACTAGCACAAAATGCCAATCCAAAAGGCTCATATTTAGTCACAGAAATATACAAGTCACGTTACACTGAGTTAATGGTTCATAATGCAGTCAGAAATATCTTCCTTGAAGTGCATATTCATCAAAAGAGAATGGCTAATAAACAGCAATTCAGGAACTTTGTACAAAAATCACAGAGTAAATAGAAAGAGGATACAGGAACAATGAGTTGCAGATGAAATGATGATGACTCTCACCGTATTGATAAGATCAATAATGACAGAGAGTTCTTGATGAGCTAAGTGCAAGTTCTCCACCATGTTTTGCCAAGGCCATGGTGTTGTTGTAGATGAGCTCTCTCTGGAGCTCTTCTTCTGCCTTTTCTTCTGTTTCTTCTCCTTGTCTTCTTTCTCCACCGCCCAAGCAAAATCTATTCGTCGAATTAGCGCCACTTGCTTCTCATCATATCCAATATCACTGTAACCCCCGGAAAAAAACAATCGAAGAAACATTAATCATCACTAAACCATAAAATCTATTTCTCACTAGTTCCCTATATCTTCCTGGAACCTAATTGACTACGGAGTAAATGAAGAGAACAACAGAGTTAACCTTAACATAGAGGATTTCGAACTCCATGTTTGTTAATTGACGCTCAAGTTTAACAGCTCTTACTATGGTCAATGGAGTTAATCGGACCTAACTACTTTTCATTTACATACACAATCACAATACAGATAGCTAAGAAAACACAATTGGTAGGTATGAAGGCGATAAGAAATAGCATACGTAGGAAAACGTTCGAAGCCATTTTCTTCGATGGATTCCAAGCGCTTGACAGGTAGCTTATCGAGGGACATTTCCAACTTTCCATCCATTTTTCTCTCATGCAAGATTTTTCAGCAAAAAAATTACTATTGCCGGGAACACTAACAAGTGGCGCAACAGTAAAGGTGGTTGGAAATGAGTCTGCGTAAGAATATTTCTATCACACCTTCACAGAGACCAACCTTCCTTCCACTGGTGGAGGGAGCTACACAAGAGAGAGAGAGAGAGAAAGAGTTTAAGTGAATACGAGTAGCCATAGACATTTTGGCTGAGAAGAGAAGAAAACATATAATATGTATTATTATAACGGAAATCATAAAAAGAAATTGAAAAAATGGAAGGGATGAACGAACACACCAACCTCTATCAATCTTTATTAGATTTCCAAGAAACAGTCGAAATTAATCTCAATTCAGACACAAAGTTTCCGATTCACTTTGGAGCCATCTCCATCTTTTCTCTTCTTCTTCTTCTGATTATTTAGGGCTTTGAATCGAAAGAGAGAGAGATGTTAGAAAGTTTTGGAGCCCGAAGCCGCCGTGGCTTTTGTACTCCAAAACGAAAGCGTTTTTACTTTGGTTGACAACATGGTGCCTGGGAATAATATGACAACATCCGATGAAATGTGTTATGATTATTTTTTAAAGTGTATTTTTTTGAAAAAATATTAAAATAATTTTTGTTTTATTTTTAAAAAATTATTTTTAATATTAATATATTAAAATGATTGGGTAACACTAAAATAATATTAATTTTAAATAAAAAATATTTAAAAAATTTTAAATTTTTTTAAAAATATTTTTGAAATACTAAAAGAAAATGGTAAATTTTCTATGTAATTAATATTTGTTTAGAAATATTAATTCCAATTGATTTTAGAAGAGTAAATTAATATTTAATCCATGAAATAATTAGTTAACCGTTCTTTCTAAGAATCTAACATTAAGTTCCTATATAATCATATCTGATTGTAATTTAACTTGATATTTTTGTTGGTTTTTCATTACAAATAATCTTTTTCTTAAAATATCCTTATCTGATATCATGACATGCACTATGGAGCGTGATAAAGCTATCTCCTGAAATTAAAAATAAAATTTTAGATTTAATTATAAAATTATAATTTAATTTATTATTTAATATTATAATTATTATAAAAATAAATGGTTTGCAAGAATCTGGGTATAAGAATTAAATAGGCAAAAAAAAATACATATCATTCCAGTACATTACATCTAAGATAAGTTGAATTGTTAATTGATTATTTTTCTAAATTATATTTTTATTTATTGATTTTATCTAAACAAATTTTAATGAAATTTATTATTTATTATTTTAATTTAATATATATTATAAATTTGTTTAAGATAGTGAAATGTTAGAAAAGGAGCGTGGGGCATAATCTCTAGGATGTTTAGGAGTGTGGTTGTAGTTGTTTTTCAAAGTGCTTTTCACTCATAAAAGTATGTCAATAATATTTTTTTTATTTTTTTAAATTATTTTTAAAATTAGTACATTAAAATAATTTGAAAACATCAAAAATATATTATTTAAAAAAAAACTCAATTTTTTTCGAAAACGATTTTGAAAAGCACTCCCAAACCTCAAAAAGTATTTTGTTCTAGGTGAATCGAGGAGATTCTATTCTGACTTTTTTTCTACTCACCGATTTAATTATTTATTCATACTTTTATTATTGTCTATGATATAAATTGCGTGACTTTTTTTTATTGTAGATCATCATCCTCTTTACCTTCTCATAATTAACTGTTGATTGTAATATTGTTCTTAATTTTAATATTGTTTTTTTATATATATAATTGGACCTTTTTGAGCACTTAATAGCATGTTTATTGTTTTTTGGAGAAAATATTGAATCAAAGGACATAAGACTTGAAGTGAAAAACTCGAGTAATATAGATGGTTTTTTAGAATTTATTTGAAAAATATATTTTACACCCCTAATTTTTTTAATTCATTAGTTGATCGATTATTTTAATTTAAAAAAAATTAATTTTGATATTAAATTTTATTTTCATCATTTTTCAGTTTTTTTATATACAAGGAGAAAGAGAGTTTTACTAGATTCTAATTTAAAAAGAAAAAATTATCGTTGCGATGATTCTAATCACTAAAATAGTTGATTTTTGTACCAAACAACTCTATATGATGAGAGGAGTTTTAATTAGATGTCTTTGGACCTTGAAAGTACATGAAAAAGATGTTCTGAGCTCAAGAATATTTTTTTGGGTTGATTTTGGGTTTTAAAGCGGTTTGTTTTGTTTTTTTATTTTTAGAATTTATTTGAAAAATACATTTTACACCCCTGATTTTTTAATCCATTAGTTGATCGGTTACTTTAATTTTAAAAAAATTAATTTTAATACCAAATTTTATTTTCATTATTTTTTAGTTCTTTTTATGTACGAGGAGAAAGAGAGTTTTACTGATTTCTAGTTTAAAGAGAAAACATTATCGTTGCGATGATTCTAATTACTAAAATAGTTGATTTTTGTACCAAACAACTCTATATGATGAGAGGAGTTTTAATTAGATGTCTTTGAACCTTGAAAGTACATGAAAAAGGTGATCTGAGCTCAAGAATATTTTTTTAGGTTGATTTTGGGTTTTAAAGAGGTTTGTTTTGTTTTTTGAGGTTATGAATTTGTTTAACAAGGTTTATAGAGTGTTTTAGGTTAAAAATATGTTGAAAATGAGAAAATTTTATTTTTCCAGCCACCACAATAATCAAAATTTAAAGATTTCATATGAAGCGTCATCTATTTTTTGCCAAAAAAATGGAGCCGATAATGCATCATCCTTATTAATTTTAGAAAAAAAAAGAGTCAAGGATCACGTGAGAGAGAACTTTTTTCGTGGGCTAGGTGCTAGGTTTGGCTTACCAAGCCTATAGTGCCTAGCCTCATTCTTTTTTTTTTTTTTTAAATTACAATATTTAAAAATAATGTTTTAGTTTATATTTTGATTAATACCTCTTCTATGTGATTTTTTAGATTTATTTATACTTTTTAAATTAAAAATTATTTTTTTATTATATTGAGCGTATTTAATTTTTTATGAGGTTAGTGTGATTCGTCTATAATTTTTTTATATATATTTTATATAAATTAAATTTATATTTAAAATTAAAAACATATATTTTTTTGCAATATTTTTAATATGTACAACCTTGCATAATTCTTTTATTCAATAAATTTTATGTGTGTGTTGATTTCTATTACAAATTAATTTTTATAAATAAATTCACTAAACACAATCGAGTAAATGACCCGCATCAAATGACCTGTATTGTGATATTTTAAGCCCTATTTGTTTTTGTGTTTAAAAAACACTTTTGAAAAAAATTAAATTTTTTTATTTTTTTTTTATTTTAAATTAATATGTTTTTGATGTTTTTATATCATTTTGATGCACTGATATCAAAAATAAATTTTAAAAAATAAAAAATATTATTTTAATACATTTTTAAGTTAAAAACATTTTGAAAAGCAACCGCAACCACATTCCTGAATATGCTGTAAATATATTGGCTAACATCCATCTCTTAATTTTTTTAATTTTATTGTTAATTTTTTTTATTTACACAAATTATTAATTTATTTAATTAAATATATTTTTACTTTATATTTTTTTTTTAGAAAATAACCTAGCCAGAGGTTTTTTATTTTTTATTTTTTATTTTTAAAAAAGATAAATTTACAACTAGTTATTACTGTAGGGACAAGACGGGAGGGGAGAGGTTGTAAGAGCAAGCGAGCATATGTTTTTCCATATCTTTCTAGTAGTTTCTAGTGCCTCGTATCTACTCGTTTCCAGATGTCTCTCTCGTCTCTTCAAAACACACCTCCATCCCTTCGTTTTTGCTTCACTCCAAGCAGAAAAAAAAAAGAGAGGATCAAACTCAATTCGGAAACAGATTCAACAATCGAAGATTCAGCTTTAGTTTTAGGGCAAGGAGCTAGCTGAAAGAAAGACATCCGTTTCGTTAGCTGATCAGGTACGCAGAAATTAGAAATACACTTTCCTTCTCCATCAATCTCATTTTCTAGTTTTAGCGCTTTTCTGTTCTGTGCTTTTCGTATTCCGAACGGCGACAGCAACGCTTTTTATTATTATTATTCTTATTGCAAGTATACCTGCTAGTGGCTAGTAGTTGTACTACAACTATATTGTATATTCTTGGAAAAATCTTACATGGCTGTCATGTTTATCTCTTATGATCAGTTCCAAAACCGTAGTCGTTGGTTTCCTTCGCTTGAAGAAAGGACGTTGAAGTTAAAGAATCAATGGATCCTGGAAAGTTCACACACAAGACCAATGAGGCTCTTGCAACAGCTCACGAATTGGCAGTGGGTGCTGGTCATGCCCAGATAACCCCATTACATCTTGCTGTGGCCCTTATTTCAGACCCTAGTGGAATCTTGAGACAAGCGGTTGCCAATGCCGGTGATGGTGAGAATACTGCTCAGGCAGCAGAAAGAGTTTTCAATCAAGTCCTCAAGAAACTCCCATCTCAGTCTCCACCTCCTGATGAAGTTCCGCCCAGCACTAGTCTTATTAAGGTGATAAGGCGTTCTCAAGCGTTACAAAAATCACGCGGGGACTCCTATTTAGCTGTTGATCAGATGATCTTAGGCCTTCTCGAGGACTCCCAAATAAGAGATTTGTTGAAAGAAGTCGGAGTTTCCGCTTCCACAGTGAAATCGGAGGTAGAGAAACTCCGAGGAAAGGAAGGGAAGAAGGTGGAGAATGCTTCCGGGGATACTAATTTTCAGGCATTGAAGACTTATGGGAGAGATCTTGTGGAAGGTGCGGGAAAGCTTGATCCTGTTATTGGAAGAGATGAGGAGATCAGGAGGGTTGTCAGGATTCTGTCACGGAGAACGAAGAACAACCCTGTCCTTATTGGAGAGCCAGGAGTTGGCAAAACCGCAGTTGCTGAAGGTTTGGCCCAAAGGATTGTGAGAGGGGATGTTCCAAGTAATCTTGCTGATGTCAGGCTCATTGCCTTGGATATGGGTGCCCTTGTTGCCGGCGCCAAATATAGAGGGGAATTTGAGGAGAGGTTAAAGGCCGTGTTGAAAGAAGTGGAGGAAGCTGAGGGGAAGGTGATTCTGTTCATTGATGAAATTCATCTTGTTCTAGGCGCGGGTCGAACAGAGGGGTCCATGGATGCCGCTAACCTTTTTAAGCCAATGCTTGCAAGAGGTCAGCTCAGGTGCATTGGTGCCACAACCCTGGAAGAGTACAGGAAGTATGTGGAGAAAGATGCTGCGTTTGAGAGGAGGTTCCAACAAGTCTATGTGGCTGAGCCTAGTGTTCCAGACACAATAAGCATTCTTCGAGGATTGAAAGAGAAGTATGAGGGTCATCATGGTGTTCGAATTCAGGACAGAGCCCTTGTGGTTGCAGCTCAATTATCAAGTCGATACATTACAGGTACGTTTTAACAGTTCAATTCTATTTTCAGGTTTTAACATGCACCAGTAATTTTGGAATTGGTGATTTTATTGAAGTGTAGTATATTTTCATCCATAATTGATTGATATATTGGGATCATTTGGCGGGATAATAAATGCTGGTCTTTTCGGTTGATGTGTTTAGGTCGTCATCTGCCTGATAAGGCAATTGATTTAGTCGATGAAGCTTGTGCAAATGTGAGAGTCCAACTTGATAGCCAGCCTGAAGAAATTGATAGCCTTGAAAGGAAGAGAATGCAACTAGAAGTTGAACTTCATGCTCTTGAGAAGGAGAAGGATAAAGCTAGCAAAGCTCGACTGGCTGAAGTAAGAATCGCACCTTAAAAGAAGATCATGTGCTGCTCTATATCTCTCTCATGGTAAATCTGACAATATTGACACTGTTTCAGGTTGTAAAAGAACTTGACGACTTGAGAGACAAGCTTCAGCCCTTGTTGATGAAATACAAAAAGGAGAAAGAAAGGATTGATGAGATCAGGCGGCTCAAGCAGAAGAGAGAGGAGATACATTTCTCCATACAAGAGGCTGAAAGAAGATATGATTTAGCCAGAGTTGCTGATTTGCGCTATGGGGCGCTGGAGGAAGTGGAAGCTGCCATAGCACGTCTTGAAGGATCAACCACTGACGAGAACTTGATGCTGACAGAAACTGTTGGACCAGAACACATTGCAGAAGTAGTGAGTCGGTGGACTGGCATTCCTGTCACAAGGCTTGGCCAGAATGAGAAGGAGAGGCTAATCGGGCTTGCAGACAGGTTGCATCATAGAGTGGTAGGACAGGACCAAGCGGTCAATGCTGTTGCAGAGGCTGTGCTGAGGTCTAGGGCTGGTTTAGGCAGGCCTCAACAGCCGACTGGCTCATTCCTATTCTTGGGTCCAACTGGTGTTGGCAAGACTGAGCTTGCCAAGACTCTTGCTGAACAGCTCTTTGATAATGAAAACCAACTAGTGAGGATCGATATGTCAGAGTACATGGAGCAACACTCAGTATCTCGACTTATTGGTGCTCCTCCTGGGTAAGTACTTACTTTTCATCTATTTCTTTTTCTCTATTCTATAAGGTTGCATGAATAAAATATCTCACCCGTGTGTTTGTATTTCAGGTATGTGGGACATGAGGAAGGTGGGCAGCTGACAGAGGCCGTGAGGCGGAGGCCTTATAGCGTTGTGTTGTTTGATGAAGTGGAGAAAGCTCACATTTCTGTCTTTAATACTCTTCTTCAAGTTCTTGATGATGGAAGGTTAACAGATGGTCAGGGCCGCACTGTAGATTTCAGAAACACAGTGATTATCATGACTTCCAACCTTGGAGCGGAGCACCTTCTGTCTGGACTGCTGGGCAAGTGTTCCATGCAAGTTGCTCGAGACAGAGTGATGCAAGAGGTAAGCTTAATGCTCTATAAATTCGGTCATGCAGTCTTGATGGGTTTTGTTATACGCTTGTTGCTTGAAGGAAGTTGAGATAATAACTTGCTGTCAATTGTTGTTTTTTCTGACAGGTGAGAAAGCAGTTCAGGCCTGAGTTACTAAATCGGCTTGATGAGATAGTGGTTTTTGATCCACTCTCTCACGACCAGCTGAGAAAGGTTGCAAGGTTACAAATGAAGGACGTTGCTAGCCGGCTTGCTGAGAGGGGTATTGCTTTGGCAGTTACAGATGCTGCCCTGGATTATATTTTGGCAGAAAGCTATGATCCCGTGAGTGTTCTTACACCATATTCTGTCACTTGTTATGTGCTCTGTTTTGATGAAGGAACTCACGTCGTCTATCTCTTGTTTTAGGTCTATGGTGCACGACCCATAAGGAGATGGCTGGAGAGGAAGGTGGTTACAGAGCTATCGAGAATGCTCGTGAGAGAAGAGATTGATGAGAACTCTACTGTGTACATAGATGCAGGCCCAGATGGACAGGACTTGGTTTATCGTGTGGAGAAGAATGGTGGGCTCGTTAATGCAACCACTGGGCAGAAGACTGATGTTTTGATTCAAATTCCAAAAGCCCCAAGGGATGATGCTGCCCAGAAAGTGAAAAAGATGAAAATTCAAGAGATTGTCGACAACGACGACGACGACGAGATGATTGAGTGAATTGCTAGTGGTTTCTGAAGTCGGCTCTATTTTTTTCCCTACCTTCCCATGTTTCAAGGCTCCTAAATAACTTGTTTGCTTGAACATGGAGTTCAAGTAATAGTACCTTCCCATGTTTCAAGGCTCCTAAATAACTTGTTTGCTTGAACATGGAGTTCAAGTAATAGTATATAATCAAGAGTGCTACCTCCATGTCTTAATTTTCTGAAGCCTCTGCTTTAGAATTTAAACATCACTTTTGTTACTTGGGAATTTGGTGTGTTGATATTTTTAAGGAAGTATTTACTAGGGCCTTGTGCTTTGTTTGTCTTGATTTTCTGTACTCTCTTTCTACCTTTTTTCTTTTATCCCAACAATTATAATGGCAAGAGTGATTAGTCAAACCACCTAGATGCTTTTTTCTTATCGTGAAGCTTGAATAAAATCAAGATAATCGAATTTATTACAGCTATAATTGAATTTAATTCAATATTTTTTTTTCTTTTCATTTTACCACTAAAAATGATTTGTTGAGATTAATAAATGATCGTTTTTGTTTTTTCTGTTTTTGTTTTTTTAATAATGTGGTTGTGGTTACTTTTTAAAATGCTTTTTATTTAGAAATATATTAAAATAATATATTTTTATTTTTTTAAAAATATTTTTGATATTAGTACATTAAAATGATCTAAAAACAAAAAAATATTAATTTAAAGAAAAAAAATATAAAACTTTCAGATTTTTTTCAAATTTTTTTTTAAAACATAAAAATAAATAGGGATAAAATTAAGTAGTAGTTTATCAATTAATGAGAGCTATGTAAATTATAAGAAATTATTAATTACATCTTGAGAGCACAACAATTTCTAGCTCTCTTCTCGTCATTTGTTTTTTAATTTTTTTTTTTAAAAAAACTCTTATTTATTGTTTTATGAGGTGATATTGTTGTTTTGTATATAATGAGAGCTAATAAAGTTCTCACTTTACTGAATATTTTTTTTGTGGAGTTTTTGTTTTTAGTATTTGTATAATTTAAGAAGTCAGAGCATTTAAAGTGTTCAATTGATCATAAATCAAGCTTTTACTATGCTTACAATATGTTTTTTTTTTAAGTTTTTTTTTCAGTATGATAATTTCTTAATTGCGGATTAACTTTAATATTCTTCATGAGTTGTATTTGAAAGGCTGATTAAAAGATCAAGATGTCAACATTATCATTATCAAATCAGATGGTCCATACCGAACTGAGACAGAGCCGTCATTTTCATCTTTTTGGATTGATTATTCTTTTCCTCTTTGTGTTGGCATACATGTTTAAGAGTTGATCTCACTTGTCTTTTCTTAGTTTTTTAATTTAAAAATGGCTCCATTATTTTTTCTTAAACCCAAGATACAGAAGAAAAAGCTATTTTTTTAATTGTCCACCACTAGACAGCCACTTAGAGAACAACTATGATATCATTTAGAATAGATCATCTTGATTAACCTTGTTGTCGAAACACAAGATAGCCTCTAAATCACTTTAAAACAACTAGTTTTTGTCCTACTAGTAACTCCATTTTGATCCTATTTTTTTATTTTTTTAAATATAAAAAAATGCAAGAATATGAAAAATCTCTAAGAAAAATGTGTTCTCAACTCAATTTGGTCAACTCATTGCTATTTTGTGATTTTTAACCTTTTTGTTTATCATTTTAAAAATTCAAAGAAAAATACATTCTTGACGCATTTTGACTTCTATGGCATTTCACTATTTTTAACGTTTTTGTTTATCATTTTCGAGTTAATGAGTTTGCAAAAGTTGGGATATTATAAAGATAAAAAAAACAACAATTTTCTTTCTCATGTCTATGACGAAAACGATAAATTCTTCCCTTCATTCCCTCACGTTATTTTGTCTCGACCAAACAAGTTATAAAAACACACATTGGCTTCCAAGTTTTTGCCTACAAAAGGAGTAAAAAAGATACCTTTTAGCCTCATTTTTTGCTACCAACATCACATAAAATTCCAAGACTAAACCCTTGTACTTGTTGTTTTTTGTGCTTGTAAACTGGGTACAAACATGTAAAAAAAAAACATCTTTACACCTTTTTTTTCTTGCACATCATGCTAAGAAATGTGACCTTATAGTCTATGTTTTATTGAAAAAACAATCCATAAAATCATAGCCCTTTCATCCTATATTACAACTATAAGATCAAGCCAAAACAACACCATTTTGTTCTTCATTTAAGCTGGAAAAAAAACCCACTAAAGGCCCCATTTCATGCTACAAATTTTGTACATTTTGCCATACCAAATGTACTATCTTTACTCTATGTTTACTACTGCAAAACACACTCCTCACACCTTTGATTGAAGACAAAACAACAACAAAAAATACACTACACAAAACATCTAAAAACCCTAACCATCACAATCGTTTTACAGATGCAACAACACATCCATTTTATCCTATTTTATAGCTATCAAACCAAGCAATAAAAAACCCTGCTTGTAACCAGATGCGACAAAATCACAAAAAACTCCTTTCAAAGCCATGAACCACTATGCAAAGATGTGACAAAAAAGCTTGGCTCATATTGTTGTATAAAGAGAGATGGACATACGAGATTCTTATGAAGGAATCAAAGACCAACATTAAGTATTGAAGGAGTCTCTAGGTATTTCCCGAGGACTATAAAATAAGAGTAAATGGTGGGAAAAGAAGAAGAAAAAAAGCAAGGTAAAACAGTTAGAAAAGAGAGGGGAGAGGCTAATATATATATATATATATATATATATATATATATATATATATATAAACAATAAGTAAAAAAAAAATGAAAAGAAAAGGAAAAATAGAATATACATGAAATAAGGGTAGATAGATATCAATTAAAAGAGAGGGGATTAAAAAAAAAAAAAAAAAAAAATGAGAAGACATCGTATATGTTCTTCTCGTTGCGGAAGTTATGGAGATTCAATATAAGAAAGCTTGTAGGGGCTGCTGTCAAGAAGACCTGTAAAAAAAAGTAAGGAAACAAGAATAGATATACATTATAATAATAGAAACATTCTTGCCAGGTTTTAGAGTAGCAATTTTTCATCCTCATGACAGAAACAACAACAATACTTTTACAACAGCGACAACAACTTCATCCAGGTATGAGTTCATATCCTCTTTGAGATAAATATCTTTGTTTACATCTAAAAACCCTAACCATCACAATCGTTTTACGGATGCAACAACACATCCATTTTATCCTATTTTATAGCTATCAAACCAAGCAATAAAAAACCCCGCTTTGTAACCGCATGCGACAAGATCACAAAAAACTCCTTTCAAAGCCATGAACCACTATGCAAAGATGTGACAAAAAAGCTTGGCTCATATTGTTGTATAAAGAGAGATGGACATACGAGATTCTTATGAAGGAATCAAAGACCAACATTAAGTATTGAAGGAGTCTCTAGGTATTTCCCCGAGGACTATAAAATAAGAGTAAATGGTGGGAAAAGAAGAAGAAAAAAAGCAAGCTAAAACATTTAGAAAAGAGAGGGGAGAGGCTAATATATATATATATATATATATATATATATATATATATATATATATATAATAAGTAAAAAAAAATGAAAAGAAAAGGAAAAATAGAATATACATGAAATAAGGGTAGATAGATATCAATTAAAAGAGAGGGGATTAAAAAAAAAGAAAAAAAAATGAGAAGACATCAGTATATGTTCTTCTTGTTATAGAAGTTATGGAGATTCAACATAAGAAAGCTTGTAGGGGCTGCTGTCAAGAAGACCTGTAAAAAAAAGTAAGGAAACAAGAATAGATATACATTATAATAATAGAAACATTCTTGCCAGGTTTTAGAGTAGCAATTTTTCATCCTCATGACAGAAACAACAACAATACTTTTACAACAGCGACAACAACTTCATCCAGGTATGAGTTCACATCCTCTTTGAGATAAATATCTTTATTTATGTCTCTTTTGAATGCTACATGTTTGAATGCACCTCAATTTTAAATATTAGAAGTTAAGAATAACAAAGAATGAAACTTTTCTTTGGAGTATATGGTGTCAAACATGTGGTCTAAACATGAAGGTAGAGTTCTCTCTTTTTTTTTTAATAAGTTCAACCCTCGAGTGTGAGAAATCTTTTAGATTTTGTGTCATCATATGATTTTTGATGTGCTTTAGATCTTGGTCTTGTTTTATAAGAAGAGTAATAGCTTTTGAGGTCACAACTCATGCCTAGTTCGATCGTATATGACAAGAGTGTCACCTTTTCTTTTAGCTCATATACATAATTCATATAACAAGTAAATAGTATGTGGATTTTAATTTTAATTTTGTATTTCTATATTAAGCTAATCGCATGTTTAATGAACTTAAACCCTCTGTTGATTTGTTATTGTCCTATCTTCCTTACATTTATATATGCATATTAGAAATGAAAAATAAATCAATGATTTTTTGTTATGTTGATGAAGTTTTGATTAATTTTTTTTTAAAATTAGTTAGGTCTACATGTCTTCTAGTTTTACATATCAACGCGGATGTAATATTTGATTTTTAAACTCAAGTGAGATTAGAAATGCGTCGATGAGTTTTCTTCAAGATTTCATCAAATTTTGTTTATGCTTTTAAAAATATTAGGTTGATGAGTCTTCTAGTTTTAGGGATCAACGTGGACCTCACACTTAGTTTCTAAACTTAAATGAGCTAAAAAAATACGTTGATGAGTTTTCATCAAGTTTTGTTTATAAAGATTTTTAACAGTTAGGTCAACGAGTCTCCTAATTTTAGAGATCTACATAGGCCTAACCCTTGGTTTTTGAACTTAAAATGAGCTCAAAATTATGTCAACAAGTTTTCATCAAGATTTTGCCAAGTTTTATTTAAGCTTTTTAAATGGTTAGGTCATTAAGTTTGCTAGTTTTAGGGTCCAACCTGGACCTAACACATGATTTAAACTTAAAATCCATTCAAAATTGCGTTGAAGAATTTTTGACGAGTTTTTGTTAAGTTATCATCAAGTTTCATTTAAGCCCTTTTCAAATGGTTAAGTTGACGAGTCTTCTAATTTTGGAGACCTGTGTAGGTTTAGTGAGATGTATTTCTTTACTAAAAATATAAAAATTAAATAAAACAATTGTCAAGTTTCGAGATTCTTGATTTATGGTCTGATGCTAACTCAAACAAATGTCAATCAATAATAAATTAATCACAAATAAGCTTAGACATAATTTGGACAATAGATGACATACATAAAACAAATTTATGAGAAAAAAACATAGTGAAGATAACCTTTCTCTAGAAATGATGTCGTAAGGGTAATGTTTATCTTCTCTTAAGCATTATTAACTTTATACTTAAATATTTAGAACCAGTGCATATTTTAGGATTCTAAACTTTCTTAAAACATAGGTGGAGACTCCGTGTTCCATATTTCCCTTTAAATTTAAATGTCTAAATTATGTCGGGTAGAGACAATATGACAACTCTATTAAGGACCATAGGGTTAAGCTTATGCCTGTGTTTTTTTTTTTCCCACTTCCTTTATTGTCATTTATTTTATTTATGTTGTCCAATGTTTTTTAAATATGTTGGATTGAATGTGCATATATATTATTTTTTAAGTTTTCATGCAATACAAAAACCAATAAAAGCTATGGACGTGAGCTCATATTTTTTAAGATTAGTTAGGGAGACTTAAGTGGTGAGTATGACTTATATCCACTGATGCTCACTTGGACTTTTACTAAGATTGGAACTCACTTTATACATGAAAAAAACATAAGGTTAAGAGGTTAGGTTACTCTATTAGTAATTCAGATAATCTAGAAACCTAAAAAATCTTTAGTGATAGACCAATTGAGCCAAAACTTTTATGAGATAGATTCTATCCATTAGGGTTGACATTTGATAAGGCACAAATCATATCAAGACATCTCATCTTTATAGTGTTTATGTTAACGTTGCTAGTTCTCTACCGATCCTTACATGAAGTATGAGATGTTGAGACATGTTATAACACCCCTATTATTATAGATTCAACTTTCAAACTAATTTCTTTCTAGGTCAAATGATTATTGTAATTTTTTTTTCTTCTTCGTAACCATTTCTAGTTTATTCTCATCTTTGAATATTGTCTCTTATTTTTACCAGAATTTCGGCAGAGTTTTCCTATAAATCAAAATAATCTCAATCTTTATATTCTTGAAAATAAGCAAACAATGACAATATATTAACTTGATCCAATCATCTTGGATCTCAATTTGACATCAACACCCATTTTTTTCACCTTTCATCATCGCCATCCAACAATTCCAATTATACATCCTTTTAAATTCATTTCATATCACCATTAAATATAGCTAACAATTAATAAGCAAAACCATGAATTTAAGTTACTAACTTAATACTTGAGATAAATTTAAGTGCATCTCCAAATGTAAATATTAAGATAAAATTCATGAAATTTAAAAGACTTGTACATACTATCTCAAAATATACTACTTAACATGCTTTTTCTTACAACCATTACCTAGAACTATTAATAGATAACCTATGAGGCCCTACTACTTTTGTATGGACTGAGAAGAACCTGAAAACATAATATTTACATCATAGAAAGAATATTCAAAATGTTGGCCGAAACACACACAACAAGAGTGATATGCTTTTTCTTTCAAATCATCATTAATAAATCATCATGTATTAATTTAACACAATTAAACATACACATTTTGAAAATCCACAATTCTCTCAATTTCCACCATTGTTGTCGGTTCTTAGTATCTTTTTTATTTGAAGTTTTATTTCAATTCTTGCCATAATTTTGCATCTATTGCCATCTATTCTAACACAATTGATCTAAATAACATTCAATTTGCATTTCCCTCAAATTTCCTCAAGAACTCTAACTCAAAATTCAAGAATTTTAGCATCAATTTTATTTGTCTTCATTTAAGCTTGTATATTTAGGTTTAAAACTCCTTACCGACCATAAAATGAACTTTGAATGCTAACCAGTAAAAAATGTTTCCACTCCTCTTCCTTCTCTCTCTAATTTATCATGCCTCTCTCTCTAGGACTTTGTTTCTCTCACTTGAGTTTCTCTTGATTCTTGTGGTTGATAGAACCACTCATCTCTCTATTATTTTAGCTTTGAACCTTGAATTCTCTCAAGTTTTTGGTGTAAAAATTGCAAGGAAGCAAGAAACTCTTTTTTTTTTCCTTTGTAGTAGAATCGGTTGTTTAAGGAGAGGAAGGAGCTGAAATTTCAATTTTATCCATTTATTTATGAAAATGTCACTAATAAGTCTATATTCTATTTTTTTGTCTGACTGTTGACATTATTGTATTACCTTCATGAATTTTTATTGCCCTAAAATTCTAACATATGATAAAATATTGTGTCAGGCAACTCCTCGTAAAATTTTATCTCGATCTGACTGTCGGATTAAGAGTTATGCTCAATAGTATAAAACTAGTCGGTAGGTGATTTTACACTAAAGATCTGAATTTTCTTGTGCCATACTTGCATGGATCAAATAAGTTATACTACTAAATCCTTGAGACCATTTCATTAGTCCAAAATATAGTTATTTTACCTTTTCATCATTTAGTTCATTTACAGTCTTATTATTGTTTCACGGTAATGTTATTGATTTTCAATCGAGATTTACACCAATTTTTTTTTTAAACCTGGGGGTTTACATTCTCCCCTCCCAATAAAAATTTCATCCCTGAAATTTTGTTTCAAACCTGAGTTCAAGAATAGTTTTGGGTTATCTTTTTCTCATTTCATATTCCATCTTCCAAATTTCTTTTTTTAGAGTATCTTTATAATACTTTGACTATTGAAATTTTCTTGTTTCCAAGTTCCTTTTCGCCATGATCCAAAATCCTTATTGGTTTCATTTATAAAGTCAAGTCTTCTTTTATTTCTAAAGGATCTTATGGTAGAACTCTGGCATGATCTACCTTAGTCTTTGTAGGAAGGATACATGGAACACATCATGTATCTTTACCAAATTTCAGGGGAGTGCTAGCTTGTAGGCAATTGGTTTTATCCTTGTTTTGATCTCAAAAGGCCCAATATACCTTAGAGCCAGCTTTCTTTTCAATCCAAACTGCATAATGTTCTTCCAAGGCACAACCTTGAGGAATACTTGATCCCCCACCTTAAATTCGAGGGGTTTCCTCATGTTATTTGCATAACTTCTTTATCTTTTCTAAGCTGTCTTTATTCTTTCCTTTATAATCTTCACCTTTTCAGTGGTAATCTGTACCAATTCTGGATTAATCAATCTCTTATCCCCTACTTCTTCTCAACATATAAGAGTACAACACCTCCTTTCATACAAGGCTTCATAGGGAGCCATTCCCATAATAGCTTGATAGTTGTTATTGTAGGTAAAATCTACTAGTGGTAGGTGATCTTCCTAATTACCATCAAAATCCAACACACATGACCGTAATAGATCTTCAAAGGTCTGAATTGTTCTTTCTGATTGCCCATCTGTTCGAGGATGTAAAGTTGTACTCAGATTTAATTTTGTTCTGAGAGAACAGTAAATACTTGGCCATAGACGGGATGTAAACTTGGGGTCTCGGTCAGATACTATGGATACTGGTACCCCATGTAATCTGACTACTTCGTTCACATATAATCTTGTCAGTTTAACAATTAATTTTTCATCTTCATAGGAAGGAATAAGACAGACTTAGTCAGCTAATCCACTATAACCCATATAACATCATTTCCCTTCTTTCTTCTAGGTAGTCCAAAAATAAAATCCATGGTAATGTCCTTTAATTTCCACTTAAGTATCAAGAATGGTTGTAACAGCCCTGTCGACTTTTGATGCTCCATTTTCACATGTTAACACACCCCATATTTAGCTATATAATCATTGATCAACTCTTGTAATTGAATCTTTACCTTTGCCAACTCTATAAGTGCCATTCTATAAGACGTTTAATCTATAGGCGTAGTTTCCAGGTAATACTTTAATGGGGTACTAATTATAAATCTTTTTTTTTAATCTTATTAGGTTGCATATTTAGTTTACTTTCAAGTTTTGTTTCTATAAATGAATGAGTAGCACCGGGATCAATCAAAGTATAAACTTATTGAGAATCTAACATTGGTGTACATGTTATAACATCCAGAGCAGCTTTGACCTCTTGAGTCATGAAAAACTCTCCCTTGAGTCTTCTCACCCAATCCTTGGGGTCTACCTCTGTTAT
Source organism: Populus x sibirica (assembly GCA_019202695.1). Lineage (NCBI taxonomy): Eukaryota > Viridiplantae > Streptophyta > Magnoliopsida > Malpighiales > Salicaceae > Populus > Populus x sibirica. Next base: position 88,482 of record JAGMVL010000416.1, on the reverse strand, counting down.
CACTTGCTCTAGAATGAGCATGTCTATATGGTTTGTTTATGGTCACAGACTGATGTTGACTTTGAGAAGGAAGTCTTTGACCTTAAGTCTACTCTGTAGTTCTGTAAGGATATTCTATTTTTCGGTGTCCTATCTCTCCATAGTTAAAACATGCAGCATTTAGATATAAGCAGCCCCTCTACCTATGCCTATCCTGTTTGCAGATGTAACATCTACCTATAGTAGCCAAATAATCTCTGGGATGCCTTTTCTCACACTACAAATATAGCAGATATGTACTAGTCCCCAATCCCTCATTAGACCTTCCTGACATACTAGTTTTAAGATCTGTTTGTCCTCTTTGAGTACCTTATAGGGATTGTCTTGATGTGCCTTCTGGTCTAGAATGTCCTTTTTTTCTTAATCTGCTTAAACTAATCTCTTTTACCCTTCTTTAGGAGAATAAGTCTTCCTGAAGAATACACATGTTCATTTCTTTTTCCCAACCTTGTCAATCCTTGCTCAATATTTACTTGTTCTCCCTCATTCATCATGATCTCGAGGGATTGTGTAGCCTCAATAAGTGCTCTCACAATTTGAAACTGTAAGGTAATCAATCCTATATTTAAATCTTGTCAAAAACCATCATGTAATCTTTTTATCTTGTGCTGCCTAGTAGGTAGGTAGACCGAAGCAAACATGGAGAGACCTTAAAATCATCTCTCATACTCCAGCATAATCATATCTCTTTGCTTCAGTGCTAGAAACTCTTATTTTTTACTCTTCTGGTGTTGTCGGGAGTAGTATATATTCTCAACTCTACTTTGAAGTCTACCCACAACAATATATTAGCAGTCCTCCTCTCTTGTACTCTATCCCACCATGTCTGGGCACTATTAAAGAGTAGCTGGGTAACATAATCTACCCTAAAACCATTTGGCATAAAATCCTAATTTATGGTATTCTCTACTTTTCTGATCCATCGTTCGACTATCTTTGCATCCTCTTCCTTTAAAAAAGGTCCACAACCCATTTCTCTCATATTCTTTAACTAACGCACCAAAGGAACTATATTGTACACATGGGATGCATCTGTTGTTCTTGCCATTTCTGCCATCACTGTTTAGACAACCTATGTCAGATATGAAGGATCAGGATATGATGCAGGTGTTGATGCATGCACTGCCAGTAGAGGTCCTTTTGTTTGCTCATCTCTACCTAACATTTAAGGTTGTACATTTCTAGCTATTTATGAAGAGGATTCACCTCTAAGTCCAGTTAACTTTACTCTCTTAGACGATATAGGCACTATAGGCACATGCGATGCAATATCAGTCAGAGAACTTCCCTTTCGATCCCCACTCTTTTCCATACTTGGACTCCCTCACCTAATTAGAAATGGATTCGTCTTAGCTCCTTATTGGGTGCAAACCAACCTAAAAAATCAACATTCCTCAATCATAAACCCCTGGCTCTAATGCCAAATGTAACATCCCTATTATTTTAGATTCGACTTTCAAACTAATTTCTTTCTAGATCAAGTGATTACAGTAAAATTTTTTTTCTTCATAATCATTTCTAGTTTATTCTCATATTTGAATATTGTCTCTTATTTTTACCAAAATTTCAGTAGAGTTTCCATATAAAGCGGAACAATCCCAAACTTTACCAACAATCTAGCTAACCTTTTCGATTGCCAACATATTCAGCTAACCCTTATGGTTGTCAACACATTCAGCTAACCTTTTTGGTTACTAATAATCCAGCAAACCCTTTTGTTTACCAACAATTTGATTAACCCTTTCGGTTGCCAACATATCCAGTTAACCCTTATGGTTGCCAACATATCTAATTAACCCTTATGATTGCCAACAATTTAGCTGACATTTTTTTATTGCCAACAATCCGGCTAATCCTTTTGGTTTCTAATAATCTATAATCTTGTTCTTAGTACTTTTATTATATAGAACTCTTTAATCCACAATTGATAATTCTACATTAATAGAACTGTAAGAATAATGTGAATAGAGTTAAGATGTTGAACACCTACCTATAACCTGAGTGTGCTTAGCGCCTCCTACTTCTTATCTAACTTTAACGATCTATCATGCGTTAACAAGATTTTCAAATTGTTTTTGTCTAATACAAACACAAGCATAACCCAGACATATAAACAAAACATCCCACACTAGTTTAAACTCATTTATTTATTCTTAACCCCAAATCATTCGTTTAATTCTTTTATGGCTTTTCTTCCAAATTTCCCATTCAAGAGTTACTCTTATACTTTGAAATTCATGTCTCAGTAAAAACTACACATTTATCATCAATCATCTAACTTTCTAAATATTTATGCATGCCGACCCAAAGTTCTTTTTTTTTAATTCATCTTTCTAAATCTTTATTGAATTAATTCATAAACATATATCAAACATTCATTTATAAAAAAGAACATAATTTCTCTCCTAACTTTGACTCTAATTCCAAGGTGTCAAAGTTTAAGACATTCCAAAATTTACACCATAATCAAACACAAGAGTTTCTTTCAATTCCAAATCATCATTAATACTTCCACACATACTACTTACTTATAATTAATTAAATAAGGAATTCATAAAATCTCTAGATTTCCAACTTTTTTTCCTCAGTGGCAGACATTAATTATATTAGTAACACTAAGTTTTCTTTTGATTCTTCATTAAACTTCATTCCATATCATTGCAAAATTATACAAAATCATCTTTTTAACAAGTTTTCACACTCTTTTAATTCTTTCCCCAAAAATTCCTTATTTGGCCACGATTTTCATTATAAAAAAACCCTAGAGGCAAAATACTAAGCTCTAGACATGAAATAATAAAAAAACCAAATCAAAGACAACTAAAGCCAAGGAAATTGAAACTAACAAGAATAAAAAAAAAGGATATAACCTGATTTTAGAACCTAGCTTTAATACCAACTGATGCAGACCTCTTGATTACATGGTCAAGCAACCCCTAATAAAGTAGATAACAACTCAAAAAGTTAAAAATTAGGTTTGATATAATCTTGAATCAGAGGTAACCCTGTACCTAAAAATCAAAGGTATTGAAAAAAGACTTGGACCTAGAGATAACCTTGTATCTAAGAACCCTAAATATACGAATGATGCCACAAAGCCAGTTAATCTTCGATAAGTTAGTGTATGATTTTTGTCCTTTCTAAGAAATGTTGTTTTGTCACAAACAAAAGGAAAAATCATGTTTATTCTTCAATTTTTTGCCAAAATTTACATCTCAAAAAAATATAATATAGTTTGGTTGCAAGCTAAAAGGCCTAAACTAATAATCAACTAACATAAAATCCAATAATGAAATAAACTCCTAATAACGTCTAATACGCCAGAACAAACCCAAATAAAAAAATATTCAACATTAAAGAAATAAAGAAAATAGGATAATAAAAATAAAGTCTTCATGCTAAAATTCCTTCATGTAGCTCGAATCTCAAATTTTCGTACATTCTTGATGCGATTTTGGTCTCGACTTCAAACACGTTGTTCTCTGTCATGTAGATGAATTACTAGCCCTACCATATAAGTTGGAAAGCTTGAGATGTCTAGTTTCTATTCCAACCTAAATTGCAGTAAAATTACACCTATAGCTCTAGATATGTTCCAAACAGTACACAAAAGTTTAGTTTGACACATTTGACAATATTCATTTAGTAACTTTGATCCTCTGAAATAATATGTTTCTAAACTCCATTTGACCTAAAAATCTACCATAATATATTTCGATGTATCTAGTATCCCTTGTGAAATTGCATCTCAATCCGATGTACAATTTGATAGATATGGTTAATATCGTAAAATTGGTTAGTAGACATTTTAAGGCTAAATTCAGACATGACTTGGTTCGTATTAGTATGCTCCATCAAATAATGTCTGATTTATCAAGGTAGACTGTAAGATAGTGGATGAACAGGTGACCAAACAAAGTTTTAGCCAGGGTTGGTTCTGAAACATATTGGAACCCATATTCAAAAAGAGATTGTATGATGATGAAAATAAGACTTGTTTGAGGATTTTGGCTTTAGGTATTTATGATCTAATCCTTTTCCAACTAGTAGAAGAAATGATTGACTTCGAGGTCATCAATGTGTTCAATAATATGGTTGCTCTTAAAATTAATCCACCAATTATAACATTAATGAAGACTTTTTCATCTTCAAATCATTACAAAAAAGTAGGAAATGGTCATTTGAGATGCTGCTTATAATGGTTGTTTATCAAGATAATAAGCCACATGATAAAAAAAAGATATCGAGTTTATTTGGAACACCCTGGCATTTATACTTGAATTTAGTTAAGTTTGTTGAGCATCTACTAGAAGAGTTAAGAAGGATTATGTGGGAGCTAATGATTTTAAGTATGAGCAAATCTCCATTTCATTGGAGAACATGATATGACTACTTCTAGTCTTATATTGCATGCTATATGATTACTCATAGGTTATGTTGGTGAGAGCTTGATGTTGCATCAATTATTGCCTTAATATGTTCCTATAACAATTAGGATTTGAGCAGTTTATTTTGAGAGCCACCGATTTAACTTAGTTTTATAAAGAATTCGGGATTTTAAAGAATTTGTTATAGCTAATGAAAAGAGTTTGGAAGAACTCTGGTGTGGTCAAGGCTGCTATGAGAGATGATGGAATGGCTAGTCCTAGGTATCTGATATGGAAAAATACTAGAGGAAAAGGGTCTCGAGTTTCGCCTTTTAAGGGTCTATAGATATTGATGGCTTAGACCATAAAAGATGTTCATAAGGAGAACAAAGCATGACATGAGTCTTATAATTCAAGCCTAAATTTATAATTGGAGGAGATTGGTGCCAAAAAAAGGAAGTTAGAGGCCAATCTTACAGCTTAAAAGCATATATTCGCCACCATAAAAAGAGAAGAATGACTTGTTGACTCAGCTACAAAAACAAAAACATGCTTTCGAGGAATTTCAACTAAGAATTAACATGATGATAAAAACCAAGAGGGAGCAAGACCATATGGTAGCTGAAATTGTGTAGATAACATAATTAAGGAAAGAGTTGAAGAAAAATAAAAGCTGGAATTCAAGCTCAAATATGCTCAAATCTAGATAAATGGATTGGATTAGACGAAAGAGATGTTTTTAAAATAGTATTAGCAGTAAACAAGGTTAGTCACACTATTGGATAACCATTTGAGGGAGTTAGTTAGGCAATACGATGAATTTAACTCGATCATGCAAACTCTAACAGATGAGAGAGAGGCTGCAAGAAGGGAATCATAACACTAGGCTTTTGAAATCATGTGTTATCACATGCAAGATGAAGATACTAATAATAATGTCATAATATTAAAAGGCATAGGTCAATATGTATTAGAGGGCCGACCCACTCTAAAAGAGAAAATCATGTGTTATTTTGGTTAGATTTGAGACGGCATGAACAAACTCGTAGCATATCTAGGTTTAAAAGTGTGGAAATAATTAGCAAAGTAACTTTGTTTAGGACATTGATTTTCATAAAAAGTTTGCATTGTATTAGACAAGCTTTGTAAATTGTTGTTTTGAATTAATAGAAAAGATGTTTCGTTCCACTTTTAGACATCTAATGACTTGCTTCAAAATTGATGCTTGATTTATGTTTTAATAAATTTATACGAGAGAAATATTCATTGAGGATTTAGTTCTTGTGCTTGGTGAAAATCCCTTTAATTGATAAAGATTCTTATGGGTTTGGTGTTCTCACTAATATTTTTTCAAGAAAATTCAACTTAGTCCATCCTTACAGTCCTGATATAATAAAAAAATCAAACAATAATAAGCATGCATACTCAATTCAGTTCTTTGCATTTCATTTATATTTTTATGCATATACATATCACCATATCTAGGAATAAATATAGGTCATCCTATAAAAGTTTAGCTTCCCCCTATAAGCCACAACAATAGATTCAAGCAAAGACAAATGGAGAACGAAGAAAGATCACAGTTAGACTAAAGCAACTAAATGAAGATAAATGGTTTGAAAGTAGAGGTTATTAGGCTTACTAGCCTGCTTTAATGAGACTGCAAGCTATATCATTTAGGGAAGGGACTTGTAACCGGGTGTAAACTTAGACAACAATGCCATTTCTTTTTAATGCTCGGTCAATGTTGTAAAAGCTATCCGTTTCTGTACCACTAAACCAGGAGGCACCAAGTGCTTCTTCTAAATCCTAATTTATAAATATTTCCCATTTATAAGCTTCTCACAAGCACCATAGGACCAGACTACCCTAAATATTTACCTCACTATTGAAGAAAACCATAAGGTCAAGTAAACTGAAGTCCTTGATTCTAAAATGTTATATGTAATAGAAGAATCACTTTGAGCTATTAAAAACGTATACCTTTATGATTCAGCAAAGGTAGTTAAGATGTGTGATACGATCCAAACTACACCAAATGATCCATTAGGACTTCTAGATAAGGCAATTACAAGATCAATAGCAAACAAACTCAAATATGCATTCAATAGGCTTATTAATAATATTTAAGCCAAGGTGAATTTCAAGGAGGCTACATATTCAATCAGTGATGGTCAAATATTATTCAATTTAATCTAAGTATAAAAGGGGCTTAATGCATCTACTTCATAGGCTTATTAATCTCGATAGTTAAAGGCATTTTTTTCTTAATGCATAATTTACGCTAATAAATATATTGTTTAATCCAACCATTAGATTAGACTAAACTTTTACCAAAATATTTCAGAGACCTTGTTTTATATTGGATTAAAATTTAAAGTGAATCAGATATCAATAAGGCCTTGCGATAAGGTCTAGAAGCTACAATGCATGAATTGTATTAATTAGTTTCTTAGTTAATTTAGGATTCTTTTAACTATTTTATTTAGAGCTCTTTTGTTATTTTTCTATTATTACTTAGAATGTTTTTATATAGTATAAGTAGAGTTATTTAGCTAGTAATAAGATTTTTTTTAAGATAGACTTTGATTTTAAAATAATATATTGTTTGATTATGAGAGGATTCTTTTAATTTAGTTCTTAATGAAATTACTCTAACTTATCAAAGAGTTGACCATGCTTCATGGTATCTTCTATACTTATCATTCGTGTCTTATTATAGGTGTTGATGGGGGTTTGGTTACTTATAGTCTTAGTATCTTGGTACCGGTTATCATTGTGTCAAGCTCAATTCCAAACATGATCTTAATTTTCTTGGCAAAAGTTGATTTGACTATGGGTTTTTGGATCTTTATATCCATAGAGTTTGTATTAGATGGTATCAAAGTAAGGTTCTAAATCAGGTTATATCCCTTTTATCTTTAAATTTTTATATACTCAGTTGTTGTCGAGTTCTTTATTCTTTAAAAACTAGTTGCAGCATCAAGTTAAAAAAATTATTTGTGATCTTGATTGAATAAAATCATATAGAAAAAAGGAACAAAGAAAATCATAAAAAAATATTTTTTTTTAGGGTTTGCTTGCAAATCTTGATTTAAAGAAATATGGAGTTCGGCCACTTGCTTTGAATAATAATAAAAAAATTCTTGATTCTTAGGGTTTTATGGAGATAAATCTTGATTTGGGATATTTTAGATTTACTTGGTTGGATTTTCTTGAAAATTTTTAAAAAATGTAGTTTTCGTGTCATTGTTTTTTTTATTAGTTTTGGCCACCATATATAAAAAAATGAAGGTGCTATTGTTATTTTAAGTTGATTAAATCTTATTTCATTACTTTCTTATTTTTGTAGTCTTTTTTTTTTTATCTTCATATCGTTCATGTTGCTACCCAATTTGTGACCCATGTTTTGATAAATTTTCAGAAAAATTCAAAAATAGCGAAAAACAACGAAAATCCAAAAAATCCTTTTTTTTTTATATATATTTGCATCGTTTTTAGCATTTTTATCATCGTCTCAAAAGAATTTAAATTTTCAAAGTTTTTTGGAACGCGTTCGACTTTTAACGCGTTATTTTTAAAATCACTGATTTTCCTCATTCAATTCAGTGTTGATAAGAAGAATCCAAAAAAATAAGAAAAATCAGATTTACAAAAAAAAAGAAAGAAGTTGAGGGACCAAGTTTGAAAACCTAGCAATATTTTTACCTATAAATACTAGTCTCTACAACACACACATGGGGGAGCAATTTTGCATATTGAGGTAAAACACAAAAAAACCAAACCCTAAACCTAAATCTAAACCTATCATTTTCCAAACAGCTGCCCCCCACCCGGTTTTGATTTTTTCTCTTGAAGCCGCCGCACACCTCACCCTCCTTCTCCCTCGACTGGAACTCCCTTTCACTGCCTCCACACCGTTTGCCCCCATCTTCTTCTCCTAGCCAGCCAAATCCTGTTCCTTCCCCTTGGCTAAAACCTAAATAGCCGCCGCACCCCTCCAACTGGGGCTTCATTTTCCTTTCAACCCGCAGTCGATCTTCTCCCATTTCCTCGCAATCTTCAACCCGCAAAGACAGCAACCCCATCTCCCTTCTCTTCCAAAACGGAATAGCTCTCCTCTCTATTTTCACCCATCTTCTCCACAACGAAGCCAGCCCTAACAGACGACAAAGAAGAAGACCCACGAACAACAGCAGCGAAGAAAGACCATCAACGCCAACAGGAAGGAAGACCATCAACGCCGGCCTCCACCAAGCCACACAACAGCAGGCGATCTTCTTCACTGCCAACCAGCCAGCGTGCCAAGACCGGATCAGAGCCTCCAGTAGCAACTCGAAACAGCGGCGACACCCACTGCTCCGGCCCCAGCAGCGCCACCCCCTCTCGGTCGTCACACCTTCTTGCCGCCAGATCTGCCACCATGGAGTAACCCTCATTCACAGCAGATCATGACCACCAAAGTAAAGGCTCTCCTTTACAGCAGAACCGTCTACGACGGTGAAGAAAAAGGGAACCAAAAGCAGATCTGTAACAAAATGGAGAAATAAAATCAACTGGCTTGTGTGTGTTTTCTCCTTTTACAAGTGACGGGACCTTCACCGCCAGCAGAAAAGTGAAGAGGGGGGACGCCGCTCCGGACACCCCTGGTTTCTTAGGTTTTCTTACGGCGGCGCATGAATCCACGCGCCGCCAGTGGCGGGGCGCCACACGTCGCTACTGTTCCAGCGGGCCCAGAATGCATCCCAGAACTGTTCCTGAATTTTTTTGGGCTCCATTTTGTAAATTTTATATTGTTTAATGTGATTTTTATTTAGTTTTTTTTGAATTTTTATAATTTGTAGTGTGGATGTGAAAAAAAAAGAAAAAAAGAAAAAAAGAGAAAAAGAAAAAAAAGAAAAAATATAGTAAAAGTGTATGTGTGTGTTTGTATTTTTTATTTATTTTATGGATTTTTTTATGATAAAATTGCAAAGAATAAAGAAGAATTTAATATTTTGATTTGCTCACGGTCAAGAATTATGAACTTATACGTAAGTCGTATTTCTAATATCTGATGAAAAGACAATTATTAAAATTTCTTTAACACATCAAAGCCACGAAGCAGCTTACCTCAGATAGGGTTCGTTAGAGGTGCTAATACCTTCCCTAACCACAACCAGTCCCTTACCCGTGAATCTCTGACAAGACCAGCACACCCGGGTTTCCTAGTGACCAAAATACTAGGTGACGACTCCCAAGAACAAATCAAGCAAACAAAATGAAAAATTGCCAAGTCGAGGCCGCGCGGGAGACGTGCGACAGTTCATATTTCAAACAAATTCATATTGGTATTCACGATTTCATATTTGTAGTTTTGTATCGATAGTTTTTAGTCTTTATTACTTCTTAAGTCTTTATATTATTTGATTGTACCATTAAGATATCAATCTTTGATTTGTTAAGAACTAGTTCCTTAAAGAACTGAAATCTTGAGAATTGGGTAGTAAAAGAAGAAGGTGAGCATATTCAAGTGAAAAGTCAAAATTTTATGTGAAACACGAAATGTGCGATATCAACTGAGAGTGTGCTACTAACTTAATTTTTAACTCTTGACGATGTCAACTAAAAGCGAGTCATCACCTTTAAAAGATAGGAATAATCCTGAATGAGGATATTTAGCTATGCAATAACAATTAAAGTTGATGACTACAAGGTTTGTTGTAGGAATGAATGGAATGGCTGGTTTGAGAACTGAATTGGCTAGTCTTTGAAATAAGCCAAACTATGGGGGTTTGGAAGGATGAAGATCTACAAGACGAGCTAATTCATATTCAGAAGAACCTATAACTAAATTTATAGATGAGAAGGCTAAGGATTTTAACGATAACCATGGTGGTAGGTTTTGGCAACATAAAAACAAAAGGCCTAAGAGAGTTCGATAACTTGACAAATTCATCCATAGGAGACTAGATAGGGAGGGTGAATTTCAGGATGATTTGGATAGATACTTGGATAGTATTAAGATGAAGATTTTAGCTTTTCAAGGGAAAAATAACTCAGAAGATTATTTAGAGTGGAAAAAAAATGAAGTTTGATTTTTTTACTGTCACCATTACTCTAAAAGATGAAAAAGTAAAACATGTTGTTATTGAGTTTATTGACTATGCTATTATTTGGTGGGATCAACATGTCTTTAGAAGGGGGAGGAAAGAAGAGAGACATATAGAGACTTGGGATGAAATGAAAACAATAATGAGAAAAGGCTTGTTCCTAGTCATTATTATAGGGAACTATATCAAAGATTGTAGAGTTTGTCTTAGGATTCTAGAAGTGTGGAGGATTACCACAAGAAAATAGAGATTACCATGATTAGAGCTAATATTGTGGAGGATAAAGAAACTACAATGACAAGTTTCTTGAATGGATTGAATAAAGAGTTAAAAAGTATGGTTGAGTTGCAGAACAATATTAAGCTTGAAAATATGATTCATATGGCTACCAAAATAGAGAGGTAGTTGAAGAGAAATGACAATACATGTCAATGAGGTAATTCAGGTTTCTTTTTAGCTTGGAAGCTAAATTATAGGAGAGAGGGGGCTGTCACATCAAAGCCAAATATTATGGGCAACAAAGCCAAACCATTTAAGGCTTAGAGGAAATATTCAGTCACTTAAACAAAATGTAAAGCCAAGATCCTATCTAATCATAATTGTGATATTAGGTGTTTCAGGTATTTGAGGAGTGGACATATACCTTCACAATGTCTAAACAAAATTATTATAGTTATGAGGGAGTGTCGTACGTGTGTGGCGTCGCCGCGATCTTTAGGATGTGAAGGGTGGAAAGGACAAGGAGTTCTTGTCCTTATTAGTAAAAAAGAGATGGAGTTGCCATCTAGTATTTTGGTCACTAAAAAACTTAACTGGTCTCAAAGTCTGGATAAGGAGACTGATTGTGAATAGGGAGGACGTATCACCCCTAGTACACCTTATCTAAGGTAAGCTGTATTGTTTGTTTGTCTGATATAAACTAAGGTATTTGTTATATTTTATAATTGTTGGTCTATCTAGAGTTTAAGAAAATTCTTTCTTGGTAAGAAGGTCCTTATCTTACCAGGTTAAAACCTAACCGTTCTAATATTAAAGCATATAAATAAAAGAAAGTGTTTTTTTATTTAATATTAGAAATACATCTTACATATAAGTTCATAATACCGTATATTAAAAGAAAACATCATAAACTTTTTGATGTTTTTGAAATGTAGACCAAGTTCTTATAACTTTAATAAACTGGTTATTAAATCTAAAAATACATGCAAAATATCAACAAAAATATTTTTTTTTGAATTATTAAAGATGTTAAATCATGCCTTGTATTTTTTTTTTATCTTTATTATTTATGCAAATATGATTTTTATTTTTATTTTTGATAGACTTTGTCATATGCATATGAATAAAAACATATTTTTATATTTTTCAAATAAAAAAAATTTAAATCTTTGATTTTTTTCAAATTTCAGAGAAAGACAAGTATTGTTAATATTAGATTTGTATTTTACAGTGTAAGGCTATAGCTTGATATTAAATGAAATTATTGGAAAAAACAGGTGAGGGACTCAAAAATAATTTTGAAGTAGTCCCAGGAATTTTTTAGAATTTTTGAAAATTGTTAAGGGTGTTTGGCAAAATAAAAAAATCAATGAAAAAAATTTGTCAAAAAATCCATTAGAGCGTGTTTGCAAATATACCCTAAAGAACAAAAAAATCAATTTTTTTCTTTAAAATCGTGCTCAACCAAACACAGCATTAGACATTAAATGCTCAACCCAACGCTGAGTTTCCTAGCCTGACACAAGGCTGGCATTGCACAGCTTACAACAAAAAGAGACATGGCCTCATCCACAAACACAGCGGCGGAACCAAGGGGAGGCCAGCAGGGGCCTGGGCCCCTGCAAAACTTTTTTTTAAAATATAATAAATAATAGGCTTTTTAATACTAAATTATTATTTTATTAGTTATGTTTGACTTTAATAGGCTAAATATCCGTGTATCTCTATGCAAGTGGAAAACAGAAGCTTTTCAATTTTTAATTCTTTTCCTTTACTGTCTCTCTCTCTCTTTCTTCTCTGCAAAACTAGCCGAAAAAATTAACAATACAAAGCATAAAAGTTAAAGCAAAGCTGCTGCCAATTAATTCATCGAAACAACAAGGTAATTAGTAATTTAATTTTTTTTTAATGTTTGTTAAGAATTTAATGAATACATATATATAATTCTACTATTTTTTTTTCAGATCTACTAGTTTTACCATTTTTTATTTCTTGTTATAGTGAATGTTGTTTTTTCTAATTAATTGGATATATTTTATGGGTTTGTTTGTTTCGATTATGCTTGGATTTTTTTATGTTTTGTTTTTAGCAGAGCTACCAAAATTATCAATTTTTTCTCACGTGTACCTTACTATCACCAGGTCCAATATACAATTAGACACGGTCTTTCTAGCCAAATTGAGTTCTTTGAAGAGCGTATACCCAACTTTGATTCAGTGTAAGTTTTCTTTTTTAGGAACCAGTAATTCCCATTTTTTTATGTTAGATATGCTTTTATATATCAATTTCTTTTTTTAATATGTTAATTTTGCTTTCATATGTCAGTGTGGTTTACATGTAAAATTTTATTTTTGGTTCTGATTATTGTTTTAACACATCGTTATTTGTATTTATTTTTTAAATAGAAAACAATAAAAATTTATGATGTTTTGATTTTAGGTTGAACCATGAACAAAAAAAGAAGAATTGATTTCTTTTTTGAGAAAAAGAGAAAAAATATTGATAACTCACAGCCTAGTGAATCAACTCCAATGTGTAATGTTGAAGTTATGGTTGAACAACCCCAATGTGCTTCAGTTTATGAAGAACCTATATTGATTAATGAGCAGCCTCCTACTAGAATCGACATTGCTCATCTGATTAGAGATCCAAGCAATCGTCCTCAAATTTGGGAATACTCGGTTAATTAACAAGATGAAATTAGAAGGGCATACGTTAATTTGGGGTCATATCAACTTTTGATGTCTGAATATCCGCTGACTGGTAAAAAACATCCTCGTCGATTTCAGTTTCATTGGTTCAAAAGTTATCCATGGCTTGAATATTCGAGAAAAAAATACGCATTTTGTTTCCCTTGCTATCTATTTTCAAGTAAGTCATCTCGGAAAGCCAAGATCGAATACATTTACTTGTTAAAGGATTCAATTGTTGGAAGAAAGTTAATGATGGGGAACGATGTGCTTTTTTAACTCATATGTGAAAAGGTCCAAATTCAGCTCATAGATTTGCTACCGGTGCTTGGAAAATTTGAAAAATCAGTCATGTCATATTGAGAAGGTAGTTAAGAGGCAAACTACTCAAGAAATTCTAAATAATTGATTGCGTATTAAAGCTTCAATAGATATTGTTCGTTGGCTCACATTTCAAGCATGTGCTTTTAGAAGACATGATAAACGTCCATAATAAAAAAATCGAGGTAATTTTCTTGAATTGTTGGAACTTTTAGCATCATATAATAAACAAGTAGGTGCTCTTGTTTTGGATAATGCTCCACAAAATGCTAAATACACCTCGCATCAAATTCAAAATGAAATTTTGCATGTCTTTGCTAGAAATGTTCAGTCTTCAATTCGTCATGAGATTGGTGATGCAAGATTTTGCTTAATTGTTGATGAAGCTCGAGATGAATCCAGAAGAGAGCAAATGACCCTTGTTATTAGGTTTGTTGATAGAAGTGGATTTATACGAGAATGATTTTTGGATATAGTTCATGTCAAAGACACAACTCGCTTCAACTCTTAAGAAAGAGATTTCCTTTGTTTTATCTCATCACAATCTTGATGTTCAAAATATTAGGGGCCAAGGGTATGATGGTGCTAGTAATACGCGTGGAGAGTGGAATGGATTGCAAGCTTTATTCATTAATGATTGCCCTTATGCATATTATGTACATTGCTTAGCTCATCAATTACAATTGGCTCTTATTGCTGCAGCTAGAAAAATATCTGATGTTCACACTTTTTTTCGAACTTGATTTTTATTATTAACATTGTTAGTGCTTCTTGCAAGCGTAATGATGAATTACGGCTTTTCAAGCAGCTACAATTGAATATTTAGTTGATATTGGTGAGATTGAAACGGGTAAAAGAGTTAATCAAGTAGGTGGTTTGCAACGACCGGAGATAGCAGATGGAGTTTGCACTTCAAATCCATTTGCGTTTGATAAAAATGTATGGGGCAACTTGCTTAGTTCTTGAAAACATCGCTTTAGATGGATCTACTTATTCTCAACGTGGTGATGCGGCTTTTTCATTTAAGTTGCTAATGTTATTTGATTTTGCATTCATCTTGCATATAATGAAGAATGTTATTGGAATTACTGATGTGCTTTGCCAAGCTTTGCAACAGAAATCTCAAGACATTTTAAATGCTATGCATTTGGTGACTACCACAAAGACTTTAATTCAGAAGTTAAGAAATGATGGCTAGGAAACTCTTTTAGAAGAAGTGACATCATTTTGTAAGCATCAAGACATTGAAGTTCCGATATGGATGCTTGTTTTTCTAGTGTGGGACGATCTCGCCGTAAAACAAAATCAATAACAGTTGAGCATCACTATCGAGTTGATATATTTACAGCTATCATTGATCAATAGTTGCAAGAGCTAAATAATAGATTCAATGAGTAGACGATTGAGCTTCTTAAGTTGAGCGCAACTTTAGATCCTAAAAATAACAATAAATTATTCATTGTTGAAGATATATGCTTACTTGTTGACAAGTTCTATCCTGAAGACTTTTCTGACCAAGAAAAAACTCATTTGAGATTTCAGTTGTAGCATTATGAGCTTGATATGCCCAATCATCCAAAGTTAAAGAATATGTCATCGATTGCTGATTTATGTCAATGATTGGTTGAAACAGAAAAATCAACAATTTATCCACTCATTGACAGGTTGATTCAGCTTATTTTGACTCTTCCTGTTTCGACAACAACAACTGAACGAGCTTTTTCAGCGATGAAGATTGTTAAAACAAGACTTCGCAATCGGATGGAGGATGATTTTCTTGCAAATTATTTGATTGTCTATATAAAAAAAAAAATTGCTGAAAGATTCACAATTGATATGATAATCGATGATTTCTACTCCATGAAAGAACGACGAGCACAATTAAATTAAATATGTAAGAATCATTCTTTATTAATTTTTACTTTATTTCAAAGTTTTATCAAACATAAATAATGCATCGCTTTAACTAATGTTTCTTATATATTTTGTATATTTATATTTGATAGGTACAAAGACCAACAAAATTAAAGTGATGAATACATTATGAAGATGACATTAACTTCATAGCTTTGACTCAATTTGGTATTGCTTTAAACTTCTTATCTTATACAAAGATCGTCATATGTTTGTAATTACTTCTTTAAATAAAACTAAATCATACAGGTTTTTTTTTATTTTTACAATTTATATATAGTAAATTAAAAAAAAATATCTTTTTATATTATTTTGACCTTCCTATTAAATAATCCCACCTCCGCCCCTCCACAGACAACAGCCCGCTTTTTTTAAAAACCATTTCAAAAGCCTAACCCATGAACACAACTAAATATGCTCCTCTCTTTTTGAAAGATAAAAACAACATTATTTCATGAACTTGTATATAGCCTCTGCCCAGAAACCATATACACGTTAAGCTAAGATTTAAATGGCAGGGAACTATATTCATGTAAAAGCTAACTTGCAAGCATGTTCTTGCACCACCTAAGACAGGTACAAAAACACACCATCATGAGGAAACACTGTAAAACTTCATGCATTTATTATTCCAGGGGACAAAGCTTCATGAAACCAAACAAAACAAAAGAAAGCTGCAACGTTCTAGACTAAAATCCATGGGTAATATATACTAGCATATTTCTCTATTATATAAAGGGAGATACCCATTTCAAAACAAATCCATGCTTCTATAAAAGAACCTTTGCTTTTTTGCAAACACAACTAATGGCCATACTACATTATAACTGGCCTTCAAACTAAGAAAAATAAAACTGGATATGGTGGGCATGAAAGAGCAGTGAGAGAGAAGCCCATACTTGTTACGACCGTGAAGTCCTGGACTTCTTGTTTATGAACATTTCTCGTGCCCTGACTATTCCATAGTGCCTGGGTAGATTCTATGTCGCTGCTAGAGATGCTAGAGACCCAAAAACTGATGTTTGAAACCAACAAAATAACCAGGTTGTTGTTATAAATTTGGTTTTAACTTCTTTTGCCCCAGCTAGAGCTGTTTTTTTGGATGGAGATACTGATACTTGATGAGGTTGACCGATTTTAGAAGTTAAGATTCAAAGGTTAGGGTTGATATATCTCTGGTAGGAGGATTTTGAACAATTAGGGTGTGGCGGTAGAGTCTATCGTATATAAGCTTTTTAACGGCAATGACGATTTTGTAGGCTAAGTGCAGGTGGTAGCTCGCGTGTGTTTATTTGGAGAAGAAGGTGTTGTGAGAGCTGATCAGATTGACTGATGTTTCATGGTTGAAGGTTTGCAAACACAGTGTGTGGATGCTGGTGTGTTGTTAGGTGATAGTTTAACTTTCAGTTTGAACAAGGGGAGGTTGTTTTGCTCTGTGTTTTTGGAACTGGAGGAGAAGGAGTGGTGGTTTTGTGTTTTTTCTTAGGGCTGTATCTGGTTGCTAAAGATTATGGAAGAGGAGGAATGGCGTTGATGGCCTTTTTTTTGTTTTTACTGTTGGAAACCAAGATCCCTCCCTTTTTGAAGATCCTATTTATACTATAGGAGGAGGTGATGGAGATGTATATCATCCCTCCTTCCTCAGCTCTTAACCCTCTTTAATCCCCTTGGAATGATCCCAGTCATTGATGCCAAGCCAACAACCTAATACTCTCAAACCATGCGCTATCAAAAACTAGTTGAGTTAGTGGTACCACTCGACAGGAATCATGCTGATAGGTAGTAAGATGCCAGAGCTACCAGAGGAGTCCCTTTTGTCTTACTTGAAACGTGAGAGAGCATTAAATGCTCTAAAAAAACAAACGAAACCCCAGCCAGCTCCCTCACGAGATAAATGAAGAAGAAAATGAACAATGGTGCCAAAACGGCACCATTTTGTTCATTTTATAAAGAGGTCCTTGATTTTTCAATTTTGTTGAATTCAGCCAATTTAAGCTGATTTCTCAAGATTTCTTTTGATTAAGTTTCTGGTTATGTCAATTTGGACCCTTGATTTTTGATGCCTTTTTTTAATTAGGCCCTTCGTCTTGGATATCTTCAATTTCATCCTAAAATAATTTTCAAAGTTTCAATTTCTTTAAATTTACCCTTGAACTTTTTAATCAATTTTAGTCCCTAAATATGCACTCCTCTTTCATTTTGATCATTGGTTTTAGGATTCTTCAATTTACCCCTTAATTAGCCTTCAAACTTCAAATTTCTTACATTTGAATCCCTAATTGTACCATTTTGGCCTTTCAAAATTTCAATTGTGTCCCTAATCTTCTAATCTTTGCAAATTTATCTGAATTAGGCCTTTAAACTTGATTTTTCTTCAATTGAGTCCTTGATTGAATCCTCCCAACCCATTATAAGTTTAATTAAATCCTTTAATTTAATTAATTCTTCCAACTTTGGTCAAATTGACTTTCAAACTTAATGTTTCTTCAATTAAGTCCTTAAATAAGTCAATTAAACCTGTTAGAAGTTTAATTAGGTTCTTAGATGTAATTAATTCTTTCAATTTTGGTCAAGTTTGGATTTGACCCTCAATTTGCTTCCTTCCTTCATCCCATCTTGTCAAAATATCTCAATCTAGCTATTCTTATAGTATTTTGGTCTTTTGCAGCTCGAAGACTTATCTCCTCGTGTCTCGAAAATATTTTTGGATTATATATATATATATATATTTGGATTTTTTTTATTAAAAAATAAAAAATATACAGTTTTTATAAAACAAATTGGGGGGTCCAAATTTGGGTTATAATAGGGAGCATGAGGATATTGAATTTGAAAATGATAAATCCAAAGAGGATAAGATGTCACCACTTAAGGATTGTAATGATGTTGAGTATTCAATTGATGGAGAGGCTTTGATGATTTGAATATCACTTAATATTCAAATTAAGGAGAATAATGTAGACTAACAAAGAGATAATATATTCCATAGTAGATGTCATATAAATAATAAGGTATATAGTATATTGATAGTGAGAGTTGTGCTCATGTTACTAGTACTATAATTGTTAGAAAATTGAATCTGAACACCATTGAACATGAAAAGCTTTATAAGCTTTAATGGTTGAATGATTGTGGAGAAGTAAGAGTTATTAAGCAGGTTTTGGTTTCTTTTTTGGTTGGAAAATATAAGGATGAGGTTTTGTGATATTATATGTCTATACAAGCTACTCATTTATTGTTGGGGAGACCTTGGTAATTTGATAAAAAAAACCCAAACATGATGAGTTTAAGAACATGTATTCTCTTGAGAAGGATGGAAAGAAATTCACACTTGTATCATTATCCTCTAAACAAGTGTATGAAGACCAATTAAAATTGAAAGGAGAAAGCGAAACGAAAGAAAAAGATTAACCATGTAAGGATGTGAGGAAGAGTAAAAATAAAATGAGTCACGAGAGAAGAAGGTTGGATTTGCCCATAATAGGAATTAGTGGGGATTCAGCCTGGAGAAGAGAAAAGAAAAGAGAAGATAAGAAAGGAAAGATGAGAAAAGAATAGAGTGTGGAAAAGATAAAGAAGCATGTTAATTTTTATTTAAAGGGGAGTGAGATTAGAATGCTTATTTTTCTAACATATATAAGATTTTACTTGTGTATAAGGAGACATATTTTAACATTAATGATCTTAATCATAGTCTTCCTAGTATTTATGTTTCTTTGTTATAAGGTTTTGAGGACATCTTTTTTTATGAGATTTCTAATAGGTTGCCACTTATTAGGGGAACTAGATACTGAATTGATCTTGTATATGGAGCATCTATACCTAATCGACTAGCCTATAGATATAGTCCCGATGAGATAAAGGAACTTCAAAGGCAAGTGAAAGAATTCATAACAAAGAGGTACATGAAAGAAAGCTTGAGTTCATGTGCAATTCCAGTGTTGTTAGTATAAAAAAAGAATGGGAATTTGAGGATATGTATTGATTGTCGTGCCATCAATAATATTATGGTAAAGTATAGACACTTAATTCCTAAAATTGATGATATGTTAGATAAACTACATGGGTCTTGTGTGTTTTCTAAGATTTATTTGAAAACTGCATATCATCAAATAAGAATAAAAGAGGGCAATGGACAAAAAACTACCTTTAAAACTAAATATGATTTTTATGAGTGGTTAAGTTATGCCTTTTGAACTTACTAATGCACCTAGTACTTTCATCAGATTAATGAACCATGTTTTGGGCAATTTTATAAGTAAGTTTATTGTGGTTTATTTTGATAATTTTATAATTTATAACAAGAATTTAAAGGGGCATGTTAAACATTTAAGAAATGTATTGGTTATTTTGTGGGAAAAAAATGTTTATACTAAAAAAAAAGTGACTTTGACATGGAGAAGATTGTATTTCTTAGATATGTTGTTAATGAAAAAGCTATTCAAAATGGATGAGGAAAATGTTAGGGTTATTCAAGAATGACCTACACCCAAGTCAATCACTAAGGTAAAAAGTTTTCATAGTTTGACTAGTTTTTATAGAGATTTGTTAAGGATTTCAGTATTTTAGTTGCACCTTTAATTGAGATTGTTGAAAAGTCACTAGGATTTAAATGAGATAAAAAAAAAGCATACATTTAACTTTTTTAAAGAGAAATTGATTTTGGCCCCATTATTATCATTACTTGATTTTGACAAAAACTTTTAAGATTGAATGTGATGCCTTAAGAATAGGTATTATAGTTGTTTTAATGCAAGAAAAAAAAAGGTCCATAGCTTATTTTAGCAAAACACTTAATGGTGAGATATTTAATTATTCTACTTATGATAAAGAGCTTTACACTTTAGCAAGAATTTTGAAAACTTGACAATATTACTTGTGGCCTAAAGAGTTTATGATCCATACTGTCATAAGTCATTTAAACATCTTAATAGCCAAAGAAAGTTGAATTATTGGCATGCCAAATGGGTAAAGTTCATTGAAATGCTCCCATACATGATTAAGTATAAGTAATGTAAGGAAAATATAGTGATTGATGCACTATCATAAATGTATGTACTTTTTTCAACTATAAATAATAAATTATTAAAATTTGAGTATGTGAAATATTTATATATTTAGGATGTTGATTTCTACCAAGTATATATTACATGTGAACAGTTGGCTTTTGATACGTTTTATAGGGCTAATGGATATTTATTTAAAGAAAATAGATTGTGTGTGCGTAATTATTCTATATGTGAATTGCTAGTTCATGAAACTCATGTGGGTAAATTAACAGGATAAATATTTTGGGGTTGTTAAGACTTTATATATTATGCATGAGCACTTTTATTGACCTAAGATGAAAAGAGATGTGCAAAGAATTTATGGTAGATGCATAATATATATGTAGACAAGCTAAGTCTAAATTTTTACCTCACAGTTTATACACTTATTTACTAATGCCTAAGAAATCTTGGGTTAATATATTTATGAATTTTATTTTAGGTTTGCCTAGGTTAAAAAGGGGTAGGGATTCTATTTTTATGGTTGTAGATAGGTTTTATAAGATGACACATTTCATATATTGACATAAAACTGATGATACAACTAATATAATAAACTTATTCTTTAGGGAAATAGTTTAGCTTTATAAGGTTCTTAGAAGACTTATTTGTGATCATAATGTTAAGTTTCTTAACTACTTTTGGAAGGTTTTATAGGGTAAGTTAGGAACAAATTGTTATTTTCTAATACTTGTCATCTATAAACAGATGGTCAAATTATAGTTAATAGGACTCTAACTACAATAATAAGAACTATCATTCAAATTTTTTTAAGGAATTGAGAAGATTATTTGTCGTTTATTGAATTTGCATATAATAGAAGTGTGTATTCTACTACTAATTGTTCTTCTTTTGAAATTATTTATGGCTTTAATCCTTTAAATCCTTTAGATCTCGTTCCTTTACTTATGGATGCAAGAGTTAGTCTTAATGTCAATAGAAAGACATAGGTAATGAAGGCTCTTCATGAGAGTGTACGACAACAAATAAATAAATAAAATGAGCAATGTGCATTCAAAGCTAATAAAGGTAGAAAAAGGGTTATCTTTGAACAAGGTGATTAGGTTTGGATGCATATACACAAGGAGATGTTTCCTTAACTTATGAAGACTAATTTGATATCGAGAAGAGATGGTCCATTTCAAATCCTTGAAAGAATTAATGACAATACCTATAAAATAGATTTACCAAGTGAGTATGGTGTTATTGGTACTTTCAATATTTATGATCTTTCATTGTTTAATATAGGTAACAATTCAAGGTTGAATCCTTTTAAAAAGAGAAGGGATGATATAATCTAAACTACACCAAATAATCCATTAGAAGTTTCAGATGGGTTAATTACAATACTAAAAGCAAAGAAGTTCAAATATGCATTTAATAGGTTTATTTAGAGTATTTGGGTCAAGATGAATTTCATGGAGCTATATATTTAACAAGTGATGATTAGAATTTATTCAATTTAATACGTGTATAAAAGGGGTCTGATCCATGTACTTTATGGGCTAATTAATTTTGACAGTTATAGACTTATGTTTTCTAATGCATAATTTTATTCTAACAAGCATATTTTTTTATCCAACGATTAGATTTGGCTAAAATTTTACCAGAAGATTCCAGAGACCTTGTTTTATATTGGGTTAAAATCTCAAGTCAATTAGACATCTAGAAGTCCTTAGGATAAGGTTTAAAAGCTATTATATAAGAATTGTATTAATTTCCTAGTTAATTTATGATTCTTTTCCTATTTTATTTAGAACTTTTTTGTTATTTTTTCAGTATTGTTTAGAATATTTTTACCTAGTATAAATATGATTATTTATCTTGTAATTAGTTTTTTTAAGGATATACTTTGATTTTAGAATAATTTATTATGTGATTATGAGATGATTCTCTTAATTTGATTCTTCATTAAATTACTTTGACTTATTAAAGAGTTGACAAAGCTTCATGACATCTTCTATAAAAAAATTTCATGTTTTTTTATAGGTGTTAGGTGAAGGTTTGGTTACTTATAGTCTTGGTAGCATGATACAGGTTATCATTGTTTCAAACTCAATTCCAAACTTGGTTATAGCTTCTTTATTTTAGAAGAGTTGATTTGACAATGAATTTCTAGATCTTTATATCAATGAGGTTTGCATCAATATGTCTCATGCCTAACATCGTAATACTTAAAAAGTTCAAAGTGCTAAAGTTTATCTAGTACAATGGCATATAATATCTCATGACACAACTATAAGTTTACTACAACAAAATGATCGAGATAGTCTATGATAAGAAGGTTTCGATCCACTTTTTCTATGAGAGCTTATGCGATGTAGCGTTGAGTTAGAACATGCATTTGGATATTACCAAGATTTATAAGTGGAGGAATTTGGTAGATACTTTCATAAAGCAATACAAGTTCAACATAGACGTGGTGTTAGGACATTCCAACTTAGAAACATGAAAAAAGACCCATGAAATCCATTAGAGAGTACGCCTAAAGGTAGTATAAAGTGGTTGCACATATCTATCTACCTCTAATTGAAAAGGAAATGATTACTCTCTTCTCAAATACATTTTTAAAACTCTAATTAAAAGTGCTCCTAATATGCTCACAGGCACATCTTGGATTGTTTACCAGTTGATGTATCATATATGCGTTCGACCAATATGATGGCAAGGGTATCTATGTTAGGTTTCTCAGAATATATAAACGTAACAAAAATGATGATTTAAATTTTTTCAAGAGTTTAAAGGATCTTGTAGAAAATTTAGGGTTGTTTAGGGTTTGAGCAAATATTATCTAAAGATTAGATCTTTTTTCTATGGTTTGATAAACTTTTTTAAAGCTGGGTTGTCGTAAATCGTAAGTCATTTAAGTGTTCAGACTCTAATAGTAATCCATACGAACCACTAATTAGAATCTTTTAAAACCCCTTTAAGAGAGGGATCATTATGCTTTGAGTGTTAGCCTTTTTTTTTATACTCTACCTATGTATATATGTGGAGTGTGTACAATACCTTTTATTTATAAAATATAAAAGACAACAATTTATTTATAGGAAAAACCTAATAACTAAAAATAACAAAATATCAATTTGCCCTGTATAATATGATATATATTATTTCATAATAGTTTAAGAAATTTATTTAGTTAAGGCCTCACTTGATTTTTCTAAGTCTAAAATTGTAATTCATTGTATTAATTACATTCTAATTCTTAATCTCTAAAATTTATTTATAATCAAGTTACATTTGATTAATTATCATAGTTTAATTTCTGACCAATGACTTTTAATGCGAGTGACTTGTTATGTTTCTAATATGTTGGCCTAAATACAAATTACAATCCTAAACAAAATAGGATTAAATAATTTAATTTATTATCAATTCAATAATTGATTTATCTATATTTGAAGATCAAGTGCACCGTCTAACAACGTGTCATGATTTTCTAAATACTAGGAAAGTCATATGTGGTTTGACTTAACCTTTTAGTAACTTGTTTTTTAGTGTAATTATTATATCTTCATAAAAAATATTCTTATTTAGATATTATAGTATGAAATATATATTCTCTGTCAAATCATGTTTGTTATCTACAATATAGTCATTGATCTTTTGAATAAGATTTGAAACTCTTTTTAAATTTCATTTCACTATGTATAAGGTTTTCACAATCAATATTATTTGAGAATGTGTGAAATATTTTTTTTAATTCACATGGGGTAGTGAATCCTTTTTTAATCACTCAAATACTTTTATATAGTTCATGTTATACTCATTATATGTCCGTTTGTTATCCTTGATTAGCATAATATGTAGTCAGAATCAAAACATATCATTCTCTTTACAAGATAACTTGGTGAGATTAAATTTAAAAATCACTTAAACAATTATCATGTGAGCATTTTCATAAACACAAATGATCTTTTTATATAGAATCCTTATGCATGTCAATTTATCATACATGTTATTTAACAAGTACCTATATATTAGTTTTAAGTATCATTTGATGTGTATGTATGTGTACATAATATTATCGTTGAATTTTATTTATCTAAGTCTCCCACAAAATATATTATTTACTTTTAAATTTTAAATGTGATTCAATTGTTATAAAGCAACGAAAAAAAAGAACATCTAAAACAAAAGAGGGGGTAAAAGTTGAAACCATATAGTATAACTATGTTAATTTCAAGACATGAGTCCGGCATTCACACTTTCAGGTGGGATGAGGGAACCGTGTTTCATGATCTGTCGAGGTGAAGCATCGAACATGCGTCACGTGTTTGGCTCCTGTCTTTTAAGACCCATGTTTCGGAGATTTGAGGTTGAAATCTCTTTCCAACCAGCAAGCTAGCTGCCTCTCTCCTGCGTGTTCACTTGTTTCATCTCTCTCTCTCTCTCTCTAAGAACTCCACTTGTTTCATCTCTCTCTCTCTCTCTCTAAGAACTCTCCCTTTTAACTCTTTTTAGAGACGATAGGCCGTTACAAACTACAAATTAAGTTCAAGCTATTCGGTTGTTGATATGGTTCATCTGTTATTTCTGATGGGTCTGTCTCCATCTCTGAAGGTAATTTAAGAGAAGGGAGCTGTGAGTATTTTAACGATATCTCAACCAGGTGAGTTAGAAGCCTTTGCCTCGTCTTCTTTGTGTTCTTATCTAAGCCCATTCCACAGAATCTCGCCGGAAAACAAACCTCCTTTTCCGGCCCAAGAGTCTCAAGCTTCCCACCATCTCCAGGAGGACACATGGGCGCTTTCAACAAAGCGTCATCAATCTTGTTCATTTTTCTTGCTTCGATTTTCTCTATTTGTTTTAGACCCTTATTTGCAGACATTAATGGAGACATTATCACACCAGTAAACCCACCTACACCTCCTCCGCCCCTTTCGCAGTCAAATATTAGTAGACCAAATGAGACACCATTCAGGACAAGCATAGCCATAATTGTAGCCGTTTTAACCACCATATTTTCCGTTACCTTTCTCTTACTTCTCTATGCCAAACACTGCAAGCGTGGAAATGGTAACACTATCAGCGTTGCGGGTTACGACATTAACGATCCGAATGTAAGAGCGGCAAGAAAACACTCAGGGATCGACCGAGCGGTAATCGAGTCGCTACCAATATTTCAGTTCAGCTCACTTAGAGGGCAAAAGGAGGGACTAGAATGCGCTGTTTGCTTAACAAGATTCGAGCCTACAGAAGTTTTAAAATTACTTCCCAAATGCAAACATGCATTCCATGTCGAATGCGTGGATACTTGGCTTGACGCTCATTCAACATGCCCTCTTTGTCGCTACCGAGTGGATCCAGAGGATGTTCTGTTGATTGGAAATGATGTTAACAATATCAATTACAACAATGCAGAACAAGATCCTGAATTCTTGGACATTGAGAGCGGAAAACAAGGAGACGGTTCCACCGCCGCGTCTCCAGGATTCCGGCGAATTTCAGGCAGGCATTCTTCGGCTGGTGAGAGGGTGAGTAGTTGGTTCCAGCACAAGTTAGGAGTTGTTCCTGCTGCGACGTCGTTTAGAAGGTCCTTGGACAGTTCGAGTTCGAGAAAGAAGAATATCGAGTCTGCGTCTTTGACCGTTGGATGTTTTGATCGCGGCGGCCATAGAAAGGATGGACTTCTCTTGACCATCGATGATAAAACAAGATTAGAGCATAGGATAATCGTCTCAGGTGGGTTCCACCATAGATGGAGCGACGTACAGCCGTCAGATCTACTTTATCTACGGTCAGAAATGATATTAAGTGACAGCCGTAGATTGTCGACATCGTCAGCGTCGGCATCAGTGAATCTGCAGTTGGACTTGGTAGGGGATGGGAGGCATCGGAAAGGGACTGGTGGCAGTGGCAGAAGTGTAATAAATACAAGAAGCATGTCCGAATTCACGGGTTTGAACAGGTTTGCGAGCCGAAGCAGTAATAACAACAATCAAGAGGGACAGATAGCTGGGGTTGTTTCGAGATGGTTGGCTTGGATTTCTTCTCTCTCACAGCCAGCAGTACGGTCAGAGCGTACTGCCACTACAGCTTCTTAGCATTGTTTTGTTTTATACACGACGGGATAATAATAATAATAATAGTAATAATAATAATGCAATTAATTATTAGGAGGAGCATGGGAACGAACACTGTAGATTTTCGCTTTTTTTATTTAAAAAAAAAAAAAACTAGTGGAGTGGGAGTGGTGGCAGCAACACAACAGGAAATTAATGTTAGCCGGGGAGCGGGGCAAGCAGGTTTTTGTCTTGCTTTTACCTTTTTCTAAGTTATAATAATTTTTATGATTTCTTAACTTAGGACTCCTAATTTTGAAAATCATGAGTTAATTCATTTATTGTAATTCTTTTTTTAATGTTTAGATTAAACTTTTAATTAAAGATGAAAGATGTTTAAAATCAATATTATTTTAATATATTTTTAAATATGAATAATACGATAACAAATACAGACTCCAGCCAAGTTTAATAATTGTAAATAAGTAGAATCGGGAAATAGGAGCACATGGATGGAAGAAGAATGTCCAGGTACAGCTGTTATACGGTTCCCTGAAAGCATTACAGTGTTTTGTCTGTTTGTTGGTGGCTTTTTGGAGGATACAAACGGCGGGTATTGGAAGTTGATTCTTCGGTAGCCACTCTCCGGAAGGAAGCCTTCTACACTGTCCAATACAATATTACTACAAGACAAAAGCTCCGAAGCACTTAAAAAGCTCTATTAATTTATATATAAAACTTAGAGGCAGAGCATGTTATTTATTATCACTTTGAATTCTCTAACTTAAGTGTAAATTACTTAAGTGACCATATGTTTATTTTCAAAGGAATACTTGGCATTAGATTAATTCTCTTGTTTTGCATGTTTATTGTTTTTTTAAAATAAAATATATCACAATGACAAAACAAACTTGTCAAAATAGCACGATTAAAAACTTGTTTGTAAAACTAACATGATTTATTGAGATATGCAGGTCTCACATGCGCCACCAATCAAATTAAAAGACTCATATAAATCATTTTCCATGTTTTTCTTTGTTCCTCCTTTTCCTTCCATGTACCACCCTTACCCCTCCTCTTGATCTCTCTCCATTGCGACAACTCTCTCTCCATCATGATAGAACATGTTTTTCTCTTTTGTTATCGTGTCATTTCTCTCTCCCTCTCTCTAGTTGTGACAGCAAGTACGACCACCACCGCCACCATCATAGCCACTTTAACACACCACCACCGCTCACAACACCCCCTCTCGTGATTTCAAGTATAATCCACCCTCTCCCTCTATTAATTTGAAGTTTTTTATACTAGTTTTTTAATATTATTATGTTAGGGTTAGGGTTAAGTTTTTTTTTGGTTTAGGGGTTTGCTAATTTTGGTTAAATTAAATATAAATTATATTACTTAGCTATAAAATACATTAATTGAGTTGATAATTTACATTATTTATAGAAAAAGCTGATGAATTAAGTTTTTGTTGATTATGTTAAAGTTAG
The DNA here is from genome assembly GCA_019202695.1 of Populus x sibirica. Lineage (NCBI taxonomy): Eukaryota > Viridiplantae > Streptophyta > Magnoliopsida > Malpighiales > Salicaceae > Populus > Populus x sibirica. The sequence goes on along the minus strand of JAGMVL010000416.1, from coordinate 60,291 downwards.
GGTTTTTTTTTTTAGTTTAGGATTTTATTTTTTTTGGTTAAATTAACTATAAATTATGTTAATTAGCTTAAAATCACACCATTTAAGTTGATAAATTATATTATTTAGGGAGAAATTTTATGAATTGTGGTTCTGTTGATTATGTTATGGTTTAGGGTTTTTTGTTTATTTAGGGTTTTGTTGATTAAAGTTTTGATGAAATTATATAACTTGATGAATTTGCAATATTAATATATTAGCATTGGATTTTTGCTGTGTTGTTTCATATAATATGTTTTTTAGTAAAGGATTATTATGATGATATTATTGTCAATACCAACAATGCTATCTTTTACTATGAAGGGGTAACAAGTTCCTTACCACTAGATTAAACAAGTCAATAATCACATATATCCTTATACTTTTACTCAATTCATCGATCCCCACACATGTATCCTTAGGCTTACCATCAATCCATTATTATTTATTGTCTAAATTGTACCACATTTATATACAATATTGCTTACATAGAACCCTTTATATTATAGTTGGCATACCCTCCTTGCGAGAGCACGACGTCGCAGCGACAATTCCCGAGTGGTGTCTTTTGGAATGATCTTTGGTTTGGTTGGGAAGTCGTCACCTAGTATTACAGCTACTAGGAACACTAACTGATTTTTTTAGAGACTCAAAGCAAGGGACTTATTGCGTAAAGAAAATGTATTAGCACTCTTAATATATCTTACCTGAGGTAAGTTGCACTGTTTTTATTTGTTTGTTTTGGTCTAATGACATCTATCTTTACTGACTTATTATGACGGGTATGCTATGATGAACAAACTCTAATTTTCTAAGTCAAGAACTCGGTCTGGAAAGGTGAAATATCCTCAATTATTGTTGAGGCTTTTTTTTTTGGGAAAACTAGAATTCTTTTTTTTTTTTTGTAATGTCATTCCAAATAATATTTCAGATAAAATTCTTTTTAAATTTTATCATTATATTAGAAGTGAATGAGTTGTATTATTCATAACAATATTTTGGATATTAACCTCATACAGGTTTCTTATCATTATATTAAAATGAGTCATAAAATTATTATCCCTAATAATATTTTGGATATTAATTCCTTTTATGTTTTTTTATCTTTATATTAAAAGTAAATAATATTTCCTTGCCAAAAATATTTTAAAATATTTTTTAAATATTGGCCAAAATCCTTTGAAATTTTACAAACTTGTTGTAAAATCCAATGCAATATATTTTTTAAAACAATGCCAAAAGTGTTTTAAATTTTCTTTAAAAATATACTCAAAATAAATTTAGGATTTTTGGCCATATGCAAAAAATATATACATTTATATATTTTTAAGCTTTATTTGGTAAAAATCTCATTTTTTTTTTGTAATAAAACTAACCAAAATAAGCCTAAAGGGTATTTGCCAAATAGATTCTTAAACCAAAAGACCCTTGAAAAAAAAGTGGCTAAACCAAACAGGGTATAAGTTCTTTTTTTTTACTCGATCGGATTGACTCGAAATCTTTTGTTTAACCATAAACCGAACCAAAAATTCTGGTTTGACCCAAAAACAAAGTGAAAAAAAGACAAAAAAAAAAAAAACTTGCCAAAAACACAAAAACTTAAAAAACTTGAACAAAACAGATCAACCACATAAAAAATAAAGAACACGAAGAATACCAAGCTTGAACCTGAATAAACCCAAAGAACGTGGGCTCAGTTCAGACCAAATTTGGTCAATATAAAAAGCACATACGTGTTGGAAATCATGTGAGGAATAAAAATCTAGCATCTAATCTTTTCAATTTTCACTAAAAATTCATGATTTTGTTAAAATGGGTCTCGATTTAAAACCCAAACCCAAGGCTTAAAATCTATTATAAACATATTATTTGTGCAAATAAACACTAGATTACTTGTTAATTATGCCCATTGAAGTGTTCTAGGCAAGGAAATTGACCAAAATTCATCCAAATCATGTAGCTTAGACAATGTTCTTGGAAAGAACATGAAGAACACGAAGAAACCTAAAAAAACTAAACCCAACAAATGTGATATTCAAATCAAGCCCAATATGGGTAAACCAAAGGTATAAACATGTTGGGAATCATATAAGGATCAACAATCTAGCATTCATTTACTTTAATTTTCAACGAATCAACATGATTTGGCCAAAAATAGGTTTCAACACCGAAACCAAACAATAGGATTTAAACGCATTAAAACATGTTATTAATGCGAATTAACCATAAATTATTGACTAATCAAGTCCATGGAATAGTTTTGAGCAAAGAAATGGACTAAAATTGATCCAAATCATATAGCTAAGGCAATGTTCTTCGTAAGAACGCGAAGAACATTGCCCAACCAAAACCCAACAACATGCCTGGAATGCAGCCACTACCAAGCCTTCAAAACTGGCATTTTTTTCTTCTAAAACATGCTCTTTTTATCCCAACAGGTCACACTAACATATACAAACATATTTGAATAAAAAACACTAACAAAAATATCAAAACATGAAAATCAAGCTTGAGGTATCAAATCCAAAACAACAACTTAACACAACCTAAATGTTCATGCAACATGGATTCAAAATTGGCTTTTTGAAACCATTTTATGCAAGAACATGCATGGCAAAGCTAAGGTAAACACCCTTGCATTAACATGCATAAGTTAGGTCAAAACACAAACTAAAACAACATTATATATATAAAAAAAAAACTTAAAACAACAATAAATATGTTTCAAAACATAAAAAAACTTTAGAAATAACAACACTAAATGGAAAACACATCATCAAAGAGGTGAATGCAACATCATTTATTAAACATTTCAAAACTCTTTGCTATGCTTGTAAACATAAATATAAAACAAAAAAAAACAACTAAAACAGACCACGAGGGCTTGCTTTTAGATTAGAAAGGTACCTAGGATAGTTACTCCCTTCTTCTTCTTTTTTTCACCCTTTTTCCTTTGATTTATGGGGGGTATTTATAGAGTTTTCGAGAGGATTTTGAATTTATTCTTGACCCTTGATCTTAAAGGAAGGGTTTTGAACCTTTGATAAGAACTTATGAGAAGCCTTTGAGTGTGAATACATGAAAAAAAGCTAGTTTTTTTACACAATTGGGTTTCATCCTTGGATGATTGAGTTGCCCACTTTCAAGGCTTTGTTGGAGTAATTCATCGTCCCCTACAACCACCTGGAGTTGGTAGAGACGATGTACACGTTAGAGCTATATAGGTTGTCTACTTTCGAGGTCTCTTCGGAGTAATTCTAATGCCATCGTAGCTTGTGACCACCTGAAATTGGTAGAGGGGATGCATACCTTTCATTTGTATTCGTCCTTACTCAATTAGGAGGCCTATAACTCCACATTCATTCGTTTGAAGTTGTCAACCTAATCAGTCAAAATTGTCAACAGAGGCCAAGTCGACCAAATGGTGTGTCACTCACCTTCTCTTCTTTAAGTTTGAACGACGCGTCGTCTGTGTGGGATTAAAGTTTTTAATTTGGGATTTGAAATTTTTAATTGAATCCCTATTCTTCTAATTTTTTTAATTGCACCCCTAATTGTCTCTAAACTTTTAATTTCTTGCAATTTCACTCACAATAAACTCAATTGACAACCCCTAAGTTGATCGCCTTTTTTATTTTAGTCCTTGGTTCTGAATTTGTATATTTTGACCCTCAATTGACCAAACAACTTCCAATTTCTTCAATTTGGTTAATTTTAGCCCCTACATTCATGCATCTTTTTCAATTTAGTCCTTAGTTTTGAATTTCTTCAATCAAGTCCCTAATTATCCATCAAACTTCTATATTTATGCAATTAAGCCATTGATTTGACTAAATTAACTATTAAAATTTTCAATTCGACTTCCAGATTTTAACTTCTTCTAATTAAAGTCTAAATTGACTTAAAAAAATAAAATTTTCTTGCAATTAAGCTCTTTATAAATTCAATTAAACCTAGAAAAATTCTAATTGAGCCCTTAAACATCTAATTTTAAATTTCTCTCCTCAAATTGAATTTTCTTTGTCAATAGGGCCTTCCTTAGGCATTTTGGTATATACTGTCAATTTTTTCAATATTGCATATTTGATCCTCAACCATTCTTCAATGATTCCTTGGGCGTTCTGATATACTCTTCTTACTGATATATATATATATATTTCTTCCAATGTTTTTTTTTGTATTTTTTTCTTTTTGCTTATGTGGGGCCCTAAAAAATGGGTAACAATAGATGCTCTTTTTTTACAATACCTACGGAGCAAAAAGACTGATTAAGTGCTTTGCATAGTAAGTTTGTAAAGATAAATAAATTGTTCTTCAAAACTAAACTTCTTAAAGCTTTTAGTTTGATTGATCTAAAACTCTATTTATTGCTCTTCTAGCTTAATTTTTATCCATAAACCTTCCAAATATTCAACATCACAATAATAAGATTTATCAAAAATCAAGTTTCCTTTCCACAATTTTTAAATTAACAATTTGATCTTTATTAACAAAGTTTATAATCTTGTCTTAACTTCTTCTCTCCACTTCAACTCACCCTTACTCATCTAATTTTTAAAACAATACAAGTTTTATCAATTAATTATGTCAACTTTTTCATCTTTCCAAAATCTCTTAAACTTAGAATTTAGCCAACTTTGACATCAAACACTCCATCCATTGCATCTTTTCAAATTCATTACTTAATCATGTTAATTTTCTTAGCACTAACATGTATTACAGCCATTAAATCCATAAGTTATCATATCCATACTCCAATAAATGTCATTTTATACTTTCCAAAACATTCACACAACATATAATTCATGCTTCCTATCATAACTTTCACTTTAAATTCGATCACATAAATGATTAGTACTTAAAAGTGCATTTTTTTATCAAGGTTTTATATCATCATTTTGGACTTGAAGTATCAATAACTCCTTAACTAAAGCATGTTTTATAATAACAAGTCTGATACTATAAGATACCTTTAATTTATGGTAAATGTTCCTCTTAAATACAGGCCTATCACATAAATCAAAGGATTGATTAATGAGTTTAACTACTGAAATTAAGAAGACAAAGAGAGGGGCAAGCTTAGAAAAGAGATGTTGGTTCAGTCCAAACTGGAACACTATTTGGTTATTGGATCATACCTAGAGATGTAGAACTTGGATTTAGGTCTGGTCTATATGAATGGAAAGCTAAAACATGGGCCTAAAACTTTTATAAAGAGTCCAAGATTCAAGAAGGTCATTTTCAAGTTCAAATTGTAGCAACAACAGAGAAGTCAGAATCTATCCTGCAGCCCAGACACTGTTCAGTGTTCAACCCATATCTCAAGTTCTAGAAGTCCAAATGACCTCATTCTTATTTTGTTGAAAAGCTGAGACAATTCCCCAGAATTTTCATGAAGACTGTCTGTCAAAAGTATTTTGTTGAAGTTTTCTGCAGACAAGAAGATAAGGATGGTTACCAAGTCAAGAGGTGGCCACCCACTCAACAAATAGTCATCAAATCAATAGTTCTGAATTTTAGCCTATAAAAAGAGGCATTTGCCATGCATTTAGGCATCTTGGTTTTCCGATCAAGATCATGTTCTTGCTCTCTCTCTTTATATTTTTGTAATGCTTAAGTTTTGCTCTCATTAATATCTTGTTTATGCTTTTCATCATAACTATGTTCTTATCTAGTTTGTTTATGTTTTTCTTCTTAATCATGTTTAGCTAAGTTTATCATATCAATATGAAAATGGTACACTAATGGTGTAAGAATAAGTATAATATAAACTCAACATGGACTTTAATGTTAGATACTAACATGTTTTGTATTTGTTATCTTATTCACTCTTAATACTTTGCTTGTTAAATGGTTAATCTAGATTTATGTTGTATAACCCTTGGTACAACAAATACTTGACACTTTCATAGTCCAACTGTATGGTATAACCGATACTTGTGCTATGAAAGGAACTTGATTTGTTGTTAACATAAATTAACATCATGAATACCTGACAACATTTACAAGTATTAGCATTATTCGAATAGGATAACTAATGTAATCATGTTAACAATTTATAATCCGATTGGAATCTCCTTTGTGTGTGGTTTCTAGTTGAGTAATAAAAAGAGTCTATACTTATTTGAAATACCATTAGTGGGTCCTCTAACCTTGACAATTGTTTTATCTTTATTTAATCCTTACATCAATATCCCATAAAATTCTCATAAACTCTTTGTTTTATTAAATATATATATTATTTGTAATTTATATAGTTCACCTTCCTATGGTTCGACCCCGGTCTTACCGGGTTATTTATTACTTCGACACTCCTGCACTTGGGATAAGACATCAACTCTTTGATCGTGTCAATAACCTTACACATCAAAAGACATGTACACAAAATCCATTGGTTTATTTCAAAAAATTTTCTCAAAGTTTCCACTTAAACAACTATATTACATAATCCAACTTATTTTTCACACAAATAGCATTTCTTCATCCATAATTCAACAAACCCTAGCCCCTCCTTCAAATCTATTTCAAAATTAATTACCTTTTCAAACTCAAATTGATGATAATTTCCATGGTCCAAAGCTTCTCCTTCCCTTTTTCTTCTTTGATCTTTCATTTTCTTTCTCTATCCAAATCTTTCTCTCTCTTTATCTAATATTTTTTTTGTCGGTCCGGAATCTCGTATTTTCCCTCTTTGCTTCCATTATCTCCCTAAAACTCTCTATTTATTGTGAATGTTCAAGGATAATTTGAAAATAAAGAAGAAGAAATAAAGCTCTCTCTCCTCTAGCGATGGCCACCTTCTTAAAAAGAAGAAGCTGGACTTCCATAGCCAATTACAATTTTGCCCTTATTGTCCACATGTTATTTTCAGCCACCGGTAATTTTCTATGACTTTTCTGAACTCTGATTGACCTGGAATTTTAACCCATGTTATACCAACATGTCAAGAGACTTCACGTAAAAGTTTAGCTCGATCCGACAGTCATGTTCAGAGTTATTCTTAATAGCATAAAACTGGTCAATAATTGATTTTACATAAAAAAATCTAAATTTTCATGTTCCATCCTTACATGGATCATATAAGTTGTTACACTAAATCCTTGGGATGATCTCCTTATTCTAAAATATACTTATTTTTTCTATTCATTGTTTATTTCTTTTACAGACTTATTCACTATAACGTTACTGATTTTTAACTAAGGTTTACACCAACATTTTTTTATGTAATTCTTTTTTAATTTTTATTCCTCATTTTCATTATAATTCTTCATTCTCAAAACATATTTATTTTAAATTTTTCTAATTATTCTCTTCGTCGAAACCTCATTACCAATTTCATCAACGTTGTGAATTGTAAACTAAGTTTACCAACATTATGATTTTAAACTAAATTTATTAGTCCTCATTTTAACTTCATCAACACCTTTAAATTTACTTACGAATGGTATCCCCTCCATTTACACATCACATGTATTTTTATTTCCACAATTTATTTATCTATTTTCATCCCGAGTTTTCATTACTCGTTAAAGTCTTATTACGTTTAATTATATAAGTTAACGCAAAGGTTTACATGAACACTCAACCCAAAATCCATACCATACTATGGCCAAAAACCTTATTAAAATGTTTTATACTCTAGTTTTTGTTTTTCAATAATAGGAAACAATACAAACACTAATGACTTGGCTCAACATGGATCATGATACAAGACAACCTTCAATAATTATCTCTATCAAAATCATTGATTGATCAACCATAATTGATATCTAACATGAATGTCATAACAAATAGAGCAATGCAGATTTCATAATTGAAAATGAAAAAGATAGTTAAACAAAATTGTTGCTAAAATTTTCTATCAAGTACAAGCATAGAATCTTAAGACCATGTTAAAAGATAGTTTTCTTGAAGGAATTGGATGATCGGAGATCATAACTATAAAACACTCCACTTAGTTCTTTTAAGAACTCTATCTTATAGCATGGCATTCTAGTAAGGGTTCGATCAATGATCAATCAATAGTTTAGTTTCTCATCCTGGTATACTAGGTAATGAACACCTCCCTTCATAATTTTGGCAATAATCATATGTGAATTGATTCGTATCCTCTATAAAGAATACTAATTCTTGGTTAATGGTGGTAGTTTTTAAGAGTTCAAATCTATGGATGATCTATTCTTTAATGAATTTGATAACTATTTCTCAATTAATCAATTAATAAGGAAAGCTTCAACTTATTTGTTGAAGTAATCGGTGGAAACTAAGATGTAGTTATGTCCACTTGATGATGGAGAATGTATCTTGCCAATAATGTCCATTGTCCAACCTTTAAATGATCATGGTTTGACCATTTCATTGAGTTCATTGGAAGGTATGTGTTGGATTGAATCAAACTGTTGACATTCTTAGCATTCATTTACATAACTAGCACAATCCTTGGTTATGTTCGGCCAATGAAAGTCATGGTTCATAATAAACCACCTCATTTTATTGTCGGATAGTGAGCTCCATAAAGCCCTTCACGAACCTCAAACATGACTAAAAAAACTTTTTTTAGTCCTAAGCATATAAGCAAAATTTTAGTTTATATCTTTTGAATGATATATCTATTAGAAATATATAATTAACAACTTTTATTTTGAAAGACCTTAAATTTTATGTGAATAATCTTGCAAAAAAGTTATAAAATCATCTTTTTAATCCTTACATGGATCAAGAGCGCTAGTGTCATTAAGATGCTTTTCTCGTACTTATTTGAAATTTAGTAACAATTATATTGTTATTATCTTTATCATTCTTTACCATAGAATTTACATTACTTTGTTTGTCATTACAATTTTATTGGATATCACTTATGGATGATCAATCAAAGATTTTATCTAAGATAATGCCATGACTATTTAAGGCATCTTGTACCCTAATTCATGTTGAGCTAAACCATCAGCTTACATATTGTTTCCTTCCACTAAAACTTTAATAAAGTTTATGACTACATTATGGTATAAAATTAGGTAAGAGTGCTTACACTTATATTCTCCATATAAATGGTTGATAACAAATAATAAATCTCTCCCCGATTCTATTAGTATTTCTAAGCCTATTATTACAACCTTATATTCTACAAGAAAAATTAATCCAAAATGATAAAATTATTTTATGATCTATTGATGATCATTAGCCAATTTATCATCCTTATTTCTACCTAATGTTTTACCCTATTTTTTATTATTGTTTTTAGAAAAACCAAAAATAGTAAAAACAAAACAACAAAAAAACCTAAAAAAATATGTTCTTGACGCATTTGCGTTGTTTTCAGTGTCTTTTCCAAAGAATTTTAAATAATAAAAAAGGAGAGAAAGAAAATAGAAAAAGAAAAATGCCTTTATTTTTTAGTGATCTAATTATAATTGTGGAAATGAGAGGACCAATTTGAAATTTAGAAACCTTCTCACCAAGCAACCCATTTTTTTTAATCAAATGGTCTACAATCATTCTCTTAATCTAAGGGTTCATTTTTCTTTGCTTTGTCTTCAAGTTATCAAATAAATGGTTGAGATTTATTTTTAAAATTCAATAGTTGATCTTGGTTTGCTTTGCCTTCAAGCCAAAAAAATTTATTTACATATAAATATATAGTTATACCACACACAAAAAGAGATGAAATTTTAGGAACCAGAAAATAAATAAATAAAAAGATTCCCACACTTTTCTCTCCAAATTTCCCACACAAAAAAAAACCTATCCCTAAGACCTAAACCTAAAAATTTTAGGGAGAGGGGGGGTATCATCTTTTTTTCCCTCTCATTCGTACTCCCCATCAGCTCCAGCCAAACACCCTTAAGCCAACACTCTCTCTTACCCTTCTCCTCCTCACCCACTAACAACCGCTCTCACTTCTCAAGACAGCCACACTAACAGACCCATCAACTAGCCTTGACAATAAAACCCAAATCCATTTCACCTTTTCAGCTCCTTTTTCCCTATCATGACAATCCATCTTCCTTGCTGCAACAACAAACCCTCTCATTTTTAGCTAACAAAAACTTTCAACCCAACCCAGCAGCTAACAACACACACTTCAATTTTTTACCGATTTGTTGCAAACCTGACAACTCTAGCTTCACGATTTCCCTATCTCTCTACACAACATCGACACCATCGAGATCTACGCAAATATAAGCACAACCCCTCTCTTTCTCTAGTCTTCTCACTACCATCATGAATTCTCTCCATAATCACAAGTACCACTAGCAACCCACACCGACAGCTCCCTCCACACCCGCCACTAACCATTTCCACCGTAGCAACAGGACCAGTAGCAACCACCTACTACCGATAATGTTAGCCTCTACCACGCCTCTCCCCTACTGTTTATGGTTGAAGCAACGAGAAAGAAAAATTGAGAAGACAGACTCGAGAAATAGATATGTTAAAAAAGTAAAATTAAAATAAAATCAATTGTTTATTGCGTTTTGTTCCCTTTACAAGTCACGGTGAGAGTCACCGTTAGCACAGGGAGTAAGAAGAGGGGAAACCGCTCTAGATCCACCCATTTTTTCACTGACGACAGCACGTGAACCCAAGCATCGCCAGTGGTGGTGTTGCGTGGAGCAAACACGCCACCACTATTCCACCACAATTCCACCACTTCTATAAGCTTCTCGGCATTGTCCTTGAGTTTCCAAGGACTTCTCCCAGATTATTTTGTGAATTTTAGGTGGCCTATTTTTTCAAATTTTAAAAGTTTAATGTGTGTTTTATGTATTTTTAAATTTTGAATTGTTATTGTTTGTAAACATATAATTGTGAGGTGTGTGAGTAAAAAACTATAATAAAACAAAAGGAATGTTTGTGTATTTGTATTTTCTTATATGTTTTTTAATGTTTAAAAACATAAAAGATAAAAAGAATTAAACGTTTTAATTGCATACGCTCATGTCTCTCAAAAATACATAAATCATATCTTGTTCAAAAAATACATAATCACTAAAATTTAATTCATGAGAATTAATGGCCAATATTTTAACATAAATATTAAACCTACAAATAAAATTGATATTTAAATATCAGGAGTTGACCAAAAAATTCTCAAAGTTATTTTAAATATTTATCAATTTTCATTGAGTATTGACAACACACGTGTTGGGAAAAACTCATCCATTTTCCAAGATAGATGAACCCTGTCAGGACATCTACATAAATCTCTTCCATAAGAATTTGGTTGAACACACGATCCCATAATAAAATTCTAAACACCAGATTTATTCACACGAATAAATATTCATCATAAACCATAGACAAACTACCGGTTAGAAACCTATCAAAACCTTTAAACCACATTCAAAACCATACAATACAATTGACCTCAAGTAAAATGCGTTAAGAATGTTAGTATCAACCACAATCAATCTTACTCTTGAATTTCTAATAAAATCAATACATCCAAATTTTCTAATAACTTTGAATCAAATAACTAAATAAAGATCCCAATAACTCCTAACACCACACATCCACGTACGACAATCATCATTATGATTGAGTTTAGTTAACTTTTGTTATGTCTATTGATTATGTCATTTAAGCTTTTTGAACTTGGGCTTGGCCTTTCATGTTTATTTTCTAGTCGAGGATTATCATGATTACTTTTACTTTCTATTTTATTTGTTCATCTCTCAATTTTTTTTCTTTTTCTTTGAACTCTTATTTTCTCCCTACTTTTTAATTGTTCTCTTCATTTTCTTTTCTTTTCTTTTCTCTTTTTTCATATCGACCTTTCCTTATTACACCATAAATAAAATGAAAATTGATCTGAAAATCAAATAAAACTAAAATAAAGCACTCTTTTTTATTAAAAAAAAAAAGCACATTGAAAATGCATAATATATATATATATATATATATATATATATATATATATATATTGGATTTTTTGGGTATTTAGAAATCAAAATTGAAAACTTGTTTCATAAGGGTAAAAAACTAGTGCCTACAGCAACTTTCTGTACACACCAGATCTATAAATAAATTCCTCGAGTTGTGAACTCCATGGTATCCGCCTTTGAAGGGATGCAGTTTATATAACGCACTCCCACAAATATTGGTGGGAAATTCACGAATGTGTTGGATTGAGAAAATTCTTATTCAATCACCTGCTTCTGTTTGTTGAGATTTGATAAGTTCTTCAACTGAATGTTCTTGCTCAAAACCAATGTAACAATCTGAAACCAGCATCAATTTCATCCCCTGAGAAAGCCAACATATCCAGTGAATTCACAAACAAAAATATAAGAATATGCGGCAGAAGTCAGAAGAGTGCAATAGTCTTTCAAGATGCTCACATGGGGGTGTTTCAAACAACACACTAACATAGCACGGAACTACCTCCACACAAACTCACTACGGAAATATTTTCAGCATAATCATTGAGGTACATCGTAAAGAATGATACTTGGAACCGGTCTTGGCCAATCAGGGTCTAGGAATGGTGCAAATCACCGTATATTTCATGATCTCCTCGTAGTTCTTTTTATTTGCAGAGAAAGGGCATGGATTAAGTATAGAGTTTTTTTTAAAACAGTATAAATCCAATTTTTTTTTATTTTTTTTTATTTTTTTGAAAAACAAGATCCTGAGAGGGAAAAAAAAACAGATCCCAACAATAAAAAAAAGCCAATTACATACATGATGAGTAAAAACCATTACTTTAAAGGAAGGCTCCCGACATACAAAAAGAATGCCAATTAACATGACTTTAAAGGAAGGCAAATTAACCTGGACAGAAGTTAATGTTGATGGCAACTCCATATGGGTCACCAAGTGATCTGTGAAAGAAACTCTCTTCAAAGCATATAGTTCAGAAGTGGATGTGTTACCAAGAACTAGCCACCATGCTTCATCTTTCAGCTGTAAAAATAAAAACAAGCTTAGTCTGTTTACCAACTAATGAACAGAAAAGAGGCAAACCATGTACCTTAGGGAATCGGGGAGTGAAAGCCCTTGATCTATTTTGCTTGCGATTGGTCTTCTCCAATTTTATTTTCAGAGTGAGAGATTTTCTGCCATCAATGTCCTTTTTGTCAACTCTTAACTTCATTCGAATGCAGGGGAAGTTCTGCAGATCCTAAAAAAAAAAGAAAATAAAGGTTGAATAAAATGGATGGTTGCATGCATAATGTTAACAGTCAGACAAAAGTTTTGACTGATGTATATAATTAAGAAATTCAAGACATATATGAATGTGTATTTATTTAAGGTCTAACTTCTCCAAGTAACTTTTAACATTAATTTGCTCACATTATGCCATGTCTCTCCAATATCCATTACTAAAGCTATATGGCTGCCTTCCTATCTGCAACATGGAACTCCTCACGTGGACAACTTTCTAAAACAGGTGACACTTGTAAGGAATGTCCAACAAGTTCCTGGCTCAATAACTTCATCTCTGACCTCAATGTGCCCGTTCCTAATTGTCTATGATAAATAAGCAGCAACCAATTTATGCTGCCCGTGTATGGATGTCTCTCTGTTTTTTTTTTTACTAGTGAAAAAAAAAAATTAATAGGCATATGAACTTCTCATCATGCATGAAAAACCGTATCAATCAAAACCAATTTTAACCCTTTAAGAGAGCCAGTGATGGTTGCAGGGGAAGAGAATTTAGATGAGCAGACTCTGCAACTGTAATCTTCCCATTTGTCATCATGAACACACAAAAATAGCCCTAGAAATCATCCTCATGTAAAAAAATTTGTAGTGGATTGGTGGACATCCAAGTTAGCCACTTAACCTCTGCTTAGATGAGATCAGTCACATCCTCAGATGCAATCAGAGTGGATTGGATGGTTTCTGTACAGCCATACTGATAAATCTATAGTCAAGAAGAGCAAACCTGGTATCCTTAAGCCCTCCATGCACAAACAGCCCCTTGTAGAGTTTGCCAATAGTAGGGCATGTAGAGAAATGTGATTGGCAATGGATCCCATCCCCAAAAGGGCCTGTGTACGAGTTGTGTGTTTTCCATGCATAAAAAGGTTGCACAAACATCTAAATGGTTGCTAACCTGATAAAATCTTGAAGCAGGAAAATTTCCAATCATGGCCTGCAAAGTTGCCCCGGGAAGATCCAATAGTTGTTGCACTGTAGATATTCCTCTTTTTCTTAGTGATTGCTGAAGATCTTCATTCATGCATGGCAACATCCACAACGAAGAATCCTTATCGAACCATAAGCCCTGGGAAAAGCACAAGTGTGTCAAAAAGGGGATGAGGAAAGCAAGGTTTTCAATTCATCACATCAATTGTGTTAAGAAGAATCATAAACAGCAACAGCATGGATGAAGAAAACAAGTGATTTTTGCTATATATCTACCACATGGCACATCTGTTCCTCCAATTGTTGGCAGAATAATGCCGCTGAGAATCTCCAGAAACCATGATTTTTGCTTTCCATCCATCTTCGCACTTTTTCTGCTCTCTAATTGCCATGTGCAGGACCTTATGCAAGCCATGTCTGCTGCTTACTAGGTTAGCTCTCTCTTTGTGTGCATGGTGTCTCAAAAAAATAAAACATATCTTCCCTTCCACCAAAGAGCAACAGAGGATACACTCTTTGTACTTGTTCTTATATTCATTCTTCAGCTATTTTTTTTTCACTTGTACAATCTTTGCTAATCCTTTTTATTCTAGCATAGCTTTAATAATTTTACATAAATGCAAAATACTATAAATTTTTAGTTGATAAGCTTAAATAAAATATATTTTATTTTTATACGTGAAACTTCCTAGATTTCAAAAATTTAGGATCTAATGTCAGATGTGCATGGCACATCTTGAAACCATCGATTTAGCTTCTCCATTGGCTTGTTAAATCCTTCATTTCTAGTAAAGATACTGGGTAAAAAGGAGAGAAATACCTGCATGACCATTTGCAAAAGATGCATGCAATTAACTGAGGCTGAAAGCCATCCACTGTTAGCACATATATCTATCATGGCCTGGATGATGCGAATACTTTGGTCCAACACTGATTTTAAATCAGTTACATAGTCACTGATTGGTAACTCTAACTGGGAAAAGTGAGCCTGGAAGCCAGAAACAAGGTGTTATTTTAACGGGAAAGTGGATTATTAAGAAGGAAAAAATCATTACAAAAACAGAGGTAGTATGCAATGGGAACTCTTACCTGAAATAATAGATTTGCTTTCACATGTGGGTCATCCAAGCCATTCTTATCCACCATATATCGAACTCTTCCAGACAATGCTTCATTGTAATTTTCCTGTAACAAAGGAATAATTTACGGTTTACCACAAAAAATTATTCTCACCAAACAATAGCAAGTATCATATATACAATCATAACAGATACACTTCCTATGAATAGGTTGTTGCACAACATTAACTATCAAATGATAACTGGAAATGACAAATCATGGGACATCAATGAAGAGATGGTTGTCATTATAACAATATTATATTGCTTCAATCTCTAAAGGGCCATGTACCTCGTTATGCCGCACAGGAAGTTCATCATATTCTGAAGCACCGGATAGGACATGCAAAAACATCTATGACAGAGGAAAAATTCTAAGATTAAGGACCCAAATTAAAGGAACATCACATCAACAGTTTAGTAAAGTGCTTACTTCAAGAGATGTATCTGGCCCTATGTTTGACCCAAACATTGATACAGTCATGTAGCTAAGGTAATATTGTGATGCTACCGTACCCAACACCATGGACTCAACATTTTCCTCATCCATCTTTATACACCCACTGTCTTCCAGGTCTTCAAATGTAGTTTGCACTAATCTGCCAAAAATTCCTATTGATGTCACCGAAAGAAAATCACAAATTGTAACAGAACAGATCCCATGAAATGATGTGGTCCATTTAAAGGCCTGCTGATGTTATTATAATCAACATTATAAGCTCTTTTATAAAAAAATTAATGAAAAGAAAGTAAGCACAAAATAAATAGACCAACTATTATTCACATTTATAATTCTTATTACAGAAACACCAATTCTTTATCGTTTAGCATTGACTTCTAAAATATGCTAATTTTTGAAATGCATATGCTATTGTTTGAAATGCACAAGTCATTAATCAAAATACCTTTCGAGTAGAACATCTTTTGAATTATAGGAATTGTGTCAGCTAACCGATCATGAATTTTAAAGTAAAACTTGAATCAATTTAGTGATTTAATCAGCTGAAATACTCTTAAAGAAACAACTAGGTCCTTATTACCTAGACAAATAAGAATTCAGAGTTTCAGCCTCCGCATTCTCTAACCCATAGTAGGCTGGATTAACCATCTGCAAGAGAGATTTATGACTTATCTTTTGCAGGTGAATAATAATAATAATAATAATAACAACAACAACAACAACAACAACAACAATAATAACGCTCAAAATATAATACATGGATACTAAAAACAAAATATGATATATAATTGATATTGTGGCTTCTACATAGGGAATATTGTCATGCTACAGAGTTAATCATTCCAGAGTGTCAGGTAAAAGAGTATTTTATTCATCGTCATTCAGCAATGGAAAAGAAAAATAGAGAAACCCAAAGCCTTTCATTTCTTTACAAGTTTAGCACATTTTTATCAGGTATACATCTTAGTTCAACAGGTCTTATTTTAATTATGGCCACCAACAAAAGCTGGCAATTTATGTGCCCTGGATATTTGCCAGAGCACAGATAAAATACCCAAAACGCACAAACAAGAAGATTCTTATTTACATATTTTTATTTGATGACATTAAAAGAAAATCAATGATAGTTTACCTTCTGTTTTACTTATATTTATGATGTATTTTTTGTGATTTCATCACTATTTGATTCACTATCCTCTCCTTTATGCTCACTGCAGAGGATAAAACTCTCCAAGGCCACAGGTTGAAAGTTAAACATGGTACTAATATTAATAATTTGACTATAACTTGAAATGGAGTTGTGGACACCTCAATATTAATAGTGCTACTAATGCATTAAATGTTTTATAATGTCACATTATATACATTAATAGTGGTGTTTTATAAGGAAAAAAAAAAACAACTTCGATTCATGACGTTATAGAGACAGTGCAGGCAAGCCTATGTGGTGACTAAACACCTGATGAACGCTATTTAATTCCTAGAAGTTTGATTGACCACAAACCTTGTGGTCTCTATTAACTCCTAAATTTATTATATATATTTCCCACATTTAAAACCAGTTTCTATCCTTCCATTAATGCCATGTTGCTATTTGAGTCTCAGGCAAATCTGTCAATGCTAGCAATGCCAGGACTCCTGAAATGACAAAAACAACATGAAAACAGGCTCAAATTTTTTATAGGGCAAATTACTTTCAAGTCTTACAGTTTTAGTGAAAACAGGGTAATTTTTAAAACCAACACTATATTTCAAGTGGTGTATGCTTTTACTTGAAAAATTAGAGTAAAAAAAAAGTTATATTCGAGCACAGAACAAAATCTCAAGAACTAGGTTTTAGAAGCTAAGAGACTAAAGCTGAACCTCACTAAAACCTCACGGACTTAAAATAATTTTACCCAATTTTTACAGCACAGGTGAACAATAGGCTTAATTCAAACTCATTTTAATGAATATTGACCACGTAACTTGTTAAATAAGCCAACCATTTTGTCGTGTAATATCAATATTCCATCTATCTAATACTAATAATAATCTTTTCCGAGAAACGCTACAAAACAAGATATTGAAAAATTTTAACACTTTAATCGCAATCTAGATAACAGAAACTGGTAAAATTTAACTTCCAAAAGCTAATACTAAGATTTCTACATGATGAGAGACTTCCACAGAAATTTTGCAGGTAGGAAAGACCACTGAGTTAAAGTTTTTTTATATATATACTTTTTGGACTATTAATAACCTGACTCGTAAATGAAGAGCTGGAGCTGAAAGATCATAATCTAGGAAGGCAAACTCTTATCGGAGTAAATATTTCTTCCTTATATTGAGAATCATCAAAATCATACCAATCTACGGAACAAGTAAGTCCATGTAAGATAATGCATTGCATCCTCTTTGTGGCAAATTGTGCCAGTCACTATCTCTGCATTGATGTGTTCGTGCAATTGCTCCCTCAGACTACTCTCAACTGGAAACGGTTCGTACAAAAACTGAAATTAAAGAACATCAGAGTTAAGCCCAGCTTCCAAAAAGAGTACAATTAAAATTACCATAAAACACATACAAATTACTAATGGTACTCTTAACCTTTTTATAGAAGCTCTTTTTGGGTTCATGAACAAGAATAACAGCTTTGCCATGTTGATCATACTGTGGACGGCCAGCACGACCCATCATTTGCAAGATATCTGTGATTGGAAAATCTACATATCTCTTTGCTTTTCCATCATAATATTCTGTTCCCTGGAAAAGAGATGCACATTTTTTGAAATAAACATCCATAGTTTGCAAAGAAGGAACTTTCCCTGGAGAGTATATAGATATAGATATCTGAATTTGATAATTTAAAAGGCATTCAGGGAATCACAATAAACTGATTAGCAGTCAGAGGTTTATTATTTTGTCATATTTCTTCTCATCCTTTTCTTTTTCTTTTCCTATGACTTTCCATAAAACTACTTTTTACAGTTTGAGTTTGGATGTTGGATGCCAGCATCTTTTTGAAGTTTACACAATACACTACAGAGGGCAAAATGCCTCAACTTTGCTTTTGAACATTGCACACCATTAACAATCAAGCTTATAAAGATTTCTACACCATCACATGATCGATTCAGAAACCAAACAGAACAACAAACTCCACAAGTATTATTTCAGGTTTACATAATGAATGAGGCATGTATGGAAGTATTAATTTCAAGCCACTTAACAACTACTGGTAGAGTTGTGGTGTCTGGTGAAGAGCAAAACGAGCTTGAAATGTTAATGACCCCGAAGCATAAGAAATATTATGACAGATAAATCAAAGGCCAGATAAAATCTTGCCAAATTTACATTTGTGCCAGCATGAGTAATCCAAGTACAGTAATGGTGCAGAGCACGAAAATGGTAAAAAAATCTTCACAAACTAGTGGTGAAGTTCCAATGAAATCTGTATTAATATAACATAAGAGTATATATGCATATTTATGTCTCACCTTGATAATAACTAGATGGGCTGGAAGATTTACACCCCATGCCAGTGTACTAGTACATACCAATACCTGTGAATCAATAGTCTCATTTTCTGTTTGGAGTATGTGCTTACTGGGTATGGAAAAAAATATAGATCATTCAGGTGATAGAAACCTGGATCTTGTTATTTGCAAAAAGTTCCTCAGCCAGAGATCTATCTCTTTCATTCAGACCTGCATGGTGCAGCCCAATCCCAAACTGTAAGGTGTGCCTGAGGTTCTGATCAGTGACCTGAGAGAGAACCATCTGCAGCACTTCTTCTGTCATACTGAGGAACTGCCTAGGATGTTCATCTGAAGCTGCAAACTACATAACATAAAAACACAAAGTTTAAAATGTATTGTAATAGGACTACTCAACATGCCATGATGTGATGATGCACTTCACCTGAATAAGGTCAAGAGCAGTGAGCCTTGTCTGGCGACGAGATGAAACAAATATGATAACTGGTTTTGTCGGTGAATGGGTGCATATTGCAGCGTAGGCAGGTTTATTCATGCTATTCATCCTTGGGCAGTAATACTTTCCAGGATATCCCTGTCCATAAAAAGCAACTACTTGTCAAATGCAAAATCACTTCCATATCAACAAAAAAATCTACATAAGGTTGAACAATAACTTCTACAATTACAAGTCTTATGGACCAAAGGTTAGTACGTAAATTTTAGGTAATCTCAGCAAAAACATCCTGATCTAAGAAGTGCAACAAAAGCAATACCAATTTTTCAGATATGTAATATATACACAAAGACCAACTCTAAAACACAGGGTGTACAAAGGGGGCAGCAACAAAAAGAAAAATACAAAGAACAATAAATAAGCAGGCAAAGGTCCAATACCTAAACCTAATGCATCTACCAGAAAAAATAACTCTGGCATAGAAGATTATTAAACCTTATATTGATCTCCAACACCGAGTGGCTACAATACATCTCAGCCAACAATCTAAACTTTACAGCATACCAGGTTGTGTGCTTGCCCACATAATATGATTGTTGCCTCTTCCTGACACCCCTTCCAACTTTTAACACAGCATTTTGTCTGTAAACTGTGGTTTTGCTTCCAATAGGATGTGCCTAAAACAATGTGTGAAAAGTTGAGGAAGAGGGGAGAAGCACACCACCTGATATGCTGTATAGTTTAGATTGTTGGCTAAGATGTACTCTAGAGCCACTTGGGGTTGGAGATCAATATAGGATTTTATGATTTCTTATTGACGCAACACTACAGTTTATGGACAAAAATTAGGGCTACAGTTCCTATCTCAAGCATCACAACCAATTCATTACAAAACTGACTATGATAATCAAAAGCTTTGATGACAAAATATTTTTAGCTACCATACAATCGAAAGATGACTGAAGATTGAAAAGGCCCATTTCTTGCATAATCTTCTCTTTCTAATGAAACACTCTTCTTTAAACAAAAGAGAAAAGAAAAGGAAATTATTTCAGTTGCAAGATAAATTTCCATGAAAAATACAGCATCTACTTGCCTGGATATGCACTTCAAGAGGCACAGGTCTCACACTTGGCTTGAAATTGAAGAGCCCGATTTCACCAACACCCAACCAATCAGCCAAATCACTAAATAAATAAAGATCATAAGACAAGAATTACAATAAAAAAAGTTGTCATTAGCATCTTAAATGCACCAAAACCATGGAAGAAAAGGCTACTAAAGCACTGACAATTAGCATTTGTGGAATAGACATGATAGTAGCAATAGAGCAATACAGCTATGTGGTCTTTTTTTCTTTGGAAAACTCAACTAATGACATAATCAATGTGATACAGCTGAGTACACAAGTATCAGAAATTTTAGTAACAAAAAAAAATAGCAAAACTTTAGTGCAGGAACTTCTCAAACTAGTTCCTTCCTATTCCGAAAGTAGATTGATTTGACTAGCATAATGTTTTCATAACCATCCTCAATTCACTTTCAAAACAATAATATAAGATTATGTAAAACTCCTCTTATCCCCTTTCCTCCTGTATATGGCACTGTAAATCTTACTTTTTTTCTTATTCTCAGTTAACTTCAATTGCAATTGTATCATGGAAGACACGTTTGCATTGTGAGTTTAGTCTTTTTCTGTCAAAAAGGAAAAAAGAAATTGTCTATCCATGAGCAATGCACATGAGAAATGTTTTTTGAAATTATATTACATAAAATATTATGCTATAGTAGTTTAAATTTATTTCATCTTTAGTCCGAAAGAAATGAAATTTTATATTAAATTAGGAAACAATAGGATGGACTTTTGATCAAATTACATATACGATGGCTTGTACTTCTTAAAAGAGGCGATATTAATAGCATGGAACTCAAATCAGTTAAGACTCAACACTAAACTATTCTATAAATTGTATAAGCAGGACTACACATCTCTTGATGTCAAATGGTCAATTTCTCATGCCGTTTGGCCTAATTTTTTTTAATGTTCTTGAAGAATTAAATTTAAAAGAAAGATTACAAATAAAAGAGTAAAAGCAATTACAGATGAAAGGAAATTGGCAGAAGTAGAGATGATAATAAATAAATAAATAAATAATAAGTACAAGATTAAAACATATTAAAAAGATTAAAAACCTTAAGAAAATTTCAGAATTGACAACATTTGATGCAGAAAATAATTAGAAGAAAAACTTGAGATATTAGAAACCATGTAAGATGAAGGAATAACCACGCAGACACATGAAGAGTGGAGAAAGTGTATTCATTTTAATTTGGTACTGCATGAATAATACTTGGCATTAGTAATATCCATTGGCATAACTGGTGAATTTCATCACATTTCAATATCAATTCTAATGAACATATTAACAAATTCTTTGAAGATTTTGAGAAAAGGAGGTAAAGGATTATGAAAGGGTATCATTGTTAAGGTTTAATGAATTGATGAAAAAAGACAAGATATTAGTGGGAAAGTAAGATATTTAAACATCAACCCAACATTTTGGACCATTAACAGTAAACAAAAATAGTTGTCTTTATTATAAGACCTCATGCATCTATCAAAGAATAAATCATTGGCAACAATTGGTAAGACTTGGGTGCTTGAGATTGAATCAGATGCACACACCTTGCATTTGCCAAAGCAGTTGAAAGACCTACAAAACGCACCGCACGCTCTGTTTGTGATGATATGTATCTCATCCTAGAAACAATAACCTGGAAGCAAAAAGTTCAATGTTGTCAAAGGAACAGCAAACAATTTATAGACCAATGAAATAAAATGTAATATCGAGTTGGCTCTAAGCATTTAAACAATTCAATGCCAAGACCTCTTTTTTCAATACTCCCCTCAACTAACCGAATAAATTAACAAATTTTGGCAAAAAAAATTCACTTTGAAACCACTTCGAAAGCTGTCACACCAAGGAATTGTCAAAACAACTCAGTTGATCATCAATGGCCTTCTGATTAGAATGCAAGCCCATGATAAGATTAAAGTACAATCATGAGAAAAAGAAGTTGCCTAAATCTATCATCCCCTATAAAATTCTGTTGGAACTCGAACCCAAACCCAAACTATCTGCTATCAGTTTGAGCCACCGCTTAACATATGAATTAATCCCAAGTAAAAGAAGAATTAGAACAATTTTTTGAAAAAGTAGTAACTTGACAGAAAACAGGGAGAAGTGCAAAAATAAAATAAAATGCTACATCAAACATATGAATAAAATCCAAAAAAAAAAAAATTAATCTCGTTCATCAATAGATAACCCTGAAATAATAAATGAGAAGACAAATTCTGAGGTTCTATTACAATAAATGCTCAGGAACAAGAAACAGAAATTTGCCATTAATACCTCAAGGATAGGTCCACGATCAGCTCCCAGTAAATGAATCTCATCTAAGATCACAAGTCCAACCTATCAATGAAATTGAAGCAAACGTCTAATGAGGTAAATAATAATTGAATGAGAAACAACAATTTCATTCAAAAGTAGCAGCCAAATATAACAGAAATGCACCTTCGTTACATAGCTTCTACTATGCCAATTACGACTGATGCCATCCCACTTCTCAGGAGTGGATATAATGATATCAGCTGACAAGAGAGCCATCAAATCAGGAGTATAATCTCCAGTCATTTCAACCTGATGAAAAACATAATCTTAATTCCATAAGCATAGTTAATGTCTAGCAGACACTCACACGCACACAAATAAACAAACACTTGCAGTTACTAGCTTACATGTATACTTGTTTTAAAATAATCTATCTCCAAGACTTGATCACAAAACAAATAAAATATTATATTATTGTTGTTGTAAAATAGAAAATTTTATATTAGGTTTTCTATAAATTTGATAGTATTAGTTAACACCTATAAATTAGAAGTCACTCATAGAAAATTTTATATTAGGTTTTCTATAAATTTGATAGTATTAGTTAACCCCTATAAATTAGAAGTCACTCCTAATTAGGAAATATGATTTGATTTGGCTCCTGATTTCATGTCTTGTATTATTCTTTAAATAGGAACCTTGTACAAACTATTCAATATAATGATTTCCAGAGTAATTTGTTTTCATAATATCAGAGCAAAGATTTGATCACCGACTATCTTGTTGTTCATCAAATGGTATTCCTAGTGTTTCCTTGGCTCAAATAGATAGTCATCCTTGTGCCTTATCTTCTTGTTCAAATTTTGCTTCTTAGATCATTGATTCAGGTGTATTCGATTATATGACTAGTCATTCCCATCCTAATGAGAAAATAAAAATTACAAATGGTAGTTTCTCACCTATTGCAAGAAAAGGGTTAATAACAATTTCTAAGAGTATAAATCTTAAATTTGTCTTCCATGTTCTTAAACTTGCTTGCAATCTTATGTCCATGAGTAAACTAACCAAAGATTGTCACCGTCGTGTTATTTTTTTTTATTCTATCTGTATATTTTATGACCGGAGCTCGGAGAAGATGATTGATAGGGCTAGGATGAATGATAGGCTTCACTACCTTAATGACAACTTCTTCGGCAATAAAAAAAAAAATTGGAGGCTTTAGTAGTATAAGTTCAATGTCTGGTAGTGAACAAATAATGCTTTGACATCTTAGACTTGGACATCCTAGTCTTCTCTATCTTAAACATTTATTTTTTGAGTTTTTTTAAAATTTGAATTGTTTATCTTTTCAATGTGAAAGTTGTCATTTATCAAATAGTTATCGTGCTACATATCCTTCAAAATCCTATCGTGCTTCAGAACCATTTTATTTAATTCATAGTCATGGGGTCCTTCAAAGATCACTACTGTATCTTAAAAAAATGGTTTTACATTCATAGATGATCACACAATATTATGTTCAGTGTAAAACTATCTTTTCATGCTACAAGAACACAATTTGATTTGCGAATAAGAGTTTTTTGTTGCATAGTCTTTGTTCACATACAAACAAATTCCAATCTAAACTTAATCCTAGAATTGAAAAATGTGTTTTCATTGGATATGCCCCAAACAAAAGAGGGTACAAATGTTACAATTTGACTACTTGATCAGCTAGCAGGCCATGGAAGATATCTTTAAGCTAGCTTGAAAGGGAGTGTTGTAAAATAGAAAATTCTATATTAGGTTGTCTATAAATTTGGTAGTATTAGTCAACTCCTATAAATTAAGGATATATGATTTGATTTAATTTCTGATTTCTATTCTCCTTTAAATAGAAACCTTGTACAGACTATTTTGATTCACATCTCCAGAAAATACTGTCTTTAATTTCTTTAAATTTTATTTTGAAGAAAATAAAATTTTAATATTTTAAATAACTTAATAGTATCAATACACCATTAGGTCACTTATAATTACATGTTATAGAGATCATTTAGGAAAATATTTGAGTTTGTGCATAGTATTAGTATATTAACATGTCTCTTATTAAGTCACCTACGCTAAGGATATTTTTCCCAAGGACAAATTATTTTGAATATAATAGCGAGTGAAGAATTTTTGTGGCTTCATGCTTTGATATATAGTATAATTATAAAGCAAGTGAATAAATGTTCTCACCATCTGTTTCCCAAGCTGAGAGACAAGATGCTTTCTCCAATCATTCATTCTTTCTCGAACAATAGCCTTCAGAGGTGCTATGTAAATAACCTGCATTTAGAGAAATAACTAAACATACTGCATTCCAGGGTAAAAAACACTTAAAAAATCTTCCAAATAATGGATTAATTGGTATAACAAGAAACCTATTGTTATTTTCAGAGCATAATTAAATCCAACAAGGATCTTAGTCTCTTGTTCTTTAACAAAATATTGGTCATAGTGGTTTGCGCTTCCAGAACATACCAAAAAGCAACGCACATTTAGCTGGAAACAGCCCTTGTCCTCTTAGTTTTGCATTTTTCTCAATAACTTATGTTTGCACATAATGTCTTTTGCATTGCAAAAATTGTGAAAAATAGTACCTTCATGTCAGGCTGTGTATTAAAGAGGCGAAGCATAGCAAGTTCAGCAGCTATTGTTTTCCCACTTCCAGTGGGAGCTCCTAACAGAACATTATTGTCAGAGTGATACAGAATATGAAAGATCTGCAACTCACAAACAAAAGCATCAAATCACAACTGCAGAATACTTTTCATAAGGTCAAAAGTGACGAACAGTTTAAAATAGCTAAAACCATGAAATAAACCAACAAAAATTATATATAATGGACTACACCTGTGTTTGTATAGGATTGAAATGAGAAAAGCTGTACAAGGCTTCATAAGTGTTGTTCCCAAGTGAAGTTACAGGAAGCGGTTTCAAATCTAGAAGTTCTGTATGTGAAGTACGAGCCTGGACAGACAGAATTTGGTAAGAGAAGAAAATTGCCATAAAGAAATGTTCAAACGATCATCTAATGTACAATGAGTACCTCTGGTAGCGCGAGCTTATGGAAAGATATAGTGTAGAAAGATTCAGCATGCAACCAAGAATCAGAAACAGCACGAATGTAATATTGTGGGGGATGTGGTTCAAAAATTGGCACAGTGAAGGATAGCTTGTGAGGTTCCCCACGAATCATCCGCTTTGTCAGAGTTAAAAGCTCAGAATGATAGATGTGGTCATTCTCAGAATCCTGTTTGAATAGTTAATTAGGCCTCAGTTACATATGAAAAAAAACTGTGCATCTCATTAGAGACAATGTCAAAGTTGCACTCATTAGAAACAATGTCAAAGTTAAAAAAGACTAGTCAAATCATGACCTCTCAACACAGGAAATTGCAATGCATACCCAGTAAAGGAGAACTTCTGTAAGTCCAAAATTTAAATCAATCATCATGTGATAGTGCAGTCATGAGCTCAATAAGTGAGTGTAACAAGCCTGTTTACCAACATTTTCTACACCCAATCTTGCAATTACAAGAGAATAAAACGCACCAAGTAATATTTCTCTATGGAGAAATTACCAATAGAATTTTAATTTTTAAAAAAAATTGATTAGAAACTAAGTTGCCAAATAAATATTTGAGATGGCATAGTTACTGAAATTTAGAGTTAAAAGGTTTTACACTTCCAGTTCAAAATGCATATTAGTAGACAAGAATTTATCCTTAAAGCCCCTTCCAGTTTTAGAGTGAAGCAAATCATCAAAATTTTATCCTCTAACTACATAGGAATCACATTGGGAGATATACAACAACACCTCAACAAGAATCCACCAACGTTGAGCAGCACCATGGAAACGATCTTTCCATATGAATTCTGGAATTATGAGCAAATCCAGCTGCATATTGAAATTAAGCATCATAATGATGTATCCATATTGATAGAATGGAATCTATAATCCTGGAGATATATGGAAGCAATTGACTATAATTACCTTCAATACTGTTCTGGTGATTGGACTTACAGTTGCTGATAACTGGATCCTTGGGAAATATCCCAAATATTGCTTAACCAACTTCCAGTGTTCACCAATCCCCAAAAAATAACAAAATAATAATAAATTATATAATTAAAGTCAGTATTATTTCTGCCAACACAAAACAATATAGAACATCACTCCATACAAAAAGATTACCCTTCCTCCAGGAGCATAACGAATAAGTGTTCCGATATCCTTTTCTTCCATCTCTTGCAGATGATCTAAGTCAGATCCTCGTTCCTCTAGCTTCCGCAATATCTGGACCAGGTACAAAGTGATGTCAAACAACGGTCACCACAGGTGCATTTTGGGGATAAAAAACGTAAATCAAAGTTCAGTAGACAAACTTCTGCTGAAAGATCCTTGTCAAATTGTCTAAGTGGATGTTGATGAGGCCAGATTTGGCGATCTACAGCCTTGCAGTATTCCAACATGAATAAAGACATCTCACTCCAGCCTCTGCGCAAACAAATCTCAAACAATGCCCGCATGATACGAGCCAAGCTTGCACTGATATATGAAGCATCAGAAACCAGTGAAAAGGTATCAATCGAGCCACGAGATATGTACAACTGCAAGTTGACATAAACAAAACAAGAGTCAGATAGAATAGTTTCTTAAACTATGGTAGGGACAATTAATTACACAAGAAAAGCTAAAAACCTGAATAAGAATTGAAATTTTCCCATGCTTGTTTGAAGGACCGCCCCTAACTTCTAAAGGGCATGATGAACGCAACAACATCTCCAGCTCATTTTGCTCCTCTTCTCGAACAACAATATTCTCAAATTCAGAAGAATGGGCAACCATGTCAATAACCTACCACAGGAGCAAAGCAACATAAAGGTTGTTAAATAAGATGATGGAAAGGAAAAGGCAAATAGTAATTAGAGATCAGAGATTAGAGAGATGGTATAACAGTCCAGTGCAACTGAAAATACTGACTTAACATATAATCACTAAATAACTCATTACTAGGAAACCTTGTGCACTAAAAATTCTGACAGCTTTTTTTCACAAAACTCAAGAGAAAATAAAAAAGAACCATAACATTTTGTAAACTGATGTTACACATAGTGAAACCATGGATAGTAAAAAATAACCTCGCTATCATTCATGTGGCGCCTCAACAATTCATTGTAAGTTTCAACGCTAGAATATTGTATATAAAAGTGGCTTGCAATGCGACCAAGCTCTGTGCAGTAAAAATTGCCACTTTTCTCATCAAATCGCATCATTTTAGCTTTGTCAAGTGCACGTGCAGCATCTGTTACAAGAGCTCTCTGCTTTAAACTCAACGAAGGGTCTTCAATGACCTAAAAGCACATAAGGATTCTTCACATAAGTGTCATGTGGAAAACAAAGTATAACAAGGACATCTTTTTAGATTCAAGACCATTCAAGTTCATGCTCTATCAAGGACATGGAAGTAAAACAAACAAATAAACTTACATGCATGCATGAGTCCATGCATACATTAATGCAAAAGTTCAGTTTGAGCAAAGTCTCATAGTAGACAAGAGAATCAAATCATGAGGTTACAGTAGTGATTGAACATTAGGGAACTATCACAAGCAAATTCATAATATTTGTGGCTATCATGAGTGTGAAATATTAGCAATTTCTAGCAATATTGTCTTTAATGCCAAATTTCTCAATCATTTCAGTAGAAAGGGATGATGCTTATGCTCTCAACCTAATTAAGAAGGATCATAATTTCAAACAATTGTAACAAGTATCACAAAGTGTTTTTGGTACCACATAAACTTGAAGATCCAAACAATATTTTGTAAAAGCATTGAGAATTTAACCTTATATCTTCAAATCAAGAGATGAATCTTGATTTTTTAATCAAAATGTGCATGACTGTGGTTTGAAGTGCAATTCAATCTTATGCAAGATCTTCAATTACAGCACCTAACTACTAAGTTTTACAAGCAATAAGAGAAATGATAGGTTAGGAAATGGAAAATTGGCTTTAGGTGGGTATTGTGGTGTCTTTAGCTTAGAGTTATGGTTTGGGCGAGTAACAACAATGAACTAAGGATCAAGTAAGCTAAAATGGAGAAAACAAACCTAGCATCACCCTAGGGCTCCTACAAATCTGAAGTGGGGAAAGTTCTTCAATATTCTTGGCATAATAATGTTTATTGCATTATTTTATTAATGGTTAAGATTTTTAGGTTTTGAGGGGTTTAAGAAGAGTTCAAAATGCAGTTTGGTAAATCAAGCATAACTTTTAATCCGACTATTGGATCGAGCTAAAATTTCTTTTGAAGGATCTTTTTCCTATCTTAAAATTTCAAAATGATCAAAGATCGAAAAGCATTCAAATAAGGCTTGGAATTCACTATGCGGGATTGTCTTTATTTACTTTGTTGTAATTGGATTCTTTTTTTCTAATTTTAATTTAATTATTATTTTACTATTTAGAAATCTTAATACTAGATGGATTCTATTAGTTAGGTAAGTTTTAATTAGTAATTATTTTTTATAAAGAATTTTAGTTTTAACTAGGAATCCTTTCCTATAAAGGATTTTAGGTCTAACTAATATAAATAGAAATATTTAGTTTATTTTGAGATTCAAACTATTCAGAATTTCTAATAAAATACTAGAGTTTTCTCTAGATTTCTTTACAGCTTAGGTTAGTAACATTGAAAACTGTAACTTTTATCCACGTTATACGCCACGTTTATCCATGTTATACCCACGTCAAAATCACTCCTAAGAATTCTAAGGCATCACACCTAAGATAAGATGCATCACACATCTAAACGGCTGAAATCTTAATTTAGTTTCACTAAAAACCATCCTCTCAAGTGGGATTACAAAAAATATAATTTGGCTACTAAAGTGGTGCCTATGAAGGTGCACAATAGCAAGTGCTAGTTGGCAGGTCACTTCCATAATGCTAAAGAAGTTGACTAATCTACTTCCTAAAATTATAAGATTACCCCTAACAAAACAAAAATTACAAAGCTGCCCCTGGCAATTAGAACACCTAAAATATGTTGTGTTATCTATTAATGAGTCTAGATTAGCTCCAATTAGGATGAAGGCAAATCGAAAAACTTGTAGGATTCGATTTCCCTCTTGTTCTATAAACTTTCTAGATGTTATTTGCACCATCTATCCCTATCTTGAGAAAACTTGACTCTAGAGAGTTAAATGACTTGTATCGTCCATAAAATCATGGTCTAGGCATTGAAACTCCACATCGAAAATCAAGTAGATTCAAATAATAGTTTGTTCTTCCATTTCACCAAAAATTTTTGGTCGTAACATATACAAGTTGAAACAATACTATTGTCCACAATGTGTTCAATTTCTTCTTGAATTATAGGAACTGGGGTTGGAGTGTTGGAGCATCTATGGAAGAAGTATCTATATGTCCTAGGTAAAGAGTGAGGTCTTCAATGTTGAAGATGTTACTCGCACCAATATCTTTAGGTAGGTCCAAAACAGAAGCATTAGAGCTAATCTTCTGTAAAATCTTATAAGGGCCCATATTCGTATATTGAAGCTTCTTGTATTTGCTAGTTGGAAAGCCTCCTAGCCAAATGTGCACCATAACTTGATCTCCAGCTTCAAATTTAGCATGTCGACAACACAAATCCACTCAGTTATTGTACCCCTTATTGCTTGAAGCAATTTTTAAATGTACATCAGCATGAATGCCAAGAATATGCTCCACAAATGAATTTTCTTCAGCACTAGTACCGGCTGAAACAGGTGATGGTACCAAGTCAATTGGCTTTCTTGGCTGTAAACCCAATACAACTTCAAATGTGCTACAGCCAAAGTGCGATTAATGAATCTATTGTATTTGAATTTTGCAATAGGTAGCATCAAGTCCCTCCTTTTCCCATCTAACCATATAGTTATTCTGTGACCTCAGTTTGTCCATCTAAAGAAAGAAAGGCAGCTAAGAATTTCAATTGTGTTTATACTAATCGCCATAAGGTTCTCCAAAAGTAGCTTGTAAACTTTTTGTCTGAGATAGTAGTTAGAGAAAGCCCATGAAGTCTGACCACTTCTTAGAAGAACAATTTTGCAACATGAACCGCATCAGTTGTTTAAAGAATATGTTTGTTTTTTTGGTTCAACCTGTTGTTCAAAGTGTTTCACCTGAAAAAAATATCAAATTGATACTTTTTTTGGTGTTTTGATGTGCCAATATCAAAAAAAATTAAAAAATATCAAAAAAATATAAAAAACATGAAATAATTTCATTTTAATATATTTTCAATTGAAAAGCATTTTGCACAGCTTTACCAAACACACACTTGGAATAAGAGATGAAATGTGTCATTTTTTAGAAGTGATCGATGAGTACAAAATAAGAGTCATGCCTTTGAATTGTTCTTGGCAATCCAAGAACAAAGTCCATACTTAGATCTTGCCAAAAGCTTATGTGAAATAGAAAAAGGCATGTAAAGACCAATATTCTTCTCTTCCTTTTAGCCAATTGGCAAGTTTGGCATTGGATTGCCAGCTTGGCAGCATCATGCTTTACGCTTGGTCCCCAAAACCTCTCTTCAACCATTGTTATTGTTTTGTTACTCCCAAAAAAAACTCTCCATTATGCAATTCTCATATATCTTGATCTCAAACAAAAGTATTGTTCTCAAACATAAATATGCTAGATTGGTGGCACGCACTACATCCCGGTCGGGCAAATGTTTTCTCAACATAAAAAAAAATAATGCCTAGGCCACGCTAGTATTTTTAAAGAAGCAAGAAAAATCCAAGACTCGGCCATTAACTTGATTGGATTCCATAAATTCGGTTAATTTAATAACATAATTATAAAAACAAATAGGCAACAACAGCAAATAAACCGAAATTAAAAAAAAATATTGACTCAAAAAAATAACGCTTGACAATATTACAAAAATATATCCTCAATACTTTTAAATAGTCCCTCGGTGATCACATTTGATAAAGAAGCAAAAATTAAAAGAAAAGGTGATTACAAAATAGACATTAACCCTCTAGCAGAATGAATGTTAGAGGAAAAAATTGATAAAAAAAATCAAATTAAAAAAAGGACAAAAAAAACAAATCCAAGTCCATGCAAGTCAGGCTACCAAATTCGTGACGTGGTCGTGAGACCTGGATATCCCGATAAAAAAAAATTGAATAAAATTATGAAACTTAATTCTCAAACAATCCAATGTTGAACAGCAAAATTGGAATAAAAAAATCAATTTTAGGAAAAAAGCAATGACAAAAAAAATACTTGAATCAACCCAAACTAACCCGCAAAACTCATGACCCAGGAAAGGAGATTAGTGTAATCCCATATAAAGAAAACTGAAAAAAATGACGAAGCTCAATCCTCAACCAACCAAATGTTGAATGATGAAATTTTAAAAAAAAATATCAACTTTAAAAAATGAGCTAAAAAGGACCGAAATCAATTTGGGCTAATCATTGAAACCCATGACCCAATCATAAGGTCATGACTAACTCAATAGAGGTCCAACCCAAAAAAATCACGAAGCTAAATTCTCAATCAACTCGGAAAAAAAATCAAAAAATAATCTAAAAAACAAATATCAATTAAAAAATAACCAAATTTGATAAAATAAAAGGAAACCAAATGTTAAGAGATGAAATTGAAAAAAATCAATTAAAGATAAAAAAAAAATAAAAAGCAATCAAAAGAATAAAGATTAAATTTGATATAAAAAATAAATAAAACCAAATGTTGCGAGCTGAAATTGAAAAAAAAAATCAATCAAAAAAAAATTCAAAAGAAAACAAATAACAATAAAAATAATGAAGACCAAATTTAATACAAAAAAAAAATGACAAGACTCCTTTTAATTTTGGGACCTAACTCGAATCCCGAGAAGAGAGAGAAGAGGAAAAAGAAGAAACCAAGGTCGTCAAAGCCCCTCAACCGACACACACCGAACAACCTGGGATAGCACGGTGTGCCGCTTCCATGCCACTACTAAAGCCAACATTTGGCTGCCTATAGAATAGTTTTGGAGTGAATTTATATACTTGTTCATATAGTGAGACATGTCTCATCTATCCCACTGTCTCCATCTCTGTCTCTTTTTATCTCAAACGCTACCTTAACAAAATGTCCATCTTGGAGAGAGAAGTCTTTGCATTCCTGCTCATGTCTCAGTATATATAGTGTTGAAATCCTTGCATCTAGAGTACTCATTCTTCAAATGCTCAAAGCCCACAGCCTTCATTGCCATAATGGTAACCAAAAATAACACTCAACTAAGAGCATCAACATTTTTATTTTCAGTTCTAGCCTTCTATTTGATTAAAAAGGTATAGGCTTGTAGAAATTCAACCCATTTTTCATGTCTTAGGTTCAACTTTCTTTGGTTATTGATGTCCTCGAGAGCCTTATGGTCAAAATTGAGAACAAACTCCTTGTGAATGAGATAATATGACCAATAGGGTAACATTTGCACCATTGCATCAAATTTTGTCGTCGGTGGACTATTTTTGTTTGACATTGTATAGCTTTTCACTAAGTTTATTGAATGACCTTCTTGAGAAAGTACACCACCAATTCCATGGGAAGCATCACAAGAAACTTTAAATACTCTAGAGAAATCAAGCAGCTTTAAAATTGGAACCTTATCATTTTTGTTTTGACTTCTTCAAAGGTTTTTGAAGTTGTCTTTATCAAAACAAAGTTTCCTTTCTTCATGCAAACAGTTATTGGAGCCATTATAGTGCTGAAATTTTGAACAAACCCTCATAAAATGTTGTTAGCCCATGAAAACTCCTCGCCTAATGTAAAGTAGTAGGGATAGGATAGTCAAAAATAGCTTTAACCTCCTCTGGATTTGCTTGTCAACACAATGAAACCTAAAAATACAGCTCTCGGGAGCTCATGAAGGAGCCCTTCTTCATGTTGATAAAAATTTCTTGTTGTAAAACTTTCATTACTTTTTGGAGGTGGAAAAGGTGATCCTCTTTAGACTTGTTATAAACCAATATAGCATCAAAGTAAACAACTAGAAATTTGCTAAGAAAAGGGTGAATTACCTTTGTCATCACTCACATGAAGGTGCTTGGTGCATTGCATGAGCTAAAAGGCATGACCAACCACTCATATAAGCCATCCTTTGTCTTAAATAGTGTTTTCCACTCATCCCAAGGGCTTACATATATATGACAATAACCACTGTTAAGATCTAGCTTAGAAAATATGGTAGCTCCACTCATCATGTCATCAAACCTTGGGATTGTAAAGCAGTATTTGATAGTTATATTATTGATTGCATGACCATCCACACACATACATAAATTGAATTGGTGCCTTCATTTAGCTTGCTAGGCCCTCTTGATTTCAGTGCTCATATGATGAAGAGTGATTTTCCTTACCATTGCAATTGAAATGGTAAGTGTTCTCTCCTCCACAGTGAGACAGAGAACGATCATAAAGTCATTGGTGACCCAAGAGTATGTGTGTGACATTCATAGGAACTATAACACCAAATAGAATCCTTATACTAATCATAAGATTTAGAAACCAAACACTCGGTTACTAGTATAATGGGGTTATCAATCCATGCTACTTGATATGGTTGTGGATGGGGTTTTGCGGGAAGTTATACTCTTCCCACAGTAGGGGCAGAAACAACATTCATACAACTTCCCCCATCAATGACCAGCTTGTGTAACTCTTTCCTTAACATTTGAAAAATTGCAGTTGTTCTCCAATCTTCCTTTCCATGTTTATGAGCACCTTTCCATGTTTATGAGCAGCTAGTATACATCTCACTACCATAGTAAGATAAGTATCTACATCCAAATCAGCTAAATCATCATCATTATACACCAAGTCTTCTCTTTTTCTTCTCCCTCAACAGCTTGATTCAGCTCTTCATGCTCCCCTCCAATATGCAAGTTGGCTTTAGTGGAACATTGATATCCCATATGGCCCTCACCTCCACACTTGAAATAAGCGTCTTGATCATTGGGCTTCTTAGGTGCTTCTATCAATGGCCTCTTCCCTCTAGGATCATAAGGCTGATTAGAAGTTGTAGGATTTGTCCGAAAAGTTCTGTCAATTATCTTTCACCCTTGGCATTATTGAATCCCTTGGTTAAGGCTGCAATTTCCTGGTAATTGGCACTTTCAAG
Organism: Populus x sibirica; assembly: GCA_019202695.1. NCBI lineage: Eukaryota > Viridiplantae > Streptophyta > Magnoliopsida > Malpighiales > Salicaceae > Populus > Populus x sibirica. Next base: position 25,090 of record JAGMVL010000416.1, on the reverse strand, counting down.
TATTCTTCCATGTCTAGTGCCACTTGAAATGCATGTTATGCCATATAGTGGTTGTTGAAGTAGTTCTCTTCTCCAGTCAGCCCTTCAACCTTGTCAATGTGAGACGAGAATCTTCAATAATTTGACTCTGCGTCTTCAGTTCATCAAATTTCTGCATATACACTGCAACTGAAATGCTGCCTTGTTTTGAATTGACAAGTTGTTTGTAATTCTTGTCATGGAATCAGAAGATAAGTACTTTTCTTGAAGTTTTGCCTTCATTTCTTGCCAAGTGCCAATTGGTGGCTACCCTAGATATCACCTTCAATACCAGTCCACCACACTTTTGCTAAGCCTACTAACTTCATCTTAGCAAAGCTTAAACACGCCTCTCATCAGATATCCATACCAATCAAAATACTCCTCAATTGCAGATAACCAATTAGAGAAGGTTGTAGTGTCAAGTCTACCATCAAAATCTGTAAAATTCAACTCTCACCCTTCTTTGTGATGTCTCCAGCCATATCTTGAGGCTCATAATGTCCCTTTCAAGAAACTCCCTAGCTCGATCCAAGAGGGGAACTTGGGGCCTTCGTATAAGTCTTTCTTCCCTCACTTCTCCCCTGGGAACTTGATTATCTAGCTAACCTTATATACAAAGTCTATGGAACTCTTATCTTCTTCAGATTTAATTTATTTATACCAGTAGCTCAAGATTCTTAATTAGCTAAAAATTGTGGTGAATAAAAGATACACCAGCGCTTGAGTTTTGTTTGTCTGTGGTGCTGATATGCAAAAGAAACTCTTAGACACAGGTAAAATAATTTATGTTAGTCTCATTGATGATTCAATTGGGAACTACAACTAAGGACTGGTGCGACCAATTTCAGGAACCCATTTAGCATATCTAGGGAATTAGGATTATTGTAGAAGCACAGAACTTATTAGGCCACAAAAGTCTATGATAGTAATTTGCTAGCATATCCCATATGCTTTCGCATGAGCCAGACCTGATGATGTAGACAAGAAAACAAGCTGATTTCTTGTATTTCTGTGTGGTTAATGTAGACAAGGGAATATCTATAAATTCCAGATTAGGTGGAAATTTTCGGGGCCTAGGCTTTTATTTTATGTTTTCTTCTCTTATTAATCCTTAATTAAGTAGATTTTTATTGGGAATAATATGTAACACGATAGTAGTTCTGAAAAAGATCTTATAAGAAGTCAAGCCAGTATGTTTCCTATTTAAGAGTCTAAGTTCTTGTTGGATTAGGAATCCAAACTACATAAAGCTTTAAGAGGTTGTTGAGTCTATAAATACCAATGCTTGTATGCTTTGTTTTCAGAAAAGGCTTTTATGAATAAGATTTCCAGCCATATGCTTTTGATTGTGTGATGCAATCTTCTCTTTGGTGTAAAACACTGTTCAAGCTTAACACTATAATCAGTACCAGAACAGCCCATTAATATGTCCTGCATCCCCTGGGAGGTCTCATTGATTATCCTAAAGGCAATAATGGGTCAATATCACAATTGTTCATTAAAAATTCTATTGAAGCCCAACCAGTGACCACCCTTAAAAGTGAGTTTGAGAAAGTGCTCTCAAGACAATCAAGTTGCAACATGGATAATTACTTCAAGGGCAATGAAAATGCATCCTAAAATATCAAGTAAATCGTTAAAGATACCCAATTCCAACATGTTGAACCATGTGAACATTGTTTGTAGAGATCTGATAGTGCCAGTTGGGTAGATGTAGAACTTAATAAAATAGATGACATACCTCATCCCACCCGATACCATATGCCAGAGGATTCTGCCTCATCCTGATAAAAAGATATGTGTAACCAAGCCATGCACAAGCTTCCTTGACATTGGTAACAGTACCCAATGCCACCTCAGCATTTAAATTATCTTTTAAAGAGCTAATAAACTGCAAACACAAAGGAAAAATCACAACCAATATGTGAACCAGCCATTTAACTACATAGAATCAGTGCAAAAATGGAATATATTTCAATGCACAATCAGAATATAAGATATTTTAAGCAACCATCACCACACAGAAAACCATATAGCAAAACCCAACATAAACCATTTGCATTATCTAGACAGAACTTGTGAACTCAATAGATTTCCATCATGGCTTCAACAACAGATGGTCAGACCATCCAACTCTGCAGCAAATTAAGGATATAATATTTCCGTGCAAATTGCCAAATTATGAGGTTACCTTTTTTCCCGCATGCTTCATGCATACCCAGGATTTACCCAGCATACTGATTAAGAGGTTTAATTTATTTAGGTGGATAAGTTTGCAACCAGAACCGTTTGTAATGATTGCAAATATAGTGGCTTTACTGTTAGTGTAACTATCATCTAGTATTAAATACCTGAACCATATTCATTAACAGAGTCACTACAATCTACTAGAAACCGAGATATGAAAATCTTCATCACAATTCAACAAATGTAATATCAGATCAAATAGCGTAGATGCATACAGAACACAACTTCATTTTGCAGACAAGCTACACATAAAATCTTGTAGCAGACATGAGAGAATAGACTCCAAACAAGTAAAACATAGTCCATATTTTGTATTAAGCTGTTCAATAATCTGTGTTGTTCCTTGCCATAAGTGAAAGAATCCAAACTTCAAACGAAAAGATGGTCTTCCAGAGTTGACAAGGGAAGATGATACCCAAGTTACCTACTCCATAGTAACCCAACTCCAAATCATATTTAGAAACTGTAGCACACCAATAATGTGAGTCTAATATTATGCTTGGACATCCTGAAGTCAAACTACAAATAACTACCTGACTTTCTATAGGAAGTTGACATGTCAGCAACCTTAGATAGTATGCCAGTTTCTCATGGGACGTGATTATGATGCCTTCACCACTCTTGTCAAACTGAGGTCTCCCAGCCCTTCCAAAGATCTGTATACAATGAAATCATGAGAACTGTAAAAAGACAAGACCCCGATAATAAGCAAGAAAGAAATTAGATCCATTTCCTCCGAGTCTAACCTGCATAACATCAAGCATGCCTATGTCACGCCACCCACCAGCCTTTGGATCATATAACTGGGTCCCCTGGAGAATAACATCAGAATGGTTAATAGAAAGAGGAATGCAAATGAAAACTATATCAGAGATTTATCAATGTAAAAACGCTATCTTATGCATTGTATTCCTGAAACTAGCCAGTATGAAGAACAACTTCAAGCGCATAGCATTGCAATCAATGCATTTTCTGTTATCAAACAATGTCACTTTGATATTTACTTTAATGAGCCACATGTCGAATGAGATGTTGCATTAATATCAATTCAAAGGTTTTAGTTCAATTGGTTGAAATGAAATTTTACTTCCAAGTGTGATTTCTACTTTTTTTTTAAGGAAAGGCTCACTTACTTTCTCTAACTAATAAGATACCAATTGTCTTTTAAGTTACGAATTTCAAATAAGCAGCAGGTATTTGGTATTGTGGTGCAGGGTGTTTTTCAAAAGTGCTTTTCAATTGAAAATATATTAAAATGATATTTTTTAAAAGCATTTTGACACTAACACATAAAAATCATTGAAAAACATCTAAAAAGCATCAATTTGATGCTTTATTAGGTGAAAAGCACTTTCTTTGAAAAGCAAAAGCTAATACAATGCCAAACGGGTCGGTGACTTTACATACATTGAGATTGATTTCATTTTGTCTATGGTTGCAGCTATGGAAAACGGTTGCAGAAAGGATTGAATTTAGGCAACAGTAAAACCAATGAACATACATGGCCTGATAATGAGCACAAACCTTAATCACAACAGTGTGAGCAGGTAGATTTACACCCCATGCCAAAGTTGCTGTGCAAACAAGTACCTAGAACAGAAAATGATCTAATTTCAGCAAAGATGTTAGGCAAAATTTCAAAGCGCAAAGCAGAACACTACCTTCAAAAGTCCACCAGAGAAAAGCCGTTCAGTTAGACCTCGGTCAGCTCTTAGCATCCCAGCATGATGAACACCAATCCCACTTCCAAAGAGTTCAACAAGATCTTTGTTTCTGGACTTCATGACTTCTTTCTGAAATGCATAAATTTGATAGCTATTAATGTCATAAACCTCACAAGCACCAAGAAAAAAAAACGAAATACATCAGTTCCCACCTTGAACAAGGCAAATTGTGGATGTTCATCATTTCTAAAGAGCTCTACATCTTCATTATTCCGTGCAAGTTCAACCTGTAAAATATATTGTTAACAACTATGACTGTGCACCAATATTGGTCAAAACATACACATTCTCCATGTATATCTGTGGAGGCATAAGTTTCTGTTTCCATGACTTAATGAGTATTGAGTTTAGACATCGATACACGTTGACACTCCACAAATCAAAGTGTTGCAAGACCTGTTCCTTAATTTCTCAGTCAAAGGATGACTGCATTATTAATGAGAAAGGATGTACATGAAACACTTCAAGATAGCATATCCTCCCAACCAGGCAAGAAGAATATCAAACTGAAATAAAATAGCACTCCAGTCTTGCTTGATGTTAGCTAGGTAACATCCCCAAAATCCTGAACCACAAAGATGCAAGAAACAGTATCCTGTCACAAGAAAATTGTCAAGGAAAAGTGATCCTTACAAAATTATAGCATTTATCTCCATTCAAACACATCATGTAACTGCCAAAATGGGATTGACTGTACAGCCTTGTAATTTTTCATACAGATACCCATGAAACAAACTGGCAACAAATTTAACATCCCACCCAGGATCACCGAGTATCACCTTCAATACCAAATAGCCTACTTACATTTCCCACAAATTTGACAATGAAGAACCAGATGGCTTTGAGAATTTCCACTAAAACAGGATTACAAATATTAAAATGGAGGCCCAAGATTGACATCCTCAACTTATGAAGCCTCCCAACATGCAACAAGTCATTGGTGTTAATCTTACTAATAACCCCAGTCTAGATAAAAGGCTAAACTTTGGAGGCATCGGTGGTTTTCCGAGAAGAATTAGAAATCAGAAATTAAGTAGGATGGGAAGGTTCTTCATAAAATTCAGATGAAATACATTGTCAACTTACATATCTATAATCCAATACAGACAGGATCATGCAAATTTTATCATAATATCATCATTCATTGGTTGTCATAATATTCTGTCTCATCCAAATGCGCAGTTGATAGTTCTGGTGTCTAATTGTAAGTCAGTCAGGATAGCTAACTCGCAAAACACCACCACCCCACCCAGCACCCCCCACCCCACCCAAAAAAAGAAAAGGAAAGGAAAGAAAATAGTGTGTGCATGTAACTGACCGATAAAAAAAATCATAAAAGAAGATTATTCCTCAGTGGACCATCATTCACCAGCAGCAGATGAAAAATAGATATTAAGACACGTGTAAATATCAGGAAAACATTAAAATACTTGTAGATAACTGAGAAAAAAAATAACAAATGAAAATAGAAAACTGCAGAACCAGTAGTGTCAAAGAAGAAAGCCATCTAAACCAATCAATCTGATCTAGCAAGTAAATGTCAACAACATTTACAAGCAATAGCTGTTATTAATAAACGTCACAAGTTAAAAAAAAAAAAAGAATGTACCAGTTTCTCAGCCGTCTTTGCTGTATCCTTCCTGGAATGAACAAATACCATTGCTTGATGACCTTGCTTTAATGAATCAACAACCTGAAACAAAGAGTAACATTGCTCCAATTAATTTTCAGTGTAAAGATTGATAAACTTCCAAAGAGAGTCCATCTACAAACAAATACCTTTTTATAACATATTTCATTCAGCAAGTCCTTGCGAGCTGCAAAGTTCTGCTCACTAATTCCAATATACTGTTGGGCAAGAGGCACTGGACGATAACTAGAATCAAAGAAGAAGAGACCTGTCTCTGGACTCACTCTGAGAAATTGAGCAACCTAGGAAAATTCACGATTAAAGATTTAAAGATTTGGATAATAGCTCTGAAATATATACAAGAAAGTTTCAACTATATTGTAGAGAAGACCTCCAGGTAATTGGGTAGAGTGGCTGAAAGTCCAACAATGCGTATCATTGTCTGTGTTGACTCAACCTGTCACCCAAAACAGGAAAAGGAGACGGAAAGAAAAGACTGGTCAGTTCTCCACCCACTCGTACAAGGGTTTATAATGATATGAAAGATTTGAAAGAATGTTAGTGGAGTAACATCAATAAGGAATTCTCTAGCACATACATACAAATATGAAAATTACATTCCAGCCATGACTAAAATAGTCTCAACATAAACAAAATCAAGGTACTAATGCATACAATTTGCAATACTGCGGTTAAAATAGGCAAAAGCTATCAAAGGGAAGAAAAAAGACAGTGTATCATTTTACAGTGAAGCATTGCCAAATTACAAAGAATTTGATAGAAATAATCCCACAGATGAATATGATCACAGGGAAGTACTTTTCAAAATTACAATGCAATGATGGTTCAAGAAAATTTCACCTGTCGCAGAGTCCTGGCAACTAGTGCCTCTATCACAGGGCCTCTATCATCATTCAAAAGATGTACTTCATCAATAATTAAGAGCTTCACCAGCATTGAGAGAGACATATCACTGCTCTTACGAGTGATGACATCCCATTTCTCAGGTGTTGTCACTATCATCTGATTCAGAGAAAGTCAAAGAGAGAAACCATTATAGAATGCATGCAGTTACTGCATTAAAGCACAAAACAATTGAAAGAAATAAAACCTGAGTCTCTTCAAGTTCACTCTTAGACAGTTGCATGTCCCCAGTAAGTTCTCTCACAGTCATGTTCAATGGAGATAAGCGATGGCTAAATGTTGATGTGACCTCTGCAGCTAACGCCTGAAAAGAAAGGGGAAGATCCAAGAAGTTAATAACAAAACCAACACCCCCCACCCCCTTCTTTACCCTAAACACACACACAGAAGGGGACAATATATGTCTTACAGGTGGGCTATACCTTCATAGGAGCAACATAAACTATCTTAAATTCATCTTTGTGCAAGTACCCATCCTTGAAGTGCTGTCCAATCTGAAGACATAAATAAATGAAGAAGAAGAAGAAGAAGAAGAAGAGGCCAACTTACTAACCACATAAATTTCAAATATATATATCATCCTGTGCAGTATTTTAGATACACTTTCAATTGTTTAAGAAAGATCAAAAATATCATATGTTGTACACCAAAAAAAAAACTTGATATCAACAATATCACTATAGGACAAACTTTTAAACAACCAGTAACTTATAGAGGGAAAAAAAAACCAACCAAAAGAATAGAATCGTCCATGTGAATATGGTATTACTGATCAAAAAAAATAAGGTGATAAATCTAAGAGGCATTAAAAGAAATTGCTCCCACTCATGTGGCACCATACAGCCCCTCTCTAGTAAACCATAAGCAGTCTGCCCAAAGTCTCAAACAAAAACACAAGACAGTATTAGCCCATTGATCAAATACCTCATGTAGAACAGAGATCATAGCTATGTTTGTTTTGCCAGCTCCTGTCGGTGCACAAACCTGCAAATACAAAGAAACTTCAGACATTCTAAAAGCAATCCTTCATGCAATGAATCCAAACATATGGTTGATCATGCTTTATAACAAGCAGTGAGTAAAAGCCATATATTGCTTTGCCATCAAGAACAACCTATCTCTTCAGCTGGATCTCCCCATTGACATCAAAAACCAATTCTGTCATAAACATCTAAAATCATTCAATTCATAGGTTCTTAGAAACCCATTAGAACTTCAAATTTTAGTTTCAGATTATCATTTATTCTTAAACTATTTGAACCATAACTGAAGCTCCAACTTTACTTTATCTCCCCACTCTTAACCCCCCTCCCCCCCCTTTCCATAAAAAAATCCCACTACTCATATTAAGCCATTACAGTTTGGCAATCCTCCATCTCTAGTTTATTCACCCAGATAGAAGAATGAAAATGACTATATTTTGAGACTGAAACTAAAAGTAGGAAAACTCTATGTGCTAGGGGTCCACAGACTTGAAATGAAATAAAATAAATGTAGTAATACATGGCTTTACATAACTGGCTGCCATAAAGAAAGGCTTTACAGATCAGTAATACATAATTAACCTAGTTGCTAAAATGATTAAATGTTAACCACAGAACAGATTACTCACAAGTATATTCTCGTTAGTGTAATAGACGGTTTGAAATATCCAGCTCTGTATCCGGTTTAGAGATTTATAGCCATGAAAAGCAGCTTGAGCAAAGTCATCCAACTCCTTTATCTCAATCTAACAAAATATCAAGATGAAAGAAACATTGTGAGGGACAAATCAATATCAATGAGCAGCATACTACTAGAGTAACAGCAACCTTCCTGGAACAAGCAATGCACAGAAAAGAGAGATACAGAGAGCAACACAAGCAAATGAGAATTAAGCAGTAAGTGTTCCACAATGAATCACCATACCCACCCTAAAGAGAGACACCATTATCACAAACTGTCCTGTCACTAAACAACTTTATCCTGCAACCCCCAGAGTAACACACTACTTATCATTAATCTTCTACACAAGAAGGTGCACAGATTTCATTTAGCTACCATAAAAAGCTTCCAAGTCCTTGACAACTGCCCTCTCTTGAAGAAGGTCCCAGTTTTCCAACCTGCAAGTGCATAAAGCCTCTTCCAATGCGTCCATATTGTAGTCCTGAGTTCTTATCAAATGCAAACATCCAAAATCCAGAAAACATCTAAAGCATGGCGACAACACTTCTGGAGAGTGTTTCAGTTGTCATGTCATTAGTGATTACTTATATGTGACAAATCACCACCTTCCATCCTCTGGTAAAGTGTAGAAATCTAGGAGTTCAGAACAGTTAAACTTCTAAGAGTTCGAAAAGTGATGCCTGGTTTCTTCAAACAGTCTATCCTTGGGAAAAACAAGTGTATATTCTTCAAATCAGAAGCAAGCACTGTTGTTGCAAATCAATGATTAATACTTAGTATCACTTTTGCAAGAAAATTGGGAAAATGAAATGCAAACAATTTCTCTTGGCAGCTTGAAGCTCATACATTTTCCTCAGTATCAATACAGTTTGAGAATGGAAGGGGTATTCATAAATTGGTTCTTACAGCTATCAAATGGACCTAAATTAAGAGGCCAACATGAAGCTTGCCAGAAAAAGAAATGGAATGATTCCTCTCATCATCAATACAAAAAACAAATGCTCTAAATGACAAAGTATCGTTCAGATATTGTAACAATCATCTCAACATTTGTTTCTAGACATAATAATAAGCAAAGAGAATTACTTCAACTATCTTATTTTGCCAGACAATGATAATCAACTGTATTTCTTTCTATTGTTATCTTTTTTCTTTCCTCTCTTTTGTGAAAAACACCTGTAGTTCCAATATCACCAACAGGACATACAGTTATCACTATCAAGGAAAACAGAAGCAAGAATGCACAGAATATCTTCACAATATATCATGAAAGAGATTAATCTACACCACAAGAAATTACCAGCTTTTCTCCAGGTTTCATTTCTGTGGTTGGTGTTGGGGGGGATAATGACTTCCTCATACCCCTTGTAATGTTTCCTGACAGTACCTTGCGGAAGAGCAGTCACCAACAATGAATGGGGTCCTGGTCCAGACCCAATAAGATTGTCAAATGGGTTTTTCCTCTCACTTGCTTGAAGTAAAGATGAAAAACTTGCAACTGCCACATCACTCTCAACCCCATGTTCTGTTCCACGTCTATTTCGCTTTTCTTCCTTGCGCCGGAGTTTATCAATTTGCTTCGCAGATTCTGTTTGGATGGTAACCTAAAAAAAGAAGTTGATATGTCACTACTTGCAGAAAAATTAATGACATAATTATATAACTCTTTTTGTACCTGAGTACCATAACTAGGCATGCGTGATTGAGTGTTTGAGGCCGTTTTATCTGATTTAAGTAGAGACAATCCACGATGGATAGCATCAACAAGTTCCTTGCGATGCTGGGGAAAAAGTAATAGAAACTTTCAAATATAGCCCCAGAGAAATAAGTGATAGGTTTGTTTGAAATTGAACCATCAAATAATCAAAAGAAAGAGACAGATAGGGAAATAATAATTTAAGAAACATAACATATGCATTATTTCCAATCAAGTTGTTCCAGCAATTTAGTGTGCATCTCTCACTGACAAACATACTAGAAACCCAGAAGAGTGATACCATACAAAATTACAGGTCGTGATAGATTAAAGATGAACCCAATAGGGAGTCACAATTCAGTAGAAGGCATTGCATTGATTTCAGATGAAATTAATCTATAATGACCTTCTGTATAAACTTAGAACAGCAATGTTCTAACTTCTCAAGGAAGCATCATACATCATATATCAGCAAAAGAGAAACAAACAAGTCCACTGACCAGCGCTTCGGGTCGAACCAAGTTTTTTGAAATGTTTAAAAAAAATCAAGATTGCAGGAAATTTTTAAGCTACATCATTAAACCCGCAACCTGGATGACCAATAACAATTTGGTATGGATTTTTAAAAAAAATATATTCAAGAGGACAAAATAACTCTGTAAAAAGCAAATCGAAACCAATTAATCAAACAGAAACCAAAACAAAACATATCATGAAGACAAATACAAAATAAACCAAATGTGTAAAAAACTTTCGGTGTAGCATCTTTTTTTCAAAAACAATTGAGCCTCCAACATATTTGATTGACCCAAGCTTTGTAGCCTAACCTACCAAGCCCGCGATTCGGGTCTTGAAATCCATTGGGTTTGATAATTTATTTATTTATTAAGTTGATTTTTTTAACCTAAATATAGGATAAAAAAAAAAAAAAGCTAAAGGATGAAACTGGAAAAAAAACAAATTAAAAGAAAAAAATTACAAGATGACTTCTTTTAGGAAAAAAAAAAGTACATGGTGACATTAAAGCGACCTCGAGTCAATTTAGGTTAACCTACAACACCCGTGACCCGGGACCAGTGACAATCATGTAAAAAAACAATTTTAAACAATTAATCCTATAGGAAAAAAAAATCAAACACATCACGAAGACAAATTTGAAATAAGCTAAATGCTTGAAAAAAAAATTCAATATGGCATATTATTTTTAAGAAAATATTGAAATGATAGATCAACTCGGACATTATGGCTTAACTAGTCAAACATGCAACTTAAGTGATGGACTTAATCGGGTTTAATTTTTTTTTTTACCTAAATATACAATAAAAAATATATAAAACAAAAAAGTCAAAAAAGACCCTAGGCCTACCCCACGTGTCTAGGCCTAGTTTTATTTTTTTTATCTTTATAAAGGGTGAACTACGGGTTATTTGCCCCTTTTTTTAAAATAAAAAAATAATCGAGACGACATGTTGCTTATCTACATGGATTCTAACCACCACTACAATGGTTGGAAAATCATGGCGAGAATATTTTGTGCCCTACAAACCCTTTTTCAACCCATTTTAATTAAAAAAAACACCTTATAAACACCCTTATAATATCTAGAAGCCAATTTATCAACGTAAGAAACCCGAAAAACCATCCAAAAACACAAAATCAAACCGTGTAAAATATTTCTTCCTTTCGATCTTCTTTTTTTTTTTTGCAATATTAAGGTTCTAATCAACCATTATTAAACTCCTCTCATTAAATGGAACTCATTGAGACCAAAATCAACTATTTTGGTGGTCAAAATTTGTATCAACGATGATTTTCTCTCTCTACACCGAATTCGGATAACTTTCCCTCTCCTCTCATAAACTAGAGACTAACAATGAGGAAAAAAGTTTTTTTATGACAATTGAATTTCCAATAACTAAAGGGACCGATAATTTATTAACTAAAAAGTATGGCGACCAAATTGATCTTTTGATATGAAATTCAAAGTTGCCATCTATTTTCCCCTTGTTTTGTTTACTTTGATCTTCTATCTTTCAATTTCACCCTTTCTTAAAAAATAAAAAACAATTAGGTTTCAATTGGGCTCAAAAGGATGCAATGAAGGGAAAAAAGTTTGAGAACCAAAATAAAAATTCAGAGAAAGAGAATTGTTCTAATCTAAAGTGAAATGTGAGACCGTGCAGTCAATCATGAACATGAACATGAACATCAACATGAACAGTAAAATGACAACACATTTTAGTTTATTTTTTAATTTTAATTTTTAATTGTAATTTGTAATTTCATGATTTACTGGATAATAATGCGAAACTAGAGCAATAGTTAGCATACCAGTATGAGGTCTTGTACAATTTCGAAAGCACTATCCCCGACAAGATCCAATAAATCACCGGCTATCTAAAAGGGGAAAGAAGTAAATAAGAATTAGGTTGCCATGCTAAAACCGACATCCATAGCTTACGAACATAATAACTATAAACTAGTACCTCCTCACCGGGCTTGTCTGAATCAAGTACACGGCATATAGCCATTGGAAGATCATCTTGGGAAAGCTGTGGAAGTACTTTCTCCAACTATCTGGTCACATGCATCTCTTAACCAACTTAAATCGAAATTTCCACCATCAGTAGTAGAATGATTTTGTCCCGGGTCACCATGATCATACCATCCATCATGAAACATGGAAAGAGGAGCAGCACTTTCCTCACCCAACAGTTCACCATCCTCCAAACTAGTATCCACCAGAAACCTAGCTGGCGCTTGGAAAGCAAGGTCAGCACCAAACTCTAGATCATCCCCATTCCCATTGCCATGACTTTCTACAATAAGTGCAGCTCCAGAGTTTCTTGGTTGCAAACCATAAAGCCTCTGTGATAGAGCGGCAACTTTCTGCAACCTAGCATCTGAAACTGCATGACCAATAAGTTTCTGCAATTTCGACCTGCATTTGAACGAGTAACAACAATTGCTGAATTCCGGTCACCATCTCATTAGGAAGCATAAACAAAATCCGATGCACTCAACTCATGCACACCACAGACTCAAAAAAACAAAACAAAAGTGTTTCTATTGGTATTGGAGAATCAAGTTATTACTTCTTTTGGGTAAAGCTGCTGTCGGCACTCTTCTCTTCCCCAAATATGCGGTACACATTCAATGCCACCTCGCGGAACTCCTCTGATTGCACCTCTCCATCTATCAGCTCCACAACTCCTCCAATAAATTGCCTGTACGCTTGTCGCACTTCGGTTGAGGCTGCTCCACAAATTCCCAATCAACTTTAAAAATCATCTTATTATATCAAATGTTACAAGAAATTCCTATAAATATTTATATGACAAACACTACCTTCTTCCCATCCATCAATAATCTTCCTCGCGAGTTCTGATTCATGAAGCGAGTTTGCAGTACTAATCAAGCCAAAGAAAAAAAGAAAAAGAAAAATCAACATAAATTTAAAACAATATTAATTCAATTTAGGGGGAAAAAAGTACTGGCATATACTTGTTAGGCTTCTTGAGGTAGTTTTGAAGGAGGACTTTTCTCTGGAGATAGGGCTTGGTCGATATCGAAGGGGCTTCTGAGAGAGCTTGTCAGCCGAGGAAGTTGAATCAACATTTTTTTCTTTTTTCTTTTTTTTATTAATTTTCAGGGATGTTTGATATCAGATTCAGAGAAATCCAATCCAATTTAGTTCTCTAGTTTAAAAATCACTGATTGGGGAACTCTGATTGTAAACCCTACTGAACTGCAGCAGCAACACAGAAGAATATATGTATATAGCATGAAGTAGAAGCCTTTGGATCATTTTTAGAGCAATCTCAACTGTTCAATATAAATTCCCTTGTAACTAATATTCTTTAAATGTAGTTTAGTTATTTTTTTATTTTATCTCATTTCCTTTAAAAATTACAATTTATATTTTAAATTAATTTAATTTTAAATTTAGATTAAAAAACATTATTATATGTAATATAACACTAGAGGATTGTTTTTCACTTGGTAAAGTTAAAATTTTCTTGAATGTAAAATTTATTTATATATTGCTAATATTTTTTTCTAACAAAAAAAAAAATTATATAAAAATTTACCCAATATAACTCGGTTGACTTTATAAGTTCAAAAACAACATATACTACTACGTAAAAACAATATTTGACTAAACAACATTTCAAGATGATATCTTTTCTTAACATTAAAATAATAATATATTGGATTGACATGAGTCAACTCGGATTAACATGTCAAATTCGTAACTCGGGTTATGAGATTATAATAACCCTAAAAAAAGCAAATCACAATAAATTATGAAGTCTAATTTTCAATCAACTCAATGTTATATGATGAAATTGAAAAAAAATTCAATTAAAAAATAACTTGAGTTAACATGTCAAGACTACAACCCAAGTCATACGATTGAGATAACCCCATAAAAATCAAATCGAAACAAATTACTTTATTTCAATCCCTAAGCATTTCAATATTAAATGATGAGATTAAGAAAGAAATCAATTTAAAAAAGAACATAAAAAACAATATGAGTCAATTCATCAAATGATTGCACGGGTCATCAAACCGAGACAACCTTATAGAATAAAATTAAAAAAATGATATGATTTAACTCAAGTTAACATGTCAAATCCATAACTTTGATCTTGAGACTAAAATAACCTCATAGAAAGAAAGTCAAAACAAATTATAAAACTCAATTCAATCATCATTGTCAGATCTAATGTTGAACGATAAAATTTGTAAAAACCTTAATTAAAAATTTGAAATAAAAAATAAGTCAAGTCAACCTGAGTCAACCGTTAAGCACTATTTATGGGTCATTAAACTAGGATAACTTAATGAAAAACAAATTGAAACAAAATCATAAAGTCTAATTCTCAATCAAACACAATATTAATTGATGAAATTTAAAAAAAAAACAATTAAAAAAGAGAGAGAAACTGAGTCAATTGGGTTAACCCGCAACTGAGTCATGAGACGGGGATAGCCTAATAAAAAGCAAATCCAATATTGAAGGACTTATGACCGGGTCATGAGACCGATATAACTTCTTAGAAAAAAAAAAACAACCTAATTTAACCATGGTTAAAATGCCAAACTTGTGAGACAAAAGATATTCTCATAACAAGCAAATCAAAATAGATTATGAAACTCAATTATCAACTCACCCAATGTTGAATGAAAAAATTAAAAAAAAAAAAATACACAAAAAAACAACCTCGAGTAAACTTAGGTAACCTATTAAACACTATTCACGGGCTATAAGACTAGGATAACTAGGGGTGAGCAAAAAAATCAAAAAACCGATTAAACAAAAAAAAAATAACCAAAAAAGCTTGAACCATGAAAAAAACCGATTAAAATTTTAAAAAAACCAATCGGTTCGGCTCCGGTTTTTGGTTTTATAAGCCCGAAACCGAAAAAACTAAACCGAGCCAAACTGAAAAAAATCGAGTCAAATAAAAAAAAAACCGAGCCAAACCTAAAAAAGCTGAGCCGAACCGCAAAAAACGAGTCAAACAAAAAAACACCGAGTCAAACTAAACCGAAATCAATTTGTAGCCTAACTAAAAGAGGAGGTAAATTCACTAAACACCACCTTACAAAGCATAGTTCACTAGAAAAATGTTTTTTTTTTAGTTTTTTTTTATTATTTTTAATTTCATCCTTAATAGGAGGTTTACTATGGATTGGACTTCATAATTAATTTATTTTTACTTTTTATGGGTTATCCTGATTTCATAACCCAGGTCACAAAGGTTTGGTAGGTTAACCCAAGTTGACACGCTTTTTTTTTTCTCCTTTTTAATTGATTCCTTTTCAATTTCATCATTTCTTAAAAAAATAAGGTTGATTACAGTTATTCGGAGTTTCTCTGACCCGAATCGCGTTTTTGGTAGGTTAACCCGAGTTGATTTGGGTTTTTCTTTTTTTATTTAATTTTTTTCTAATTTTATTCTTCAACATTAGGTTGATTGAGAATTGAGCTTCATAATTTATTCTAATTTGCTATCTATAGGGTTATCATGGTCTAAAACCTCAAATTGCAGGTTTGGAAGGTTAACTCGATTGATTTGAAATATTTTTTTTATCCTTTTTTTATTAGAATTTTTTTAATTCGTCCTTTAATATAAAATTATCTTAGTCTCATAACTTAGGGTCATTGATTTGATTGATTAACTCAATTTGATTCGGGTCATTTTTTCACTTCTTTTTAATTTTATTTTAATTTTCTTTCATGTTTATTTCTTCAACAATGGTTTAATTAGGAATTGAGCTTTATAATTTATTTTTATAGGGTTATCACAAGACTTATAACTCAAACCCATAAATTAGACAAATTAACCTCCAGGTTTAAAATGGGTAGATCCAATATATTATCTTCTTAATATTAAAAAAAAAAATGTTGTCTTGTTGTGTTGAAAATACATCCCAATATCGGGCTTACACTCGATTTCACAAAAAAATAATTTAATTTAATTTCTTACAAAACACTAAAATAGATGGACTAAAAACCAAAATTGAGGAAAAAATGTAGTAATATTCTTTAACAAAGAAGAAACTAGATGTGAAAACCAAAAGGAAAAGAGAAAAAAGGGAAGAAAAGGAAGAATTGGTTACCTGGGAGCCATACTAGAGTTTCATTGTTACCGCACACCACCTTGAAAGGACAATTTCAACAACATTAAGGAGGGTCATTATTGAAGGTTTGAGGAAGGATCGGCATCCACCTTCTTAATACAACGACTCCTTCACAAGCCGGTAGCGTATGATACACACCCATTTATTTATTTATTCATTCATTCATTCAATTTAGTCATTGGTTCTTTAATAACTCTTTAATTTGATCTCGAATTTTATTTGATCCTCGAGGCCAAGCATTTTTTTTTAACTTAGTATCTAATTTTCTAATAACGCTTTAGTTTCATCTTGGATTTCATCTCACCTTAGCTTAATAAAGGCCCATATGGGGAGAGAAAAGGGGAATGGAAAAGACATAGATAGATAGTCAATCAAGTTAGCTCATGGGTGGTCACGTCCATAACCCAAGTTATGACTTTGATGGGTTAACTCAAAGTTGATAGAGGTCGATCTAATATTTTATTGTCTCAATATTAAAAAAATATCATCTTGGATTTTTTTAAAAACCAAAATTTTACTATTCATCCGAGTTATTTGTGGACCTATCAAATCGACCGGGTCACATTGTAATAAAAACTCCCACACACAATTTAATTTGAAACCCGTGCCAAGCAAGAAATTAGCTCGAGAGGTTTCAAGGTTGTCTACCGCGGCCGAGTTAATGACACTTTCAAAGAGTCCATATGTCTCATCCTTTTTATGTTAAAAAAACATTGTGTGATTTTTTTAAAGAGCTTCGAATTCCAACATCATCTTATAATCTTGTCCAATCAAATCAAGTTTTAATCGCTTCAACTTTTTATTTTATAAGTTTGCACTTGCTGTAATAGAACAAAAATATGCTCTTATGAACATTATTACCACCTTAAATTCATCAACAGCATCGAGAGTGGGTAACAAAACTAGTTTCACCATTATATTGTCCAACTCTTTTGGGTCATTTCAAAGATAAAAACACAAAAGAAAATAGATAAGGATATCCATCAACTCGGCATATACTCACCAAATACACTCACTAGCATAAGAAAAGTAGAGATTGAATGAACTTGGACTAAATTGGTTTAAGGAATAAAGAAAGAGATAAAAAGTAAAAGAGATGAGTTATACTAAAATTATTATTATTATTATTATTAACAATTAATAAAAAAACTAAAAGAGTATCAAGTTTTACTATGAATAACCCCGCGTTTTGATGTCTCATTACTAGAAGTAAATCTTTCATTTGAAAATTCTTAAAGAAGTGCTCTTTTACTCAGACAATTTCGTACAATATAGAGTGTTGAAGATTATCCTATCTAGACCAAATGTATTCATAACATATAGCACTTGGAAAAGCTATGCATGAGAAATCTTAATTGTATAGATAAGAAGTGAGAATTGTAGGTTCACAGGAATATTAATTGTTCTTTAGGATGGAGTCGATCACCAACTTGTAAAGTGTAAATCTCTACATGTTAGGATGCTTATTCAAATCATAATGTGTTTTTTTTATGTTTCAACTTATTTTCTCTAGAGTTAGAAAAGTGAGATCTATTGAGAGGACCCAACCAAGCCATATAGGTTGGGTATAAATCTAGCCCATACAATTTGGTCACTAGCCCAACCTAGTGACCATGTTGTTTTGCCTCCTGTGAAACATGAATTATTTCATATTCCGCAATGTCTAGTGCTTACAAGGTGGTGGTGGTGTTGTTTATTGAGGTAATCAACCGAAAATACAAGGGAAGATTGTTTTTCTTGTTGAGGCTAGTACAAGGGTCTTTTTTTGTTTTTGTTTTTTTCTTTTCTATTTGCATGAAGCATGAAATTCACCCCTATTCATAGAAGATGAAAGAAGATTATGAAGTGTTTCTTTGGCATGGTTTATGACCATTAATTTTATTAGAAGTGATCTCAAATTCACAATTAAACTAACAATCTAGTACTACAAAACAAGACTATAAAACTGGTCACGTTAGATGTTTTATCTATTTATTACGGTGGTTGCAAAGAACGTGAACAAAGCGTAAAAGGACTAGGGGTGTACTACAAAGTCAGAGTGAGGATAATGTGTCTTTTGTCTCGTTTGGATGAGAGATAGAGCATTAAATGGCCTTCAAAAGTGGCTTCATAAGGAACTTTTTCTAGTATAACGGTAGAAGATGACGAACAATGTCGGATGTCGTTGACACTATTATTTTTTTTGCAAAAAAGCCATTGGTTCTAAATTTCTTTAATTTGACCCTTAATTAACCCCATACATTTTGTTTTTTCTTGCAATTTTATCCTTGATTTCACCAAATCAAGTTTTGGAAAAAATAAATTTAGTCCTTTAAAATTTCAATAATCTCAATTAAGCCCAAATTAAGATTTCAAACTTATTTTTTTTACAATTAAGTCCATAATAAAATCAATTTTACCGTTAAAAGTCTAATTAAGTCTTTGCACTTAATTAATTCTTTTAATTTGACTCAAATTAATTCTTAAACTTAATTAACTCTTTAATTGGACTTGTGACTAAATCAAATTGGCATACTGAAAGTCTAATTAAGTCCTCAGACTTAATTTTTATGTAAAGTCATTCAATGATTATTTAACTTGACCTTAAATCTGCATTGTCTTTCAATCTTTGGTACAATTAGGTTCCTGATTTTATCCAAACTCTTAGTTTGGTTTCTCCATACATTTGAAACTCTTCCGAATTGCTCATGCCAAATTGCCCGTTTATTTTTATTTTTTAGATTTTTTTGTTTTTAGTTTTAAAAGAAGGATAATTTTAGGGGAAAACCCAAAATTGAGTTATGACAACCATCCACAAATATTTTCAAATCAAGATATCACAAAACATTTTACAATACTATCCTTTGAAGGAATTAAAATATAAAACATCAAAATTTCATATTGATAATGAAAAGAATGAATCCAAAGTCATTAGTATAGCTTTACCATAATAAATAAATAATCCCTCTTGAATATTCAATAGTTATATGTATTAAATTTTCTTAAGAAGCCAAAAACATGAATATCATAAAATGTGGAAATCCTAAGGCCAAATAGCTTAGTGTCGCAATAGTTTCAAGGAGCACATGTAGAAACATGTTAAAAATAAGCATACTAAGAATTTAGAATAAAACATCACATCACGACATTAACAAACATACTTATATTAAATTTTACTTTTAAAATTTCCTACGGACTTCATACAAATATTAAACTCTATAAGAGAAAAGAAAAGAAAGAAATCATAATCTTTATACAAAAGACCTATAATGGCAAAAAATAAACCATTTAAATTGGTTATTGCAAAGAAAAAACATAAGATCTAAAGGCATTAAGCCTAAATTCTAGGATTATTGAAAGAAAACATTGAGAAAAGGAAAGAAAAAACACTACCATAAAAAGTGATGGTCAAGGAAAAGTTCAAGAGACTTCCCAAAAAACCCTAGAAAGAATTTAGGGATAGATGAAATAAATTCCTTGCCTTTCCTATTTTTGTAAATAAAGTGTTATAACATGAATCATTAACCTATATTATGTTATTACATGAAAAACAATTGAGCATCACATTTCCTTATAATTATTGTACTCATTAAAATATGCTTTACATTTCTTTTGTTATATGGATTTGAATATTAAAATGTTTATGATGTATGGATGTGATGGATCAACATGCTTATATACGTTATTTTTGCTTAAAACTCATGTTTAAAAGGACCTAAGGCAGTAGGTGATAACCCAACATCATTGGGCTTAGCTACGTCCGAGTCTAAATACACGTTGTGTTTGACGAGCTGATAATCCCAACATCCTTGAACTTGTCATCATGCCTGAGTCCAAATTAATATAGGAACGGACTAACCTTTCTAGGCCTCATATTTGGCCACAAGACTCCACTTGTGTTTTTCTTTTGGGATCCTTATAATAAAATATTAATGTCAATGATACTCATCTCCTCTACACCCCCTGGAGTATAAAAGTCTTCTAAAACCTATCACTTATACCTCATTAATTATGTATAAGGGATATCTATTCCCCATTAATGATGTGTACATATTTATCAATCATTAATGCATATGTTAGAGATATTTTCTCCATTAATGTTATCAAAGCAAAATGATTTTCAAGCCCCCCCCCTATAAAAAACCAAGACTCATAGACTATAAAGACCCTATGGAATCCTTCAGCCAAAAAGGTTCACAATCTCCATTCTTTATTGTATTTTTTTCTGGAGTCTCTCTAAAATATCATTGTCTTTTCTCTAAAAAAAGATATTTACTTAAGCATCGAACAAATTCCTAAATCCACTAAATAAGAGCTTTTGTAGGCTTGCTTACTAGACACATTGGCTAAGAAGAATGGACCATATTGTTAAAATCAAGAGATTAACTGATTATCCAACAAACGAGCCTTGCTCCTAAGTTGCTTGGATTTTTTGGGCCGTCATCACTACCGTTGTCTCTGTGAGAAATAATAAAAAAAAAGTCATCGATTGTTCTTTCGTAACTGATTTATTGACATCCTTAATCATCATCAAAGACAAATAATCTAGACACATTTGGAATAGAATGTGTCATGAACCTCCATGCGGATGCTGGCTTCAACCACTTTATCAAAGCATTGATAACTTCTCAATCAAGTCCGACTCCCCATCGAGGTAGTGCTAATTATTTAAGGGATTCGTTAGGCCCGACGAGCTCTGATACAGAACCTAAACCAACCTCTATCATGATTTTTAGTGACCTCTATGTTAAATTTGTATCGGTTTTTAACACTAATATACCAACCAATAGAATCTTCACAGAGCTGCAACAATCACTCAACTAAGAGAATAATGTTCATTTTTATGATCCTCGTTAATGATAGCAATAAAGTTCATTAGTAGAAGAGACTACTTTAATGATTAAGAATATTCCAAATTAGCTTAAGAAGTATGATCTAATATGAATATTGGATATGTACCCATTTAGAGAATTAAAGAGGCTATCCAACATTATTGCTACTCTAAGTTAGAATATGATTTCTTCAATTTTTCTTGGCGACTTGGTGAAACAAACAAATTTGGTCTACACCTTTTGTCAACTTTATAAATATTGTTCGAACCTTAAGAGCTTAAAAGAGTTTAACAAGTACAAATGGAATGTTAGTTTAAATTATAAAAGATGTGAAGTCTCTTTAGCAATTATCCAAGGAAAAGTATGTCAACTATGTAGACACCTAATAAAGAAACTCTATGAAACTAAGACTATGATCTTAGCAAAAATTGGATACCTAAATCATCAAGTTAACTATACCTCATAAGGCAATAAAAATATACCATAGTCAATGGATAAGCATAAATGTTTCTTATATATGAATTAACTTATTCAAAGTGATGATGTTTTCTCCATGTAATACTGAGACCTCTCCCCAAACTCACAAAGAATGAGATTGACTTAGTCTTTCTAGTACTGTATTATATAACTTACCTTAGTAGAGATTAAACTCGCATATCCAGTGCAAGTTGCACAATTCACCGAGGATGTGATTAACTCGCCTCTCCCAGACAATAGTCCTATACTCATCAAGGATGGAATTGACTACTTCCCTAGTACGACACAACTTATCTTGGCATAGATTAAACTTGGTATTTCCAATGTGATTGCACAATTCATCAAGGATGAGGATTGACTCAAATTTTTTCAGGGTGCCATTGCTACCACTTTATATTGACAAACAGATTGACACGGTCTTCTTAGGCACAACCACAAACTAAAAATAAAAAGATGAACTCTCTTGATCACGCGGTCAAGCCAAATACCTCGACTATATGGTCAAGCAACCCATTATGCCAAGACACCAATTTAGAAAGCTAAATAAATCGATATGATAAGAGTGTGACACAAAAAATAATCTTGTAGTTCGAGACACCAGTACTTATTGGAAAACTAACCTCTACCTAATGGAATATTGATCTGTAAAAGAGGAAGCTTAAGGATAATGCCACAAAGTCAGATGTTCTTCGATAAGTCATTTTCAATGCTTTAGAAAACCAAATATGGGATAATATCTTACCAACACATAAACAAATTCGTTGCAAAGAAAATAACAAGTTTATTAGTCAAAAGTCTAACCCCTTCTACGTCTGAGCAAGAAAGCTATAAATACCGAAACTTAAGTTTTTAACCTTAAGAGACCTCAAGTTATAAACTTCTAGAAGACCCCTTTTTACAATTAAACACAAACCCTCTAATTAAACAAAGCCTCAAAATAAAAATAAAAACTTAAATGTTCAAAGTTAATATCGTAATTAATAAAGAAAATAAAAGATATTAAATCTAGTTTCCTTAGCTTTTTGGGAATCGATGTCTTGAAGCATACGGCTTCTCGACCACAATGATCAAGTAGGTTCACATCATTCGGTATCGAACTCTTTGGTCCATTAATCAGGTTATATGCTTCTAAATTTTTGTTTTTTTGCTAATTCCACAAAAAAATTCCCCGTCCAAACTTTTCTCCTCCTTGAATTTGCAAAGATATAAGCAAATACTTGTTATTTTGTTTTTGCTACTATCTAAAATATATTAGGAGCATAAAAAACTCAAAAAAAGAGAGAAAGTATAGTCATGTTCAAATAGACATTTATTTCGTCCTGCCGCAGAAAAACCAAATAAGGAAAAATTTGGATACCAAATCAACTATAATAAATAGCTTAACTCTTGATAAAGATAATTATCGGGTCCCAATAAACACCATATATTAATTTTCGGGGTCAATCGGATATCATTCTCTTAGGGTTTCAATTCCCAGACTTGAATAGGTCTAATTCATAATTTTTTGCATCCGCATATCAAACCTTTATCGTAAATTGCTCAAATTTAATATTTTATTTATTTGGCTCGAAATCGCATTATATATCAAAATTTAGCTCATTTGGACATCTTTTTTACCTTAGGTTCTAGATTCAAACTTAACTTGTCGTAACGAGTAGGTTTCTTTAAAGTACAACTTTGAAACTTCTTTTGCTTATGGTTATTTTCATTCTTACAGAAATATATTCATCATTTATAACATGTTTCAGGTGTTTATTTCCATAGTTTTTGCATACTTCCCAACTATTTTTATTCCGAGTATTCGCGCATTCATAATTCGGATAGATTCACTTACTACTCATGAGACTATCATTGTAATTTCATTTTTGCATGTTTTCATGCTTTTTTATTGCTTCTTGAGTTGTATACATTTATTTGGATTGCGCTTACTAAGTTGGTTCTATTTGGTGTTGGATCCAATCTTGTAAGAGTCAAAAGAAGTGTGAGACGAGGGAAAAAACCTAATTTCCTGGCTTTTTGGTAGTTGTATCATCTTCGTTGTGGGTTGCTTAACCAAGTGATCAAGAGGTCTGCATCAACAACATTTTGTATTTGTCCTTTTAGCGATGTATAGGTCACCTTAAGGCTCCTCAATTCGAATTCTATTATTAGTTTTCTCCTTCCTTAGTCATTGAAAGGTAGCTTGGTTTGCCCTATATTTGGCAATGGTCTTCCTTATTTGGTTCCTTCGGCCATCCATGACTTTTTGAATGGGCACACATCATGAAAGCTTATAAAAAACAAGATTATTATAAACAATGGTTATAAAATCAAATATAGGTTAAACGAGAAAATTGTTTACATTAAAGACTATTTTTCCACTCAATGTCAAATAACAGTTATAGCTCTCATCAGACACCATTAAGATGTCTGAAGGAATGGTGAGAATCCTTTCCAGCCTACCTTTTTACCACCTCAAGGCCGCTCTCCGTTTGACCTTTCACCAACAATAGCCTTCATAACTCCATCTTTCCTTCTCAATTAAAATAGGAAAACTAAAAGGAGCTCGATTAAGAGCGAGGTTGGCAAAAATATCCTCAAACCTGTATCTCGGGTAAAAGGCCCACACTGTTGCCTCTACAAAAAGTTAAAAGTGGAGTGCGTATGGATTGCCATCATAAGAGCCTTCAGTTAAGGCTAAAGCACTAGTCTTCACGCAGGTGAAGACCCTCTTTCTCTTAAACAGGGCAACGACGCACACAATTACTTAAAAGAGGGTTAGATTTGCTTAACTTTCAAGTAGGGGAGTACAACTACCTCAATTTTCATTTTTACGAGTGTTTTGGTTCTCATCATTATTTTTTTTTAAGAATAGAGTTAGTTAAAAAACAGAGAGTTCATCTATAATGATGGGGTTGTCCTTCATTTTTTTCTCTAGTTTTACCTTAACTAACTCTCCTTTATAAACCTTACTAAAGTTTTCTACGGGTAAGAAACCAAAAAACCGATTAACCAAAAAAATGAGGGAACCGATAAAAAATTAACCAAGAAAACCGAACCTATAGAAACCGATTAAACCAATTTTTAAAACCATAAATCTTGCCAAGTTCGGTTCGGTTCCTGGTTTGACCACTTAAACTGGTGAACCGAACCGGTAGTAAATAACATAACTAAAGAGTAAACCACTAAGCCTAACCCTAATTGACATTCTAAAGTTGCCGCCCTTCAATTTTCATCCTCCATCTTCTCTCTTTGCATCTGT